>CADCXT010002379.1:1200000-1800000 GCA_902806775.1 Microtus agrestis | reverse complement strand
TGAGACACATCTGCTCCTGGCAGCACCAATCTACTTCAAAAGGAAGATGGACATTGAAGAGGCTCCTTATGGAGTTTGATAGACATTTGGGTGAGAAACTGCTCTTGCCTGGACTGTTGCATAAACTGGACACAAAGAATCCACAGAGAGAGGACTGCTGAACTTGCCTAAAGGTGAGATGGTCTTTCGGGCTTCCTGACTCATGAAAGAGTCTGTGAGACATTCTGCAGGACATAGCAGATAGTGACTTACTGTCTTTGAAATTTCCTGCTTCACAGAAATGTCTGCTGGTAACTATGGGCCTGTAGGCCGAAGATGGATGCCCCAATGGTACAGAGGAACTTTGGGTGACTGTCCAGGCAGCGAGATGTCTCTGTCATTTCTAGAGTTTTCTTATTTCTTGTTTACTTAGGTAGTATTATATCCTTCTGGAATCTTTGATGGAGTTGAAGAATGAATAGATAGTTATAGTTTTTCTTAGTTATGATAAAAGATAAAATAGATATAAATATTGTAACTGTAATTCTTACTTGATAACTGTTTTGTTATATGTAATCTTACTATGTTAAAATGAAAGCCTTTCTTTTTTGTTTAAACAGAAAAAGGGGAAATGATGGGGAAGAGTCTTCTGTTTTGTGTTAATTTCTTTGGTTATATAAAGAGACTGCCTTGGCCCTTTAATAGGACAGAAAATTAGGTAGGCAGAGTAGACAGAACAGAATTCTGGGAGAAAGAAAGCCGAGTCAGGCAGTCACCATGATTCTCCCACTCCAGTCAGATGCAGGTTAAGATCCTCCCTGGTAAGCCACCTTGTAGTGTTACACAGATTATTAGAAATGGGTTAGATCAATATGTAAGAGCTAACCAATAAGAGGTTATAACTAATGGGCCAGGCAATGTTCAAAAAAAACAGTTTCCATGTAATTATTTTGGGTAAAGCTAGCCGGGTAGCAGAATGCAGCCCACTGCAGCTCTATCAACACACCCAGATGCAGTTGAAGCAAGATATAACTGCCTTGCCAAAAATGTAACAAGCCGTGTGGCTAACACAAACAATTATTGTAGGTTAATATAAGTTATAAGAGTTAATAACTACCTGAGCTAATAGGACAATTGGTTTATAAATATTGTAGACCTCTGTGTGTTTTTTTGCAGCTGAATGGAAAAGGGATAGGGAAGGACAGAAATTTCTGTCAACAAATGCCCACACTGACCATGAAATTGCTTACTACATTCTCCAATTTCATGCTGCAATTTGGTAAAAGTGAGGTTTTATCATCTTAAAGCAGATTCCACTAATTAAATGCAAACTAACTCACAAGCACTTACAACTCACCTTGACATCTACTGCAGAAGCCACTAAGACATTTCTGAGCAGATAGCCAAAGACAACACTGCAGATGATGCAATTGCTAATTTGGAAGCATTGGCCTCTACTTCATACCCATCCAATTCTCTGAATGCAAAATATCCTCAATCTGTCTCTTCCTCTATTAACGAACTTACTCTTCTATTCCTTGTCTCATCAGGAGATTCTCCAAATAGAATAAAAGAGAAGTAATCTTCAAAGGTTCCTGGTATATTTTCAGTAAGTATCTTATTCCTTTCCTGCCAAAGACCAGGCACCCCTTCAGCATCATATGATAAGCTCCATGTGAGATAACAATGTCTTCCACCTTACTCAAAACTTAGCTTTACTCCATCACATTGTAACTGACTGCCACTATCATCAAACTTCAACGTCCTATATTCTCTCAAGCTGTCACCTAAGGAGTTCTCAGATCATCTCCCTTCCCTACTAATGTGCCTGAGATCATCTTCCACAAGATTGGATGTTCTTAGTGACTCTGCTATCTTCTTACACTGGTAGACATATTCTTAGATTGGTTATTCACTTCTCTTCCAGGTCTGAGAGAGCACAAGAAAAAGGTTGTTCACAGCCTATCTTACATAGCTTCTAATATTACCTACCTCCAGCTATTTACAATCTGATAGCAGACTCAATTTTTTTCTAACATATCTCAACATTGCTCTTCTACCTCATGTACTAAGTATTATTTTCACATTCCCTATAGACCTCAGTCTTCAGAAAATATAGAATACCCAGTCTTCAGGAAAAGAAAGATACACCAACACTTAGCTAAAAAAATGTGTTAACCTGAAGTATTCTGACCAGCTGTTCTCTTCACTGTTCTCCTGCACATAGGTCTTCTTGAGAATCCCCTTGGCCTCAGTCCCTTCATACCCATTGGGGGGCAGCTCCACTACACAGGCTTTTTTCTAGAACCTACTTTACATTTTGATATGTGGTCTCCTTACATATGACTAGATACACTTCCAATCTTTCTTTCACAAGCACCTTCCTAAACTTTATCACCATTCTGCACTCTCCTGAGTTCCACTTGTGTGTCTGTGTTTCCTTTTTCATTTTTTTCCCAAACTTACAGCCCAAATGGTAGTGCTTTCAATAGGTAATCTTGACTACTCCAACAGAAATAATAGTAAGGCATATTTCTCATGGGATATAGGATTTTAAGTCCAAAAGACACTGAAGATCAATAGGATTGAAGATCCTTATTCTAAACCTTCTGATGGCCTCTGTGGTAGTTGAAAAAATACCACAGCTATTCTTCTGGTACATGTCTGCTTGTCTGTCACCATTTCCTACCATGGTGATAATTAATTGAATCTCTGAACTATAAGCAAGCTATCCAAAGTCAACGTCTGACTCTCTTCAGAGAAGTAGAAACCCTAAAAACAGAAGTTTGAACCAGGAGTGGAGTATTGCTGTAATAGGCCTAATAATGATTTGTTTCAAGAAATTTGGACTTTGGTACTTTGATTTAGGAAAGCAGGGGGATACTTAAAGCTCTGTTTAATGGGCCATAGCAGTAGGAACATGGAAGACAGTGTCACCAAGAGTGATTCAAACTGTGGGGGATGGCTGAAGATATTTCAAAGGAGAAGAATTTTAGTATGCTGCCGAGAGATCATTCTTGTGATATTTTAGTGAAGACTGTGGCTGCTTATTGCTCCTTTACCAAAGAGCCCGCATGAGGCTAAAGTGAAGAGTTTTGATTAATTCCATTGGCAAAGGAAATCTCAAAATAGTCCATTATTTATAATAGTCCTGTTATGTGGTTATTCATGTTAACTCTAATGAAAATTTATAATGAAAAAAAGCAAGCTGAGCAAATGAAAGCACAAAGTACAGATATTGAGAAAAGGGACACTAGGAGGTGGAAGAGAGTTATTTCCTGTATGGAAGGAGATAAATGACTTAAATAGAACATTGGGAGTGGTAACTTCAGGGTAAGATTCCATGAGCTAAGTATCTAACTTGTGAAAGGAATGAAACAAAATGTTATAGTCAGGTGTAGTTGTACAAACCTTTATTCCCAGCATTCAGAAGCTAGAATCTTGTAGATCTCTGAGTTTGAGGTCAGCCTGGTCTACAGAACAAGTTCATGTTCAGTCAAGCCTAGGCAGTGAAGGTAACAGTCATAAAATGAAAGTTGGTGAATTTTTAATTGAACAAGGAGGCCATGTTCCAGCCCCAGAAAACATCAAAACTTGGCAGCTCCTGCCACATAGTTCTGGAGTTAAGGATATAACAAGGCTATGGAGTCTGACCCAGAGACTAAGAAAAACAACTGAGCCCAGACATGTTTCAGGGTCCCTAAATGGAGACCTAGAGAGGCCATTTTACAAAGTTGTGAAGTTGAAGTCTAAATTGCCTTTGAAAACTCAAGCTATTAGAGATGCCAGAATCATGGGATACCTGCTGTGGAGAGCTGCTGAAGGGTAATGGGATCAGCCCATAAGAAAAAGTTTGTTGCATTCAAAAGAGCTGGAAGCGAATGGAAATTCAAAGAACATTTTGACATCAGACATGAAGATGCAGAATTTTGAGTTTGCCAAGCTTGTTTCCAGGCTTGTTTTCATCCAGTATTTACTCATGATGTTCCCTTGCCTAGGTTTTGGAATTATAATGTATATCCTGTGCCATTATGTGCTGAAAAATGTAATTTGTTTTTTTATTTTAATTTTATAAGGGATTACAATTAAGAGATTGCATGGCTCTCAGAAAAGACTTTGAACATTAGACTTTTAAACATTGTTGAAACTGTGATAGATTGTGGGAACTTTTGAAGTTGGGCTGAATGCATTTTTTGCATTATGATGTGTTTATATTCATCATCTCTTGATCTCTGCAAATCAAAAAGAATCTTGGCCTTTCCATTTCCCATCTATTCACACTCCAATAAAAAAAATGAGATGCTGCATGGAAAAAGTACTGTTTTAAAAAATGTTCCACCTTAATATTCTCAAAACTATTTCAAACCAGACATTTAAAGCAGTCTATTACCCTGTCTGTGAACTCTATGTACTTTGATATTGAACTCCAGGAAAACACACACACACACATAATAAAAAAAACAGAGAGAAAAGACAGATAGAGAAACTGAGTCCGAAAGAAAGAGAAAGACAGTGAGACAAAGACAGAGAAAAGCAATAAATATGTAATTAAAAAAGAAAATAGAATATGTAATTTTTAAGATAATATTAAGCCCAAAGATCATTGCTCTTCTATGATTTCCCCACCCTGTAGTTCTTTTGTTTGCATATTAATGTATATAGTAGTTTTTAATATCTTTACTCTTCCCAGATAATTCCAATAAACCATTGAATCTTGAGTGAATAAAGGTGAAATTTCCCTTCGTTTTCCAAGCTCCAGAATTGTTTATATTTTTACTGTCTTCTTAGTATTGCATTAGTATTGTTGTGCTATTTATGTGCTGTTACATAAGATGAGTTAGAATCTGTTTTATGAATTAGACAAAGATTTCTTTCCACAGTACAGCTCTGTTGATGCAAAAAAAAAGCAAACACACAAAAACCCAACTAAAGAGAAAGGAAAACAAATTCTCTTACTTCAGTGGAAATAAGATAATTTACTCTGTAGCTAAATGTGAGTGACCATAGACCAGGAATGATTGACCTTCTTGAAAATATTTTCTTCCAATATGGTAGCAGCCCAGAGAAATCTTCATAGTTATAGAACAATGAAAATCATAAATCAATTTTTCCAACACATCAGCAGAAACAAAAATGAGGCAGTGACCATCAGAGTGAGAAAACCTCAGATCCAATATGATGACATTTTTTAAACTTTCAGCTGGTAGTAGGTATGGTTTTGTTTGTATCTTCTGAAATACTTCTCTCATAGTATAGAACAAATACAGAAGCAGACAAAAATATCCTTTGAGATGCTAAGATATCCCAAAAGAACTTGTGACATACAGAATTCCAAATCTCCAAAATATTTGGAATTTTAGTAAGTCAGCTTTATAAGAAGTTCAGTATAGGTTAAACCTCCCAGGACCCTGAAACATCAGTTGATAGTTTCCTCTTCTTTAAGCCAACCCTGCCTCACTACTGAACATAGACTTTCAGTTTCATTTCTTACTCAAAGTTCATTTCTCAGAAATGTTTATTCATAACCACATGTGGCAAGAGAGTTGTCAGTCAACTGTGTGTCTATTGACTAACCAGTGTTTTTTGCAAGCTATTTTTTGATGTTTTCCTTTTTCTTTCTTTTTTTTTCTTGTGCTGTCATTTCACAAATTTGTACTCCATTGAAATTTTGAGTAAGAAGACTTGGTAGCACAGTCCTTTTTTCTGTTATGTTCAGGGCCTTGGGAAAGCTTCCCCAATCCTCAACTGTATTGTTTGTGGATACTGGAATGCTGTGTACAGCGGAGCCAGAATGGGAGGAAAAAGCTGCTTTACTCCAGCTATCCTTGAGTGGGTGGGTTGAGTCCCCAAGGCCACTATAAACAATAGTTGTGCAAGGCCACTTTAAACAATATTTGTGCAAGTAACCAGACTAAATGCTGGTAAAAAAGCAAGGAACAACATCCTATGCTGATAGTCAAGTTCTTTCCTTACTCCCTGATAATGTACACTCTCTCCCTAGAAAAGTAGTTATCTGTCTTATAGACAAATATCTGAATTCATCTCTTAATGTAGGTGTGGAGGGAAAATATTCTTACATTCAAATCAAAGGTCTTCAGCCACAAGTTTCAAAAGAATGTATTCAAAAATATTATTCTCAAAAGGATTACTTGAGGTTTCATGGAGTATTTCAACATTTTATTGTTATAATTTCTTAAAGTTTTCTTCCAGTCCAACCATATTCTCAAATGGAGAACATTTAAGATATTTATAAAGTCATATTCAATTGCATGCAACAATCACTCAGATAATGCTCATTTCTCTTTGAACTACTTTGTAGAAAAAAGTGTCTAGCTTCCTTTCAAATCCTCTTCCAAACCTTCGTTCTGATGGTTTTCCTTTGCAGAGATGTCATCACCTTTGGGCTTCTCATTCTTGTGTAGACTTCTTCCATTTGTAATTCCATACTCTTGGGCCTTTTACATATCCATAAAATGTCTTTTCCATGCCTGCTGAACTATCTTCCCTCATCGTATTGATGCAAAGAGCCACTGCTTGTGGTGGAGAAAGCAAAAGAGTAGAGAGAGTCCCAAGGAACAGTCTCCCTCCACCAGTCTTCTCCCAGGCTCAGAACTTTATGAAAAGAAGGAAACTGAGGCAGACTGTTCCTTAGGAAAGAGATCTATGTGAGCAGATATGCAGGCACGGAACAGTGCTGTGGGAGTTGGAGCAGAGTTCACGCACTCAGTGTATATTCTTGCCAGGGACACTGTAGACTGCAGTGTCACCTAACTTGCATTTGCATTCTTGGTGCTTGGCATTGGTGCTTGGCTTTTCCCCTTATGTCTAGTTACTATATATCCTTGGGAAAAACTAACAGAGAGTCCCACTGTCTGTGAATTTGTGTGTGTGTGTCTGTGTGTGTTTGTGATAATTATAGAACTGTTTGAGAGTTTGTAGTAAGTTCATATATGAGAACATCCAAGTCTCAGTGATCAGTGGCTGGATTGAAATTTCTTGGTGCCTCTCTTATCTCCCTTTCTCATATTGTTCAACTACTAATCCAGAAAGGAAGGAGATAGGAATACTATAGTCTGACATTTTCAGGTCTACGATAAAGAAACAACAGGAACATTCCAACCATCCTTGCTCCAGCAATCTCTTTTGTTGTTATAGCTAATGTGAGTTGACTTTTTTTTATTGAAAAAAATTTCTGCCTCCTCCCCGCCTCCCATTTCCCTCCCCCTTCCTCCACTCCTCTCCCCCTCCCCCCACTCCTCTCCTCCTCCATCTCCAGTCCAAAGAGCAGTCAGGGTTCCCTGCCCTGTGGGAACTCCAAAGTCCTCCCATGTCCATCCAGTTCTAGGAAGTGATCACCCTAACAGGCTAGGCTCCCACAAAGCCAGTACATGCAGTAGGATCAAATCCCAGTGTCATTGTCCTTGGCTTCTCCTCAGCCCTCATTGTCCGCCATGTTCAGAGAGTCCAGTTTTATCCCATGCTTTTTCAGTCCCAGTTCAGCTGGCCTTGGTGAGCTCCCAATTAGATCAGCCCCACTGTCTCAGTAGGTGGGTGCACCCCTAGTGGTCCTGACTTCCTTGCTCATGCTCCCTTCCTTCTGCTCCTCATTTGGACCTTTGGAGCTCAGTCTAGTGCTCCAGTGTGGTTCTCTGTCTCTATCTCAATCGATCGCCAGATGAATGTTCTTCTTATTTAGCTTCTCTAGGATCACAAATTAAAAGCTCAATGTCCTTTATTTATGGCTAGAAACCAATTATGAGTGAGTACATCCCATGTTCATTTTTGGGTCTGGAATACCTCACTCAGGATGGTATTTTCTATTTCCATCCATTTGCATGCAAAATTCAAGATGTCATTTTTATTTTACTGCTGAGTAGTACTCTATTATGTATATATTCCACACTTTCATCATCCATTCTTCCATTTAAGGGCATCTAGGTTGTTTCCAGGTTCTGGCTATTACAAATAATGCTGCTATGAACATAGTTGAACAAATGCTTTTGTGATATGATAGGGCATCTCTTAGGTATATTCCCAAGAGTGGTATTGCAGGGTCCTAGGGTAGGTTGATCTCGAATTTTCTGAGAAACGGCCACACTGCTTTCCAAAGTGGTTGTACAAGTTTGCATTCCCACCAGCAATGGATGAGGGTACCCCTTTCTCCACAGCCTCTCCAGCAAAGGCTATCATTGGTGTTTTTGATTTTAGCCATTCTGAAAGCTGTAAGATGGTATCTCAAAGTTGTCTTGATTTGCATTTCCCTGATCGCTAAGGAGGTTGAGCGTGACCTTAAGTGTGTTTTGGCCATTTGAACTTCTTCTGTTGAGAATTCTCTGTTCAGATCAGTGCCCCATTTTTAATTGGGTTAATTAGCATTTTAAAGTCTAGTTTTATTTTTTTAGCTCTTTATATATTTTGGAGATCAGACCATTGTCTGTTGTGGGGTTGGTGAAAATATTCTCCCAGTCAGTGGGTTGCCTTTCTGTCTTAGTGACAGTGTCCTTTGCTTTATAGAATATTCTCAGTTTCAGTAGGTCCCATTTATTCAATGTTGCCCTTAATGTCTGTGCCGCTGGGGTTATACATAGGAAGCGATCTCCTGCGCCCATATGTTATAGAGTACTTCCCACTTTCTCTTCTATCAGGATCAGTGTGTTCAGATTGATATTGAGGTCTTTAATCCATTTGGACTTGAGTTTTGTGCATGGTGATAGTTTTGGATCTATTTTCATTCTTCTACAGGTTGACATCCAGTTGTGCCAGCACCATTTGTTGAAGATGCTTTCTTTCTTCCACTGCACACTTTTAGCTCCTTTATCGAAAATCAGGTGTTCATAGGATTATGGGTTAAAATCTGGGTCTTCTATTTGATTCCATTGGTCGATTTCTCTGTTCTTATGCCAATACCAAGCTGTTTTCAATACTGTAGCTCTGTAATAGAGTTTGAAGTCAGGGATGGTAATGCCTCCAGAAGTTCCTTTATTGTATAATATTGTTTTGGCTATCCTGGGTTTTTTGTTTTTCCATATAAATTGATTATTATCCTCTCAAGATCTGTGAAGAATTTTGATGGGATCTTGATGGGGATTGCATTGAATCTATAGATTGCCTTTGGTAGAATTGCCATTTTTACTATGTTGATCCTCCCAATCCAAGAACAAGGGAGATCTTTCCATTTTCTGGTATCCTCTTTAATTACTTTCTTCAAAGACTTAAAGTTCTTGTCAAATAGATCTTTCACTTCCTTGGTTAGAGTTACCCCAAGATATTTTATGCTATTTGTGGCTATTGTGAAAGGTGATGCTTCTCTGATTTCCCTCTCTGCTTTTTTATCCTTTGTGTATAGGAGGGCAACTGATTTTTTTGGAGTTGATCTTTTATCCTGCCACGTTACTAAAGGTGTTTATCAGCTGTAGGAGTTCTTTGGTGGAGTTTTTGGGGTCGCTTAAGTACACTATCATATCATCTGCAAATAACGAAAGTTTAATTTCTTCCTTTCCAATACGAATTCACTTGATCACCTTATGTTGTCCTATTGCTATTGCTAGAACTTCAAGCACTATATTGAAGAGGTATGGAGAAAGTGGACAGCCTTGTCGTGTTCCTGAGTTTAGTGGGATGGCTTAGAATTTCTCTCCATTTAAATTGATGTTAGCTGTGGGCTTTCTGTAAATAGCATTTATTACATTTAGGTATGACCCTTGTATCCCTAATCTCTCCAAGACCTTTATCATAAAGGGATGTTGAATTTTGTCAAATGCTTTTTCAGCATCTAATGAAATGATCATATTTTTTTTCTTTCAGTTTATTTATATTATGGATTACATTGATAGATATTTGTATGTTGAACCAGCCCTGCATCTCTGGGATGAAGCCTACTTGATCATAATGGATAATTTTTCTAATGTGTTCTTGGATTAGGTTTGCCATTATTTCATTGAGAATTTTTGCGTCAATGTTAATGAGTGAGATTGGCCTATAATTCTCTTTCTTGGTTGAGTCATTGTGTGGTTTTGATATCAGAGTCACTGTAGCTTCATAAAAGAAATTTGGCAATGACTCTTCTTTTTCTATATTGTGGAATACATTAAAGTATATGTATTACGTCTTCTTGGAAGACCTGGTAGAATTCTGCATTGAAACCATCTGGTCCTTGGCTTTTTTTGGTAGGGAGGTTTTTGATAACAGCTTCTAATTCTTTGTGACTAACAGGTCTATTTAGATTGTTCACCTGGTCCTGGTTTAACTTTGGTATATGGTACTTATCTAAAAAAGTGTCCATTTCTTTTTCATTTTCCAGTTTTGTGGCATACAGGCTTTTGTTTTAAGATCTACTAATTCTCTGAATTTCCTCTGTGTCTGTGGTTATGTCCCCTTTTCATTTATGATCCTATTAATTTCCATGTTCTCTCTCTGCTGTTTGATTTGTTTGGATAGGGGTTTTTCAATCTTATTGATTTTCTCCAAGAACCTGCTTTTTATTTCATTGATTCTTTGGATTGTTTTCTGTGTTTCTATTTTGTTGATTTCAGCCCACAGTTTGATTATTTCCTGATGTGGGAGTGTCATATATCAATCTGTTGATTTCATTGGATAAGCAATAAATAAACTGCTTGGTCCGATTGGTTAGAACATAGATAGGTGGAGTAAACAGAAGAAAATGCTGAGAGGAAGAGGAAGTGAGGTCAGAAAGCATGCAGTTCTGCTCAGAGCCAGATGCCTCAGGGAGAGAAGCCATGCTCCTGTCTAGCAGGCAGATGGGATAGCTCTGCTCTCTGAGGCACTCTCGATGAAGCTTCAACCCAGGATGGATGTAGGCTAGAATCTTCCCGGTACGTGCACCTTGGGGTGCTTACTCACATGATTAGAAATGGGTTAAGAGGTTGAAGCTAATGGGCCAAGCAGTGCTTAAAAGAATACAGTGTCCATGTAATTATTTCGGGTAAGGCTAGTCGAGCAGGCGGCCGGGGTGCTGGGGATGCCTCTTATTTCAACAATTGGCGCCCACGTGGACAACTACTTCCACTTAAAGCCTGAGACAGCTTGGGAAGTAATTCTAGAACAAAATGACAGCTTTGTGTGTGGTTTCTTGGTAGCAGCACTCTCTCGGGTCTACTCGCTTGCTAGAGGCAAGCAAGCGCTCTCAGCTAAGAGAGGCTTCCTGACTCAGCTTCAGCTGCAAAATCCTACAGCTCATTAAGAGGTCCTCCCACGAAACACTTAAATGGTGTTGACGCAAAGCTGAGTGCATGCTTTTCGGTTTTCAGCCATAGCAGGAAAAAAGCTGCATGTTTAAAAATGCTGGCTTTCTGGGCTGTCCTGCCAGGGCAAACTCTGACTCTTTTACGTGGGTGGGTCGTGCGGTTTGCAAGCCCAGGCTGCTGAAGCTTGCTTGCTGGCAAGGACCTTGAAACACTGTAGAGTTGTGGCACTGAAGGCGGCTCTGGCAGGTACTTCAGCCACAAGGTTGGAATGGCAGAAAGCTAAGGAATGGACTGGATCTAGCTGGCAAAGCCACGGATTTAATCCTACCCATATTGCTCAGTAATTTAAAGGCTCGTGTGGTCAGAAAAAGAGATATACAGTAAAGAGAGATTAAAAGACAAAGAAAATGTCTAAATGGTTTACAGTGTGTTAAAAATATATGCAAGCTAAAAGTTTAAAGTTCTTAAAAGTAAAAAATGAAAGAGAGTAGTTGGGTGTGGTAGTACACACCTTTAATCCCAGTGCCTAGAAGGCATAGACAAACAGATCTCTATGGAGTTCAAGGTGTGGTAGCAGACACCTTTAATCCCAATGCCTTGGGAGGCAGAGACAGGCAGATCTCTGAGAGTTCAAGGACAGCCTGGTCTACAGAGTTATTCCAGGACTAAGATACAGAGAATATAAAATAAAAGTAAAAATAAACGAAATAGAGTTAAAATAAAGTGTACAAAGGTGGAAAATACACAGAGAATCTTGATAATGTATGCTATTATGCTCTCTTTGAATTGTTTGAATGATGAGAAAAGAGCAACAGCTGCTAAAAGATACTTGTTTATAAATGCTGCTGAGCTAATCCTACATAGATATTTTGAAAAAGCTTCAGAATTTGGATCTAAGGATATGATACTTTGGAAAGGAGTTTCTAGTTTTGTTTTCACAGAGGATGAGACCCTGTTCATTTCTTGTATTCCGATATGGTATGATGGACCACGCCCTCCTGAACAGTTGCTGTAAAACATCTTCAGAAAAATGCTTTGCTCAACTGCCAACTGAGATGAAACTAGCACACAGGTTACATCATGAAAGACCTAATTAACGACACCCCCATTCAGCAGGAAGCAGTTCAGAAAGAAAAAACTGTGCCCATGTTCCCAAATATGGTTTATAAATGTTCCTTTACATTTAAAGGGGGATATGATATAGGTATGAATAATTTGCATTGCTAGAGATTTAAGGTCAATTCTGTTATATGTATATGTATTTCTGATCTTGATTAATGTATTGAGATTGTATAGTTCACTTAAAAAGGTAATGTATATAGGTTGTCAATAGATAATCATAATAGTCAAGTTTGTAGTCATGTTAGTTAAGATTTTCTAGATGTACCTAGATATATTTTAGATAGGTATTCTTCATATTTTTCAAAGATTATAGAATATGGCATTTTAATTGTTTTAATAATTTAGGGCTTTTCATGACAATGAGACACTCTGCTCCTGGAAGCACTAATCTACTTCAAGAGGAAGATGGGCATCGAAGAGGATCCTTATGGAGTCTGATAGCCATTTGGGCAAGAAAACTGCTCTTGTCTGGACTATTGCATAAACTGGAGACAGAGAACCCTCAGAGAGAGGACTACTGAACTTGCTTAAAGGTGAGATGATCTTTCAGGGTTCCTGATTCATGAAAGAGCCTGCAAGACATTCTTTAGGACAAGCAGATAGTGACTCCCTTTGAAAGTTCCTGCTTTGTGGAAATGTCTGCTGGAAACTATGGGCCTGTAGGCCGAAGATGGATGCCCCAACGGTACAGAAGAACTTTGGGTGACTGTCCAGGCAGTGCGATGTCTCTGTCATTTGTAGAGCTTGAAAGTTGCATTTTTCTTGTTTGCTTAGGTAATATTGTATCTTTCTGGAGTCTTTGATGGAGTTGAGAATAGTTAGTTATAGTTATACTTTTCCTTAGTTATGATAAAGATTATTGTAATTTTTACTTGATAACTGTTTTGTTATATGTAATTTTGCTATGTTAAAGTTAGCCTTTCATTTTTTGTTTAAACAGAAAAAAAGGAAGTGATGTGGGAGTGTCATATATCAATCTGTTGATTTCATTGGATAAGCAATAAATAAACTGCTTGGTCCGATTGGTTAGAACATAGGTGGGTGGAGTAAACAGAAGAAAATGCTGAGAGGAAGAGGAAGTGAGGTCAGAAAGCTTGCAGTTCTGCTCAGAGCCAGATGCCTCAGGGAGAGACGCCATGCTCCTGTCTAGCGGGCAGACGGGATAGCTCTGCTCTCTGAGGCACTCTCGATGAAGCTCCAACCCAGGATGGATGTAGGCTAGAATCTTCCCGGTAAGCACACCTTGGGGTGCTTACTCACATGATTAGAAATGGGTTAAGAGGTTGAAGCTAATGGGCCAAGCAGTGCTTAAAAGAATACAGTGTCCATGTAATTATTTCAGGTAAAGCTAGCCGAGCAGGCGGCCGGAGTGCTAAGGACGCAGCCCCGCCGCCTCTTATTTCAACAATTTCCAGTCTTCTACTCCTCCTAGGTGAGTCTGTTTCTTTTTTTTCTAAAGCTTTCAGGTGGGCTGATAAGTCTCCTATGTGTGCTTTCTCTGTTTTCTTTAAGTGGGCACATAGTGCTATGAACTTTCCTCTTAGAACTGCTTTCATAGTGTCCCATAGGTTTGAGTATGTTGTGTCTTTATATTCATTGAATTTAAGGAAGACTTTAATTTCTTTCTTTATTTCTTCCTTGACCCAGGTGTGGTTCAGCAGTTGACTGTTCAGTTTCCATGAGTTTGTAGGCTTTCTGGGGATAGCATTGTTGTTCAATTTTAACTTTAGTCCTTCGTGATTGGATAAGACACAGGTGGTTACTAATATTATTTTGTAACTGTGGAAGTTTGCTTTGTTACCAAATATGTGGTCAATTCTCAAGAAGGTTCCATGAGCTGCTAAGAAGAAGGTATATTCTTTCCTATTTGGGTGGAATGTTCTATAGATGTCTGTTAAGTCCATTTGCTTTATTACCTCCAGTAGTTCTCTTATTTCTCTGTTAGGTTTCTGTCTGATTGACCTGTCCATTGGTGAGAGAGGAATGTTGAAGTCTCCTACTATTAGTGTGTGTGGTTGATGACTGCCTTGAGTTCTAGTAATGTTTCTTTTACATAAGTGGGTGCTTTTATATTAGGGGCATAGATATTCAGGATTGAGACTTCATCCTGATGAATTGATCCTGTTATGAGTATAAAACATCCCTCTCCATCTCTTCTGATTGATTTTAATTTGAAGTCAACTTTGTTAGAAATTAGTATGGCCACACCTGCTTGTTTCTTAGGTCCATTTGCTTGAAAAACCTTTTCCCAGCCCTTTACTCTGATGTCTGTCTTTGTGGTTGAGGTGTGTTTCTTGTAAACAGCAGATTGTTGGATCCTGTGTTCGTATCCAATCTCTTAGCCTGTGCCTTTTTATAGGTGAGTTGAGTCCATTGATATTAAGTGATATTAATGCCCGGTAAAAAGCTCCAGTCATTTTTTGGTTTGGTAGAATATTTTGTGTGTTTCCCTTCTTTGAGTTGTGCTGTTGAAGGGTCATTAGATGTCTGGGTTATTGTGGTCATTGTTGGGTTCTTTGGGTTGTGATTTCCTTTCTATTACTTTCTGTAAGGCTGGATTTGTGGCTACATATTGTTTAAATTTGTTTTTATCCCGGAAAATTTTGTTTTCTCCATTTATAGTGAATGAAATCTTGGCTGGGTATAGTAGTCTGGGGTTGCACCCACGGTCTCTTAGTTTCTGTAGTATATCTTTCCAGGACCTTCTGGCTTTCATGGTTTCCATAGAGAAGTCAGGTATAAGTCTGATAGGTTTACCTTTATAAGTTACTTGAAATTTTTCCTTTGCAGCTCTTAATATTCTTTCTTTATTCTGTATGTTTTGTGTTTTGATTATTATATGGTGAGGGGATTTTTTATCCAGTCTATTCGGTGTTCTGTATGCTTCTTGGACCTTCATAGACATATATTTCTTTAGGTTTGGAAAGTTTTCTTCTATAATTTTATTAAATATATTTTCTGGACCTTTGAGCTGTACTTCTTGTCCTTCTTCTAACCCTATTATTCTTATGTTTGGTCTTTTTATTGTGACCCATATTTGCTGAATGTTTTTTGATGACAGTTTGTTGAATTTTCTGTTTTCTTTGATCAGTGCGTTTATTTTCTCTATGGTATCTTCAGAATCTGAGATTCTTTTTTCTATCTCTTGTATTCTGTTGGTTATGCTTGTTTCTGTGGTCTCTATTCATTTGCCTAGATTTTTCATATCCATCTGGCCCTCGGTTTGTGTTCGTCCTTGCCTCCATTTCAGTTTTCAAGTCTTGAACTGTTTCCATTATCTGTTTGATTGTTTTTTCTTGGTTTCCTAGGATATCATTTACGGATTTCCTCAATTCTTCAAACTTTTTGTTATTCTTCTAATCCATTTCCTTAGGGGAGTTTTTCATCTCCTGTTTAAGGATCTCTATCAATTTTATAAAGTCAAATTTTTCTGCTTCTTCTTGATTAAGGTATTCGAGTCCTCCTGTTGCAAGTTCGCTGGGTTCTGGTGATTTCATGTTGTTTTTCAGAATGTTGGAGGAATTCTTGCATTGGTGCCTGTCCATCTCTTCCTTCAAATGGAGCCAGGAGAGTTCTGGTATCTTGGTCCCATTGTTGGTGTGGCTAAGTCTCTGGTGGGGCTCCTCAGTTCGGGAACAGTAACTGTACCTGTCTGGATGGAACTTTTTAAAGCATAATTTCATTTTGATGCAAGACAGCTATAATAATTTTCTTTGAAATGATGTCAAGAGTTTTTTTGTGAACTGTGGGGATCCAGGCAGTCTTCCTCAGAGGCTCTGAGGCAAGGAAAAGGGGAACTTCAGTTCTGTTTCCTTGTTCAGGTGTGGAGTCCGCAAGGCCAGTCTAAGGCTGGAGCCAGTGCTTCCTCATAGGAGTCAATGTTTTAGTTTCTGGGATCCTGACTCTTCCCCCCTGGAATGTAGTTATCAGTCTATAGTCAGCTGTATCTGAGGTATCCCTCATCTTCTTTGCCAACATTGTTTGACTTAGATCCCTCCTGGCCTTAGGCATTTGCACCTGTAAATAATTCTGTGGTACTGTACTTCTAATAAATTTGCTAGACACAAGTGGTCAGCTTATGCAAGACCTCCTGGTCCCAGGTATTGCTTATGGAGTCTTTATTTCTCATTTCCTCATGTTTCTTATTATATTGTATTGCCACTTCCCAGTTGTTTGTTGATATCTTGGTTACATAACATGTGTATATTTGTGCATGTATATATTTCTAAATATAACCTGCTAAGTTATTTGTATGTGTGTTCTTAGGACTAATCCACAATTGGTTGTGGATAACCAATTGGTGTGTTCTTCCATAGAGAAGAATATTTTTCCCTCTTTCAATGTTCCTTATTTGCCTATAAATCTTTATGTAGTGTTGAGGCATCATCAGCTTCCCTGGTTCATTTTGACATGTTTAGCTTATTATAATATAAAGCACATTATAGGTATACCAAATAACCCTACAGCTCAGGCAGTTATAGAAAGGTCAAATCATACTATAAAAGATATGCTGAACAGACAGAAAAAGATAGAAAATACCCCCAGACATAGATTGCCTAATGCTTTATTAACCTGGAATTTTCTGAATGCTAATGAAAAAGGGACAACAGTAGCAGAGAGACATTCGATAAGAGAAAAGTCTTCTGAATTAAATCAACCAGTTTATTTCAAGGATGTGTTTACTTCACAATGGAAACCCGGAGATGTGCTATGTTAGGGAAGGGGTTTTGCTCTTGTTTCTACAGGAGAAGAAAAATTATGGATACCATCAAAATTAATAAAAATTCATTTTAAAAAGTAAAAACCTATTGAAACAGTGAAATGACAGCTCATCCATAATGGTGACAATCATACAGGTAAGAAAAGCTATATTGGGTTCAGGCAGGGTTCTGTTCTTGTCTTTGCAGGTAAATATTTATCTTCAAAAATTCAAGAGACCCTGGATGTTTGGATACTTACAAAACGAAAATTAACTAGGCAATAAGGATTATCAAGGAAAAGAAATCTGATTTGTGAGATCAGATAATTGATATACATATATATATGTATATAAGTTTATATATATATATATATATACACACACACACACACACACACACACACATATATATATATATATATATATATATAGTTTTGGAGTTGGACAATGGCTCTGTCCTTCTCTAAATCCAAGAGTGTTTTTAAAAGAAAAATTTAGTTTCTATCTCGTGTCAAGAGTCACATGATATGGGAAAAAAAGAAAAAATAAATAAAATTTTTTTCTTCATATCTATTTTTGTCTCTAACATACCTTTCATTGAATATATATGTCTGTATATGTCTATATAAATAATGTTTAAGTTTTCCATGATGAACAATAGATTTTCCTACAGTTCTTTTCCTGAAGCAATCTTTGAAGTTTCCAGGACGAAGATGGAGCCCTACAGCAACCACTCCACCTAATTGAGATGACATTATGATGTAGACAGTGCTACTATAAGACCATTTGGGGTATCAGATGCTAAAATGGTGTATCTTCTCATATTCTGGTCAGAACGCCAAATGAGAACTTTGAAAAAAAACCCTATTGACTGCTCAGAAATTGTTTGCAACTATACTAGACAATAATTTTGGAATTTAACAACCATTTAATTTTTGCAGGATCCTATTCAGAGAACATCACTCCCATGAAAGCGGGAAGCAATTCTAGAAGACGATGCCCCCCATGCCAAAAAAGGTTTGTACATGGGGTTGAGAACACCGTTTAGGGGTTGTTATTACTTGTACTAGAAAGAGGGTTGGGGAGAAAACTATGTTCAAAAAAAAAAAAAAAAAAAAAAAAAACAAAAAAATGAGGGGAGATAGTAAGGTAATAGAGTAAATACTTGTGACCTATTATTTATATAATTGGTATAGTTTTTGTATATTGATACAAGTTCAAATTATATTTGTTACTCTTGTTTACATTATTTGTAAATATATACAAAGTTATTTTTTCAGATTGTATATATGCATGTTTCTACCTCAGTTTAGGACATTTTGTATATTGATACAACTTTTAGGGTATATGCTCATATTATCATGTTTGTTGTATGTATAGTCAGATCAATTAGGTTCTTTAATTACTTAGAGATTGTATTCAGTCTAGATAGGTAGTCTTCAACCACTTCAAGGATCTGAGGAACATGGCATTTAAATAAGTTAGGGTTCTGTTGACTTGAGACATGATTGCTTCTGACAGCACCAATCTGGTCCCGAGAGATTGTTGAGCACCAAAGACACTCCACTTGGAGCTTGTTTTCTTCTTGGCTAAACTGGCCTTTGGGAAAGGACCTGACAGTGCCTCAACCACTGACAAGTTACATAATATCCGGAAATGGATAAGCAGGACTGTCAAATCTTGCCAAGACAATGTAAAAACGGTTTTGAAAAATTTTCTGCCTCTGAAAATGGTCTGTCAGTTACACTAGGCCTTAGCCCAAGTTGGTTGCTTCAACTCTGCAAAATGAGACTGGGTGATTGCTCAGGTAGCTAATTGTCTCTGTCATGTATTGCTAGCTTTCAAAGCTACTTGATTGTACTTTCTGCCTGCTCAAGTGTCTCCCTTTTCAGGCCGCTGATGGGGTTGGAGATTAGACAGTCTTATGATCTAGCCAAGTCATTTCTTATACAAGACTTAGACTCCATAGGATAAAATGTTTATTAAAACATTTAGTATATTTTCCTATCTTAATATTGTTTATGCTGACTGTAATTCTAATTTTATACTTGATATCTGTTTTTAATGTACATTTTTTGTATTGGGTTTGGAACTCTCCTACTTAAACAAAAGGGGGAGGTGCTGCAGTAGCTCCTTCTGCTCCTTCAGCCCAATAGTCTTTAAGATACCAGCCAACTGGGGTATGGTCTTTTATACTTAAAAAAGCAGCAGGAACCGGATGCCCTCTCTCTTGCTTCTGCCTCACATTCCAGCGACTAGACTCTGTTTCTTGTTTGCAACTACAGTACTGTTGTTTTGGATGGTTATCTGTAAGTTTTTCCTCTTAAATAAATAACCCTTTTTATTTTCCACAATTCCTAACTGGGATTGTTTTGCAGCTTCACTAGGTCCCTGTGAGCCAGGGCAAGGCAATTCAAAGCTTCCTCTATCTTGCAATCTTTCTGAAACTATTTAAAGTTTAACTAGAATGTGATCACCTTGATTGAGAATCCCGTGGAAAATTACCCAGCTTTTTGTAGGAACTAAAGTTTAGTATGTCCTAGCCTGCTTGTGCATAACCTCCTATAGCTGACAGCTTATCCTAGCTACTGTCATATTGCTACTTTACATGAAGCCCATCCCTCCCCACATGAAACTGATGGGAGAGACGCTATGACACAGTCTTCTCTTCATAACTACCTGTTCTGGACATTCTGAGCCATACTTAGATCTCCAAATATTTGGATATGGTCCCAGCTGGCTGAAATAAGGACATTAAATTGACTATAAACTGCATATGAGAGGTCATCACTGGGTTCAAAGGCTTGTGGCTGTACATGGTAGCTTGCCAATTATCTTCCTATACCAAAGGACCTAGAATGTTGGGTTGAAGGCTCCATGTAGGCACCAGCTTGACTTTTCCATGTTCAATGAGTTGTGTAGGGGTTGTGTTCAGCAAGGGAAGTGTGCTGTCAGTTTGTGGAAAATAACTGAGAGTATTGGAAACAGCTTGTGTTGTTTGGGTATTCCTACAGTGCCCCTTTGGACAACAGTTCAATTAGATATCACCTAATTCTAGTACTAGGAGCTCCACTTGGTGACAAGAAATATCTAATTGGAACTTTATCTCTGTTATTATTGTGTATTTTCATGTATATCACCTTCATGTAAGTACATATTTTAGAAACTTGTACTGTATTGGGTTTCCATACTACCTCTCAAATGAACATTGGTTTTTTTGCTGTCTTTTTTCCTATACTGCCCTTCATTTGCTTCTCTCCTCCTCCCAACTTTGCTTTCTTGTTATAGTTCCCAAACACATCTATTTTTAAGTATCTACTCTGTCTCTTTTCAACAAGATCTATCCGTACCCTTTAGTTCTTTACTCTATTCTTACTTTCTGTGGTGTGATGAATTGTAGTTTGGTTAGCATTGATTTAACAACCAACATCCAAATATAAGTCAATGCATACCATAGTTTTCTCTTTGTGTCTTGGATACATTACTCAGTAAGAGTTTTCTATTTCTACCCATTTGCCTGCAAATTTAATGATGTCATTTTTAATGGCTATGTAATACTCCATTATGTAAATGTTCCCCATTTTCTTTACCCATTCTTCTGTTGCCGAACATCCAGTTTCCAGTTTCTGGCTATTATGTATAAAACAGCAATGAATAAGACTGAGAACGTTTCCTTCTGGTAGATAGAGCTCGGGTTTATACCTAAGAGAGGTTGTGCTTTGCCTTACCCTGATGGCTAAGGATGTTGAACACTTCCTTAAGTGTTACTCAGTTATTTGGTTTTCCTTTATTGAGAATTATCAAATTAGAGCTTACCCCAATTTTACTTGAGTTGTTTGTTTTCTTAATATCTAGTTTCTTGAATTCTAAATATATTTTGGATATTAATCCTCTATCTCTCAAATAAGTAGTTGGTAAAAAAAATTCCCATTCTGTAGGCTGCTTCCCTATGAGAATGACTTGTAGAAGCCTTTCAGTTTCATGAGGTCTTATTTATTACTTATTGATCTTACTGCCTGTTATAATGGTTTTCTCTTGAAAAATTTGTCTCCTGTGCCAATGCATTTAAGGCTATTCCCCACTTTATTAAGTTGAGCATATCTGGTTTTATATTGAGGTATTTGATCCATTTAAAGTTGGATTTTGTGAAGGTGATAAGCGTGGATTTATTTAGATTCTTTTACAAGCAGTCAACAAACTTGATCAGCAACACCATTTGAAGAATGTGACATTATTTTCCAGTGAGTGTTCTTATCGTCTTTACAAAAAATCAGGTATTATTAGCTGTATAAATTTATATTCATCTTCAATCAATTCCCTGGTCAACATGTCAGTTTTTATGTTAATTCAATGATGTGTTTTAAAATTATTGTGATTTTGTAGTACAAGTTGAAATTAGGAATAGTGTTTAGTGATACTTCCTCAACTTTTTTACTTCTTACATTTCCTTTCATGGTTTCTGAAAAATTGTGCTAGAATTCTGATGGGGATTACTACTTTGAATCTGTAAACTGCTTTTAGTAGGATGGTCATGTTTAATATGTTTATCTTATCAAATCAAGAGCATTGGAGATCTTTCCAGCCAGCTATTTTATCCAATATCTAAAACATTTTTTAATCATATATGGCATTTATTTACTTGGTTAGAGTTACCTTAACATATTTTATATGTTGTGAGACTTCATTGTAAAAGATGTTATTTTGGATTCAATTGTAAAGAAAATGAAATTTGTTGGTAAATTAATAGAACTATAAAAGATCATATTGAATGAGGTAATCCTGACCCAGGAAGACAATGTCACATGCTCTTTCCCATGAGAGGCTCCGAGATCCAAATCTTGAGATGTGAGAAATATCCTGGAGTAACGTCAGAATCCAGGAAAGTAAAATAAGTCTATTGTCAGGAAAAGGGTCTGGTGAGCAGCAGAGTAGGGGAATAGCAAGGTAAATATGGTCTGATCAGGTAAATGGATAAAGGGCTCTTGATGGATGGAGAAAAAGGTAAACACAGAAGAAGAAGAGGGTGAGAAAGGAGAATAGCAGGGTACAAAAGCAGGTAGA
Organism: Microtus agrestis; assembly: GCA_902806775.1. Taxonomy (NCBI): domain Eukaryota; kingdom Metazoa; phylum Chordata; class Mammalia; order Rodentia; family Cricetidae; genus Microtus; species Microtus agrestis. The sequence continues at coordinate 1,777,935 of CADCXT010002379.1, read as the reverse complement.
AGAAATAGAAAAATGGAGGGTTCTCTAGAAAGGGAAAAGAAGGAATTACAGAAGAAAGAAGGTGGGCTAAAATAACAGTCATGAGCTCTGTAAAAGTCTTAAAGAATCATACTACTCACTGTCTAAGAATAACCCTATGTAATTCTTTTCATAAATACTCATATATAGTTTGAATAAACTTTTCCCACTTGGGCTAACAATGCTCTCTCAAAAAGCCAAAGACCACCTAACAAAATCTCCCAAGCCAAGCATGAAAAAATAATTTTTGACTTGTTAGGCAAAGTTATCCCAAACAGAGGGCCTATTACTATTTCTCTTGGTTGTCCCTGTGAGGTTCTCTGAAGATGTCATAAAGGAAAGTGAATTGAACAAAGGGACAAGAATAAAAACACAGTCACAGCTGAAGGGCCCAGCTCCCTGAATTCTAGCCCCCAGAGACACCTTCTAAGAACCATCCCACCCAGATAGGCCACAAGGACCTGAGAGCAGTCTTCTCACACACATATCCATCCCCTTCCACATCTCTGACCAAGGGAGACTTGGTCATGATTGGCACTGGAGAATAATTGTCTGGGCAGTCACTTATGCATGAATCTATGTATCTATGACCACCTGAGCCTTGTCCCTCACTGCTCTTGGAGAGGTGAGTCTGGGTTTATGGCTGGAGTGTTCAGCTCTCTGGATCCTAACCCATAGGGAAATATCCCAAGCCATACCCCGAGTACCAAATCCCAGTGATCCCATAGCATTCTGCCTACACCCGCAGCCATCCCACACTGCAATTAAGAATTGGAGCCCCCCCTGAGTTTCATCAACGACTTCCAGGGTCACATTTCCAATGGCACCAAGAGAAAGAGTGATCATCTAAGTCACAGGTTCCACCTGTATTAATTGGAGAAAAAGATAACTCCTAAAGAAGAGCCCCCACCAGCATCCCTTGGAGAAAGAGATGGGTAGGTCCCAATGCAATAATACATTCAACAACCAAAAGAGGAATATGGTAACACCTGAACCTAGTGGCCCTACAGAAGGTAGACCTGAACATCCTAACCCAGAAGAAGCAGAAAAAAAAAACATACTTGAATATAACTTCCTGAAGATGATAGAGGCCCTTAATGAGGAAATAAAAAATCCCCTTAAAGAAATGGAGGAAAAGACAAACAAATTGACAGAAATCAATAATTCACTTATGGTGCGGGAGAACTGTCTGTTTTCTTTCAATTATATTTTTAATAAATGCTGATTGGCCAGTAGCAGAAAGTATAGGCAGAACAACCAGACAGGAAGTAGTGCTGGGTCAAGGAGAACAGGAGAATTCTGTCAAGGAGGAAGCTCATTCCTCAGCAGTCCTGTCCAGACACCAAAGAAGCTGGATGTGACCTGCCCCATTGAAACATCTAGATGACAAATACAAATGAACCCACATATGTAAAAGAAACATTGCTAAAGGTTAAATCCCACATCAAACCCCACACACTAGACTTCAACACCCCACTCTCCCCATTGGACAGGTCAACCACTAGGTAAGTTAACAGAGAAATAAGAGAACTAACAGATGTTATGACTCAAATGGACTTAACAGATATTTACAGAACATTTCACCCAAACACAAAAGAATACGTCTTCTTCTCAGCATCTCATAGAACCTTCTATAAAACTGACCGCAAACTCAGTGACAAAGTAAACCTCAGCAGATACAAAAAAAAATGGAATAACACCCTGTACCTTATTGGATCACCATGGCTTAATGTTAGAATTCAAGACCAACACTAATTGAAGGAAGGCTACAAACTCATGGAAACTGAACAGACTCAATTTAATCACCCCTGGGTCAAGGAAGAAAGAAAGAAAGAAAGAAAGAAAGAAAGAAAGAAAGAAAGAAAATAAGGACTTCCTAGAATGCAATGAAAATGAATGTACAACATACCCAAAGCTATGGGATACTAGGAAAGCAGTGTTAAGAAGAAAGTGCATATCACTAAGTGCCCACTTAATATAATTGGAGAAATCTCACATTAGTGACTTAACAGCACACCTGAAAGCTCTAGAACAGAAAGAAGCAGACTCACCCAGGAGGAGTAGATGATAGGAAATAAACAAATTGAGAGCTGAAATCAATAAAATAGAAACAAAGAAAACAATATAAAGAATTAATGAGTATATTTTTAATTTTTATTGCTTTATAAGTAATACCATTTAAAATTTCCACTTCTTCTCCTCCTCCCATTTCTCTCCTGCTCTCTCCTCCTCCTCAGATTTTGGTATCCATAGGAATTAGGGTAGCAATCTCTGGCAAACACTGAGGGGTGACTAGGCTCCTATACCACAATCTCTCATCCTAATGGCACCTGCTGCTTTGGAGTTTACAAATGGGAAATTAGAGGAGAGTACACAGGCAGAAAGCTCTGAAACACTGGAGACTTTCTTATGTGAAACAACTATCAATAAATTTTTACTCTTTTCAAAAAAGAATTAATGAAATAAAGAGCTATTTTTAAGAAAATAAGCAAGATAGACAAACGCTTATCCAAACTAATCAAAAGGCAGAGAGAATATTCAAATTAATAAAATAACAGAATTGAAAAGGGGTGCATAACAGCAGATACCCAGGAAGTACAGAGAATCATTAGGTCATTCTTCAAAAATTTGTACCTGTATTCCACAAAATTGAAAAATGTAGAGAAAAAGGGCAATTATCTGGATAGATATATCATACAAAAATTATATCAACAAAATGGGAACAATTTAAATAGACCTATAATCTGTAAGGAAATAGAAGCTTTCATCAAAAAATTTCCAACCATAAAAAGCACAGGGTAATATGGTTTCAGTCAAGAATTCCACCAGAACATCAAAGAAGAGCTAATACCTATACCCCTCAAATTGATCCACACAATAGAAACAGAAGGAACGTTGTCAAACTCTTTTGATCAATTTTCAGTTTCCCTGATAACAAAATCATGCAAAAACTCACCCAAGAAAAGGAATTACAAACCAATCTCCCTCATAAAAATGGATGCAAAAAACTTAATAACGTACTGGCAAACTGAATCCAAGAACACACACAAAAAAAGAACTATTCACCATGATCAGGTTGGCTTCATTGTTGAGATGCAGGGATCGTTCAACATACAAAAATATATCAATGTAATCCATCATATAAATAAACTGGAAGGGAAAAAAAACATATGATCATCTCATTAGGTGGTGTTAGGTGGTGGAAAAACATTTGACAAAATCCAATACTCCTTCCTGATAAAGATCTTGAAGAGATCAAGGATACAAGGAACGTATCTAAACATGATAAAATCAATATACAGCAAGCCGACAGCCAACATCAAATTAAATGGAGAGAAACTCAAATCAATTCCACTAAAATCAGGAAGAAGACAACTCTCTCCATATATGTTCAACAAAGTTCTTGAAGTTCTAGCTAGAGTAATAAGGCAACAAAAAGAGATCAAGGGGATTCAAATTGGAAAAGAGGAAGTCAAAATTTGGCTGTTTGTATGATAGTATACATAAGTAATCCCAAAAGTTTGATGTGGAAATTCCTACAGTAGATAATCAACTTTAATAATGTGGCAAAATATAAGATTAACTAAACGAAGTCAGTAGCCCTCCTATATACAAATGATAAAGGGCTGAGAAAGAAATAAAAAAAATTACCTTTCAAAATAGCCACAAATAACATAAAATATTTTGGGTTAAACTAACCAAATGAGTGAGAGGCCTGTATGACAAAAACTTTAAGTCACTGAAGAAAGAAATTGAAGAAGATATCAGAAAGTGGAAAGATTTCTGATGCTCTTGAGTAGGTTGGATCAACATAATAAAAATGGCATTTCTACCAAAAGCAATCTACAGATTCAATGCAATCCCCATCAAAATCCCAATACAATTCTTTAAAGGCCTCAAAAGAGTAAAACTCAACTTCACATGGAAAAGCAAAAAAAAAAAAAAAAACTCAGGATAGCCAAACAATTCTGTTCAATAAATGAATTTCTAGATGCATCACCATCCCTATCATCTAGCTCTACTATATAGTTATTAGGGAGCCATTGTGGGGCTAGTAATGATAAACACTTTGGTACTGGAATAAAAATGACCAATGGAATTGAATTGAAGACCCAGATATTAATCCACACACCTATGAACACCTCATATTTGATGAAGAAACTAAATTAAACAGTGGGAAAGAAATCATCTTCATCAAATGGTGCTGGAATAACTGGATGTCAACAAGTAGAAGAATGCAAATAGATCTATATCTATCACCAGGCACAAAACTCAAGTACAACTAGAGGAAAAACCTCAGTATAAATCCAGCCACTCTGAACCTGATAGAAGAGAAAGTGGGACATAGCTGTCAATACATTGACATAGAAGACAACTTCTTAAACATAACAGCAGTAGCACAGACACTGAGAACAACAATAAATAAATGGGACATTCTGAAACTGAGAAACTTCTGTAAAGCAAAGAACACAGTCAATAAGACAAAAGCCTACTGAATAGTAAAATATCTTCACCAATGCCACATCAGAGAGAGGACTGATCTCCAAAATATATAAAGAACTCAAAAAACTAGACATCACAATTACAAATAATCCAATTAAAATGGGGTACAGATCTAATCAGAGAATTTTCAACAAAAGAATCTCAAATGGCTGAAAGACACTTAAGGAAATGTTCAATATCCTTAACCATCAGGGAAATGAAAATCAAAACAATTCTAAGATTCAATGTTACACCATTCAGAATGGCTAAGAAAAAACACCAATGATAGTTTACACTGAAGAGCATGTGAAGTAAGAGTAACAATATTCCATCGCTGTTGGGATTGCAAACTTGTACAGCAACATTAGAAATCAGTATGGCAGTTTCTCAGAAAATTTGGGACCAAGCAATACCATTCATTGGCATATACCCATAGGATGCTTAATCACGCTATAAGGACATTTGCTCATCTATTTTCATAGCAGCATTATTCATAATAGCCAGAATCTGGAAACAACCTAGATGTCCTCAACAGAAGAATGGATAAAAAATGTGGTACATTTACACAATGAAGTACTACTTAGTGGTAAAAAGTAATAGTGTCTTAAAATTTGCAGGCAAAAGGATGAAACTAGAAAATCATACTGAGTGAGGTAACCCAGACACAGAAAGACAAACACAGTATATACTCACTCATATGTAGATATTAGACATAAAGCAAAGCCTATAGTCCATAAACCAAGAGAAGATAGGAAATAAGGAGAACCCTAAAAGAGACATGCATGGATCCTGCAGGAAAGAAGAAGTAGCCAACTGCCAGCATTGCGCACTGAGTGTAGTAATACAGGGCGGCAGTGCTGCTGCATCCCCGGCACCCGGCCGCTCACATGGCTGGCTTATGCCCCAAAATAATTACACGGAAACTGTATTCTTTTAAACACTGCCTGGCCCATCAGTTCCAGCCTCTTATTGGCTAGCTCTTACATATTAATCTAACCCATTTCTATTATTCTGTGTAGCCCACGAGCTGGCTTACCAGGAATGATTTTAACCTGCGTCTGCCTGGCATGGGAACATCATGGCGACTCCTCACTCAGCTTGTCTCTCCCAGCATCCTGTTCTGTTTACTCCACCCACCTAAGGGTGGGCCTATCGAATGGGCCTAGGCAGTTTCTTTATAAATAAGAAACCACTCCCACATCAACTGAGCAATATAGTAGTGACATACATACCACGGCAGTAACCAAAAGCTCTGTAATTGAACTTAATATCTGCTAAACAAGGGAGAAACTTCCTAACAACAATTGAAATATTTGTCCTTATATCAACATCTGAGTGTTTCCTCACTTCTCATCAAGGAAATTTCTCTTGCAACAGAACAAATTCAATACAGAAAGGCCACAATCAGTTGCTGGTGGGAATCTAAGCTGGTACAACCACTTTGGATATCAGTGTGGCAATTTCTCAGAAAATTAGAAAACAACCTTCCTCAAGACCCAATATTACCACTTTTGGGTATATATCCAAAGGATACTCAATCATGCCACAAGAAAATGTGCTCAACTATGTGTATAGCAGCTTTGTTTGTCATAGGCAGAAGCTGGAAACAACCTAAATGCCCCTTGATCAAAGAATGGATAAGGAAAATATGGTATATTTACACAATGGAGTACTACACAGCAGAAAAAGATAATGACAGCTTGAATTTTGCAGGAAAATGGACGGAGTTAGAAAACATTATTTTGAGTGAGGTAACCCAGACACAGAAGACATTTATCACAATTTATCACATGTACTCACTCATAGGTGGTTTTTAAGCATAAAGCAAAAAAAAAGCCAGCATACAAACCACAATCCCAGAGAACTTAGACAACAATACGAACACTAAGAAAGACTTACATAGATATATTCTACATGAGGAATAGAAAGTATAAAAAGGCAAGATCTCCTGAGTAAATTGGGAGCATGGGAACCTTGAGGGAGATTTGAAGCGGGGAGGGGAGAGGCATGGAGGAAAGCAAAGAAAAATATAGAGCTCAATAAAAATCAATAAGAAAGAAAGAATATATAAACACTGGACTTGAGAGCTGAGCATTTATTGCTCTATCTTTCTTGACTAGTGATGCAGTGAGACCCTCTAACTCAAGTTCAAGCCTCTGAAATTTTCCCACTCTGAACTGAAACCATGAGCTGGAATTCTGCTTAAGTTGATTTTGCCTGACTAATGTGCAATGTCACCTTATTACATTAGGTAATTTCCTTTGCTTCGGATAAAATACCATAAGCAAAAGCTGCTTGCAGAAGGAAAAGATTGTTTTGACTGAGGTTCCAGAAGACAAAGTTTCTGTCACAGTGGGAAAGCACAGAATGTAGAAACAGGAGCCATAAACTGAGAGATCGCATCTCAGTTGTACACAAGAAACAGAGTGTGAACTGTAAGCAGATGGGTGTAAAAACTATCAGATCTGACTCCACTGTTAAACTTCCTACAACAAATGTACATAAGCTGAGAAGAAATGAGGGGTGTCTTAAAATTTTTACACCTCCATATATTCAAATATATAAGCCCAAGGGTCATTTCTCCCTTAAACCACAGTTTTCCACTCCTACACCCAGAGGCTCATGGCCATATCATAATGCAAAACCCATTAATCCAACACAAAATTTTCCATAGTATTTAACAGTCTTAACATTGGTTAAAACTCCAAAGTCTAAGTAAATTCTGAGACTTAAAACAAACTCTTATCTTTGACCCAATGAACAATAATAAGAAATAACAAAAAATTTATAGTATAACTACAAATTTCCAACAGTGGCACAGAATGTATGTTCCCATTTCAAAATGGAAGATCAGGGGACTACAGTGAGGAAAGAGTAGGGCAAAGCATGACAGAAATCCAGCAGGGAAAACACCAAGTCCTGTAGCTCTGTTTCTGGTGTATGAGACTTCAGTCCCTAAGGAGTTTTTTAACTCCAGACATCCATTTCTTGCTTATGCCTGTTCTAGTCTTTGTAAGCAGCAGCACTTAGCAGATGCCTCATGTCTTAGACATCTCCAAAATTTTGGGAACATGTGTTATATCTAGTCCTATTATTTTGAGGATGATTCATATTAATTCCTATAGTGGCTCCAACAGTTTACACACCCACTCTCAATGGACAAGTGCTCTTCTTTCCCATAATCCTCACCAGCATTTACTGTGATTTGTGTTTTTGACCTTGGCCATTTTTGTTGTTTTACAGTGAGGTCCAAAGTATTCTTACCTTGTATTTTCCTTAAGGATAAGGATATTGAACATTAAAAACTACATTACCTGGCCATTTGTATTTCTTCTTCTGAGAACTCTGTTTAGTTAAATTCCACATTTGTACTGAGGTTATTTTCTTGGTGTTTAGTTTTTGGGAGTTTATATATTCTATATAGTAACCCTCTGTTAGATATAAATCTGGTAAAGATTATTTTCCATTCCTCCTCTTACCATCATCATGATATTCTTTTCTATATAGAGCTTTTTAGTCTCTTGAGTTCCCATTGGTCAAATTTGATGTTAATACCTGTGATGGTCCTTATTCAGAAAGTTTTCTTTTGGTTCTATAAGTTCAAGTGTATTTCTTACTTTCTTCGCTATTGGGCTGAGAGCATTAGATTACGCTGGTTAAATATTGTCTACCACATGCAAACTGAAGTTTCATGGGAGGAAGAAATCTCAATAAGGGAATTATCTCTATCAGATTGGCTTGTGGGTGTATATCTATAGGGCATTTTCTTGGATAATGATTGATATAGAAGTGCCAGTCCCATAGATATCATTGCCACTCCTAGACTGGTGACCTTAGGTTGTATAAGAACACAAGTTTAGCAAGTGATGAAGAACAAGCCAACATACAGCAGTGCTCTGTGACTCTGCTTTCATTCCTACCTATAGGCTCATGATTAATTTGCTCAGTGATGAACTGCTAACAGATCAGAAGTCAGATTATTTAGTTCCTCTCCAATTTGTTTCATTCAGTGTTTTATCAAGAGAAGCAAACTAGGACCTAGAATTGATGCTGAGGTCCTTGATCCATGTGTGATTGGCTTTTGTGAAGTGATGAGATGAAGATTTAATTTTATTCTTCTACCTAGAATTAAGCTAATGGTAAGTACCATTTATTGAAGATGTTATCATGTCTCCAGTGTTTATTTTTGGCCTCTTTTTCAAGAATCAGGTTGCTGTAAAGAGTGGGATTATATTTGCATTCTCTGCATTTATTATTCTGTTACATTGATCGATGTGCTTTCTTTTACGGTGGTGTCATGCTGTTTTTATTTCTATAGCTCTGTTATATAACAAATGCCTTATTTCCTTCTCCTATGTGGATGCTAGCTTTGAACCTTCAAATGGGTGTGTTTACATTGAAGTGTCCATAGAAGGCACAGAACTAGTAAGGTCCGAGGTGGGTGAGCTTTGAAGGGAGGTGAAAAGGGTAGAAGAAGAAGGGTAAAATGGTATAGAGGAATGAGACAACAAGACAGAGGAGATATAATTTAAGATAACAAATTATTTCATCTGTCCACCAATTTAAAATGCCTCTACAGAAAAACATTAAAAATATTTATGTTTGGTTATTGATGTGGTTTTCTTTCCAATAGTAGGGTTTTTGCATATGGTTATGGGCATTTGTTAATTCTGAACTTTAATAAAGCTGTCATTAATATATAAAACATAAATATGTATGTGTATCAAAAGTAGCTGTATTATATTTTTCTGGCAAATGATCAATTTCATGGTAAAATTACAGATTATTCAGAGGAAGAAAGAATAGATGAAGAGACACTTTTGTCTTATTTACTATAATGACACTTTTGTGTTTCATGTTATATAAAGAATGTGTAGGTGGCCGTTATGAACAACTCCTTAAGGACATGCTACGAAATGTATTTCTTTGTTCTGAGTTGTACTTTAAAACAGGTGATACTGACAGGAGGAAAACAAGGCTCAACAGCCTCAGGAATCTACAAATAAAAGATGATGATGTGGGCAAAATCCAGATGATAGTGAGAGAGGTAATAGCTTTGCCGATCTCAAAGATAAGGCTGGCCACCTGACAAAACTGGACTTTGGAGTGACTGATAGCCTTTGTTACCATTTCTTTTTAAGTGTCCTACTTGGAGATAAGCTAGGAAATATCTGTAGAATATTGATTAAGTCTTCTTTGATTTCAGGCTTTTTAGAAGGGTTCTTTTGAAAGAACAATTCTTAGCTTCATATGGATACAAACACAAAGGATAGCTAAAACAATTCTGAATAGTGAAAGAATTGTACATATCACTATCCATGATTTCAAGTTGTTCTATATAACATGGTATTGACATAAAAAAATAGATGAATCAATCAATGGAATCAAACTGAAAAGCCAGACATCATTCACATACCTACAGACAACTGAATTTTCATAAAGAAGCCAAATATATACTGGGAAAAAGTGAGCATTTTCAATAACTGGTACTTGTCAAACTGGATGGTTAACTGTAGTAGAATCCAAATAGTTCTATACATATCACCCTGAACAAAACTCAAACTGTAGTGGATCAAAGATCCCAACAGAAAAGTAAAGTATGATTTTCAGTTTAGTGTTTTCATGAGATTCCTTAGTATACAAAAGAGTGGATCATTGGCTTTTGTGCCTTATCTTGGGTTGTTTTCATTTCACTTGTTTACTTTTTCCAATTATGATGAGCTAGTTTTTGTTTTATATTATGTATTTTTATTAATATCCTTTAAATTCCTGTTTGGTTTTAAATGAGAGCCAGAGGGGAGTGGATCTAGGGGGGTTGGGAGTGGAAAGGAACTGGCAGGAGTAGAGGGAGTAGATATGCCATTTGAAAAAAATTCTATTACTAATGAAGCAAATAGCAGAAAGCATAATAAAAGACTCAGTAATATCTACAACATGGTTCTAGTTTAAAAATAGACTAATATATCAGTGTATTAGAAAAAAAGGACCTTGAAATAAAATGACAAAGTTTTGCCCACTTAAATTTTCACAAGAGAAGCAAAACATAGATTGGAAAGAGTCAGTCTGTGCAACAACCAGTACTGCAAAACTGAACTCTATCTGCAGAATCACGGAAGTAGATTCATTTCTTCACCATGTGCACAAATCAGTTCAATCAAACAAAGGCCTTTGTTTCAAGTTGGATGAACTGAAAGTACTAGAAAAAACATGGAGGATGCCCTAAAAACCCCAAGGAAGATAATAGCCTTTCTAATAGAATACCAACAGCACAAAATTCTCCCTCGGGATCAACAGATGGACCCATGAACATCACAAGCTTCTGTAAAACAGTGAAACCACCAGCAGAGAAGACAGCATGCAGAATGGGAGAAAACATTTACTAGTTATACTTCAGACATGAGAGTTTATGAAGGACTGCAGAAATTAAGGGCCAGGGAAAGAAAACTGCCAATCAGAAAACTGGCACATGAAGTGAATAGTTTTTGTTTTTTTGTTGTTGTTTTCATTTTCAGAGACAGAGGGAGAGAGAGAAAGAGAGAGAGAAAGAGAGAGGGAGAGAATCACAAATGATCAACGAGTATTTATAAGATGTTCTATATTCCTACTCATCAGAGAAATTCAAATAAAACTACTTTGAGATGCTACCTGACCTCAGTTAGAATGGCTCTCATCAACAAATCTAATAATAAATGATAGGATGTGGTGAGAAGACTCTTTACTTACTATAGGTGGAGGGAAAATTAGCACAGTCATGTGGAAATCAGGTTGGATATTTCTCAAAATCTTAAATATAGAAGTAGTATGTAACTATTTCTCTCCTGGCTATATACCCAAAGAACCATACCCTATTATAGAAATTTTCACCCTCATGAATTTTTAATCATATTTTTATTTTTGACATTATAATATACTATAACTGCATCATTATCCTATTCCCTTTCTTTCCTATTCCCTCGTGTTTATCACATTTTTATTCACTTAATCAAAAAACTGGAATGAACCAGTAAAGCCATCAAAAGATCAAAGAATAATGAAAATTGTATACATACAAGTAGATTTACATGAAAACAATAGAGCTTCAAAGAAAAATGTAATAGGAGCATTACATGAAAACTGATAAAATTAAAATGTATAATATTAAGTGAAGTCACACAATCTCAGGGAAAACACTCATTGTTTTCTTTCTATGCAGCACCTACAGCATGCAAATGTAGCCTGACAAGTAGGAAAAGAAGCAAACAGGCTAAATACTAGGAGATAAGGAGGACTGGAGGCAAGTAATGGAAACAAGCAAGGAAAGAAAACACAAAGTTAACTATTTTTCTAATTCCAACTCCATTGTAGATGTTGTTGTTTGGTGGTAGACAAGTGCATCAAAATAATTCATCAGAGGAAGTTAAAAATCCAGAGTGAAGACCATAGCTTCATAATGCAAATTCTGACTGTTTGAGGAGAGGTATAGGCTTTGATTTGGCAATTTTTTATTTATTTTCTGTCATATTTATTTATTTATCTATTCACTTATAGTTTTCTGAAACAGGGTTTGAGTGTGTGTGTGTGTGTGTGTGTGGTGGTGTGTGTGTGTGTGACTCTGACTAATCTAGAATTCACTCTGTAGACCAGGCTGGCCTCAAACTCCGAGATGTGCCTGCCTCTGCCTCCCAAATGCTAGGACTAAACTTGTGAACTTCCAGCTGCAGCTCAGTTTGGTTAACCTTGTATAATTTTTTTCAAAGTTTTTTTTTATAATAAAGAGAATCATGTCGAATTAGTGTTTCAAAAATAAACAAGAAGGGAAGATCTGATTTGTATCTCTGAAATTTGGTATAGACATGATATAAATTATCCAAAAAATTGTAAGATTACAAAGACATATGATTGTTCCTTCTTTAAAACTCATGCAGAAATTTGAGAGATGGGATCAACGTTTAAGTACTACTTGGAATGGCTAACCTTGCTTGTCGCCTTTGTTTAGAAAACCCGAAATAAAGCGTTGCTCTTTCACAAGACCAGAGTTCTGTTTTCAGCACCAAATTAGGCAGCTTACATGTGCCTGAAACTCCAGTTCCAGGATGAGCCTGCCTGCAGTGTGTGTGTGTGTGTGTGTGTGTGTGTGTGTGTGCTGGTGTGTGTGTGTGTGCGCGCACATGATCATTTTTGAGGGTACATACCAATGTGTGAAGTCCTACTGTTGAAATTGGTTGTCTTCAAATACTCTCCACACAATTTGTTAAGTCCTGAACCCAGAACTAAGTGATTCTAGCTAGCTTGTTCTAGTTCTCTCTGTTGCCTTAGTGCTGGTATTAGACACCCATAATGCCTGCCTAACATTTATGTGGATTCTGGGTGTATGAACAATGGTCGTCACAGTTGCATAGACAGCACATTATCCATTGACCCATCTCACCAGCATCAGCCTGATTTTCTCATGAAGCATGGTTTTCTTCGTTCATTTAGCTCCTCCCTCCTAAAAGCTACTAAGATATATGAGTTTCCTGCCCTTGTCATTCTTCACTCAAGAGTCAATAAAATTGGATTTTTAATTTCTTTATGTAAGATTAGTTACTTATAAATTGGACTCTACTCCAAGGTAACACAACACACAATATAAACAAGAATAATACAAAGCTCCTCCCAGTAAGAAGGAGAACATGAATTTTTATTGTGCTGAGAGTAAATTCAGCCTTTGCTCCCAGATAAATAACCCTCACTGTGCTATAACTGACACTCTTCAGCTTTGCCTCCTCCAGGAAGGATCACACTCTCCCTGCATTTCTGTCTGGAGCAGCCACCAGGCCTAAAGAGACAAGTAAGTGGAAGAGTAGGTGGGAAGCAGGGTGGACAGATAAGTACAAAATTTAATAAATGGAATAGACAATGTAAAATGGAAACTGATGGAAAAGATAAGGAGCCATTACAGTTATGGCATGCTGAAGCCAAAGGCATTGTTTAGCACTGAATCTAAAGTTCATATTTCTGTTCTACTGAAAAGAGGGACAAAGTCAACCCTGACTTTACTATATTCAATTTCTACTTTCAGGAGTTAGTAATGGAAAAGACTTTTATGTCACTCCAGGGGAAATAGAGAAACTTCTCACTGAGCAGTCTTTGTCTTCAATCATAGAGGTTCTTGTTTTCTTACAAGGATTAATTGGACCTCAGACTTTTACCTCTTGGAACCAGAAGCTGTATTTATTTTAGACAAACACATTTCTTTTTTACAAGTGACCATAGATAAGCTGAAGTGAAGGGGGAAGACACATGCACCTCTCTTTAGACATTAGCAAACATGCAAAAGAGATGAGTCAATAAAAGGTAGGGGAAATAACTCAAGATAGAAGGCAAAGCAGTATAAATCAAACCTACTGTAAAACCTTGCTATTTGGAGGAGGGGAAAGTAGAGAGAACTATCCCAATATCTTCCTCATATTTACAAAGCCTGCAAACATTAAAAAAGACATCATAAACCGGGTAGTGGTGACTCATGCCTTTAATCCCAGTACTTGGGAGATGTAGGCAGGTGAGTCTCAATGAGTCCAAAGCCAGCCTGGTCTACAAGAGGAAGTAGCTAGGGCTGTTACACAGAGAAATGCTGTCTTGAGAAAAAAAGACATCATAAGTCCACATTTGATCATACTCTTAAAACTATTACCCCATAAACAAGCTAAACGTATGGGAAAATAAAATTCTAAACCAAAATCTAACTTGGTGATTAAGAGGAACAACAACATCAAAAAAAAGTCCAGGCTTAAAGTGGGAGCCCTTCTTTGAAAGGATTATTTCAAACATTGGAAAGAGACAGACACAATAAAGGGAAAAACATATCATAAACCAGGCAGAAAAGGATCTTTTCATGTTTAGGTATACATGTTATTGTTATCATGAGTTTTTGCATGCTGGGTAATCATATTTGCCACATCACACATGTGGAGGCCAGGAAATATCTGTGTGTGCTTTCCTTTAACATTGTGTGGGCTCTAGGGATCCAGTTCACATTGTAAGATCATGTGCAAGGACTCACTGAACCATATTGCTGACCAGAGTAGGTTCTTGCTCACGTGGGAGGATGGATATGATGAGGAAGAGGCCAATATGGGGCAGGTGGGTACTTAGAGACTGTTATCCCTGTGGCCAGGAAACTGACATAGGAGAAGGAAAGGAAGAGTTAGTTATGAACTGTCTCCAGAGGAAGGTCAGACAGAGTCCGGGGGATGTGAAAGAAGGCAAATTAGCTAAATTTGTCAGAGTTAATATTTGGCTTTTAATGGATGAAAATGAGTAAATGATTCCAACAAGCTTTATGAGACAATGAACTGGAATTTTGATAAGCTGTATCTGGCCTGTCTAGAGTTAAAAATGGGGAGAAACAGACATAGGTCTCATCTAAGCATTATACTGAAGTGTGATTCTTTATAAGACATTTTATTACTTTAAATCACATAATATGCGAGGTCATTCTGTATGAATAATTCTTTGCAATAAGAACCTGGCCAAAGGTTTTAATATGAATCCAGGGATCCAAAGTAACAAAGATCATGGCTTGTAAAAAGTTAAATAAATCTATGGTGGTAAAAATAGAGAGGAGATTTGCTCTATATGACCATAATTGGAAGAAAAAGTAGAACCAATGGTACTTAAATCCATCTTCAGGGTATTAGTATAAATATTTTAGATTCAAATAGAAAATCAAAAGTATACATAGTTAAGCAATCCTACTTTAGGTATAGTTCAACACTCCCTCCATGTATCCATGAATATCTCAGCTACTGGAAAGTAGTCACTATTGCAGAGTGGTCCAATAAATTGTTAAATTATTCATCTGTTCTTCCATCACAAATAATAAAGTCCAGTCTTCTGAAAAAAATCTCATTAAGAGATGAATTCTTTATCCATTTAGGTTTTCCTCTTCCCGGGATTTAATATCCCTTTAAAAGGAAATGTTAAGGACAATAACTTACCTCTGTTCCTTCAGTCAAATACAGACCAGGCACACAATGAAGACAAAGATGTCAGGCTTTTATCCTGCTTTAGATACTGTGGACAAAAGTGAAGAGTCAACATTTTTATACAAATGCTCCACCAACTGAGTCAGCAGAGTTCAAACAGATGAGCTAGCTCATGAGGGGCTTTCCAGATTGAAGCTCTTAATAGACATCTTGGTTACCTCTGTTAAGATTAGCAAACATAAAAAATGGAAATCTTACATTCAGTCTCTATTCAGATGTTTGTGTTAACTTAAGATTTCAACATTTGTTTGAAATTACTAAGGATTAACATTTTCATGATAAATGTTTCATTTGGAAAGCCTAAATTATCTTCATTAATGATGTTAACTTATTTGAATTCATATGACTTCCTCCACTTTTTTGCAAGTATTGTGTATTACAAAGAATGCAGATAGTGATCAATTTAATAATGCTAATATATCATGATTGCAATCATTTGCATTTCCCAAACAACAAATCTTGCAAAAAATCATTTATAAACCTATAAATAATCTGTAACTCTTCTAGGTGAAGAGTTTATTTGACCAAGTCTTTGTCCAAATTTTTTACTATGTTGTTCATTTTCATGCTATTGGTTTTTAAGTGTTGTATATATATAGAATGATACTACTATACTAGATATTTTATATTTTCTCCAAGCATATAAATTATGTATTAGTTATTCTTCAATTATTGTGAAAAAACATCATGATTTGGCAACACTTATAACAGAAATAATTTATGTGAGACACTGTCAATTTCAGAAATTTAGTACATTTTCATAATGGAAGGGAATATGCCAGCATGCAGAAAGATATAATAACTAAGAATTCTACATCTGGATCAATAGGCAACAGGAGGATAGAGGCAAGGGGACTTGCTTGGGCCTTTGAAAGCCCAAATCCCAGTGACAGAGTTCTTCTAACAAGGCCATATCTGCTAATATACTCAGTTTCATGCCAAACCCAGTGACCAAGTGCTCAAATCTATAGTGGACATTTTCTTTTCTATTTTCTTTTTAAAACAATCTTTTTTTATTTTACATAACAATCCAAGTTTTATCTCCCTCTTTTACTCCCACTCCTCACCTTTTCCCCTACCATAATTCCCATCCATTCCTCAGAGAGGGTGAGACTTTCCATGGGGAACAAAGATTATCTGTCATATCACTTAAGGCAAGGCAAAGGCCCTCCTTCCTTATCTAGGCTGAGCAAGTTATTCCTCCACAGGGAATGGGTTCTATCACATTCCACTCCCTGACCTCCACTGTCCTATAGTCATATCAAAACGGCAAAATGCATCCAGTTAAATTTTTAAAATCTGCATAGCCTACAGCTTCAACAATGTTTAAACGTACCAAATACAAAGTATCTTCTGAGATTCCAGGCAATCACTTAACTCTAAACCCTTGAGAAATCAAAATAAAAAAGCATACCACATACTTCCAACATACAATATCTATCAATATACACTACTATTTCAAAAGCTGGGAAAAGGAGCATAGTGAGAACCATTCCAGAAGGTTCAGTCTCAAGTACAGAATGCTGCACTCCAAGTACACTGCACTATATGAGTTCAGAGTTGGAAGCAAGGATGAAAAGAGAGATGGTAAAAAATCTTCTGACACTCATAGAAGTCTCTTAAATGCAATTCCATATAAAATCAAATTAAAAAAGCAGATCACATACTTCCAATGTATAATTATCCAGAATATGCATCACCATTCCAAAAGGGAGGAAAGAGAGCATAGTGAGGAAATACGAGACCAAAGCAAGATCAAAAACCAGTAGGACAAATTTTAATCTCTGCATCTCAATGTTTGATGTCAAAGTAGTCTTCAGATTTCCTAGTCCTTTCAGCTTTGTTGACTGAAACTCATGTTTCTCTCTTAGACTGTTTCCACACTAAGTCTGCAGCTTTCATTGGCAGGAATCTTATGTCTCTAAACAAAATCCAGGTTTCAACTTTACAGTTTCACAAAATGGCTTGACTGGGCCACTGTTCAGGGATACCCCTGACACATACATGTTCTCATCGGTTTTCCTTAGCATGGAAGGATATTCTGCAAGTCCTTTCTTGTGTTATTTATTCTAAAGATCTTGGCTGAAGCTGCCAAGATCTGCTGCTTGCTAGGGCTGGAGCTTTTCCCTCATTCAAATTTAGTTGCACCAGTTTTCTGTTTCCCATGGTTTCCTTCACATCTTGAGCTTGTCTTTAAATCCTTTCCAAAATTTCAAATTTACCTGGATGGAACCTTGTCCTGAGGGCATAACTCTCTTCATTCCATTTAACATTTGGCTTTTCTTTAAACTTTCTTTCTCTCTTTCTCTCTCTCTCTCTCTCTCTCTCTCTCTCTCTCTCTCTCTCTCTCTCTCTCTCTCTCTCTCTCTCTCTCTCTCTCTCTCTCTCTCTCTCTTTGCAATGGACTTGGAACCATTATTCTTCCTGCTTGTCTTTTTCCCTCAAGCCATACATGTTATAATTTTCTATATGCAGTTTTCTCCTTTTCATTACAAATCTACATAATAGTGAATTATAGTAACCATAGGAAGAATCAGTACTATGCTCTCTTGAAATGTCCTCTGCCTATACCAATAATCTCAAACTTTTTAAGTTATTCTCAGGCAGATATTTCGGAAAAGGTCAAAAAGCAGCCACTTTGTTTGTCAAAATATCACCACACCAATCTCTAGAACACTTACTAATATTCTTCTCCTCTGAAATCTATGTTGCTCTCACGACAACTGTCTTCTATGCTTCCACTCATATGGCTCATTAAGTACTACTTAAGCAATCATTGCTTTTCTAATCAAAAGTCCCAACATCCACATTCTGCCAACAACCAGCACAATCAGGCACGTCACAGCATTACTCCACTCCTGGAACCAACTTCTGTCTTAAACAGAGTTCTATTGCTGTGAAGAGATACTATGACCTTGGAACATCTTATAAAAGAAAATTTTCAACTGGGGCTGGCTTACAGTTAGGGAAGTTTTGTGCATTGTCTTCACAACAGTGAGAATGTTTACACACAGGCAAGCATGATAGCTGAGAGTTGTACATCCAAATCCTGAAGACAGCAAGAAGAGTGAGCTATTGGGCCTACCTTGGTTTTTCAAACCTCAATACCCACACTTAGTGACACACTTAGTACACAAGACCACATCTTCTGTTCCTTTCAAACTGTGCCAATTGCTGGGACTAAACATTCAAATACATAAACATAGGGAGCATTCTTATTCAAACCACCACCTTCCACTCACTGGGCTTGTATCCATATCATAACTCAAACATTATATTCTTGTTCTTTTCATTTTGTCTTTCAACAGATCATAAATTTTTACTTTCAACGGAGTTGCATGGTGCTAGTCAGTTTTCTGTCACTGTGACTAGATCTCTATAAAAATCAACTTAAAGGAGAAAGACTTGATGTTACTCAGAGTATCTGAGAATTCAGTCCATGATCAGCTCATTCCCTTACCATGATTCTGTGATAAAGCATATCACCACAGTGAAAATGTAGGACAGAGTAAGATAATCACTTCATTGTAAACAAAATACGTAGACCAACAAATAAACAAAAAGCAGAATACACAATCCAGAGGCTTGCTTCTGTATAACCTACTTCATCCAAATAGGCAGTACCTCCTAATGTTTATTAGGAGCACCAAATGGTTACTAAGTCCTGACATGTCCCTTTGGAATGAAAGTTTAGATACGAATTGAAATGCTGACCAATCAATACATTATTTCATTTGGATTATACCTAAAACATTATAATCATGCCTGGAAAATCTAGGATTTTTCCCATTTTAGCTTTTAAGAGACTTGAGTTTTATGCTCTACATTTAAGTTGTGTTTCTATTTATACTTTGATTTTACAAATGTTTACAATTTTTGAGAATTTTATACAGTGTGATTTGATCATGTTTAGCTATTTCCACCCAACTCTTTTCCCTATTGATTAAACTCTGCATCGTCTCTTTTTTTTTTTTTCCAAACTCAACAAGTGCAATCTTGGGTTGTGATCATTCACAAAGGCATAGTCAAATTACAAAGTGCCATACATTGAGGAAAACTAACTCTCAGTCTCAGCAGGTTTCAGATATCGTGGGACTCTGTGCCTAACTCCGTTGTCAATGCTGGGATTTTGTTAGACCTGGGTTGTGCATCTTGTACATTGAACTCACAACTCCCAATTGTTGTTAGTTCACATATTCTTCTTCCATGATGTGTCTAGAAAATACTGTTTCTTTACAGTTATCTACCAGCTCTGACTCTGAAAATCTTTCTGCCTCATCTCCTGCAAGGACACCTAAATTGTAGATATGATGATGATGTCCCAAAAAGGGCTGGGAACTGCAGTTTCTTATTCTCTGAGCCATGACAAGTTGTGAGTCTCTGTTAACTGCAACCTGCTGCAAAAAGAAACTTCTCTAATGAGGTTTGATAGATACACTGATCCATGGGTGTAGTCATTAGAAGTCAGACTAATGCTACGTAGACTTAGCAGACAGTAAGTCAGGGTTCTCCTATAGGGCCTATGACATGTCTAGGCACAGGCCCACTTAATGGTACCAGGTTTGGGTATCATCTTTAAAAGTTTGTAAATCTGGTGAGAAAGCAATCCATTGCTCCTGTTATATTCAGGTCACTGTTGCCACAGAAGTTATGTCTTTTCAGGTTGGTTATTAATGTACCTTACAGAGTTTTCAGATGGGTAAGATTGATGTACATTTATTTTGTGAGCAACAAAAGGGCATTGACTGAAGGTGTGAGCAAAAGATGAAGGTCTGAGTAAATGTGTGTTTTTGACATAACATATCACGTCAAAGACTCCAATAATTCAGAACAATAACTCAGACTTCTGCTTCAGAGACTCTGAGGGAAATGATAAATTCTTCCTCTGGTCTGAGTGTGAATTTTGACAGTATAAACAGAAACTATCTACCTTAGAGTTTTCCTCTTGGATGACTAAAAATTCTATTGCTTTCTGAGATTGCTATTCTATAAAGTCTTCCTACTAAGATGAGCTAAACTGCCTCCTCCTACAGATGTGTAAAATAAACACATTGAATATTTTGTGCTTGGTGCCTTCTAAAAAGTTTTTGTACCCTGATAAATCGACACGATAATCAAATCATGCCAAATCACCTAATCAAACTGTATTAGAAAAACCATAGTTTTAATGGATACCAGTGCTCCTGGGTGATGTTCTATCTTCCCAGTGTGGAGACAGGAAGGAAGTCTGGAAACCATGTGTTTGTTCTCTGAGTTGCTGCTTAAATACCTTATGGGAATGGTCTTGATCATTTCTAAGAAGGGGCCATCTTTTGGCAGGCTTTCTTGGAGGTGGAGTCTGGACTGAGGCAACTCCCTGGAGAAGAGGCTTGGGATGAGACTTCTTCCCAAACATTCTAGACTCTTTGGCTATATGAATGCCAGGGACTGGGGTGAAACCTTAACCCAAACATTCCAGACTCTTTGGGTATAAGGGAACAAGCTTTAGTCTGTCTACTTGCTATGGGTATGGTAGGATGTGGGGGAGGAAAGTTGATATTTGGTGGGCTCACACTTAGTAGGAGGTGTGGCTAGAGAGGCATCCAGTTAACTGCCATCCTGAAGACTTCAGATATTGGTGGGTCTCTGGCAGAAAAATCCTCACATGGGGCACCAATCTGCCAGGTTCTCTAGCAGAAAGAGTAGGGGCAAAGTCAGACCTGCCAGACTCTCCCTGGGGCTGAAGGAAATGGTGAGTGTTTTAACTCAGCTCTATTCCCTGGGCACCGGGGAGAAACATACCCACTGAATCGGGGTCTGTCAAAGCAGGAACCTATTTAATGGTATCAAGGAGGGACTTATATAGGGTTGTGATAGGGGTGGAGAAGCCTGGGATGGGCCAAGACAGAGCAAGGAAGAAGAGCCAATAATATTCTGCCATGTTAGTGGTGGCAAGGGAGAGGCAGGCCTAGGTGGGGTAGACAGAGACAGGTCTCCAAAATTGAGTTATTCTCAAGAAGTTACACTAGGCTTCACCAAACTCAAATTAGGCTTAGGATGTTACACTGGGCCTCATGCCCAGGCCTCATGAGGCCCAACAAGGCATCTGTTCCCTGAGACAGCTGAGAAGGCAGGTTGCTAGGAGAAACTATAGATTGTTATCATCTGTCTTATTTGTACTAACAAAGGTGAATATGCCGGGAAAAGGAGCAGGTAGACCCTTCATTGTGGCATCTTAGAAAACCAGAGGGTGGAGGGTCCTAGCTTTTGGACAGACCAAGCATCCTGAATAGGTGCCCACTTGAGCTTGGAGATGTGGTAGCAACATGGGTGTCTTAAAAGCTTGGCAGCCAAAAGGGTGATAAGAATTACCTTGTGGGGTCTTGTCCATCATAATTTGAGAGACATAGGAACTAGCTGTTTGAGGAGTACTCTGTCCGCTGGGAAGAGTAGGGCATGTTCAGAGGTGTTTGGGTCCACTGGTGTGGGGGTAGGGAGACAACTGTCAACATGTGAGCAGAGAGGGAACCTCAGAAGGGAGAGATAGGGTAGTTACCCAGCCAGTAGAGGAGTTTGGGCTGGTAGGTGGTGATTAAGGAGGAAGGGCCTGACATAAAGGAGCTTTAAAGGGCTTAGACCCATAGGAGAACATGGGGTGACCAAGAGACAGATAAGGGCAATGGGAAGAAGGGAGGGCCCAGATAACCTGAGTTCAATGGAAAGCTTGATTAGTTGTTGTTTGGTGAGTCCATTGGCCCTTTACACCTTTCCTGAGGATTGTGGTGGTAAGGGATGTGGAGCTTCCAGGAGATGTTGAGAGCTTCTGACACAAGCTCCATGAACCTGGAGGTGAAGGCTGGCCCATTGTTCATTTGGATGGTCTGTAGAATGCCAAACCAAGGAATGATGTTGTCCAGAAATACTGAGCCACCACATCTGCTGTTTCCCTGGAGGACAGAAAACTTTCTATCCATCCTGTAAAAGTGTTCACAAATGTTAGGAGATAATGGAGTTTTTTATGACTAGGCATATGAGTGAAATCAACTCTCATTCTTTGTATGGCTGATACCCATGAAGCTAATGCAGATACTGACATATATGGACAACCCCTATGGACTGGCCTTGGCACACGCCTTGCAGGAGGAATAAACCTGTGAAATACAAGCTCGAAGATGGTTGAGGTCAAAGAGGTCAAACTTTAAGAAATGGAATAAAACTTTGGGGCCTATGCATAAGGTCTGGTGGATATCTGAAATGATCAACAATGCCAGGTCTTAAGGAAGGAGGAGACAGTTATTTAAAAAGAACCAGGGGCTGGAAAGATGGCTCAGAGGTTAAGAGCATCGCCTGTTCTTCCAAAGTTCCTGAGTTCAATTCCCAGGAACCACATGGTGGCTCACAACCATCTGTAATGGGGTCTGGTGCCCTCTTCTGGCCTGCAGGCATACAAACAGACAGAGTATTGTATGCATGATAAATAAATAAATAAATATTAAAATAAAAGAACCATCCATCCTTTGGTTTCTTTGCCCCCCCTTTTTTGAGTTCATCTCTTTCTTCTGGTTGATCACAGGGATGATAGGAGGGAGTCCAAAACAAAATGTATTCTGTAGAATCAGAGTTGCTGGAGGCCAGATTCTGGGTCCACTGAATCAGCTGGCATTGCCAAACTGGATCCTTGGAGGATTGGTGTCCCCTACAGTGAATTATAGCTATTTCTGCAGGGAGCAGGAATGCTTCCAAAAGATTGGCTATAAGGGGTCTATTAACTATGAGAGTATCCTTCGTAGTAAGGAAGCCCCCTTTTTTTTTCAAGGTACAGAATGGGTATGAACTATTAAGAATGCATATTTGGAGTCAGTATAGATATTAGCCCTTCGGTCCTTGGCTATCCTATCTGAATGCTCTAGTCAAGTCAATTAATTGACCTTTTGTGAAGAGGTTCCCATTGGCAGGCAGGTCGCCTCATCTGTTTTATTGGAAGTAACCACGCATATGATGCGTGGCGGTTTCCTCGCTTTTCTCTAAGGGGACTTACATCAGCAAATAGGGTGAGTTGGGGATTTCTAAGTGGCTGATCTAAAAGACTGGGACAAGGTGAACATAGGCCTGCACAGCCTCTGAGCTAGAATGAGAGCCGGTATCAGAGGGGAGAGGAAACAGGAAGGAGGGCTGCAGGGTTTAGGGCAGGACTAGAGGCCAAGGTAATTTGGGGGTTTTCTAGAAACAGTAAGTGAATGAATTGGACTCATGAAGGCCCAAGGAGGGAGAGAGAATGATTAGAAAGTCTGAGAGGCAGTGGGTGGAATATAACATGATTGGCCTAGACAGGGTGATCTTGAGAGCCTACCACGTGAGTTCAGTTGTTGCTGCCAGAGCTCTCAAGCATGTCTGCCATCCACAGATGGTGAGGTTCATCTGTTTGGGCAAAAAGGTAACAGCCTAATTCAAAGGCCTAACCAGTTGGATTAGAACTCCAGTGGCCACTCCTAACCGTTCATCTGTATAAAGGTGGTAAGATCTTGTTGAGTATGGAAGAACAAGGGTAGAAACTGTTACAAGGGCATCTTGCAGCAGAGAGAAGTTAAAGAAGATGATGGCCAGGTGAGTTACAGGTCCCATGAGGGTCTCTCTGGCTTCCTGGTACAGAGGCTTGACTATAATGGCAAAGTTAGGGATTCAATGACAGAAGAATCCCATCAGACCCCAAAATGAGAGAATCTGAGTCACTATGGTTGGGGGCTGTAAATTCCACAAGGCCTGAACCCTGTCCAGAGGAAAGAGTCTTAGACCCTGGGCTGAGTTAAACACTCAAATACACCACTTGTGGAAGAGCACAGCTGAGCCTTAGCTGGTGAGACTCAATATTCCAAGGAAGTTCAAGAGCATAGAGGTGGCCTGTTGGGACATAGGCAATGTGAGACTGTAGAGAAGGAAATCATCAACATACTGGAAAAGCATGATAGGACCAGGGTCAAAAAGCTCAGAAATCCTGAAGAAGCTGTCTGGAGGACTGGTGTCAGTGTCCTCCCAGGTGAAGGCAAAGAGGAAGTATGAGTCAGAGTATAAAGGGTAAGTAAGTAAGATATATTTCATGTCCAGAACCATAAAGTGGGAGGTTGCAGGAAGGACATTAAAAAGGAGATTTTATAGGTTGTTAACTAGTGGATGATTTGGAATAACTACCTCATTTATGAGGCATAGATTTTGAACCAAATGGAAAGCACCAGAAGGCTTACACAAGGGAAGGATTGGAGTGTTCCAGGGTGGGTCGATAGGAGTTAAAAGTCCCTGAGATAGAAGGTGGGTGCTAAAAGGCTTTAGACCTCAGTGGTGGGTTTCAGGAATAGGAAACTTGGGTCTAAAAAGGAAGGTCTTTAAAGTGAACTAGGTCTGGCTGCTGGTAAGTAGCAACCACACTGGTTTAAATAATCCATACTTGAGGATCTACTGATTCAGGGAGAGTAGGGATGATACAGTCTAGGGTAGGAACTTATGAGGCTATTAATGTGAGAAGAAAGTGGGACTCAGAAGAGGGTGTGGGGGCCAAGGTTGGTGTGGCCCCTAGTTGGCTGAGAATATCATGACCAAACAGTGATGCAGGGTAAGTAGGTATGACTAGGAAAGAATGAGAGATGAATCACCTGTAAGAATACAGGGCAGTGACAGGGTCTTAAGTGGGGAGAAAATTGCCCCATTCACTCCCATGAAAGAAACTGCTGAGGGAATTATTGGACCCAAGTGAGATGTTAAAACAGAGTAGGTAGCTCCCGTGTCCAAAAGAAAAGTAATGTACTTACCTGCTAACTGCAGCATTAATCTAGGCTTGGAGAAGGCAATGGGAGTCACCAAGTCTGGTCCCCATCAATCCTCTGCCAGGCTGAGTAGTTTGAAGACTGGCACAGTCTTACTTGCCAGTGTTCGTGAGGCTGGACCTCCATGGCATGGCATAGAGGATGAGCCCACATGGGGCATTGTGATTTCCAGTGTCCAGGCTGCTGGCAGATAGGGCTTGGCCTCATAGGCAGCTGAAGCTCTAGGCAATATCATGCCAAATGACCATTATTGCTGCATTTGTAGCAGGCTACAGACAAAGTTGACTTAGGCTGAACTCTGGTGGAATGGAGCCTCATTCATGGTCAACTTCCCTTGTCCCCCTTCTGGGGGTCCTGGTAGCCTCCAGACAACTGCTAGGACTTGGGCTGGTAGCACAGCAGCCTATTGCAACCTTGTCTGTCAGGAAGACTCAGCTGCCACTTTTTGGGTATCGAAAACTTTAAAGGTCATTTTCACCAATTCCTGTAGGGGAGTTTGAGGACCTTCCTCAGCCTTTTTTAATTTCTTTCTGACATCTGATGCTGTCAGAGAAATGAAATGGGTAGACAGGACCGTGGCTCCCCCTGGGAAGGCTGGGTCTAGTCGAGTATATTGAACCATGGTCCCTTGTAATCAGTTTTAAAGAATGGCTGGATATTCACCAGCTAGCTGTTGAATCTCTCAAAGTTTGTGGAAGTTAATAACTTTTTACAAGACCATCTCCATACCCTAAAGGAGGCAGCAGACCATGATGTCCCACCTCTGCCAGCCATTCTGGCCTGGTTGATAACCCCAGTATCAACACAGCCAAGTCCCTCACAGAGACTGTACTGTCCACTAGATGGGTCTGGTTTGTGTACTGTCTAGGTTCTGTCCGAACCCTACTTTGCTCTTCAGGAGTGAGAGTAGAGACCTGGATGACATAGAGATCATGCCAGGTTAAACTGATAGTGAAACTCCTTGATATAAACAGAAGGATTAGCAGAGAAGGAACTCAACTCCTTTTTTTAATTTTGAGAGATCCTGAAGAGAGAAAGGAATGTGGACTCTAACAATTTCATCAGTTTCTGCTACCTCTCCGAGAGGGCAGAAAACAGCAGGGGTTTGGTGAGACCTGGTATGAGAAGAGACAATGGGAGGGGTTAGGCCAGTGTGTAGAAGGGATCCAAGAGGTGGCGGGTGGCATGGAAGGGTAGGGAGAGGCGGTAGGAGGAAGGGGGAAGTGGAGGGGAGCAAAGAGGATAAGGAGGAGGAAATTGGCCTTCAACCTTCTCTTTAGCTAGGGAGGAAATGGGAAGAAGTGGATAGGGGGAAGAATGTGAAGAATGTTGGGTAATCAGGGTTTCAGGGAGTGCAGGAAGGGCCAGTGTCTCTAGGGGCATGATTAAGACAGTACTTTCAGGGTCTCAATTCCCAGATAGTCAGGAATTTAGAGGTGCTGTGGCCCTGGTGACCAAAGCCAGTGCTGTAAGACATTGGCTACTAAGGGAGGGGTGGGAGTGCAGTGCCCAGAAACCAAGCACATGTGAGAGCTCTGTCCACTTATCCCCACTTTGGAAAAATTTTTAAGGTCACAGAGGATGGAAAATTCCAGAGTTCCCTCCAAGTGGACACTGTGTCCCACTGTCAAGATCATATTGAGGCCAAATCTTAAACTACAGAGAGATTAGGCATTGGGGACAGAAGATATCGAACTGTCCTAACTGAGAAAGATTTTGTAAAATGTGCTTCATTTGAGAATCTGACTTCAAATTGCAGGTGCTGATCTCACAAGTCTATACACAACCCAAAGCCTAGCACAAGGTGTCCACAGTGGTAGATTTTTGGTTCAAGAAAACAGAGGAGTGTGAGAAATTCCTTAAAATGATTTCTCCTATTGATGGTACCCCACGGGGAGGAAACACGGCCTGGCACAACAAAGCACAGCCATGTCTTTCATAGAAAGCCTAAATTGTATGGGGTCCTGGGCCTCTAAAGGCAATGACTTGGAAAATGGAACTTATCCAGATAAAACCGATCTTAGCCTTGCAGAAAGTAGGTGCAAGAGAGGATATTTTCCCAATATGTGTCTCTGGGCTGTTGGGAAAAAGAATCTCTCAGTGGGACCTCCAAATAAAAAGTTTTTGCACCCTGATAAACCTG
This sequence comes from Microtus agrestis, assembly GCA_902806775.1. NCBI lineage: Eukaryota > Metazoa > Chordata > Mammalia > Rodentia > Cricetidae > Microtus > Microtus agrestis. Next base: position 1,750,492 of record CADCXT010002379.1, on the reverse strand, counting down.
TCTGCTGAGGCAATAATCTGAATCAGACCAAATCACACCAAATTAGAAAAAGTCCACGATTAATGGTTACCAGGAGGCATTCCAGCTCCCCAGACAGGGAGGAAGACTGGAAAGGGAGGGATCATCATTTGACAGGTTTTCTTGGGGATGGAGTCTGGACTGAGGCAACTCCCAGGGGATGGGACTTCCACCCAAACATTCCAGACTCTATGGGTATATGGATGCCAGGACCTGGGGTGAAGCCTTAACCCAAACATTCAAAACTTTTTGAATATATGTATGCCAGGGGCTGGGGTGAAGTGTTAACCCAAACACCTTCCAGCAGTGAATAATAGTCTACTTGATCTTAGCCTTTCTTTCTGTCTGTGTGTCTGTGCTTTCTCCATTCCCTGATCATCCTAAATAGGTCAGACCTTGAAGCCATTCTGATCAGACTTTCCTCTCAAATAGCATGTTTAGCACCTTCCAGCACTCTGAAACCTAACAAGTAGGGATGAAGTTCTCAAGGAAGTACCAGCTTCATCTGTTCATATTCTAAGACTCAAACATGTAGTGTATTCAGAAATGAGTTTCAAAACAAATTCTAGAATAGAAAAAAAAAGAGCATTGACCATAGTTTTCTTGTTTTTATGTCTGTAGTTCCCCACTAGCCAACAACTCCAAAATGGGTAATACAGTATTTTCTATCATGTTACTTGTCAGCCTATGGTGTCTAGTAGAATATGTGCACATTTATATAATAAATAAATTTTAACTCTTTTAAAATATGTGTACACATATATTCTTAAAAAGCATCTACAATAGTAGATTTCCTAATGACTTTTTGAAGGGTCTTCGGTTTAGTTATCCATCCATATTTTCCCTCCTCTACCCTACCCTCTCAATACCCACCATACGGTTCCCAAAGACATGTTCTGTTAATATCTTTGACCCATTTAAGCCGTTCTGATGTGTCTCCCTACTCTTAAAATCCTGCTATGGCCTCTTAATAATTTCTTAAAATTCACACATATACATTATAGATGGCAATAAATTTCATAAAAATATTTTAATTTAAGTATATCACATAGTTTACGCATATTCAAAAGATTTCATATTAAAAATTCAAAGGGCTTTGTTTTTTAATATATTTATTAGAAAAGTTACTAATGTCATATACAGACAAGCAGACAGCAGTACAGCAAAGATGCTAAGTCAGTATCAGTCAAACAAGACAAAAAGAACGTCCCTTCTCATACACTTTAGAGGAAGAAGCAGGTTATATTCCGGTGACTGATTGGCAGTCCATAGTGAATGCATACAGTCAGACTGTCTCCTGGTGCAGGAAAAGAAGGGAGTCTGTCTCTCAGAGACCTGTGTCAAAATTTTATATGGTTATGGTTAAGAGCAAAAATATGGAAGAAACACATTAATAGAATAGCTTTACAAAATGGTGGGGCCCTGCCTAATACATATATACTCTATAACATTCCTTTGCACCTCCCATTTCCTTGTTGCATTCATTCTCAACACAGTTTTTCTAAGTTTATTTATTGCTAGTTATGTGCACCTACGGTTTGCCAGCATGAATGTTTGTGCACAGCATGCGTGTCTGGAGGTTGTGGAGGCCAGAAGGCACATGGTCCTCTAAAACTGTCATTACAGATAATTGTATGCTGCCATGTGGTTACTAGGAGCTGACTACAGGTCTTCTGTAAGAACAAGTACTCTTGAACTCTGAGTCTAGGTCATTCACACAGTCTGCTTCTGCTTTAGCATCATATAAGCTATATATTTACATATATAGGATATCATCATCTATGTAACATGAAAATGCCATGAAAATAATCAAATGTTGGAACCAGTTACCTGTTCCTGCATTAGAAATCTTCACTGGCACAGGTACAGGGGAGCAACCACTGAGCAAGTGAGCCAGGGAGGGCCAGAGACTGCTGAGGGTCCAGACGTGAATCTGGGACTTTCAAGGGAGTAGACCTAAGCCAGGACCTCTGCCAGTCTGAGTTTGAATCTGGGACCTCTGAGGGAGTAGACAGGAACCAGAAATTTCTGCAGACCCAGGCGTGAGTCTGGGACCTCAGAAGGAGTAGGCCTGAGCTCTGTGGGTCCTGGTATTCATTTGGGACATCAAAGGGAATAGGCAGGAACCTGGAACCTCTGCGGGTCTGGAGTGTGAGTCTGGGACCTCTGAGGGAGTAAGCCTGAGCCAGGTCCTCTGTGGTTCTGGGCGCACCTAGAACTCCTAGCTTGGGAACTCTGAGGCACTAGACCAGAACCAGAAACCTTTGTAGAACCAACTCCAAGCCAGGGAGTTCTGCAGGAGGGAATCTAGACCAGGATTTGCAGAAGCAGGTCAAGGCTTAAGAAGCAGGTAACTTAAGTCAAAGTCAGCCTGAGCAACAAATTCCACAGGAGTGGGACTGAACTTGCTACCTAGGACAGAGTGGGCCTAAGGAGGAAAGCTCCACTAGAGCAGAATCCAGGAGCCAATCCAGTCCCTGGACACTGGCAGATCAGGATTAAGCCAGCAACTAGATCCAGAATCAGCGATCTCCACTGGAACAGGTACAGGGGAGTAACTGCCGAGTAAGTGAGCCAGAGCCAGAGACTACTGAGAGTCGGGACATGAATCTGGGACCTTCAAGGGAGTAAACCTAAGCCAGGACACCTGTGGGTCAGGGCATGAGTCTAGGACCTCCCAGGAACTAGGCCTGAGCTGCCAGGAACCTGCCAGTCTGGGCATGAATCTGGGACCTCTGAGGGAGTAGGCAGGAACCAGAGATCTCTGCTGGACCAGGCATGAGTCTGGGACCTCAGAAGGAGTAGGCCTGAGCCAGGACCTCCGTGGGTCTGGGAACTGGTCTGGAACATCAGATAGGCAGGAACCTGAAACCTTTGCTGGTCTGAATGTGAGTCTGGGACTTATGAGGGAGTAATCCTGAGCCAGGTCCTCTCTGGTTCTGGGCACACCCAAACTTGGGATCTCTGAGACAGTAGACCAGTGCCCAAAACCTTTGCAGAACCAACTCCAAGCCAGGAACTTCTACAGGAGGGTATCCAGACCAGGATTTACAGAAACAGGTCAAAGCTAGTAAACTAGACCAAGTAGGCCTGAGACAGCAAACTCAAAGTAAATAGAACAAAGCACAGGAGCACTGAGCTACCTCCAGGAACACAAAGTAATCAACAGGGTAACTAGAACTGTTGCACTGACTGTACCATGAGGGAACAACCATCTGAGCTTTGGATTCTTTGGCACCTAGAAGATTATTCAACAAAATATCAGACAGCCCCAACCACATCTATTAGAGGAAAAGAAGAGTAAAAAAGGTAAGAACACATGCAATACCACAAAGAGCAACACAACAATAGTAAAAACTAAAGTCCTTAAAACAGCAAGACCTGACCACCCAAATATAGATGAAGCAGAAGAAAATGACTAAAAAAAAATAACTTCAAGAGAATGTTTGAAACTCTTAAAGAGGAAATGAAAAATTCCCTTAAGGAAATGGAAGAAAAGACAAACAAAATTTAGAAGACATCAGCATATTCCTTGAAGAAAACCGAGAAAAAGAAATCAAACATATGAAAGACACTATTCAAGACTTAAAAACTGAAATAGAGACAATAAATCAAACTCAAACTAAGGGAATTATAGAAACAGAAATCATGAGAAAACAAACAGGAACCACAAGTGCAAGCATGAACAGCAGAATACAAGAGATGGAAGATTCTCAAGTGCTGAAGGTAAAATACAGGAAATAGACTCATCAGTTAAAGCAAATATTAAATCCAACAAAAGCTTAACCCAAAATATCCAGGAAATACGAGATACCATGAAAAAGCCAAATCTAAGAATAATAGGTATAAAAGAAGGAGTTCAACTCAAAGGCACAAAAAATATACTTAACAAAATCATAGAAGAAAACTTTCTCAAACTAAAGAAAGATATGCCTATGAAGCTACATGAAGCTTACAGAACACCAAATAAACTGGATCCAAATGAAACGTCTTCTTGCCACTCAATAATCAAAACACTAAACATACAGAGTAAAGGGAGAACATTAAGAGCTGCAAAGAAAAAAGGCAAGTAACATAGCAGACCTATCAGAAATACACCTGACTTTTCATTGGAGACAATGAAAGCCAGAAGGTTGTGGTCAAGCATTATGCAGACATAAAGAGACCATAGATGTCAGCCCAGACTGCTATACTGAGCAAAGCTTTCAATCACCATAGAAGGACAAAACAAGATATTCCATGACAAAACTAAATTTCACCGATACATAGACACCAACTCAGCACTACACAAAATACTAGAAGAAAACACAAACCCAAGGAAGCTGGCTATAGCAACAAAAACACAGACAATTGATAATCTCATAGCAGCAAACCCCAAAGAAGGGGAAAATGCACAAATTAACATCACCAACAATGAAAATAAATTAACAGGAGATAGCAATCACTGGTCAGTAATATCCCTTAATGTAAATGGACTCAACTCACCTATATTGGATACAAAAACAGAATCCATCCTTTTTCTGAATTCAAGAAACACACCTCAACCTCCAAGAAAGACATTGTCTCCAAGTAAATGGCTGGGGAAAATATACCAACTAAATGGACCTAAGAAACAAGCGGGTGTAGCTATCCTAATATCTAACAAAATAGACCTAAACTAAAATCAGTCAAAAGAGACAAAGAAGGTCATTTCATATTAGTCACAGGAAAAATCCATCCAGAGGAAATATCAATACTGAACATCTATGCCCCAAATACAAGGGCACCCTCACACGTAAAAAGAAATACTTCTAAAGCTTAAATCATACATTAAACTTCCCACACTAATAGTGGGAGGCTTCAACACTTCCCCCCCTCACGACTGGACAGGTCAGTCAAACAAAAAATGAACAGAGAAATAAAAGAACAGATGTTATGACTCAAATGACTTAACAGACATCTATAGAATATTCCACCCAAACATACAAATATATACCTTACTCAGCACCTCATGGAACCTTCTCAAATATTGACCAAATACTGAGTAACAAAACTAACCTCAACAAATACAAAAGAAATGGAATAACCCAATGTAACTTATCAGATCATCATGGTTTAAAACTAGAAGTCAACAGCAATACTAGTTCCAGAAAACCCACAAACACATGGAAATTAAACAATGCTCACCTGACTCATCAGTGGGTCAAGGAAGAAACAAAGGGAAAAATTAAAGACTTCCTAAAATTCAATGAAAATGACCACACGACATATCCAAATTTATGGGACACGATGAAAGCAGTGTTAAGAGGAAAGTTCATAGCCCTAAATACCTACATAAAGAAGCTGGAAAAATCCCACACTAGTGAATTAACAAAACATTTGAAAACTTTAGAACAAAAAGAAGCAAACTCATCTAAGAGAACTAGACAGCAGGAAATAATCAAATTGAGAGCTGAAATCAACAAAATAGAAACAAAGAAAACAATATAAAAAATCAATGAGACAAAGAGTTGGTTCTTCAAGAAAATCAACAAAATAAATGAAACATTATCCAAACTAACCAAAAGGCAGAGAAGAATATCTAAATTAACAAAATAAGAAATGGAAAGGGGGCATAATAATAGACATGGATAAAATACAGAGAATCATCAGGTCATATTTCCAAAACCTGTACTCCACAAAATTGGAAAACATAAAGGAAAAGAACAACTTTCTGGATAAATCTCATTTACCAAAATTAAATAAAGACCAGATATGCAAATTAAGCAGGCATATAACTGCTGAAAAAATAGAAACAGTCATCAAAATTCTCACAACCAAAAAAGCCCAGGACCAGATGGTTTCAGCTCAAAATTCTACATGACTTTCAAAGAAGAACTAATAATAATACTTGTCAAATTATTCTACACAATAGAAACAAAAGGAACAATTCCAAACTCTTTTTATTATGCTACAATTACCCTGATAACCAAACAACAAAAAGACATTACTAAGAAGGAGAATTTGCAGACTAATCTCACTCATGACCATAGATGCAAAAGTACTAAATAAAACACTGGCAAATTGAATTCAAGAAAACATCAGAACCATCATCCACCATGCTCAAGTCGGCTTCATCCCAGAGATGCAGGGATGGTTCAACATACAAAAATTTTTCAATGTAATCTACCATATAAACAAAATGAAAAACAAAAATTACATGATCACCTCATTAGATGCCAAAAAAGTTTTCTACAAAATACAACATCCCTTCATGACAAAGGTCTTGGAGAAAGCAGGAATACAAGGAACATACTTAATCACAATAAGGGCAATATACACGAACTAAATGGAGAGAAACTGCCAGTGATCCCACTGAAATCAGGAACAAGATAAGGTTGTCCACTCTCTCCATATCCACTCAATATAGTTCTTGAGGTTCTAGCTAGAGCAATAAGACAATGGAAGGAGAACAAGAGGATACAAATCGGAAAAGAAGAAATGAAACTCTCACTATTTGCTGATGATATCATAGTTTACAAAAGCGATCCCCAAAAAACTACCAAAGAACTTCTATGACACATAAACACTTTCAGTAATGTAGCAGGATACAAGATTAACTCAGAAAAAATCAGTAGTTCGCCTGTACACAGATGATAAAAAATGGCTGGGGAAGAAATCAGAGAAACATCACCCTTCATAATAGCCACAAATAGCATAAAATATCTCAGAGTATGTCTAACCAAGGAAGTGGAAGAATTGTATGACAAGGACATTATATCTTTGAAGAAAGAATTTGAAGAAGACACCAGAAAGTGGAAAGATCTCCCATACTCTTAGATGGGCGGAATTAACATAGTAAAAATGGCAATCTTAACAAAAGCAATCTACAGATTGAACACAATGCCTATCAAAATCCCAGCAAAATTCTTCACAGATCTCAAAAGAACAGTACTCAACTTCATATGGAAAAATGAAAAAAAAACTCAGGATAGCAAAAACAATCCTGTACAATAAAATACTTCTGGAGGCATCACAATCCCTGACTTCAAATTCTACTACAGAGCTGCAGTACTGAAAACAGCCTGGTATTGGCATAAAAACAGACAGGAGGACCAATGTAACCGAATAGAAGACCTAGATATTAATCCACACACCTTCAAACACCAAATTTTTGACAAAGAAGTGAAAAATATCAAGTGGAAAAAAGAAAGCATATATAATAAATGGTGCTGGCATAACTGGATATCATCCTTTAGAAGAATAAAAATAGACCCATATCTATCACCATGCACAAAACTCAAGTCCAAATGGATCAAAGATCTCAACATAAAGCCAGCCACATTGAACCTTAGATAAGAGAAAGTGGGACATACACTTGAATGTATTGGCACAGAAGACCACTTCCTAAATATAACCCACGCGGCACAGATACTGAGAGAAACAATTAATAAATGGGACATCCTGAAACTGAAAAGCTTTCGCAAAGCAAAGGACACGATCAACAAGACAAAATGACAACCTGCAGAATGGGAAAAGATTTTCACCAATCCCACATCGAACAGAGGTCTAATCTCCAAAATATACAAAGAACTCAAGAAATTAATCATCAAAAGAACAAATAATCCAATAAAAATAGAGTACAAATCTAAACAGAGAGCCCTCAACAGTGGAATGCCTGAAATACACTTAAGGAAAAATGTTCAACAGCCTTAGTCATCAGAGAAATGCAAATCAAAACAACTCTGAGAATCCATCTTAAACCTGTAAGAATGGCCAAGATCCAAAACTCTGATGACAACTTTTGCTGGAGGGATTGTGGGGAAAAGGGAACACTTCTGCATTGCTGGTAGGAATACAAACTAGTACATCCCCTTTGGATGTCAGTGTGGTGATTTCTCAGAAAACTAGGAAACAACCTTCCTCAAGACTCAGTTATAGCACTTTTGGGTATATATTGAAAAAATACACAATGGTGCCACAAGGACATGTGCTCAAATATGTTCATCGCAGCTTTGTATGTCATAGCCAAAACCTGGAAACAAACTAAATGCCCCTCGACTGAAGAATGAATAAGGAAAATGTGGTACATTTACACAATGGAGTACTGCACAGCAGAAAAAATAACAACAGCTTGAATTTTGCAGAAAAATATAACGACAGCTAGAAAATATTATTTCAAGTGAGGTAACCTAGACACAGAAAGACATTTATCACAATTTATCACATGTACTTGTTCATAGATGGTTTTTAAACATAAAGCAAAGAAAGCCAGCCTACAAACCATAGTCAAAGAGAATATAGACAACAATGAGAACACTAAGAGAGACTTGCATAGATCTAATCTATGTGGGAAGTAGAAAAAAGAGAAGATCTACTGAGTAAATTGGGAGCATGGAGACCTTTGGGAAGGTTTGAAGCGAGGAGGGGAGAGGTAGGGAGAAAAATGTAGAGCTCAATAAAAATCAATAAAAAAATGAAATCAAATGTTGCATTTGTCATAGCCTGGTATATTTTATTTAATATGATTATTTCTTTCGTCTTTTTTTTTTTTTTTTTTTTGAGATAGGGTTTCTCTGTGGCTTTGGAGCCTGTCCTGGAATTAGCTCAGTAGATCAGGCTGGTCTCAAACTCACAGAGATCCGCCTGCCTCTGCCTCCTGAGTGCTGGGATTAAAGGCGTGCGCCACCATCGCCCGGCTTTATTCATCCATTTTCCAGCAAATGAATTAATTATTTTGATAGAATAAAACATAAAGTACATATATTCTATATTTTTGGTTTCGTTAACATATTTATTTATTCATTTTTCAACCCAGCTACAGTTTCTCCTTCCTCTTTTCCTCCCATTCCCTCCCTCCTCTCCCCTCTTTTTTTCAGCTCCAGTCCAATCCTCCTCCATTTCTGTTCAGGAAAGGGCAAGTCTTTCACGGATAGCAGCCAAACATGGCATATCAAGATACCCCATTTATTAAGATGACCCAGTGTGAGAAGTAGGGTCCCAATGCCAGTAAAACAGTTTCATTCCATATTTTTATTATTCATTCATTTATTGTGAATGAAATATTTTTTATCAGTTTCTTTCTTTTCAAGTTCATTATTGATATTTGGAAAGATCGTGATACTTTTAATATTTATATTGTATACTAATAGTGTGATGAAAGTGTTTGTCAATTATAACAGTTTTATCATGGAAGTTTTAGAGTATCTAATGTATAGGATCACATCATCCTAAGATGGTAATAATTGGATTTTTTTCCTTCCTTATTTGTTCACCTTTGTTTATTTCTGATTCCTAGTTAATCTACCTAAGACCTTAAGGACTGTATGATTAAGAGGTCAGAAAATGGACTTCCTTGTCTCAACCCTGATTTTAAAGTAAGTACTATTAATTTTTCCTCATTGATATAGTGTTGGATATATGTTTGTCAGAGGTGCCCTGTAGTATGTTGCGATGTGTTCCAACCTTTCAAACCTATCTAGTGTATAAGTTTTGTTATTATATCTTGGCATTCATTCACTCTTTTAGTTTCCCACTGAATATTTAATATTAATATCAAGGTTTATTTTGGGGTTAATCCCATTGAACCACCCAGGGTCCAGAAAGATTCACTATGGCAGGCAAAACCTGGATAATTGGATCTGAGGGTAAACAGAATAAATCAACTCCTGTACGTTGCCTCTACATGCTCTTTATTTCTTCTTGCAAAAAAGCAGGAAGAAGAACAAGGGCTGTCTCCATGAGGTTTCTAGTCTTTACAAACATAGTTGAAAAATTCCATGGACCAAGACGATGATAATATGCATATTAAGGTCACAAAAAGGGCAGTCACAAAACAGCACTCTGGAACAGGTGACACCACCCAGGAAACAGCCAGCATCCAAGGGGAAATATCTGACATTAAAAACCATTAGATAAAGTTACTAAAGTTTCCTGAGCCTGGACTTCACCCACACCCAGACCTGCCAGTCTGGTAAGGGCAGGGCATACTGCCTATCTGCTCAGTGCTTATCTTTTATAAAAGTTTCTATATGGTTTGCTAGCAGGTAATTTTGTGGGATTGAATCTCTGTAAATTTGACTGTTAGAATGAAGAGTGGATGTTTTGGCATTAAGGTCTCAGGGTGTGGGGGAATGGAAAGGACATTGCTTTGCCCCTGCAGGAGAAGTTACACAGCTCATTGTTTTAGGAATGAATCCCATTTTTTAAGGGAGAATCACTATGATTTCACAAGATTTAACAGAATTGACAGCGATTTATCCAAAAGTCAAGTCTTCTCACAGGCTCTGCAAAACAGGATGCCCCATAAGTTGTACACTTGTGGGTCTTCCTTTATTAATCTGTTAGCAGTACATTTATTGTACAATACTGTAGCTTCTGATATAGTAATTGATTAATTTGCTTTTACACTCTGTCCATAGTTTTTTTTCTCCCTCTTCTTCCAGTCTCTCCCCCACCTCTAGCTTTGTTGTAGCCAGCGAAGCTAGAAGAATAAAGCCATCTAAGGTCTACCCTTTGATGTCAGACATGCAGCTGTGGAATTCGCAGTGTGTGCTGCTGTATTTTGGTCTTGCATTGGTCCAGTATGCTCCCACTATACCCCTTTTCCTCCTTTATGGAATTATAATTATAATTTTTGCCCTTAGAAGTTGGAAGCACTCAATTTGCTTTTTGATTTTACAGAGTTACAATTCAGAAATTGTCTTTACTCTCAGAAGAATCTTTTGAACTTGGATTTTTAAACAGTGTTGAGAATTAAAGATGATGAGACCATTTGAAGTTAGATGAAATGCATTTTGCATTATACATTTATTGGGGGCTAGAAGTAGAATACAGTGGTTTGAATGAAAATTATACCAATGGGCTCATATTTGAATATTTGTTCCACAGTGGTGGAAATTCTTGAGAAGAATTGGTAGTTGTGGACTTGTTGAAGGTTTGTCACTAGGTATGAGCTTTGAGGTTTCAAAAGACCCCAGCCATTCCCTACCTTTCTCTCTTTATTGTGGTTTTGCTTTAGACAAGAGCTCTTATCTACTGTTCCAGTATCATGTCTTCCTGACTGCTATCATCCTTCCTGCCGTGATGTTGATAGACTCTAGCCATGTGACATCACAAGCCCAAAATTAGACATTTTTTTGTAAGTTGCCTTGACCATTGTGTTTTATCACATCAATAGAAAAGATTCTAACACAATATCCTAGGGCAAGAGGAAATGTTAGAAACAAGTGACCAAGCATAAAACAGAAATTCATTTATAATGATAAGAGACCAACACAATATTACATAATTTCATTTGTATTTAGGAAGATATGAATTACAACAGTCAACATAGTTTTCATATAAACAAATACAGAAATGTTAAGCAGGATAAGGAAATTTTTTTTTGCCAAATAAAAAGTTGGTTGTCACCTCTTAATGTATTAAAATTTTCACCATTACTAATTCTGGCTTCAGTCGATGCAGAAGGAAATACCTGAAGCCGGTCTATTATATTGAAGATCTTAATGGCAGCTAGACATAAATTATGTACAATAAACAGAAAATGACAGGACAAAAATTCTAAGTAAACATAAATTAGACAATTAAAAGAAAGCATAGAAGTCTTCAATAACAAGCCTTCTAAGAAGACTTTATATTTTGGGTCACATGGATCAGATGTCTTACATTTGAACACAGGCTAAATAAGTATCTGTTCTTCACAGAGCCATGGCAACAACGAAGCGTGTTCGTTCTAGAAGCAGAAGGCAGCTAGATCTCCAGGAGAAGCTGACCAACATGGGGTTGTCTGTTGACTACTGGCTGCCTAAGCTTCAGAAAGACCTGGGTGTGACTGGTGCCCTGGACTTAAAACACTTAGGAGAAAGAGAGCTCCAGAAACTGAAGTCCCAGATACAACACACATGGGAGGAAAAGGCTCTGGAAAAGCTGCTTGACATCTCACAGCCAAATGGTGTTGCAGAGTTGCAGGAGACTCCAGGGGAGATGATAGAGAGCAGACAGCAGCAGGCAGGACAGGTACTGCAGGAACTGAGGGCCTTGCAGTCAGAAGGGAAACACAGAGAAGACAAAGAAGTTAAGAAAAAAGAAGCAGAGCTGAGACAAGCAATGGAGATCCCTGAAGAATGCTGGATGGATGAGGCAAAAGAACAGTCACAGTGCCTCACCCATGAAAACAAAGAGACTTGTAACCAGCAACATAATGAAAACAGCAAAGCAAAAATGATAGAAAAAGGACCTTTCTTAAGCTTACTACAATGCCTAGGCCTAGAACATCGCTACCCAAAAAAGATGAGCAGAGCTGACTTCCATCTGATCTGCAAGACTGCTGTACACAACTCCCAACCAGCATCTGAACAGGAGCTTCCCTTCTATTTCCTACAAAAGCTACTGATGCTAGACTGTGGGTTCAGACATCTGGTCCTCAAAAAGTCTGAAAACGAAAAAACCAAGGATTATTTAGATCCCTGCTATGAGGGAATTGATACTTTTGATCCATTCGAAGAGTTGTCTGATGACAAAGATGAACATATTGATCCTCTAGACACAGACTCCCAACAACGCATTCACCCAATGGACATCCAGATGGCCATTTTTCATTGTGCAGATGATCTTGCCAGGCAATACATTTTGTCCAAACTTTCCATTTGTCAGTTTGCACTCCCCCTTGTAGTGCCAAATCCCAGCACCTCTCAGATGGAATTCTCTCTCTGGTCTCTCAGACAAGTCAGGAAAAGTTGGAAAGAGTCAAGTAAATCACCACAGGACAAGAGCTACAGTCACAGGAATCAACAGATGTGTTGTGTCTCTACCCCCATTGTGTCTTTCATTAGAATTGGAAATGACTTCTCTGCTTCCAAATCTCAGATCATGAACTCATTGCTCAGTAAACGTAAACACGATGTGTTTTTTCACAGGTTCAGCAGAGAAAGCAGCAAATATTGTCTCCTGATGGAGGGAGTGGTGGAGATCTCCTGGTTCTGTCCTGGGGGTCAAGGTGAGGACACATTTGATAAGTGTGTGGCCTTCACCAATCTTCATGGAGATGCCAAGGACCATAGGCAACAACTCAGCTTTCTTCAGGATATCTCTTCTGTCATTGTAATGGTCATGTCATCTTCTGATGACAATAAAGAAAACCAGAATATTGTCAGACAACTGAGTGAGTCCTCAATACCTCTATTGTGTTTGTTGGATGATAAAAAAATTGTCTCGGTCAATAATTCTGGTAGAAGAGTAAGAATTGGCATCAGGAATAGAAATGAGGCAGAAATAACAGAAGAACTCATAAATGCCATAAAACATTTATTAAAATACTCTAATACTTCTTTGAGCTTAGAAGATTGTTCACAGATAGCTCGAAAACAAGGATTCCTGGTTGATGAAGACCAGAAAGACTGCAAGAAAGCTAAAGAAAAGGCTGAGATTATAATGGCCCTACTAGCAAAACAGTCATTATCAAAGATAAAGGAAAACTTACTACCACTTCAGGGAAATCTCTGGCAGATTTGGTGTAAGAAGGACAAAGAACTCTATCATCTGACAGAAAAAGGAAACCGGAGTATTGAACAACATAAAAGTGATATTGAGGGAGAGAAACAAAAAATCCGCCTTCAACAATTAGAAAAGGCCTTTCCTCTCAATGATGTAATGTGCTCTTTCCTTAAAATCCTTCAAGAAAATGAAGAAACTCCTTCCAAAGAGTATATCTTGACCTGGTTGAGTCTGCTTTTACATAACTTAACTAAAGATCATTTAGAAAAATTACAGGAGAAACAAAGGTCTTTGTGGTTATTAGAACAAACAGAAGGACATAGAAGGTATGAAAGCAACTTCTTGATTGACCAGAAGAATCAGATAGAAGCCATCACCACAGAGATTTATGACTGTACATTTGGCATTGAGCACCTACTCCGAGAAGTTGCCCAGATCTATGAAGCTCTGGAAGAAATTTCCTCCTCTAGAGACAGCTTTTCTCTCTGCCTCCCCCAGTTTGCAGCAGATCTGATGGTAGCTGGTCTTCCCATTGAGCTGATGGATGGGGATGCTTCATATGTGCCTCTAAAGTGGGTGGCAGCTGTTTTTGACAAGCTCTCAGAGAAAGCTTGGAGACAAAAGGTTGTTTGTTCTCTCTATCCTTGGACTGCAGAGCTCAGGGAAGTCCACCCTATTAAATGCCCTGTTTGGGCTGCAGTTCACAGCCAGTGCAGGCAGGTGCACCAAGGGGGCCTACATGCAGCTCCTGAAGGTGGAAGAGACATTCACAGAGGAGCTTGGCTTTGATTTTGTGCTTGTTGTAGACACAGAAGGACTTCGGGCTCCAGAACTCAAAAACAAATCCCAGAATTGGGACAATGAGTTGGCAACATTTGTTACTTGTCTTGGAAACTTGACTCTCATCAATATTTTTGGAGAGAATCCATCAGAGATGCAGGATATCCTACAAATAGTTGTCCTGGCCTTTCTGAGAATGAAACAAGTGAAAATCTCCCCAAGTTGCATCTTTGTCCATCAGAATGTGGGAGAAGTTACAGCTAAAGACCAAACTGTGGAAGGACGAAGGAGCCTGGAGCAGAGACTGGATGAGATGACAGCATTAGCTGCTGAGGTGGAAGAGTGCCAAGACATAACTCGCTTCAGCGATGTAATCAAATTTGATGTTAAGAATCATGTCTATTACTTTGCTCATCTCTGGGATGGAAATCCCCCAATGGCCTCTCCCAATCCTTATTATAGCTACAATGTCCAGGAATTGAAGAGTGTGATTCTTCAGACTGCCCAGCAGGAATCCAGGAGAAGGATCATGAAAATCTCAGATGTAAAATTCCGAGTTCAAGGTTTGTGGAAAGCCCTGGTCAGTGAGAATTTCATTTTCAATTTCAGGAACACTAAGGAAGTCATAGCCATGAACAAACTGGAAACAATATATAATCACTGGACCTGGGAGTTGAGGAGTTATGTACTGGAATTACAGAACCAGTTGAACAATCAGATTCAGAATTCAAAAATAAAGACAATCACAACCAATACAGTAGAGGGTCCACTTCACAGAAAATATGAAACCATCAAGAAAGAATTTGACAAGTATTTTGAAGAAGACCCAGAGAGTGATATATTGATTCAGTGGAAATCTTATTTTGAACAGAAGCTACAAATGCTTAACGAAACACTTATTTTAGATACCAGAAAGAAAGCCAATGAGCTTATCAATCTTAAACAAAGCCAAGAAAGACTAGATAACCAAATGTCACAATATGAAAATGAACTGTTAGAGAAGAGCCGAGAGTTGGCTTTGAGTGTGAAGGGTAAAGAATTCAGTGATGAAGAATTGCGTGAGAAATTCGATCAACTTTGGACAAATTGGATCTCCAATGTGACTCCAAATGTTCCTCTTGTGACAGATCCTAACATTGATTTGGATTCTGAAAATATCCTTTTGGAGCATTTCAAGAAAGAGAAAAATATTATAGAAAAATTAAAAAGGGACTCTGGAGACATGTTTGAAATCAACTATTACAAACATATCCAAATGAAAAAACAACATGGTTTAATCCCCACGAATTTAGAAACCTTTCATAAAGAATCCATTAAAAATGTTACTCATAATATTGATTTAAGAGTTGATGAAACAATTAAAAACATTTGCAAGCAACAGTGTGGTTACAGTCAGAATGATTTTCATGAAATCTTGAGGATTATAGAAAATGAAATGAAATCTGTGCCCCCTGAGGAAGAATACACGTTTACCAGAGACTATGCAATCGACTTATCCTTGTGCTTATTCCAGAAAGCATCAAAGATTTTCAAGGAAATGCATGAGGCATTCAAGATTGCAAATGATCCTGTGAACTATATGAAGAGAAAGAAAGATGATTTCTTCATGAGTTTTAAGATGCACTGCCAAGGTACAGCCTCCATCACATCCTTTGTTGACTTCCTTTGGCGTAAGCTCACTCCTGCTGTTTCTTCTACCATATGGGGGGAAATGGTTCGTAAAGTAAGTAGGGACATACAATCCACGTGCCCTGCATTCAATGGAAACAGGGCTAACCTGGAGAAACACATTCTCATTTCTCTGGCAGAAGAAGAAAATTTTGAGAAGTATTGGGATTACATTCATCATCCAGAACAGTTTTTTAGGGAATACATTAAAGACCACATTGCAAGGTACTGTTCAGAAAAAGAAGGTGAAAAAATAAAGACTTTTTTCAAAACAAGTTTAGAAGACATCAAAAATGCCATCCTCTCTGCCGTTCAAAATGCCACAGAAGTAACTAAAGATGAAAGCAGCACGGCTTCTCGCTGGTTGGATTTGTTCTGTGATCATCTAGGGAGCAACCTGATCTTTCCAAGAAGAGACCTGATAAGCATAGAACACCTGCAGGTAATTGACACTGAGTTTCTCAAAGAAGTCATGAGTGCAGCTTTGGATCCTGCAATTAGGAAAGTCGAAGAGGACTGCTCAAGTAAGCCCATAGATGAAGTGCTTCCTGACATTGAGAAAATTCTCTCTGACCAGCTCTGTGGCTGCTGGAAACAGTGTCCTTTTTGTAAAGCAGTTTGTACCAATACCATTCCTGAACACGAAGGAGACCACAGTGTGTCACTCCACCGTCCTCAGGCTGTACGTGGAGCTAAATGGAACAAAACAGAGGACTTTGTCATTGAATTCTGTACTAGTTTAGTAGCAAGTGATTATCCTTTTTTTGTAAATGACATGCGATATTCATACAAAAGATATCGAGAAGCAGGAGATAACTATGCCAGGTGGAGCATCATTCCAGACTCATCTAACCAGCCATACTGGAAATGGTTTGTCTGTCGCTTTAAAACAGAGCTAGAAAACAAATACGGCAAAAAGTTTATTGAAAAAGGAACAATACCAGGTTCATGGTTCAAAATCACAAAGCAAGAAGTACTCGATTACTTAAAACATCACAAATAGAATACTAGTAGTTCCACAGATATTTCAAATTAATCAAGGGACCCTAATATCAATTTAGGAGCTACATTCAGGATACCTTATAAATCAAGGAAGTAACTATTAATAAGCTACTATTTCCATATTAGATTTTCTACTAAGAAGATTTTTGCAATGTGTTTATTATTCCTGCTTCATATAAAATGTACTATGTATATGAAAATATGAATAGACCAGTATCCTATTAATAGTCTATTCACAGTTTATATTCTTAATGTTTCTTTAAGCATATAGCATACGGATGGAAAGTTATTTTATTAGACAAATATTCTAGCCTTTCAGGCTGCCACAGATCTCTAGATACACTGATGGGAATGTCATTTAAAATACTTGTCTGAGGAAAAGGCTTTAAGTGGATTTTCCCCTCTCTAAATAATAAGAAACCTTGCCAACTTCAATATAACAGTCTTCCTTGAGAATTGAGGATCCCAAAGCAGAGCAATTTAAGAAGCCTCTGGTCTGTAAAATAGTTAAGCAGATTTGATCAGGACAAACCCATGATGTCAGTGATCATTACCAATCCAATAAAGGAAAGATAAACAAGAACAATTTTTCTGATCATGGTTTTACTCTTTTCATACTTTCTGTCTTGGCAATTTTCTGTTCATTTTATAAAAATAAAGAACAAATAAAAAATATTAGTACTTAAAAACAGCATTGCCCAACTACAAACCCCAAAACAACACTTACCTGCCTTCAAGATAAACTTGTTCAATACTGGCACATATATTGTGGGATTGACGGACACTTTCTGGCTTGATTTATGGCCCACTCCATACAATGAAACCTATATGTATATTGCTTAAGTAGGCAAGATTAGATAGATCTCATACCTAGTGGAAACCTATTACTATAATTCTGCTAAAGTAACATAGCATTAAAATGATTGCTATATCAATAAATCAGTGCATTGATCAACACACATCAGAGAAGTTTCTTCTTATAGTTGATGGGAATTAATACAGAAATCCCCTGTGAGAAAACATACAGAGAGTGAGAGACTTTGGAACACTCAGTCCTAAATGGGATGTCTTCATCAAATCATCCTTATGTCCCAGGTAGCTTTACAGTAGAGGAGGCTGAAAGTTTGGAAGAGTTAGAGGTCATATACAACTTCAAGAAAACAGTATCGAGCAAGCACAACAGGACTGATGTGCATAGGAACTCACGGAGACTGTAGCAATGCACACAATGTCTTAATAAATTCAAGTCAGACACTGTTGCAGCACTGAAAGGGAGAAGTGAACATAGTGCCCCACCCTTAAATAAGTTTTCTGCAATTTATACACACTGAAAAGGAAAAAAATCATACTTCCTTAAGCAAAGGCCTAAGGTCTAAGAAGAAATGATGTATGTCCTAGAATTCCCACATCATCCCAAAACAGTGACAGCAACAGGTGACCAAATGTTAAAATCTATACACTTTGGGTCATTTCTCATTCAAATCACAATATTTCACTCCTGATCCTCTTAGGTTTGTGGTCATACCACAATGAAAAATGCATTCAGTCCAATATCAAAATCCCCTAAGTGTTTAATGTATCAATATTAATCAAAACTCTAAAATCCAAAGTCAATTCTCAGACATAAAGATAACTCTTCACTGAGAACACCTGAACAATGACTAAAAGTAAACAGAGATTTTAGAAAGAATTACATCTTCCCCCAAACAGCAGAAAATAGACCTTCCTATTTTGAAATGTGAGGATGGAGATATAGTAAAGAAAGAGTAAAACAATGCAAGACAGAAATCAACCAGAAAAATACCAAATCCAGGATCCATCTCTATGGCTGGCATTTGATGCTTTAGTCTTCAAGGACTTTGATAACTCCAGCTCTCCAGCTTTGCTCCCTACAACATAGAATTCTTAATTATGCTTATTCTAATATTTGTACTTCCCTTGGCAAATATCTCATGTCTCAGATATACTATCACCTTGGAAACCTGGGTACTTCTATTTTTCTCTTTATGAGAAAGCTTTACATTGGTTCCCATATTGGCTGTAATAGTTTGCCCTCCATCCCACAGTGAAGAAGTGATCCCTTTCCTCAAATACTCACAAGGATTTCTTGTAGTTTGTATTCTTGACTTTGGAATTTCTGACTATTTTACAAGGAAATCTGTAGTAGTTTTACTTTGCATTTCACTGAAGGTTAAGGACATTGAACACTGTAGACTATATATTATTATTTGAGTTTAGTTCTATACCCTATTCTGTAATGGAGTTGATTTCTTGGTCTTCAGTTTTTTGGTATTTTATATATTCTAGACAATAACCCTCTGTCATATGTAAAGCTGGTAAATTTTTTTTCTGTTCTTTATCTTTATCATCATGATCATATTCTTTGCTCTTTAGTCTCATGAGGTCCAATTAGTCAATTGTGGTCTTAATATCTATGATACCAGAATCCTTGTTCAGAAAGTCTTCTCTTATGCATGTGAATCTAAATGTGTTTTCTGGTTTTTTATCTATGAGATTCGGACTATTAGGTTGTGCTAGTGAAATATTGTCCACATATCACAAAGTAGGATTTTATGGGAGGAGGGAATATCAATTTGGGAATTGCCTCTATCAGATTAGCTCATTTGTCAATTTTTCAGGTTACTTCCTGGATTAATCCCATTCTTTTTCTAAGGTTTCTTTCTTTAGACTTAAGCTACATACCTTTACATAGATACAAGTATATATTATAGCTCAGATCTGCATATGAGAAAGGTAATATTATTTTTGCCTTTCTGAACTTATGTAGCTTCATTTAAATTTATCTTTTCCATGCCCACTTAACTTTGATTGTGGAAAATCTAGCCTGGGGACTTGGTCATAGAGAAGAGACAGGTTAGCCATGGTCAAGAGCATTCACATATGATTACTGAACTGAGGAGTTCTCAGATGTTACTTAAAGGCTTTCTGAGAAAAATTTCAGTTCCTGTTTCTCAGGGAAAAAAAAACAAGTGTTTTAGCATGGCCAAACCATGATGAGAGTTGGACAATCTCCCTAAAATATTGCCATAAGCACTGCCATTTTGGAGGCCCTGTCTTGGAGCTCTAATATCTCTATACCCTCATGGCAGTGCTAAAGTTAAATGGGACCTGGATCATTTTAAATCCCCTTAAGACATTTGGAAGAACTTCTTTAAGTCCAATTTATTAAATGAGTTCAGACTTTTTCAAATAGGTTTTAAACTTGGAAAGTGAGAGTAAGAGTAAAGAAGAAGAGGAAGGAAAAGAAGAAGGAGGAGGAGGAGAAAAAGACGACGACGACAAAGAAGAAGTAGAGGAGGACGAGGAGGAAGAGGAGCCTGGGGGCAATACAGTTTATAAAAATATTCATAACTCAAAATAAACATATGGGTTCCCTGAGATAGAAAAAGCATGTCCAATAAATTTGGGAAAAGTGTGAATTTTAGACTAGCTCTAACCAGACAAAATTAAAGGATAGCAGAAGGAGTTACTAGCTGAAGTGCCACTGTCACATGATAGCATCTGGGAGTGGGAAACTAACTCCAGTTCAGGTCCCACTCCCACCGGTAAGTAGACAGCACAAACTTGACTCAATGGTAGAAAAAAAAGAAGTAGAATGAAGAGGAAGAGAAACAGGAAGAGAAGATAGCATCTCAAATTTAGTTGAATTGGGAGCTAAGGACAGAGAACATGACCTGTGAAAAATTGAGATTAATATTATGTTCAAAGTATATTATCTTAAATTCTCAAGGAATTATTAAAATAATTTTTGAGGTGAATTTGTAGCTTCACCCGAGAGTGATTTTTTTTATTCTTTTGGGCTACTGCTTGTAATCATTTATAATAACTGCTAAAAGAAACCAATATACTTAAGGAACTTACTCAACTAATGGAAAGACACTGGAGATCAAGCCAAGGTCCTCAAGAATGCTAGACTTTTTTGCGAGTCATTACCTTCTCCTTTTAGTTTTTGTTTTTATTTAAAAATACCACATTTTGAATTCAGGCAGACACCCCCTGTTCAAACACTGGCCACATATTCCATGAGACCAGTTAGGCCATTCACCCTCAGAACATCCCCAACTCCACCTTTCTTTTTTTAATTAAAAATTTCCAGCTCCTCCCTTCCTCCCAGGTCTCTCCCCCTCCCCCCACTCCCTTCCACTCTCTCTCCAGTCCAAAGAACAATCAGGGTCACCTGTCCTGTGAGAAGTCCAAGGTCCTCCCCTCTCCATCCATGTCCAAAAATGTGAGCATCCAAACAGACTAGGCTCCCATAAAGCCAGTCCATGCAGTAGAATTAAAACCCAGTGCCATTGTCCTTGGCTTCTCAGTCAGCTCTCATTGTCAGCCATGTTCAAAGAGTCCGGTTTGATCACATGCTTCATCAGTCCCAGTCCAACTGGCCTTGGTGAGCTCAGCTCCACCATCTCCGTGGGTGGGTATACCCCTCGAGATCCTGACTTCCTTGCTCCCATTATCCCTCCTTCTGATCCTCATTTGGACCTTGGGAGCTCAGTCCAGTGATCCAATGTGGGTCTCTGTCTCTATCTCCATCCTTCACCAGATGAAGGTTCTATGGTGATATGCAAGATATTCACCAGTGTGACTATAGGATAGGGCCAGTTCAGGTACCCTCTCCTCAACTGTCCAAGGAACAAGCTGGGAATATCTCCTTGGACACCTCAGAACTCATCTAGAGTCAAGTCTCTTGCCAAACCTCAAATGGCTCCCTTAATTAGAATATATACTTCACTGCTCTTATATCCACCTTTCCTCCACCCAAACTGTCTGATTTCCCCATGCTCTCCCCATCCTCCCCTTCTCATTTCTCTCTTTCCAATTCCCCTTACCCTCACCCACCCCACCCCCAAGCTCCCAATTTTTGCCTGGAAATCTTGTCCACTTCCAATATCCAGGAGGATAATGATATATTTTTTCATTGGGTTCACCTTCTTATTTAGCTTCTCTAGGATCACTAATAGTAGGCTCAATGTCCTTTATTTATGGCTAGAATCCACTTATGAGTGAGTAAATACTATATTCATCTTTTTGGGTCTGGGTTACCTCACTCAGGATAGTGCTTTCTATGTCCATCCATTTGCATGCAAAATTCAAGATGTTGTTGCTTTTTGCTGCTGAGTAGTACTCTAATGCATATATATTCTACACTTTCTTTATCCATTCTTCCACTGAGGGGCATCTAGGTTGTTTCCAGGTGCTGGCTATTACAAATAATGCTGCTATGAACATAGTTGAACAAATGCTTTTGTAATATGATAGGTCATCTCTTGGGTATATTCCCAAGAGTGGTATTACTGGATCCTGGGGTAGGTTGATCCTGAATTTCCTGAGAAACCTCCACACTGCTTTCCAAAGTGATTGCACAAGTTTGCATTCTCACCAAAAATGGATGAGTGTTCTTCTTATTCCACATCCTCTCCAGTAAAGGCTATCATTGGTGTTTTTGATTTTAGCCATTCTGACAGATGTAAGATGATATCTCAAAGTTGTTTTGATTTGCATTTCCCTGATCGCTAAGGAGGTTGAGCATGACCTTAAGTGTCTTTTGGCCATTTGAACTTCTTCTGTTGAAAAGTCTCTGCTCAGTTCAGTGCTCCATTTTTTAATTGGGTTAATTAGTATTTTAAAGTCTACATTCATGAATTCTTTATATATTTTGGAGATGAGACCATTGTCTGTTGCGGGGTTGGTTAAGATCTTCTCCCAATCAGTAGGTTGCCTTTTTGATTTTATTACAGTGTCCTTTGCTTTACAGAAGCTTCTCAGTTTTAGGAGGTCCCATTTATTCAATGTTGCTCTTATTGTCTGTGTTACTGGGGTTATATGTAGGAAGTGGTCTGCTGTGCCTATGTGTTGCAGACTATGTTCAACTTTCTCTTCTACCAGGTTTAATGTGTTCAGATTAATATTGAGGTCTTTAATCCATTTGAATTTGAGTTTTTAGCATGCTGATAGATATGGATCTATTTTCATTCTTCTACAGATTGATAACCAGTTCTGCCAGCACCATTTGTTGAAGATGATTTTAGCTCCTTTGTTGAAAATCAGGTGTTCATAGGTTTGTGGGTTAATATTCCGGTCGTCTATTTGATTCCATTGATAGTCTTCTCTGTTTTTTTGCCAGTACCAAGCTGTTTTAATTACTGTAGCTCTGTAATAGAATCTGAAGTCAGGGATGGTAATGCCTCCAGAAGTTCCTTTATTTTATAAGATTGTTTTGGCTATCCTGGTTTTTTTGTTTTTCCATATAAAGTTGATTATTGTTCTTTCAAGGTCTATGAAGAATTTTGATGGGATTTTAATGGGGATTGCATTGAATTTATAGATTGCCTTTGATAGAATTGCCATTTTTACTATGTTGATCCTACCCATCCAAGAGCATGGGAGATCCTTCCATTTTCTGGTGTTCTCTTCAATGCCAGAAAGTTCTTGTCAAATAAATTTTTCACTTCCTTGGTTAGAGTTACCCCAAGATACTTTATGCTATTTATGCCTATCATAAAAGGTGACGTTTCTCTGATTTCTCTCTCTGCTTCTCTATCCTTTGTGTATAGGATGGCTACTGATTTTTTTGAGTTGATCTTATAACCTACCACATCACTAAAGTTTTTTTATCAACTGTAGGAGTTCTTTGGTAGAGTTTTTGAAGTCACTAATGTACACTATCATATCATCTGCAAATAACGAAAGTTTGACTTCTTCCTTTTGAATTCAAATCCCCTTGATCTCCTTATGTTGTCTTATTGCTATTGCTAGAAATTCAAGAACTATGTTGAAGAGATATGGTAAGAGTGGACAGCCTTGTCATGTTCCTGATTTTAGTGGAATGGCTTTGAGTTTCTCTCCATTTAATTTAATTTGATATTAGCTGTTGGCTTGGTATATATTGCTTGTATTATATTTAGGTATGATCCTTGTATCCCTAACCTCTCCAAAACCTTTATCATAAAGGGGTGTTGAATATTTTCAAATGCATTTAAGCATCTAATGAAATGATCACATTGTTTTTTTTTCTTCAGTTTATTTATATGATGGATTACATTGATAGATTTTTGTATGTTGAACCAGCCCTGCATCTCTGGGATGAAGCCTACTTGATCATAATGGATAAATTTTTAAAGTGCTCTTGGATTCTGTTTGCCAGAATTATATTGAGAATTTTTGCATCAATGTTCATGAGTGAGATTGCTCTCTAATTCTCTTTCTTGGTTGTGCCTTTGTGTGGTTTTTGAATCAGGGTGACTATAGCTTCATAAAAAGAGTTTGGCAATGACTATTCTGCTTCTATTATGTGGAACACATTAAGGAGTATAGGTATCAGCTCTTCTTGGAAGTTCTGAAAAAATTCTGCATTAAAACCATCAGGTCGTGGGCTGTTTTTTGGTTGGGAGTTTTTTTTTTATGAAAGCTTCTTTTTCCTCAAGAATTATAGGTCTATTTAAATTGTTCACCTAGTCTTGATTTAATTTTTGTATATGTTACTTATCTAAAAACAAGTTCATTTATTTTATGTTTTCCAATTTTGTGGCATATAAGCTTTTGTAGTAAGACCTAATGATTCTCTGAATTTCCTCAGTGTCTGTTGCTATGTCCCCCTTTTCATTTCTGATCTTGTTAATTTGCATGTTCTCTCTCTGCCTTTTGATTAGTTTGGATAAAAGTTTGTCAATCCTGTTGACTTTTTCAACCAACGAGATTTGTTTTTTTTTTGTTTTCTTTATCTTTATTTATTTACTTATTTATTTATTTATTAAAGATTTCTGTCTCTTCCCCACCGCTGCTTCCCATTTCCCTCCCCCTCCCCCAATGAAGTCCCCCTCCCTCCTCAGCCCAAAGAGGAATCAGGGTTCCCTGCCCTGTGAGAAGTCCACGGACCTCCCACCACCATCCAGGTTTAGTAAGGTGAGCATCCAAACTGCCTAGGCTCCCACAAAGCCAATACGTGCAGTAGGATCAAAAACCCATTGCCATTCTTCTTGAGTTCTCAGTAGTCCTCATTGTCCGCTATGTTCAGCAAGTCCAGTTTTATCCCATGCTTTTTCAGACCCAGTCCACCTGGCCTTGGTGAGTTCCCAATAGAACATCCCCATTGTCTCAGTGTGTGGGTGCACCCCTCGCGGTCCTGAGTTTCTTGCTCGTGCTCTCTCTCCTTCTTCTCCTGATTTGGACCTTTAGATTTCAGTCTGGTGCTCCAATGTGGGTCTCTCTCTCTGTCTCCTTTCATCGCCTGATGAAGGTTAATATTCAGTAGGATGCCTATATGTTTTTCTCTGGGTTCTCCTTCTTATTTAGCTTCTCTAAGATCACGAATAATAGGCTCAATGTCCTCTGTTTATGGCTAGAAACCAAATATGAGTGAGAACATCCCATGTTCCTCTTTTTGGGTCTGGCTTACCTCACTCAGGATAGTGTTTTCTATTTCCATCCATTTGCCTGCAAACTTCAAGAAGTCCTTGTTTTTTACTGCTGAGTAGTACTCTAATATGTATATATTCCATACTTTCTTCATCCATTTTTCCATTGAAGGGCATCTAGGTTGTTTCTAGGTTCTGGCTATTACAAACAATGCTGCTATGAGCATAGTAGAGCACATACTTCTGTTGTATGATAAGGCCTCTCTTGGGTATATTCCCAAGAGTGGTATTGCTGGGTCCAGGGGTAGGTTGGCCCCGAATTTTCTGAGAAACCTCCACACTGCTTTCCAAAGTAGTTGCACAAGTTTGCATTCCCACCAGCAATGGATGAGTGTACCCCTTTCTCCACAACCTCTCCAGCAAAGGCTATCATTGGTGTTTTTGATTTTAGGCATTCTGACAGGTGTAAGATGGTATCTTAAAGTTGTCTTGATTTGCAATTCCCTGATCGCTAAGGAAGTTGAGCATGACCTTAAGTGTCTTTTGGCCATTTTAACTTCTTCTGTTGAGCGTTCTCTGTTCAGATCAGTGCCCCATTTTATAATTGGGTTGATTAGCCTTTTACAGTCTAGTTTCTTGAGTTCTATATATTTTGGAGATGAGACCATTGTCTGTTGCGGGGTTGGTGAAGATCTTCTCCCAGTCAGTGGGTTGCCTTTCGGTCTTAGCAACAGTGTCCTTTACTTTACAGAAGCTTCTCAGTCTCAGTAGGTCCCATTTAATGAGGCCCTTACTGTCTGTGCTGCTGGGGTTATACTTAGGAAGTGGTCTCCTGTGCCCACCTAACCAACGAGATTTGTTTCATTGATTCTTTGGATTGTTTTCTGTGTTTCTATTTTGTTGATTTCAGCCTTCAGTTTGATTACTTCCAGTCTTCTACCCCTCCTGGTTGAGTCTGCTTCTTTTTTTCTAGAGCCTTCAGTTGTGCTGTTAAGGCTCTAATGTGAGCCTTCTCTGTTTTGTTTTTTAATATGGGCACTTAGAGCTATGAACTTACCTCTTAGCATTGCTTTCAAAGTATCCCAGAGGTTTGCATATGTTGTGCCTTTATTTTCATTGAATTCAAGAAAGACTTTAATTCATTTCTCTATTTCTTCCCTGACTCAGGGGTGGTTCGGTAGTTCAATGTGCAGCTTCTATGAGTTTGTAGGGTTTCTGGGGGTAGAATTATTTTTAAATTCCAACTTTATTCCATGGTGATCCGATAAGACACAGTTGTTTACTAATATTTTTTTGTAACTGTGGAAGTTTGCTTTGTTAACAAGTATGTGGTCAATTTTCGAGAAGGTTCCATGAGCTGCTAAGAAGGTATATTCTTTCCTATTCAGGTGGAATGTTCTATAGATGTCTGTTAAGTCCATTTGCTTCATTAACTCCATTAATTTTCTTATTTCTCTATTAGGTTTCTGTCTGATTGACCTGTCCATTGGTGAGAGAGGAGTGTTGAAGTCTTCTACTTTAGTGTGTGTCCTTTGATGTCTGCCTTGAGTTCTAGCAATGTTTCTTTTACATAAGTGGGTGCTTTTATATTAGGGGCATAGATATTCAGGATTGAGACTTCATCCTGAAGAATTGATCCTGTTATGAGTATAAAACATCCCTCTCCATCTCTTCTGATTTATTTTAGTTTGAAGTCAACTTTGTTAGAAATTAGTATGGCCACACCTGCTTGTTTCTTAGGTCCATTTGCTTGAAAAACCTTTTCCCAGCCCTTTACTCTGATGTCTGTCTTTGTGGTTGAGGTGTGTTTCTTGTAAACAGCAGATTGTTGGATCCTGTTTTCGTATCCAATTTCTTAGCCTGTGCCTTTTTATAGGTGAGTTGAGTCCATTGATATTAAGTGATATTAATGACCGGTAAAAAGCTCCAGTCTTTTTTTGGTTTGGTAGAATATTTTGTGTGTTTCCCTTCTTTGAGTTGTGCTGTTGAAGGGTCATTAGATGTCTGGGTTATTGTGGTCATTGTTGGGTTCTTTGGGTTGTGATTTCCTTTCTATTACTTTCTGTAAGGCTGGATTTATGGCTACATATTGTTTAAATTTGTTTTTATCCCGGAAAATTTCGTTTTCTCCATTTATAGTGA
This sequence comes from Microtus agrestis, assembly GCA_902806775.1. NCBI lineage: Eukaryota > Metazoa > Chordata > Mammalia > Rodentia > Cricetidae > Microtus > Microtus agrestis. The sequence goes on along the minus strand of CADCXT010002379.1, from coordinate 1,723,052 downwards.
ATGAAATCTTGGCTGGGTATAGTAGTCTGGGGTTGCACCCATGGTCTCTTAGTTTCTGTAGTATATCTTTCCAGGCCCTTCTGGCTTTCATGGTTTCCATAGAGAAGTCAGGTATAAGTCTGATAGGTTTACCTTTATAAGTAACTTGACCTTTTTCCTTTGCAGCTCTTAATATTCTTTCTTTATTCTATATGTTTTGTGTTTTGATTATTATATGGTGAGGGGATTTTTTTATCCAGTCTATTCAGTGTTCTGTATGCTTCTTGAACCTTCATAGAAATATATTTCTTTAGGTTGGGAAAGTTTTCTTCTATAATATTTTGAACATATTTTCTGGGCCTTTGAGCTGTATTTCTTCTCCTTCGTCTACCCCTATTATTCTTAAGTTTGGTCTTTTTATTGTGTCCCACATTTCCTGGATGTTTTGTGATAAGAATTTTTTAGGTTTGCTTTTTTCTTTGATCAATGCGTTTATTTTCTCTATGGTGTCTTCAGCATCTCAGATTCTTTCTTCTATCTTGTGTATTCTGTTGGTTATGCTTGTCTCTGTCATCTCTGTTTGTTTACCTAGATTTTCCATATTAAGATGACCCTTGGTTTGTGTTTTCTTCATTGCCTCCATTTCAGTTTTCAAGTCTTGAACTGTTTCCATTATCTGTTTGATTTTTTTCTAGGTTTCCTAGGATATCTTTTACAGATTTACTCATTTCTTCAAACTTTTTGTTATTCTCATCCATTTCATTAAGAGAGTTTTTCACATCCTGTTTAAGGAACTCTATCGCTTTCATAATGTCAATTTTTTCTACTTCTTCTGGATTAGGGTGTTCAAGTCTTGCTGCCATATTCTCTGGGTTCTGGTGTTATCATGTTGTTTTTCAGATTGTTGGAGGAATTCTTGTATTGGCGCCTACACATCTCTTCCTTCAAATGCTCTCCAATGGATCTTCTGGTACAGGATCAGGGTCCCTTGCTGGCCCTGGACCTAGCAGACAAAAGTCCTAGCTTGTTTCCTGAGGCTTAATGAAACAAAGGAACTCCCGCCCGATTACACTCACAACCCGGTCTCAGCCCCAAAACAGCCCAAAACAGGCTGAGGGGATTTTATGGCCCTAAAGAAGGGAAGGGGTGCCTGGGCACAAGCTAGGATGGGCTAGGAGGAGAGAGCGAGTAGCTGGGGTGAAAAGCCCCTGCAGAATGATCAGAAAGATTAGGGGGTTAAGGAATGTCCGTGATCCATTTCCAGGGCTTCTGCCACTGGTCAGGAACACACTCACCCCTCTGATGGATCTTCTGGTGCAGGATCAGGGCCCCTTGCTGGCCAGGAACCTCACAGAAATAAGGCCTAGCTTGCTGCCTGAGGCTTAGTCCACTATCCACCTTTCAATAGAAGTTAACTCTCTCATGCGCCATGATTACTCAGGCAGATATTTTCTATTCAAACACAGTCCATACCTACCAAAAGAGCAGATAGGCCACCCACCCCAAGACCTTCTCCCCTCTTTCTGTTCCCCCAATTCAAATCCTTAGGGTATTCTCTAGCCCTACAACAGAATACCAGGGGGAGATTCCTCTCCAACTCCCATCCATGATTCTTGAGGATCTCACAGGCCAGTGACCTCTGTATACTTCTTCCCTTAGCTTCCAACAATCTCCTTAAATCAAGAGGGGAAACAAAAACTAAACAACAAAACAGCCTTCTAAAAAACAACAACAACAACCAGAAATCAGCATCTATACCTATAATCACCCTAAACCCAGATGACTAGATGTCAGAATAAGAACAAAATCAATAGCAATCAGAGAAAAATGTCTCCACCAGAGTCCAACAATCCTACCACAGCATGCCCTAGATATTGCAACATAGCTGTAGCATAAAAAAAAATTAAAACTAACTGTAAGAATATGATAGAGTTCTGTAAAAAGGAAATGAATAAATCTCCAATGGAAAATCAGGTCTGTGAAAAAATATGTTGGAATTTTGATGGGGATTGCATTAAATCTAAAGATTGTTTTGGGTATGATTGCCATTTTTATTATGTTGATCCTACCTATTCAAGGGCATGGAAGACCTTTCATTTTCTTGTATCTTCTTCATTTTCTTTCTTCAAAAATTTAAAGTTCTTCTTTAACAGGCCTTTTGCTTCTTTGATTAGTATTACTCCAAGGTATTTTATGTTACTTTCAGTTAATGTGAAGGGCAAGTTTTCTCTGGTTTCTTTCTCAGTTCCTTTATTATTCGTATACAGGAGGGCTACTGGTTTTTTTGAGTTGATCTAGTATCCTGCCTCATTACTGAAGGTGTTTGTCCACTGAGAGTTCCCTGGTAAAATTCTTGGATTCATTTATGTATATTATCATATCGTCTATGAATAACAAAACTTTGACTTCTTCCTTTCCAATCTGTATCCACTTGATCTTTCATTGTCTTACTGCTCTAGCTTTAACTACAGGAATTATGATGAATAGATATACAGAGAGCGGACAGCCTTGTGTTGTTCCTGATTTTAGTGGTATTGCTTTGAGTTTCTGTTGAGAATTTGATGTTGGTTTTTGGCTTGTTGTATATTGATTTTATTATGTTTAGATATGTTTCTTGTATCACTGATCTCATCATGAAGGAGTATTGGATTTTGTCGAATGCTTTCTCAGCACCTAACCAGATGATCATATTTTATTTAACTTTCAGTTTATTAATATAGAATATATACATATACATATATATTGAACCATCCCTGCATGTATGGGATTAAGCCAACTTGATCATGGTGAATGATTTTTTTGATGTGTTCTTTGATTCGGTTTGCCAGTATTTTACTGAATATTTTTACATCAGTTTTCATGAAAGAGATTGGCCTGTAATTCTCTTTCTTGGTTGAGTCTTTATTTGTTTTTGGTATCAGAGTAACTCTAGCCATAGAGAAAGAGTTTGGCAACTTTCCTTCAGTTTCTATTATGCAGAACAATCTGAGCAGTATAGGTATTAATTCTTCTTAGGATAATCAATGCCTTCTTCTGACCTCTGAGGGCACCAGGCACATGTGGTACACATCCACACTCTCAGGAAAAATATTCATCCATGTAAAATAATAAAAATATATCTTGGAAGGTCTTCTAAACCCATTATTTACTTGGATACATGTCTTTTATATATAAATGGCCATTGATTCTTTGTGTATTCCTGGCATTACGCACACTTAGACAGTTAGAATCCCTAACTGGAAGAATAATGGTCCTAAAAGTTGAGGTATTGACTGGATGGGCCACGGATGAGAAATAGAGAAAATGAGAAATAAAGACTCCAAAAGGAATACCTGGGACCAGGATGTCTTGCATAAGCTGGTCACTTGTGTCTAGCAAGTTTATTAGAGGTACAGTACCACATAACTATTTATAGGGGGAAATGCCTAAGGTCAGGAGGGATCTAAGTCAGACAATGTTGGCAAAGATTATGAGGGATACCTCAGACACAGCTGACTATAGACTGATAACTACTGTCCACAGGGAAGAGTCAGGATCCCAGAAACTGCAACCTTAACCCTTAAGAGGAAGCACTGGCTCCAGCCCTAGACTGGTCTTGCAAACTTCACTCCTGAACAAGGGCACACAACTGAAATTCCCTTTCTCCTTGTTTCAGAGCCTCCAAGAAAGTCTGTGTGGCTCCCCAGAGCATAGCAAAGATTTCATGAACTCCTTTCAAATAAAATTATTCTAGCTTCTCTTGCATCAAGGTGGAATTGTGCTTTAAAAATCAACACGTATTAGCTGCAACAACAAAAGAGATTGCTGGAGCAAAGATGAAAAGAATGCTCCTGTTGTTTCTTCATTGTATACCTGAAAACATCAGGCTATTGTATTCCCACCTTCTTCCTTTCTGGATGAGGAGTGTGAACAGCTTTGAGAAAGGGAGATAAGAGAGGTAGCAAGATATTTCAATCCAGCAACTGAACACTGAGACTTTGATGCTTTCATATATGCACTTACTACAAACTCTCACACAATTCTATAATTATCACAAACACAAACAAACACACACACACAAAGAAAGAGAGAGAGAGAGAGAGAGAGAGAGAGAGAGAGAGAGAGAAAGAATGAAGAATGTGGGAATTTCTGTCAGTCTTTCCCAAGAATCTATTGTAACTAGACATAGATTGAATATAAGGGAAAAAGCCAACCACCAATGCCAAACACCTAGAATGCAAATGCAAGTTAAGTGATACTGCAGTCTACAGTGCCCCTGGCAGGAATATACGCTGAGTGTGTGAACTCTGCTCCAACCCCCACAGCACTGTTGTGTACCTGCCTATCTGCTCTTATAGATCTTTTTCTTAAGGAACAGTCTGCCTCAGTTTCCTTCTTTTCAAAAAGTTCTGAGCCTGGGAGAAGACTGATGGAGGGAGATTGTTCCTTGGGGCCACTTCTACCCTTGCTGTGCTTCCTCCAACACAAGCACTGGCTCTATGCACCATTATGGTGAGGGAAGTTAGTTCAGCAGGCATGAGAAAAGACATTTAATGGATATGTATGAGGCCCCAGAGTGTGGAATTACAAATGGAAGGCGTCTACACAAGAATGAGAAGCCTAAAGGTGAGGACAGAATGACATTGCCACAAAGTAAAACCATCAGAACGAAGGTTTGGAAGAGGATTTGAGGGGAAAGTGGGCACTTTTTTCCTCAAAGTAGTTAGGAGTAAAATGAACATTTATCTGAGTGATTATTGCTTGCAATGGACTAGGATTTTATAAGTAACTTAAATGTTCTCCATTTGAGAATATGGTTGGATTGGAAGAAAAGTTTAAGAAATTATAACAAATAGGACATTGACATACTCCATGAAACCCAAAGTAATCCTTATGAGAATAATATTTTAACTACATTGCTTTGAAATTGGTGGATGAAGACCTTTGAATTGAATGAAAGATTTTCCCTCTACTCTTACTTTAGGAGAGGATTCAGATACTTGTCTATAAGACAGACAACCACTTTTCTAGGGAAGAGTGTAGATTACCAGGGAGTAAGGAAGAAACTTGACAGTCAGCAGAAGATGTTCCTCCTTGCTTCTTAGCAGCATTTGGTCTGGTTATTTGCACAACTATTGTTTATAGTGGGCTCTGGGACTCAACCCACTCCAGGATAGCTGGAGTGAAACAGCTTTTGCCTTCCATCATGGCTCCACTGTACACAGCATGCCAGTGTCCACAAACAATACTGTTGAGGAGTGGGAAAGCTTTTCTAAGGCCCTGAACATAACAGAAAATAGGACTGTTCTATGAAGTCTTCTTACTTCACATTTCAATGGTAAAAATTTGTTAAATGACAGCACAAGAAAAAAAGAATAAGGAAAGGAGAGAGAGAGAGAGAGAGAGAGAGAGAGAGAGAGAGAGAGAGAGAGAGAGAAAAAGGAAAGAGAAAAGAAAAGAAAACATCAAAAAATACCTTGCCAAAAAAAAAAACCCACTGGTTAATCTACAGACACACAGTTGACTGACAACTCTCCATCTACATGTGAATATAAATAAGCATTTCTGAGAAAAGAACTTTGAGTGAGAAATAAGACTGAAAGCTTCTGTTCCATAGAGAGGCAGGACTGACTAAACGATAAGAAAAAACTATTAACTGATGTTTTGGGGTGGGGGAGGTTGAATCTACAGTAAACTTCCTACAAGGCTGACTTACTAGAACTCCAAATATTCTGGAGAGTTGGGATTCTGTGTGTCTCAAGTTATCCTGGGCTATCTTAGCCCCTAAAAAGATATTTAATCCTCTTCTTTATTTCTGCTAACAACTGTGTAACTATGAGAGAAGTATTTCAGAAAATACAGACCTCTACCTTCTACCAACTTAAAGGTTAAAAAATGTCATCTGATAGGATCTGAGACCCAAAACAGAGATTCCGTGGCTCTGATGGTAACTGCCTCACTCATGTTTCTGTCAATGTGTTGAAACGGAATTGATTCATGATTTTCATTTTACTGTGACTATGAAAATTTCTCTGGACTGCTACCATAATGGAACAAAATATTTGAATGAAGCTCAATCATTCCTGGGTCATGGTCACTCACATTTTGTTACAGAATAAATTATCTTATATCCACTAAGGTAAGAGAATTTGTTTTGTTTTCTCTTTAGTTAGGTTTTTGTTTGCTTGTTTGTTTTATATCAACAGAGCTGTACTGTGGAAAGAAATCTTTGTCTAATTTATAAAACACAATACTGTGGACATTCCATAGTCAGAGCTGCCTCACTCTCTGTAATCTGTAATAAGACAGATCCTAACTCTTCTTAGATAACAGCACACAAATAGAACAACAGCACTAATGCAAGACTTAGTGGACAGTAAAACAATAAACAAGTTCAGACATATTGTAACTCTTGTCCTTGGGCATCTGTGAATATCACAAATGAGGTCTCTTTGCCTGGACACTAACACTGACAAACTGTCTGCCAAGGAAGATAATTGCAGGAAGACAGACTTCTAAGTTTATAAAAAGACCTTGTTGAGGGAACAAGGGCATTAACAGTGATTACATTCTTGTCAGAATCATGTACGTATGGTTGGAGTCATTCAATATATCAATGCATAAGGAAAATTATGCTCAGTAAACTATTAACACACTGTAGTGCTATGGGAAGAATTCCCAAACTATAATCTAAGGGAAAGAGCTCTTCACACAAGATGTCTGCAAAGAGACAGCTTTAAACATTCAGAGGCACTATTGCATACTGTCTTGCAGAAAACGTTAAGAAGATGTGCATCTCTGGTAACAATACTTCTCATGCCTTGATAAATGAGGTGTGTCCCACATGAGACAAGCATCTGTGATGAGTGGACCCCTGAAGACTGTGCTGAACTCTCACTGCATAATCTTGCAGTTGGTAGCATAATCCAAAGAGCCCTGACAATTATTTGGAAAAGAAAGCCCTGACAATTATTTGGACACAAAAGTTATTGTCCCAGAAACTTCAATAAATATGATACATAGGAAAACAAAGTAAGGAGGGAAAAGAATTGCTCCTTCAGTTAGATATTTACCCAGGATCTCTTCCCACAGCACAGGTGCCCTCTGCTATGTGTGCCCTTTTTCTGAGTTTTGACTCAGAAGAAAAAGATTTATTTCTTTATAATTTTTTTGCAATTTCTTTATTTGGTGTGGGCAGGGCATGTGTATGGTAGAGCACTGAACAAATGTCAGCAGACAAATTGTAATAGTTGGTTCAATATTTGATACCCAGAGCTCAAACTCAGGTCATCATATGTGAGGGAGAGTGCCTATACACTGAGCCCTCTCACTGGCCAGTTTCTACTTTTTTTAGATAGAGTTTGATAATGAAAGCCTAGCTGATGCTAAATTCTTGGCAATCCTCCTGCCTCAGCCTCATCAGTGCTAGGATTTGACGAGTATGAAACCATGCCTATCCCATGTCACTCTTTTAAGTACAGTCTAAAATTCTAAGTTCACTTTCTGGGGACATTCTGTATAACATAAGGGACCCTGCTTATTGGGATTTCTGTCCCGCCCAGTACCCCACAGCCAGCAAGCCCCAAAGAAATAACACAGAGATCTCCATAAGTTATAAATCTGATTGGCCCATTAGCTCTAACCTCTTACTGGCTAACTCTCACATCTTGATTAACCCATTTTTCTGATCTCTTTTAGCCATGTGTCTTAGTACCTTTTTCAATGGGGCAGATCACATCCTGCTGCTTTGGTGGTCTGGGCAGGAGTGGGAGGAATCAACTTCCTCCTTCACAGAATTCTCCTGTTCTCATTACATCATTTCTTCTTCCTGTCTGGTTTTCCCTATACTTCCTGCTTGGCCAATCAAAGTTTATTTAAAACATGATTGACAGATTACAGACAATTCTCCTGAACCAATTCTGAGTGTTTTCACTCTTTCAATCACCCATCTATACTGCCTGCACTGTTTTACTTGATGCTTAGAGTATTTGAAGCAACTTTGTGTCTTTTAACTCTAGATTCTCTTCTGGAAATACCTATAACCTCATGTGGAGAATCTTGCTTGCACAGCAGGAATGAATATATTCTAAAGAGAAACTGTGCTACATTTTCGCTACCAGATTATGAAAACCATGGGCCATTAAGAACTTGAAATTTCCCAGGGATTTCAGGCAAGGAGAAGAGGAAGCCTAAATCTTGCCTAGCTGGGGCAGAAACCTCTTCTCTAGGAAGGAGATTTGCAGCTTGTCAGACGTTCTTAAAGAAGGGACAAAGATGGCAAATGTCAGGTGTGCTACTCTATTTAAACTTCAGCTCACTTCAGGTTCCTGAAGATAGACTTGCAGATTGTTACTGGATCTTTTTCCCTTTTCACAATGGTTCCACGCTGAACAAATCTTGTTTCTCTGTTCTCTTTTATTGTAATCAGGGACAGGTATCAAAACCTGACTCCCTGGGGCACGTGACGCTGGCCTTTTACAGCTAGTTGACTATAACTCTTACTTGTGGTTCCTCATTTGATTTTTTTTATTAACTCAGATTTTAGTTTGAGGAAGTAAATGAACTGTTATATTACAGAGGAAACTAGATAACAATATAGTATTCTTTCAAATGTTCTTTTAACAAAATTATATTTTCCCATTTTTAAATACATTAATAAGAGGCTGGATTAGATTGAAATCACGATCTTATAATCTTTAACATGGTCTAATTTTAGTATTTAGGAAGGGAAATAGGGCTCTATCTGTCTTTATTATGGCAGACTTTAACTCCTTTTTGAGTGAAAAATGTTAATTTTTATACATATCAACTATTTCTTTTAAAAAGTATTATTCCTAAAAATATGAATATTTTAAAAATCTGGATAAGAATATTACAGAATACCATTAAAAGTCAAGAAAGATCTCTAAGATATAAAACACTATGAGTCAGTGTCTCAGTCCGAGTTTCTATTGCTTTGAAGAGACACTATGACCACAATCACTCTTACATAGGAAAACTTTTACTGAGGCTACCTTACAGTCTCAGAGGTTTGATCCATAATCACCATGGTGGTGGCATTCAGGCAGATGGGTGCTGGAGAAGGAGGAGAGACTTGTATATCTTGATCCATAGGCAGCAGATGCAATGTGTCACACTGAACACAGTGTGAGCAAAGAAGACCTCAAAGCCAATCCCACAGTGACACACTTCCTCTAACAAGTTCACACCTACTCCAACAAAGTCACATCTCCACAGCCTTTTCTGCCTTTGCCTCCCATGTTCCCAACCCCGAAATCAGCTGGTAACAGCCCAACAGGGCCGCTGTGTGGGAATTCTATGTTGGGTGCCAAGTGTCAAGAATTAGCCCTTAGAGTGAGCAGCTCTGCTGCCACTGCCCTGGGCAAAGACCATCTTTATGCACTTTCCCTGCACCCTTCTGGGGCTGCAGACCCCACTGTAGCCAGCATGAGCCCCACCACCATGGCCGCCGCTGCTGCCACTGCCAGAGCAGGAGACCTGTCTAGTGTGGTTATTAAACAGCCAAGGACCTTCACAGACATACAGTCTGTGATTTATACTAAAAAACTTCTTGATTTGAGTATACTTTTCAGCATTTAACCTAAAATCAGATCTAATCCAAGCATGTGGATTCATGTGCACTCCAACACCTACTGGCAGATGACAGTTTATTGCCCCTACTCCAGCTGATTAAACCAAAGGTGATCTTTATTATTCTAACTATAATTCATAAATTACTGATTTAAAACAGGCAATATGTCAGACAATCTAACCATCCAAGGTTTCAATAGCCTTTTCTTTTACACTATGTGTGAGGTTTTACAAGACGCATATGATGTCGCTTCTACATTTCTATTCCTATTCCAAGGGTTTAGTTTTGTACTCAATAATGTTTTCTTAAAAATATTGTTTGATAATAGGAAAATGATGCAGTCTTTACAACTGAATTCAGGCTTCTTAGGAAAAAAGTTGGAAATCTAAGGAGGGTATGACCATATTAACTAACAATTTTCAGCCAGCTGAGGTACTTTTAAACATGGTACAGACTGGTTCCAAGCTTCTTGAAGAGGATGTCATACATCTACAGGAGAATACAAACACTTTAAATACCAAAACTTAGTCAAATGCGGTGCTTTTAGAAGTGGTACAGACTAATAACAAACTTTTCGAAAAAGAGATTGCACATCTGAAGGAGGATACTAGGACTTTGTTTAATAAGACTCAGTCACCTGAGATATTTTTGGAAAAGGCACAGTCTGATAGTAATTTATTTAAAGAGAGATTCAATACTCTGGAGAAAAAAAAACTGATTTGGCATATAATAGTAATTTATTTAATGAGAGATTCAGCCCTCTGGAGAAAGAAACAGAGATTTGGCACATTATAGTAATTTATTTAAAAAGAGATTCAGCACTCTGGAGAAGGAAACAGCTGATTTGGCAAATAAAACTCAGTCCATGGGGGGCTGGAGAGATGGCTCAGTGGTTAAGAGCACCGCCTACTCTTCCGAAGGTCCTGAGTTCAATTCCCAGCAACCACATGGTGGCTCACAACCATCTGTAATGAGATCTGTGCCCTCTTCTGGCTTGTAGGCAGAGTACTGAGAATACTGTATACATAATAAATAAATAAATCTTTAAAAAAAAACTCAGTCCATGACAGTGGCTACTGAAACATTATTTGAGAGAATTCACACTGTTGAATGTATTACTCAGACACTGTTAAAGGGGTATGACAGATTGACTGATAGAATGTCTCTCCAAGCCGGGTGGTGGTGGCGCATGCCTTTAATCCAAGCACTCGGGAGGCAGAGACAAGTGATCTCTGGGAGTTCAAGGCCTGTCTGGTCTACAAGAGCTAGTTCTAGGACAGGCTCCAAAGCCACAGAGAAACCCTGTCTCGAAAAACCAAAAAAAAAAAGAATGTTTCTCCAAGAAGGTAATATGCATGCCATGAAGATTATGTCCAAGGATGACACATTATCTCTACTTGACAGACTTCATACCTTATGATTCTCAATGAGGGCATTACAGCAGAATACTGAACAGGAGGTCCAGACATTACAAAAGGCTGGTAAATAGATTTGAACAGATTGAGGAAAATATCAACTTTGATGACCAGGAGCAAAAGATAAAAAGGCAAAATTTAACCTCGTCAGTATGTAAAAATCTCTGAGATAGCTTCCCCAGAAGTCTGCCTGCCTTTCCAGTAATAACATCAGAAAAGGTATCTGGCTCCAAATACCCTAAGGTTGTCAAGGAATATACATGGGAGCTATACATATGACAGATCTAAAAGAAATTAGACAATCAATTGTGGCTTGCATACTACACTTGTCCTTTGTTAGGGAAATGGTCAAATCCTGGGCTTTCAGTAACAAAGCCACACCTCATGATTGGGCTCAGTTAATACCAGCTGTCCTAGAAAGTGGACCGCAATTGCACTGGACATGCTTTCTTTTTTATTTAAATTTTATTTATTTATTTATTTATTAAAGATTTCTGCCTCCTCCCCGCCATGGCCTCCCATTTCCCTCCCCATCCCCCAATCAAGTCCCCTTCCCTCGTCAGCCCAAAGAGCAATCAGGGTTCCCTGCCCTGTGGGAAGTCCAAGGACCACCCACCTCCATCCAGGTCTAGTAAGATGAGCATCCAAACTGCCTAGGCTCCCACAAAGCCAATACGTGCAGTAGGATCAAAAACCCATTGCCATTCTTCTTGAGTTCTCAGTAGCCCTCATTGTCTGCTATGTTCAGCAAGTCCAGTTTTATCCCATGCTTTTTCAGACCCAGTCCACCTGGCCTTGGTGAGTTCCCAATAGAACATCCCCATTGTCTCAGTATGTGGGTCCTGAGTTCCTTGCTCATGCTCTCTCTCCTTCTGCTCCTGATTTGGACCTTGAGATTTCAGTCTGGTGCTCCAATGTTGGTCTCTGTCTCTGTCTCCTTTCATCACCTGATGAAAGTTAATATTCAGGAGGATGCCTCTATGTTTTTCTTTGGGTTCACCTTATTTAGCTTTTCTAGGATCACGAATTATAGGCTCAATGTCCTTTATTTATGGCTAGAAACCAAATATGAATGAGTACATCCCATGTTCCTCTTTTTGGGTCTGGCTTACCTCACTCGGAGTTCAAATGGCCAAAAGACACTTAAGGTCATGCTCAACTTCCTTAGCAATCAGGGAAATACAAATCAAGACAACTTTAAGATACCATCTTACACCTGTCAGAATGGCGAAAATCAAAAACACCAATGATAGCCTTTGCTGGAGCAGTTGTGGAGAAAGGGGTACACTCATCCATTGCTGGTGGGAATGCAAACTTGTGCAACCACTTTGGAAAGCAGTGTGGCAGTTTCTCAGGAAATTCGGGATCAACCTACCCCTGGACCCAGCAATACCACTCTTGGGAATATACCCAAGTGATGCCCTATCATACAACGAAAGTATATGCTCAACTATGTTCATAGAAGCATTGTTTGTAATAGCCAGAACCTGGAAACAACCTAGATTCTCTTCAATGGAAGAATGCATGAAGAAAGTATGGAATATATACGAATTAGAGTACTACTCAGCAGTAAAAAACAATGACTTCTTGAATTTTGCATGCAAATGGACAGAAATAGAAAACACTATCCTGAGTGACCTAAAAAGTGGAGATGCTTTCTTAAAGAGAAAGCAGGAATTTTGGAGTGACAAGAAAAAGCGAAAGGAATTGAAATTTTCCTAGATCAAATTCTAGGTGAAGGACTTTACTCTGTTCCTCAGGATCAAGCTTTCTATGATGACCACAACCCTGTCCCTATGTATCACAGCAGCTTTAAAGGCTTGGGACAGAATTCAGGAACAGAAAGAGAGTTGAACCATATCTTAAGGTTAAACAGGCTCAGTGAGAAACTTTTAGTGACTTTTTGCAAAGACTAACTAGGGTTTACAAATAGGGATAACTGACCAAGAAGATAGACATACAATAATAGAATTTCTGGCTTATGAGAATGCTAACATAGAGTGTCAAAGGGTTCTGGGGCCTTTAAAGATCAGATCAGCACCCATGGATGAATGGGTCTTGCATACATTTCATGTCAAGACACTTGACTATGGTACTGAAGTGTGGGTAGGAGAAATAATTTCCAATGGTAAGAGAAGACATCAAAATACCAAATCTTTTAATTGTGGCTGAATTGGACATATGAGTAGGGATTGTAGACAATGGATTTCTAGGATTAATGCCTTCTCTGGGAATGACAGAAATAGGAGGACTCAACCTTCAGGTATATGTAGGAGGGGTGGCAAAGGCTGACATTGGACCAATGAATGTAGGTCAACAAAAGAGAGACAAGGCAACCTGATACCATTGGGAAACAGCATGGGGGGCGGGGCTCTCACAGGCCCCCATGACAAATGTGGTACTGTCATTCCCAGTTACAGTGGAGAATGTGTCTCATCAGGAAAATTAAAAATTCCCATGCCTGCTGTGAAAAGCAATAATGGTCTGAATGATGAGATAAGTGTGGAGAATGAGTCAAGAGCTCTGATGAGACAGAGGAAATGTATATTCTCGCAGGCTTCTATAAAAGAATAAAGACCAAAGCTAAGAGTGTGTATAAATGGCATTTTTATTGAAGGCTTATTAGACATGGGTGCAGATGTAAGTATCATTACTTCAAAATCTTGGCATCTGAATTGTCCTCTTCAGGAGTTAAATATTCAGTTCATGGGAATTGGAACCTTATCTAGGGTAAGACAAAGCACGAGATGTGTTGAATGCATAGGGCCAGAAGGGCAAATAGGAAAGCTAAAGCCATGTATAGTCAATATTACAGTGAATTTGTGAAGTTGTGACCTATTACAACAATCGAATACCCAGATTAACATTTCTGCAGCCTCTAAAGCTTATGTTTTTGAGGAAAATATTAGAAGATATTACAGAAGACAAACACTGGCCATTCGGGCTGTACAAGAACACAAAGAAATTGATAAGCTATATGTACCAACAGACCTGCCCTTAAAATGGTTGACTGAGAAACCAATATCAGTTAAGCAATGGCCCCTAGCTGAGGAAAAGTTACAGGCGTTAGAATAGCTGGTACAAGAGCAACTAGATGCTTGACATATAGAAGAATCTACCAACCCTTGGAATTGTCCTGTATTTGTTGTTAAGAAAATATCTGGAAAATGCAGAATGGTGACAGATCTTAGAGGTATCAACAAGGTTATTCAACCAATTGTCCTTGTGAAATCTGTAATTCCTCTGCCCTCTCTGTTACCAAAGGGATGACCTCTCATAGTCATTGATTTAAAGGATTGTTTCTTCACTATACTTTTACATGAAATGGATAGAGAAAAGTTTGTCTTCACAATGCCTACTTATAATAATTCTCAACCTACTAGGAGGTACCAGTGAACTGTCCTCTCACAGGAAATGCACAATAGCTCACCCTTTGTCAATACTTTGTAAGTCAACCATTGGAAATAATATGTAAGCAATTCCCTAAGTCTATAATATACCATTACATAGATGACATTTTGCTATCTGATTCAAACATAGATATCTTAGAAAGAATGTTTGAAGAAGTAAAGATAGTTTTACCTAAATGGGGATTGCAGATTGCTCCTGAAAAATTACAGAGAGGAGATTCCATCAATTATAGGTTATAAAATAGGTTTACAAAAAATTAAAACACAAAAGGCACAAATTAGGCGAGACTGGTTACGGACACTTAATGACTTTCAAAGACTTTTAGGAGACATCTCTAGCCTATGTCCGGCTGTTGGGAAAACACCTGATCTAATAATTCACTTAAACAAATCCTCAGATGGTGATAAAGACGTAAACAGTCCCAGAGAATTAACAGCTGAAGCAGAAAAGAAACTGACAATTGTTGAGGAAAAATTACAGAAGGCACATGTGGATAGGGTGAACCTAAATCTTAGTTGTATTCTAGTCATATTGCCTTCCAGAAACTCTCCTACAGGAATTTTAATGTAGAGAAATGATATTATTTTAGAATTGATCTTTTTACCACATAAACCAAGTAAAAAATTAAAAATTTATGTGGAAAATGTCTCTGAATTAATTATAAAAGGTAAATTGAGACTTTGTCAACTAGCAGGTATAGACCCAGCAGAAATTATAGTACCTTTCAGTACTGATGAAATAAAAAAGTTATGGGAAGAAATGAACCATAACAAAGAGCTTGTGCTAATTTTTTTTGGTAGAAATTAAGAACAACTATCCCAAAAGCGGTTTTGGAGTTGGACTCTGGCTCAGTCCCTCTCTAATTCCAAGTCTGATGTTAAGAGAAAAGCCCAGAGATTTTGTCTCATGTCAGGACCTATGATATGGGACAGAAAGAAAAAAATTAGAAAACATCTTTACTTTTCTTTATATCTATTTTTGTCTTTATCATACCTTTTATTGAATATATATGTCTGTATATGTCTATATAAATAACGCTTAAGTTTTCCACAATTAACAATGAATTTTCCTGCAATAATCTTTGAAGTTTCCAGGAAGAAGATGGGGCCCCATAACAACTTCACCTGGTTTATATGACATCATGATACTGATAGTGCTACTACAAGATGTATTTTGAGTACCAGCTGCACAATACATTTCTAACTTGGTTAGCTGAAATCGTGAACATCTTTTACAACATTCTGGCTAGACCTTCACAAAATACTCAGATCTCATTTGCAATCTTACAAGACATTAATCTTGAAATTTAACCATTATTTTATTTTCACAGAATCCCCTAAAAAGAAAGTCCCCCCATGACAGCTGGAAGGAATCCAGAGGACAATGTCCTCTCTCCCAGAAGAGTTTGTCCTAAGGCTTAAGGACATCATTTAGGTGTTGAATATAATTGGTATACTGTTGAGTTTTGGGATAGGAATTTTATAAGATCAGGGATCTTTTTGAAAAAAAAAGAGGTAAATTGAATGATGCGATAATAGATTGGTATTTGTGAGTTATTGATTGTATACAATTACATTGGTATAGATTCTTGTATATTTTGATACAAAGTTAAGTTATATTGAATATTGTATGCATGTATGCTTAAACCTCTGTTTCAGACATTGTTTGTGTATTAATATATATTTACCATATTGCAGTATATATTTCTACCTCTGATCAAGATACTTATACATTGTTTACATTTGGATGTCATTGTCCTTGTTTATTGAACAGTTGTTTATTGTCTTAGTCTTTAAGTTAGATAGGTATTAAGAATTACAGATCAATAGTCATCTATGTTTGTCATATTTATAGTTAGACTAATTAGGTTATTTAGATACATAGAGATTATATTCTGTATAGAAAGATAATATTCAGCCTCTTCAAAGAGCTGTAGAAAATGGCATTTGATTTAACTTAGAGTTTTGTGATAGTGAGACACAATTGTTCCTGAGAACACCGATCTATTCCCAAGAGAATGTTGAGCACCAAAGACACTCCACTGTGAGCTTATTGGCTTCTTGGCAGAACTGGCCTTTGGGCAAAGAAATGCCCATGCCTCAACCACTGACAAAAATACATAGTATCCATAAGTGAATAAAACAGGACTGTCAAATCCTACCAAGACAGGCTAGTTTTGAAATGTTTCCTGCCTTTGAAAATGGTATGTCTCCAGAGGTGATTGAGGAGAGTTCCTTGGTCCGGTCTGCCTTGCCCCCAAGGAAAGGAGTGCCTGCTGACAAAACCAGCTACACCACTCTGCAGGGAGACATCCTGCCTCCAGAGTCCAGGGAGACCCGGCTGACATAAGTGCCTGGATGTGCTTCATGTAGCTGAATCCAGCTCTCCTCACCCAGGTTCCCCCACCTGTCCTGGAGCACAAATGCTAAACTGCTTCTGCAGCTTGAACTCTGGTCTGCTTTGGAGCTGAGATGCAGACTAAACATCAGACTGCTTTAAACTTTGGGACACAGAACTCATTTTAATTAACATATTAACCTCTCTTCACTTAAGAAGGGGGAAAATTGGGGGTTCCTGTCACTGTTGCTCAGAGACTGGAACTGGGGGTATTTGATAACAACAATGTATGTCATTGTACTCCTACTGAAATTGATCTAACGATATCTGTAACTGCTTATAGATGTTGGGAAAAGTTTGACATATGCTGTAAAGTGTTTGGGTTTAATGCATATGTTAAAAATTTTTAGATTTTGATCCCTTTTACACTGCCCTAACTCTTGGCAGGCAGCACACGTAACTTTATGTGGAGTAGGCACTTAGGAAGGAGGACATACCATAGGCCAGACTAAAAGGTGAATACTGGGTTGGGAAAAAGCCCTTTCTTCTTGTCTGGAGATGGAGTTATTGGTGCCAAAATTATATCATTATATCTTTTGTTTGAGGAGCTCCTCACAATCTTTTCATTAATGATAGACGCAGGGGCCCAATGACGGGAGTTAGTGTGGATCCTCGCCTGAATAGCACACCATACAGAGGTTGTAGAAACAGGCTCAACATGGCATGGTACAGGTATGAGGGCGCTCTCCACATGGCCTAAGAAGGGTGCCCTGTGATCTGTTTACTTTAATCCTGCTAGATGCCTTTTATTTGAGGAGCTCCAAGGACGGGCGACTTATGGCAGGATAATCCCCCTACCTAAGACAGGGCCCTGGGAACCCTAGGACGGGTAAGGGTAAAGTAAAAGGCCTGGTCCCCACTGACCTAAGAATCATCAGGCACCCCTCTGTTCCCAGGAGAGGTAAATTGCTTCACTACTCGAGAGGAGAGTCTCTCCTTATCTCAGTCCCTTCTCCTTTAGATCTGACACCATGGTTGACTCTGACTGGTGCTCTCCACGTAATAACTACCTGCCTTTATATAAGAGAAAGGGGGATCTGTTGGGAGCCGTTTCTCCCTAAAAATCATTACAGGAACCATCACGCTGGGGAGCCTGCAGGGAACCCCACACACATAATTGTGCTAAGAATAGTTCTATCACCCCACACAATTAAAGCTGTTAATGAAAAGAAAGAAAGAAAGAAAGAAAGAAAGAAAGAAAGAAAGAAAGAAAGAAAGAAAGAAAGAAAGAAAGAAAGCAAATGGTATGTCATTTACATTAGGCCTTAGCCATAGTTGGTTGCTTCAACATTACAAATGAGACTTTGGGTGATTGCCCAGGTAACTAGTTGTCTCTGTCATTCTTGCACATTTTGGAAGTTGCTCGATTGCACTTCCTGTTAACTCAAGTAATATTGCTTGATTGCACTTCCTGATTACTAAAGTAATATACTTTCCCTTCTCAGATCTTTGATGGGGTTGAAGATTAGATAATTGTAGTTACCTTCCTCATGATTTAGCCAAGCTTAATTTCAATGTAAGATTTAGACTCCTTGAAATAGAATGCTTAGTAAAACTTGTTATATGTTCCTTGCTTAATATTGTTTATTGTTTGAAATTTTATATTTGGTATCTGTTCCTAATGTATATAGTTGTATTGGGTTTGGATCGATCTTGTTTAGACAAAAGGGGGAGATGGGAAGCTCTGTTAACCAATTAAATCTAGTTAAGGCATGACTACCTGGAACCCAGGAAGAAAAACTGGGAGGGACCAGGTGTGCCCTCTTTCTCTGGGCGATTCCCACCAGAGACAGAGGAAGTTGGACTTCCCATTCTTGTGGTGTGAGTTTCCCCTTATAACAATGAAAAATATAATTGTTATCTTTAAGCTGGCCTGGTTATTTCTCGTATCAAGCTAATTCTTGACAATGTGTGTGATAAAGATACCAATGAATGTACACGCTTCGCAATTAAAACAAGGATGAAAATTATAGACTTGGTACACTCTTTCTATTACAGAAGAAATCACACTTCTAAAGTACAGGACATGGACCAACTAAGTGCCTGTTTTCAATCCAGCCATGAAGCTGCAAGATCACATCTCAAATGCACACAGGAAACAAAGAGAGCAAACTGTAAGACAACAGGCCTACAAACCCTCTAGCCTGATTCCAATGTTGACTTTCTTCAGCAAAGTTTCATAGGCTGAGAAGAAATGAGGTACATTCTAGAACTTTCTTACCTCACCAGTTACTCTTTGGGTCAAATATTCAGACACATAAGCATGTGGATCATTTCTCATTCAAATCACAGTATTCCAATCCTGACCCCCAGAGACTCATGCCATATCACAATGCAAAACCCATTTAGTCCAACACAGAATTCCCCATAGTATTTAGTAGCCTCAACATTGAACAAAACTCCAAAGTATACAGTCAGTTCTAAGACTTAAGGCTAAATCTGACCTGTGAATGCATGAACAATAGTAAAAGAAGAATTTAAAACAGAATTGCATATTTCTAACAATGATATAGAATATACATTCCCATTTAAAAATAGGAAAAAATGGGAATGTAATGAGTAATAAAAATAGCAAAGCAAGACAGAAATTCAGCAAGGAAAATATTAAGTCCTAAACTCTATATATATCAGGTATATGAGGTGTGTGGTGTATTTAGTCTCAAAGGATTTTGATGACGCCAGCCCTTTGGTTTTGCTGCCTGCAATATGTGGTTCCTACTTATGCTTGCTCCACTCTATGTTTGTAGCTCTCAGACATTTTTACCACCTTGGGAACATGTGGAAGACCTACCTCTATCCTTGTGAGGAAGATTCACACTGATTCCTATATTGGCTCCAGGCGTTCGTGGTCCCACCAACAATGAAGAAGTGTTCTTCTTTCCCCAGATCCTCACCAGCATTTGTTGTGATTTCTTTTTCTGACTGTGGCCAATCTGTATGTCTTAAAATAAAATCCAGAGTTTTATATATACTGGGTTTTCCTTATAGTTAAGGATATTGAATATTTTAACAAATGTATTTTTTGGTCATGTGTTTCTTCTCCCGAGGACTCTCTGTTCAGTTCCATGTCTTGTTTGTGCTGGGATTCTTTCTTAGTGTTTAGTGATTTAGTCCTTTATATATTCAATACAGTAATTCTGACAGATGTATAACTGATAAGACTTTTTACCATTTTTCCTCTTCATAATAATGATGCTATTCTTTTTTATACAGAAGCTTTTTGGTCTCATGTCATACCATTTGTCAACTTTGATACTAATGTCTGGGATAGCAGAGTACTTATTCAGAAATGTAGGCTGAATTGAGCATATGGAAGGTAGGAGTAACCAAAATGGCACTGACAGGAAGCAAGGAGGGAGAGGACATGACTGTTTACAATAAATAAATAAATAAATAAAATGATTGGAGTTAAGATGGGAAGAGATGACATAAATGCCTGATGCCTCGTATTCTCCATAAGGGTCTATGGGAGCTCATGCAGATGTGAGTAATAATATGATTGGCTAATTTTTCTTCCACTGCTTCTGGGATTCATGGGTTTTTGTTTTGTAAGTACGGTGCTGTAAGGAAATAAACAAGTTCCTGTTTGACTAGACTTCCTGCTGCATCTGATTGACTTCAGGATCTGGGGGCTACATGGCAAGCAGTGTACTTCCCCTCCTCACCTAGCACCAGTTGCACGAAGCTGGCTCATTTCCTTCTGTGGGGTCTGCAGAGAGACCCCTCAGCTGGTGCCCAATATGGAGCCCGAACAGGACATTCAGCTGAGGTGAAGCATTGAATGGAGATGAGAGAGAACACAGGCCATATGAATAAAGAATAAAGTGCTGTGATGGAATAAGAGAGCAAGACAGAGAGGGGGGTATGGAAACAAATAAATAATACTAAAGTACTTTGAAAATTTTTTATATAACTGACTAGTTTAGAAGCATTCTAAAATGTATAAGTATACACATATAAAATCAGTTTAAATGAAGTTATACTCTAAAGGGCACAATGCTTCACAGAACACCATAAGTTATCCATTGTAAAGCCCAGTACCATGTATGAGCTACCTTTTTATAAGTTGTTTGTCAGGTTTTTCATAGCAAATGCCCTAAAAGTTATTAAAAGTTATTGCTCCAGTTTGCCCTCTGGAACTTGATAGTAAGACTGTATTGGTGAACACACCACATACTTGAGTCATAATTACTTGAAAAAAAAGCTGGTTCTCGCGTAAAGGCATCGTCCTTATTGGCTAGCTTTCAAAGTACTAGCAGGTTCTATGCATGATATAAAAGGAGAAAAATAAAAGATTCTTGCCTTACTATATGCTTGCTGGTTCAATGGCAGCACTAATATTTTGACAGTACGCAACTATATTCTGATTGAATTTTGTACACATTCCAAAATATGGAATTGAGAATGATATTTATAATTGGACAAAAATAATCCTTATTTCACTGAGTGATGGATTGTGACCAGGATTTGTAAGTTAAATAACCTGTTTATTCTCTATGTTGGTTTTGGTCAGTGTTTGATTATAAGTCATAGGGGAGGACCCAATATTATTCTGTTTAATAGACACAGTAATAAACTTATCCCTAAGTTTTTATCTTTATACTAATACACCAATTCTTCTATCAACCCTCTGTTAAGAAGGTTCTTTTGGATGAGAGTAATTTAGAGACTAAAACCAGGTCAACATGAAGTGAAGAAGAGACTGCAGATCTCCTGTCAATAGCTGGAACATTTATACTTTACCTTCTGCTCACAAGGTTCAAGAGCATTATACAAAAAGGGATCAGAGGTATTGTAAGAGCCAGAATAGACATTGTCTGGAGTGACACAATGTTTATTGGGTACAACAATGCAGTTGCACACATGAAATCTCAATGACAGGAAATACATGTGCCAGTCCTGGACAATATCAAGCCAGCCAAGCTTTCAATGTGGAGGGGAAGGGGCTTATGACATCCTATCTCTTTTTGAGAATCTATTAGCAGTTTGTGGCCATTAGGGGAGAATCACTGTTTGTCAGGTTGTGGGCTGGGAGGGTGTACATACTCCCACATCAATGTATAAGAGGCAGAACTAAATGAACTCAGTGTATATTTTATTAAAAAAAGGCAATTCATAAAAATTGGATAAAAAGCAGTAGGACTTGAAGAATTAAACAGGTGAGAATCTGAACAAAACACATTAAATAAATGTACGGCTATCAAAAAATGTGAATTTAGGTTTAATTGGCTATTTCCATTTCTTCATTTGGAGTCTGTTCTGTTCATTATCTCATTTAAAATAGAAGACTTGGAGTTAGAGGAATTTAATTTTTAATTTTTTATATATTGTCTATATGAATTAATAATTTAAAGTAAATCTGATATATACTTTTATCCCCTCCTGTGGATTGTCATTCATTGTTATGCTTATTTTCTTTTCAAGGCTAAAACATTCATGTTATCTCATTTGTCAGCTTTTCAGGATATTTCCTACATTAATGCCAATCTTTTTCAAAAGATCTTTTCTTTAGACTTTACCTATATTTGCCCCTATTTAAATCTATATACATATACATTGGAGGGAACGATCTACAAGTGAGGGAGAGCATTTTGTTTTCTCATTCTGAACTTGTGCTTCCCCACTTAACACTGTATTTTTCCATGTCCATCAAGCTTAGATGCTGAAATCACCACATGGGTTAATGTGGGAATTTGGTCAGACAGAGGAGACAGGTCAGTTGTGTTCAAGAACATTTGTGTGACAAATGCAGTCAGGAGTGCTCAGACAGCACTTAAGGGCTTTCTGAAAATAACGATTCAGTTTCAGTTTCTCAGCAAAACCAAGTTCAGGCCTAGTGGGAACCAGACAAACAACCTAAAATATCACCATCATCTCTGAGTTTGCGGAGGCCCTGTCTTAGATATTTAATATCTCTATACTCTCATTCCAGTGCTAAAGGTGGATGGGAGCTGGGTCATTTAAGCACTGTTAAAGAGATTTGGAAAGTTTCTTTAAATTCAGTGTATTAAAGCAAATCAAGATGATTTAAACTTGGAAAGTGAAGGTAAAATTAAATGAAATATAAACAAGAAACAATAATGCCTAGGGGAAAAAAACATTTACAGGAACATATACTCAAATAAATGATATCTGGCTCATTTTGGTAAGAATAGCCATTTCTATGAATCTGGATATGTATAAGTCTTATATAAACTCAAACCAGACAACATTGCAGCATACAGGAAAATTTGGGCACAAAAGCCTGTTGCTAGATGAGAACCATTAGCTTCTGATAGCTTCTAGAAGAGAGAGCAATGTGACCACACTCTAGGGCAGGCTACATTCCCAGGAGTAGTTAGACAACCAAACTGGGCTCCAGGGTGAAATAAGAGTAGAAGAAAGAGGAGGAGGAAGTACAGGAGGAGGGGAGGACAATTTAACAGTCTGTGAAAGGGAGATAGGGATGGAGAAAGAAAAAAAACTACATTGTTTTAAATTCTCAAAGAATTAATAAGGATAAGATTTTAAAAGTATATTCTAAGGTGCACATGTGAATAATTCTTTTATATGACTGTTTGTAATAATTATAACAACAGCTGAAGAAATTAATGTATCTGTTATTTTGTTGTTATTTTTGGTGGCAGTGGTGCAAGAGCTGTGTGTGTGTGTGTGTGTGTGTGTGTGTGTGTGTGTGTGTGTGTGTCCCTTCCTTTGATTTTGCTGTTGTGAGATTATTTCATGGACTTTCATGGACATAGTTTACCTCCTTTTGTTGGAGTTTTTCTAGTGCCTTCTGTGTGGCAGTATTTGTAAATAGATATTATTTAAATATGCCTAAAATGGAATAATTTATTTTCTCCAACTATGGTGACTGAAAGTTTTGCTGTATATAGTAGTTTGGGCTGTCATCTGTGGTCTCTTAGAGTCTATTGCACATCTGTTTAAGCTCTTTTGGTTTTTAGAATCACCGTGGAGAAGTCAGGTTTAATTCTAATAAGTCTGCCTTTATATGTTACTTAGTACTTTTCACTTTCAGATTTTTGAATTCTTGCTTTGTTCTGTATATTTAGTGTTTTGATTATAATGTAGCAAGGGGACTTTCTTTTCTTGTCCAATCTATTGAGTGTTCTGTATGCTTCTTAAACCATGACAGGCAACTCCATTTTTAGCTTAGAAAAATTTTCACCTATGATTTTTGTTGAAAATATTTTCTGGGCTTTTGAGCAGGAATTCTTCTCTGTTCCTATGTTGTTTAGGCTGTTCTTTGCTTAGTGTCCCAGATTGTTTCTATATTTAATATCAGGATCATTTTAGATTTAACATTTGATTGTCTGATGTATCCATTTCTTCTATTGTATCTTCAATAGCTAAGTGATTTTCTCTTCTGTCTTGTATTGTTTGTGAAGCTTGTCTTTGTAGTTACTGTTTGAGTACATTAATTTTTCATTTTCAGGAGTCCCCATGTTTGTGTTTTCATTATTGCTTCTATTTTCATTTTCACATATCAAACAGTTTTATTCATTGAGTTCAATAATTCTTTTGTATTTTGTAGGCTTTTTAAGGAATTATTTTATTTATTTCCTTTGATTGTTTGTGTTTTCTTGAATTCTTCTTGGGGGTTTATCAATTTCCTCTTCCAGGACCTCTACTATCTTCATATAGTTAGATTTAAGGTCTTTTTCTAGAGCTTCATTTATGTTGAAATATTCGGTCTCTGCTGTGCTGACATAGTAGTCTCTCCCTAGAGAGCTATATTGATTATGTTTTTATTCTATTGTCCTGACATCTAGGTTTGGGATGTTTATAGCTCTAGGCACTGATTTATGAGTTTGTCTATGATAGGTGGGTGCTTTGTTCCCTGGTTTCTGTTTCTCCTCTGAGTTCTCAAAGAGAATGATGGCTGTCAGTTGCCTGTGTTTTCAGGGCTGCTCAGCAGGTGTGTTCACAAGGAATGGTTGCTGGGTTGGAGGCCGGGACAGAGTGAGGAGTGGCAGGAGGTTAGAAGGGTATGGTTCGTGTAGTCCACAGGAACTGTCAACATGGGTGGAGGGTGGCTGCTGCTCCTGTTCTGTTACAGCACTAGGGACAAGACTGAGAAATAAGGTTTAGGGAACGAAAGAGGGACAGAGGAGAAGGTCTATGGGAAGCCTACCTAGTTTTTTGCCTGGCATGGCCTATGTTTGAGCAGGAGATGCTTGCTGGAATTGGGAGCTGGGATACTGCAACAAGCATGTGGTGGTGGGTGAGGTTAGGAGGGAATGTTCTGTAAAATCCACAGGAGGTGTGAGCGAGGGAGAAGGGAGGCTGCAGCTGGTAATCTGTTGCAGTGCTAGGGATAAAGACTGAGTGATTGGGTCTATCAGAGCAGAAAAAACTCAAATCTCATAATGATAGCAAGCAAGTATTTTAGTGGGGCAACAATTATCTACAAATGATGATTTTTGTATAAAATCTATTTCTACCTACTGTAAGATGTGTCTTAGAGATAAGAGTCTTTAAAAATGATTATATCTGTGCATCAGTTTAAAATATCTCTATAGAGAAAACATAAAAAAATCTTTTATTCAGTCATTCTTTTCAATGGTATTTAATAATTAATTCTGACTACGTTAATTCTGAACTTCAAAAATGCTGTCAATCGCATATTAAAACATAAATTTTTATGTGTGCAAAAGTCTTTGTCTTTTATTTATCTGGAAAAAGATATGTATTTCTTGGTAAAATTACAGGTTATTCAGATGGAAGAAAATGTATGAAAAGAGACACAATTATCTTCTATACTATAAGAACACATTTCTGCTTCAACTTGTAAAAAAAACCAATACAGGTACATATTATAAACAGTTCCATAAGGTCATGCTACTAAATGTTTCTCTTAGTCCCCAATTACACATCACATAGAGCAGGTGATGTGGACTAAAGGGAAGCAAGACTCAGCAGTCATAGGAATTAGCAAACCCAGATGCACAGAGATGGTGGTGTGTGCCTTGTCCAGAGCAAGAGAGTGAGAGAGGCACCAACACTACCAATCTCAAAGATAAGGCTGGAAACCTGACAGGACTACACTCTGGATGACTAACTGCCTTTGTTCCTATTCGGATGCCATGCCCTACGTGGAGATACAATAGGAAATCTCTATAGAGTAATTCAGTCTTTTCATACTTAAGGCTTTTGAATAGTGAGTAGTTTAAAGATTCTCTTCAAAAGAAACTTTTCAGCTTCATGTGGAAATACATAGACACAGAATAGCTAAAACAATACTGAATAATAAAAGAATTATTTTTGTCTCTATCTCCATCCATCACCAGATGAAGGTTCTATGGTGATATGCAAGATATTCATCAGTATGGCTATAGGATAGGGTCATTTCAGGTTCCCTATCCTCAGCTGCCCCAGGAACTAACTGGGGACATTGCCTTGGGCACCTGGGAACCCCTCTAGGTCCAAGTCTCTTGCCAACCCTAAGATGGCTCCCTTAATTAAGATGTGCTTCCCTGCTCCCCTAACCAACCTTCCTTTATCCCAATCATCCCGTTTCCCCAAGTTGCCCCCAACCTCACCTTCTCACTTTTCTCTCTCCGTCTCCTCTTACCCCTTCCTACCACACCCCCAAGATCCCAATTTTTTGCCCGGCAATCTTGTCTACTTCCCATAAAAGCTATGTTTTTCTTTGGGTTCACCTTCTTATTTATAGCTTCTATAGACTCACTGACCTTTATCTCTAGAAACCAATTATGAGTGAGTACATCCCATGCTCATCTTTTTGCGCCTGGGTTACCTCACTCAGGATAGTGTTTTCTATTTCCATCCATTTGCATGCAAAATTCGAGAAGTCATTGTTTTTTACCGCTGAGTAGTATTCTAATGGGTATATCTTCCACACTTTCTTCATCCATTCTTCCATTGAAGGACATCTAGGTTGTTTCCAGGTTCTGGCTCTTACAAATAATGCTGCTATGAACAGAGTTGAACAAATGTCCTTGTCATATGATCGGGCATCTCTTGGGTATATTCCCAAGAGTGGCATTGCTGGGTCCATGGGTAGATTGATCCCGAATTTCCTGAGAAACTGCCACACTGCTTTCCAAAGTGGTTGCACAAGTTTGCATTCCCACCAGCAATGGATGAGGGTACTCCTTCCTCCACAACCTCTCCAGCCAAGGCTATCATTGGTGTTATTGATTTTAGCCATTCTTACAGATGTAAGATGATATCTCAAAGTTGTTTTGATTTGCATTTC
Organism: Microtus agrestis; assembly: GCA_902806775.1. Taxonomy (NCBI): domain Eukaryota; kingdom Metazoa; phylum Chordata; class Mammalia; order Rodentia; family Cricetidae; genus Microtus; species Microtus agrestis. The sequence goes on along the minus strand of CADCXT010002379.1, from coordinate 1,696,057 downwards.
CCTGATCGCTAAGGAGGTTGAGCATGACCTTAAGAGTCTTTTGGCCATTTGAACTTCTTCTGTTGAGAATTCTCTGTTCAGATCAGTGCCCCATTTTTTAATTGGGTTAATTAGCATTTTAAAGTCTAGTTTCTTGAGTTCTTTAAATATTTTGGAGATCAGACCTGTGTCTGTTGCGGGGTTGGTGAAGATCTTCTCCCAGTCAGTGGGTTGCCTTTTAGTCTTAGTGACAGTGTCCTTTGCTTTACAGAAGCTTCTCAGTTTCAGTAGGTCCCATTTATTCAATGTTGCCCTTAATGTCTGTGCTTAATGTCTGGGGTTATACCTAGGAAGCAATCGCCTGTGCCCATCTGTTATAGGGTACTTCCCACTTTCTCTTCTATCAGGTTCAGTGTGTTCAGATTTATATTGAGGTCTCTGATCCATTTGGACTTGAGTTTTGTGCATGGTGATAGATATGGGTCTATTTTCATTCTTCTAAGGGTTGACGTCCAGTTGTTCCAGCACCATTTGTTGAAGATGCTTTCTTTCTTCCATGGTATACTTTTAGCACCTTTATCGAAAATGAGGTGTTCATAGGTTTGTGGGTTAAAATCCGGGTCTTCTATATGATTTCATTGGTCGACTTCTCTATTTTTATGCCAATACCACACTGTTTTCATTACTGAAGCTCTGTAATAGAATTTGAAGTCAGGGATGGTATTGCCTCCAGAAGTTCCTTTATTGTATAAGATTGTTTTGGCTATCCTGGATTTTTTGTTTTTCCATATAAAGTTGGTTATTGTCCTCTCAAGATCAGTGAAGAATTTTGATGGGACCTTGATGGGGATTGCATTGAATCTATAAATTGCCTTTGTAGGATTGCCATTTTTACTATGTTAATCCTCCCAATCCAGGAACAAGGGAGATCATTCCATTTTCTGGTATCCTCTTCAGTTTCTTTCTTCAATGTCTTAAAGTCTTGTCAAATAGATCTTTCACTTCTTTGGTTAGAGTTACCTCGAGATATTTTATGCTGTTTGTGGCTATCATGAAATGTGATGCTTCCCTGATTTCCCTCTCTGCTTCCATATCCTTTTTGTATAGGAGGGCTACTGATTTTTTGGAGTTGATCTTGTATCCGGCCACATTACTAAAGGTGTTTATCAGCTGTAGGAGTTCTTTGGTGGAGTTTTTGGGGTCGCTTATGTACACTATCATATCGTCTGCAAATAACGAAAGTTTAACTTCTTCCTTTCCAATTTGAATCCCCTTGATCCCCTTATGTTATCTTATTGCTATTGCTAAAACTTTAAGCACTATATTGAAGAGGTATGAAGAGAGTGGACAGCCTTGTCCTGTTCCTGATTTTAGTGGGATGGCTTTGAGTTTCTCTCCATTTATTTTGATCTTAGCTGTCGGTTTGCTGTAAATAGCTTTTATTTTATTTAGGTATGACCCTTGTATCCCTAATCTCTCCAAGACTTTTATCATAAAGGGATGTTGAATTTTGTCAAAAGCTTTTTCAGCATCTAATGAAATGATCATATGTTTTTTTTCTTTCAGTTTATTTATATGATGGATTACATTGATAGATTTTCATATGTTGAACCAGCCCTGCATCTCTGGGATGAAGCCTACTTGATCATAATGGATAATTTTTCTAATGTGTTCTTGGATACGGTTTGCCTTGAGCTCCCAATGTTCCAATGAGGAGCAGAAGGAGAGAGAATATGAGCAAAGAAGTCAGGACCACAAGCGGTCCACCCACCCACGGAGACAGTGGGGCTGATCCATTGGGAACTCACCAAGGCCAGCTGGATTGTGACTGAAAAAGCATGGGATAAAACCGGACTCTCTGAATTTGGCGGACAATGAGGGCTGCTGAGAAGCCATGGACAATGGCACTGGGTTTTGATCCTACTTCATGTTCTGGCTTTGTGGGAGTCTAGCCAGTTTGGATGTTCACCTTCCTAGACCAGGATTGAGGGGGGAAGGACTTTGGACTTTCCACAGGGCAGGGAACCCTGACTGCTCTTCAGTCTGGAGAGGGAGGGGGAGGAGTGGGGGGAAGAGGGATGAATGGGAGGAGGGGGAGGTAAATGGGAGGTGGGGAGGAGGCAGAAATTTCTTTTTTTTCCAATAAAAAAATCAAAAAAAATTAAAAACAACATATTATTTTAAAAAAAGAATTACTTTTTTAGTTGGATTTGCTGGATGTATCCACTAACCCTGATTTCAAGCTGTACTACAGCGCTAAAGTTATAGAAACTCCATGGTGTTGGCTCAAAAACAGATGTGTTTATCAATGGAATCAAATTGAAGACCCAGACATAAATCCAAAGTCCTATTGACAATTGATTTTTTATAATGAAGCAGAAACACACATTGGGAAAAAGACAACATCTTCCACAGCTGGTGCTTCTCAAACTAGATGGATATATGTAGAAGAATCCAAATACAGCCAGGTTGAAAGAATTATATAGAGGAAGAGTCAGGAATATACAATGTAGCCGCCAAAGGAAAAGGACATGCCAAAACGTTACCTGGGAAGTCACAGCCTCGTGGAGATACATAAATTAACAGGTTTAATTTAAGATGTAAGCGTTAGTTAATTGACCAAGCAGTGTTGTAAATAAAAAAAAGGTGAAGAAGAAAAAAGAATAATGAGAAGAAGAAGAAGAAGAAGAAGAAGAAGAAGAAGAAGAAGAAGATTCCAAATACATCCATACTTATTACCCTGAACAAAATTCTACCCCAAACAAATTAAGGCTCTCAAAATAAAATTATTATTTATAGTTTAGTATATTTATTGGATTCCCTAGTGTACAAAACAAGAACATCTCTGACTCTTGTGCCTTCTTTTGAGTTCTTTTATTTCTGTGTATTAATCCCAATGCATTAATATTTGTTTATTATCATTATATTATATTATTATACTTTAGAAACATGTCTGTTTTGAAATGAAAGGAAAAAAGGAATAGGTCCAAATGGGAGTGGAAATAGGGAGTAGGCGGCAGAAGTCTAGAGAGAGGGAAAAATAATCAGCATATTTTATGTGAGAAAAAAATCATTTCACAGTGAAAAGAAAAACATAAAATATAATGAAAGATACAGTAATAGAGACAACATGATAGTAGCATGGGAAATAGACAGGTAAACCAATAAAATAGAATAAAGATCCCGAAATAAGTGACAAAGCGATGCCCACTTAATTTTTGACAAGAAAAGCAAAATATACATTGAAAAGAGGCAGTCTATTCAATGAATGGTGCTGCCAAACCTGGATTCTATTTACAAAAGAATGAGCATGGATTCATTTTATCCATCATACAAAAAATATTTCAAGATGTAATGAAGACTTTAGTTTCAAACTTGATGCTGAGCAGACAAGATCTTCCTCTGTAATAAAACACTAGCCTCACAGAACTTTCCTTCAATATCAACAGATTGACGCAGGAAAATCAAAAGCTTCTGTACAACAATACAAACATCAGCATAACAGAGACAGCATACAGAATGAAAGAAAACCTATATGAGCTATGCTTCAGATATGGGAGTGAAGTCTAGAATTTATATAGAACTGCAGAAATAAGTACCAGTGATCAGCAAACTGGCACGTGAAGTGAAGAGAGAGAGAGAGAGAGAGAGAGAGAGAGAGAGAGAGAGAGAGAGTGATCAATGAGTAACAAGAAAAATGATAAATTTCATATCACTAGTCATCAGGGAAATGCAAATGAAAACAACTTTGAGAGCCCACTTACTTGACTGGGGTCATAATGACTCTCATCAACAAAGCTGAGAATAAAAGATAGAATGTGTGGAGAGAAGACTCTTTATTCACTATTGATGGGGGTGTAAATAAAGTCAGTTGAAAATCAGTTTAAATATTTTTTCAAAAACTTAAAAATATAACTACCATATGGCTCAACCGTTTCACTCCTGGACATATATCCAGAGAACTCCTTACCCTACAAAAGTAATTTTGACTCTCAAGATTTTTTTATCATTTCTAATTTTTAAGAATATAATACATTATAATTATATCATTATACCCTTTGTTTTTCACCCCACATCCTGTATTCACTAGGGAAAAAATAGAATCAATCAAGATGTCCATCAACAGGTGAATGGATAATAAAAACCATAGATAGATAGATGATAGATAGATAGATACATGCATACATAGATACATAGATAGAAGATACATGATAGATAGATAGATAGATGATAGATAGATAGATAGATAGATAGGCAGATAGACATGAATAGTATTCAGAAAAAAATACAATAAGCACACTCCACCAAAACTGATGAACTTAAAATGTGGGGGTCATGCAATCCAATCTCAGGAAAAAAAACTTCATTTTCTACCTTATATGCATCACTTAGAACATGTGGGAACAGTATAACATGTAAAAAACATCAGAAGAAAGACTGAATATTAGAAGATGAGAAAGGACTGATGGAGGTAATAGGAATAAGTTATGAAAGATGATATCAAGCTGAATATCAAGACTGTTTTTCTTATTCTAACTCTGTGGTGGATTCTGGTGGTGGTAGTGGTGAACATGTGAATCAAAACATAATTATCAGTGAAAGTGCGAAATCTGATTTGAAGACCCATAGCTTCATAAAGCACGTTTTGACTGTATAGAAGTTTAAAGACGGGTATAGACTTTGGATTTGGTTAACCTTGGTATCTATTATATATATATATATATATATATATATATATATATATATATATATATATATATATATATATATAACATACATATATATACATACACATACATACATATATATGATGTGGGAAGGTCATATTTCTATCTGTTGCTTTCATTGGTCAGTTAAAGAAAACTGCTTGGCCCTGATAGGACAGAATTTAGATAGGTGGAGTAGACAGAACAGAATGCTGGGAAGAAGGGAAGTTAGAAAATCGCCATGCCTCTCCTCTCTGGGCCAGATGCAATACCTCTCCTCTCCAGGCAGATGCGATGAAGCTCCAACTCAGGATGGACTTCTGATAAGACACACCACTTCTTGGTGCTACAGAGATTATTAGATATGGGCTAGTCAGGATGTGAGAATTAGCCTTTAAGAGGCTGGAACTAATGGGCCAAGCAGTGTTTGAAAGAATATAATTTGTGTGTCATTTCGTGGCATAAGCTAGCCGGGCGACCAGAAGCTGGTTGGCAGGAATGCGGCCCGCAGCTCCTTCTACATATATATACATATACATATATGTGTGTGTTTGTGTGTGATAAAATTAAATCAAACAACACCAGCAAAAGAACTGATGTTCTAGTAATGTGTGTGACAAGACAGCACTGACACTTTCTATCTAATAGAAATTACCTAGAAGTCCTCCTGCAGCTTGCTACTGGAAGGCCCTCTTATTCCAGGTCTGAAAAAAGCGACTCCTGGATGCAAAATGATTGCATTTGGGTGCTTTCCCATTTCCTGGATCCCTGCAAACCCACAAAACTTTCACATAAGTAACAATCTGTCAGTTACTTTCTGTTTTTCCTTCCTGGGTTAAAACTTATTTGCCTCTGGCATTCCCTATGGTGGGATACCTTTCAAAGCCTTGATGCCCAGTAGGGGAGAAGGGGAATGGGGGAGAGACGTCGTCTTGCCTCAACTAGATTTGCCAGGATTAGTTGATGCCCCTTGGAAGGCCTTACCCTCTTTGAGAAGTGAGTAGGAAATTAGGGAGAAGGTGGGAGAGGGGAACTGTGAATAGAATACAAAATGGGTTTTTAAAAAAAATTGAGATGTTCTTTGTAGTCTGTTTTACATTCTTAACAAGGATACAGCCTCTGTGGCCTCTGGCTTGGAGGAACATTTCCTCTCTGCTCTCTGCTCTGCTGTTATGCTTTGCTGTTGTGTAATCTCACAACTTTCACCTGCTTACATGGGTGGCACACCCTTCATTCCTAGCAATAGTCCTTTGGGCATGTCCTAGCACGTTGGTCTGATTATGCTTATAACCCTGGGGAAAAAAAGAAAATGTTTTCTTTTATCCCACTGACCATCAGGGATAAAGGAGCCATCTATAATCTCTCCAAGATTTCCAGGGAACAGATGCCCCATCTATCCAGAGCTGTGTTACATGGTTAACACCTAAATATTACCTCTGTGTATTGCCTCTCCCTTCTGTTTTTGTTTATACTAAAGCAGTGTTCCTAACCAAAAGGAAACTTGAGTTTGACCAGTTCTTGCTGGAATGCAACATTCTGAAACTTTTAGATCTCTTGAGACATGGAAGGTGGGGGAGGGAAATATATGTACAAAGTACTTTTATTTTTAAATCCAAGTGTGAAGAAAGTCTGCCTGAAACTTAGAAGAAACAGAAACACCATAGTTGAACAAATATAACACAAACATTTATTTGTTTCTTTCCTTTTAATTTATTTATCTTGGAGTATTTTCTTAGTATAATGTGTGTGACAGAATTCAATGATTAATTCATGCTGACCTTGATTTGTAGACCTCCATATTCCTCTGTTTCCCAAATCCCAAGTGCAAGGATTAGAGGCTTGAGCCACAACACCTGTGAACCCCTCTAGAGTCAAGTTTCTTGCCAACCATAAAATGGATACCTTAATTAAGATATATACTTACCTTCTTCCATATCCACCCTTCCACCATCTCAACAATTCCATTTCCCAAGCTCTCCCCAATCCTCCCCTTCTTCTTTCTCTTTTCCCATCTCCTTTCCCCATACTCCACCCCCATGCTCCCAACTTATGCCCAGTGATCTTATCTATTTCCAATATCCAGGAAGATAAAAATATGTTTTTCTTTGAGTTTACCTTCTTTTTTAGCTTCTCTAGGATCATGAACTATAGGTTCAATGTCCTTTGTTTGTGGCTAGAATCCACTTATGAGTGTGTACATACCATATTCATATTTTGGGGTCTGGGTTATCTCACTCAGTAAGGTGTTTTCTATTTCCATCCAATTTCATGCAAAATTCAATTGCATGCAAAATTCAAGATGTCATAGTTTTTATCGCTGAGTAGAACTTTAAATTGTTCACACCATCTTTACCAATTTTTCTATTGAGGGGCACTTAGGTTGTTTCCAGGTTCTGGCTACTACACATAATGCTGCTATGAACATAACTGAACAAATGCTTTTGTAGTATGATTGGGCATCTCTTGGTTATATTCCCAAGAGTGGTATTGCTTTGCCCTGAGATAGTTTGACACCCAGTTTCCTAAGAAACTGCCACACTGGTTTCCAAATTGGTTGCACAACTTTGCATTCCCACCAACAATGGATGTGTGTTCCCCTTACTGCAATCCTCTCCAGCATAGGCTATCATTGGTGTTTTTGATTTTACAGATGTAAAATGGTATCTCAAGGTTGTTTTGATTTGCATTTCCCTGATCACTCAGAAGGTTGAGCATGACCTTAAATATCTTTCGGTCATTTGAATTTCTTCTGTTGAGAATTCTCTGTTCAGTTCAGTACCCCATTTTTTTAGTTGGGTTAATTAGAGTTTTAATGTATAGTTTCTTGAGTTCTTTATATATTTTTGAGATCAGATGTTTGTCTGATGTGGGGTTGGTGAAGAACTTCTCCCATTCAGTAGGTTGCCTTTTTGTCTTAATGATACTCTCCTTTGCATTACAGAAGCTTCTCAGTTTCAGGAGGTCCCATTTATTTATTGATGATCTTATTGTCCGTGCTACTGATGTTCTACATAGGAAGTGGTCTCCTGTGCCCATGTGTTGCAGACTGCTTCCCACTTTTTCTTCTATCAGGTTCAGTGTGGTCAAGTTTATATTGAGATCTTTAATCCATTTGGACTTGAGTTTTGTGCATGCTGATAGATATGGATCTATTTTCATTCTTCTACAGATTGACATCCAGTTATGCCAGAACCATTTGTTAAAGATGCTTTCCTTCATCCATTGTATAATTTTAGTTCCTTTGTCAAAAATCAGGTGTTCATAGGTTTGTGGATTAATATCCAGGTCTTCAATTTAATTCCATTGGTCAATATCTCTGTTTTTGTTCCAATACCAAGTTGTTTTCATAGCTGTAGCTCTGTAATAGAGTTTTAAGTCATGGATGGTAATGCCTCCAGAAGTTCCTTTATTGTATAGGATTGTTTTGGCTATTTTGGGTTTTTTGTTTTTCCATTTAAAATTGATTATTTTTCTCTCAAGGTCTATGAAGAATTTTGTTGGGATTTTGATGGGGATTGCATTGAATCTATAGATTGCTTTTGGTAGAATTGCCAGTTTTATTATATTGATCCTCCCAATCCAAGAGCATGGGAGATCCTTCCATTTGATGGTATCCTCTTCAATTGCTTCCTTCAGAGACTTAAAGTTCTTATCAAATAGATCTTTCACTCCCTTGGTTAAAGTTACCCCAAAATACTTTATGCTATTTGTGGCTATCGTGAAAGGTGATGTTTCTCTGATTTCCCTCTCTGATTCTTTATCCTTTGTGTATAGGAGGACAACTGATTTTTTGGAACTGATCTTGTATTCTGCCACATTACTAAAGGTGATTATCAGCTGTGGGAGTTCTTTGGTAGAGTTTTGGTGTTGCTTATGTACACTATCATATCATCTGCAAATGAAAAAAAGTTTGACTTCTTCCTTTCCAATTCGAATCCCCTTGATCTTCTTATGTTGTCTTATTGCTATTGCTAGAACTTCAAGCACTATAATGACGAGGTATGGAGAGAGTGGACAGCCTTGTCTTATTCCTGATTTTAGTGGGATGGCTTTAAATTTCTCTCCAGTTAATTTGATGTTAGTTGTCAGTTTGCTGTATATTGCTTTTATTATATTTAGGTATGAGCCTTGTATTCCTAATGTCTCCAAGACCATTGTCATAAAGGGGTTTTGAATTTTGTCGAATACTTTTTCAGCATTTAATGAAATGATATGGTTTTTTCTTTCAGTTTATTTTTATGATGGATTATATTGATAGATTTTCATATGTTGAAACAGTCCTGCCTCTCTGGGATGAAGCCTTCTTGATCATAATGGATAATTTTTTATGTGTTCTTGGATTCGGTTTGCCAGTATTTTATTGAGAATTTTTGCATTGATGTTCATGAGTGAGATTGGTCTGTAATTCTCTTTCTTGATTGAGCCTTTGTGTGGTTTTGTTATCAGGGTAATTGTAGCTTCATGAAAGGTGTTTGGCAATGACTCTTCTTTTTCTATTTTGTGAAACACATTAAGGGGAATAGGTATTAGCTCTTCTTGGAAGTTCTGGTAGAATTATGCATTGAAACCATCTGGTCCTGTGCTTTTTTTGGTAGGAAGGTTTTTGATGAAAGTTTCTAATTCCTCGTGACATATGGGTCTATTTAAATTGTTCACATGGTCTTGATTTAATTTTGGTATATGGTACTTATCTAAAAAAATAGCCATTTCTTTCACATTTTCCAGTTTTGTGGCATACACACATTTGTAGTAAGATCTGATTATTCTCTGAATTTCCTCTATGTCTGTAGTTATGCCCCCTTTTCATTTCTGATCTTATTAATTCATGTTCTCTTTCTGCCACTTGATTAATTTGGATAGGGTTTTGTCAATCTTGTTGATTTTCACCAAGAACCAGCTCTTTCTTTTGTTGATTCTTTGGATTGTTTTCTGTGTTTCTATTTTGTTGATTTCAGCCTTCAGTTTGATTATTTCCAGTCTTCTACTCCTCCTGGTGTAGTCTCCTTCTACTTTTTCTAGAGCTTTCAGGTGTGCTGTTAAGTCTCCAATATGAGATTTCTCCATTTTCTTTATGTAGGCACTTACTGCTATGCACTTTCCTCTTAGCAACTCTTTTATAGTGTCCCATCTTTTTGGGTATGTTGTATCTTTATTTTCATTGAATTCAAGAAAAACTTTAATTTCTTTCTTTATTTCTTCCTTGATCCAGGGGTGGTTCAGTAGTTGACTGTTCAGTTTTGATGAGTTTGTAGGCTTTCTGGGGGTAGAATTGATGTTGAATTCTAACTTTAGTCCATGGTGATCCAATAAGACACAGGTGGTTACTACAATTTCTTTGTATCAGTGTATGTTTGCTATGTTACTGACTATGTGATCAATTTTTGAGAAGGTTCCATGAGATGCTGAGAAGAAGGTATATTCTTTTCTGTTTGGGTGGAATGTTCTATAAATGTCTGGTAAGTCTATTTGGTTCATTACATCCATTAGTTCTCTTATTTCTCTGTTAAGTTTCTGTCTGGTTGACCTGTGTATTGGTAAGAGAGGAGTGTTGAAATCTCCTACTATTAGAGTGTATAGTTTGATGTATGGTTTGAGTTCTAGTAATGTTTCTTTTACATATGTGAGTGCTTTTATATTAGGGGCATAGATATTCAGGATTGAGACTTTATACTGATGAATTGTTCCTGTTATAAGTATAAAATGTCCATCTCTTCTGATTGATTTTACTTTAAAGTCAATTTTGTTAGATATTAGTATAGCCACATCCACTTGTTTATTTGATCCATTTTATTGGAAAACCTTTTCTCAACCCTTTACTCTGAGGCAGTATCTGTCTTTGTGGTTGAGATGTGTTTCTTATAAATAGCAGAATTTTGGATCCTGGTTTTGTATCCATTCTCTTAACCTGTGCCTTTTTATAAGTGAATTGAGTCCATTGATATTAAGTGATATTAATGACCAGTGGGTGTTAACTCTGGTTATTTTTTCTTGGTAGTAGATTTTGTGTGTTTCCCTTCTTTGAGTTGTGCTGTTGGAGGGTTGTCAGATGATTGTGTTATTATGGGTGTTTTTGGCTTCCGTTGTTTGTGGTTTTTCTTCTAGTATATTCTGTAAGGCAGGGTTTGTGGCTACCTATTGTTTAAAGCTATTTTTGTCCTGGAATATCTTGTTTTCTCCATCTATGGTGAATTTAAGCTTTGTAGGGTATAGTAGTCTGGGCTTGCATCCATGGTTTATTAGTGTCTGCAGCACATCTATCCAAGACCTTCTGGCTTTCGTGGTTTCCATTGAGAAGTGAGGTGTAATTGTGATAAGATTCCCTTTATATGTTACTTGAACTTTTTCCCTTGCAGCTCTTAAGATTCGTTCTTTATTCTTTTTTTGTGTTTTGATTATTATATGGCGAGGGGATGCTTTTTTTTTGATCCAGTCTATTTGGTATTCTGTATGCTTCTTGTACCTTCATAGGCATATCCTTCTTTAGGTTGGAAAAGTTTTCTTCTATAATTTTGTTGAATATATTTTCTGGGCCTTTGAACTATAATTGTTCTTCTTCTACCCCTAATATTATTAGGTTGGTCTTGAAATGTTTGCATTACCTGTTTGATTGCTTTTTCTTGGTTTTCTTGGGTATTTTTAAGAGATTTATTCAATTCTTCTACCTTTTTTTGTCTTCTCTGTTTCTTTAAGGCAGTTTTTCATGTCCTGTTTAAGGTCCTCTATTATTTTCATAATGTTCCGTTTAAAGTCGATTTCTTCTACTTCTTCTGGAATAGGGTGTTCAGGTCTTCTTGTTGCATGATCCCTGAATTCTGGTGTTGCCATGTTGCCTTTCAGGTTGTTGGAGGAATTCTTGCATTGGTGCCTGCCCATCTCTTCCTTCTAATACAACCAATCGAGTCTTGGTGTCTTGATCTAATCTTTGCTGTGACTGACTCTGAGTGGATCTCCTCAGTGCAGTAGCAGGAACTGTTCCTGGGCCAAGGACCTAGCAAACACTATGGCAGGCTTGGGGGAGGCAGGGTCGTGTGGAACAAAGAAGCACCTGCAGCAGGAGCTGAAAGGGCCCTGTGCTCCATTCCCAGACCGTCTGCCCCAGGATGGTACAAACTCACCCATCTGGATGGATCTCGTCGGCACAGGAACAGGGACTCCTGGTAATACAAGGACCCCGCAGACAAAAGGTCAAACTTGGGGGGAGGACAGGGTCTTGTGCAACAAGCCCCTGCAGCAGGAGCTGAAGGTGCCCTGCACTTATTTCAGGGGATCTTCCAGCTGTGAGGGCAGATACTTATTTCTCTAGGTGGATAGCCTCAGTGCAGGAACAGGAACTATTCCTGGGCCAAGGACTCCGCAGAAAATAGGGCAGGCTTGGGGGAGGCAGGGTTGTGTGGAACAAAGAAGACCCTGCAGCAGGAGCTGGAGGTGCCCTGCACTCACCTCCTGAAAAATTTCTTGACCTAGCCATCTTGACCATTAGGACATACAATTGAGTAACCCAGATCATTTCCTGTCTGGCCATGACAGAATTCTTTTTAAAAAAATATTTATTTATTTATTTATTATGTATTCAATATTCTGTCTGTGTGTATGTCTGCAGGCCAGAAGAGGGCACCAGACCTCATTAAAGATGGTTGTGAGCCACCATGTGGTTGCCGGGAGTTGAACTCAGAACCTTTGGAAGAGAATATCCATACAACTCATGTACATTCTCTGCAACTGTTACATGGCTAGTCAGACACTGGCAGGCTTCTTTCGGGCACCCTCTCCTTTTTGTTTAGGGTCTTAGCTGGGGTCATTTTTGTGGATTCCTGGGAATTTCTCTAGAGCCAGGTCTTGCTAGTCCCCTAATGGTTCCCTCAATCAAATATCCCTTTTCTTGCTCTCATCTCTGTCCTTCAACTAAATTTCCCTCAAGTTCTCTTCCTCTTTCTCTTTACCATTTTTTTCTGTCCACACCCCCTTGCTCCCAATGTTGACAGGCAATCTTGTCTATTTCCCCTTTCCAGGTTGATCTATATATGTTTTTCTTACCTTGTTACTCAGCTTCTCTAAAATCATGAACTATAGGCTTGTTGTCCTTTGTTTTACAGCTAGTATTCACTTATGAGTGCCTACACACCATATTCATTATTCTAGATGTGGGTTACTTCACTCAAGATGTTTTTCTTCTAGTTCCTTCTGTTTGCATGCAAATTTCAAGATGTCATTATTTTTACTGCTGAGACTAACTCTGTTGTGTAAATGTGCCAGACTTTATCCATTGTTCAGTTGAGGGCTTCTAGTTTGTTTTCAGTTTCTGCCTATTACAAATAATGTTGCTATGAACATAGTTAAACAATTTTAGTATGATTGAGCATCATTTGGGTATGGCTGGGTCCTGAGGTAGATTGATTTTCAATTTTATGAGATACCACCATACTGATTTTCAGAGTAGTTGTTCAAGTTTGCATTCCCAACAGCAATGGAAGAGTGTTTTCCTTACTCCACATCCTCTCCAGTATAAAGGTATCATTGGTGTTTTTGATCTTAGCTGTTCTGAGTGGTGTAAGATGATATCTCAGCGTCATTTTGATTTTCATTTCCCTGATGACTTAGGATGTTGAACATTAGCGTAAGTATCTTTTGGCCATTTTAGTTTCTTCCATTGATAATTCTCTGTTCTGTAACCCATTTTTAAAAATTGATTTTATTGAGCTATGTATTTTTATCCTCTCTTCTTCCTTCCACTCTCCTCCTCTTCTACCTTCTCCAAAGGTCTCCATGCTTCCACTTTACTTGGGAGATCTTGTCTTTTTCTATATCCCACAGAGATACCATAGAGGTTATCTCTGTTTTGGGCCTCAGATCCTATCTGATGACATTTTTTAACTTTTAAGTTGATAGAAATTAGGGTTTTGTTTCTAATTTCTGAAATACTTCTCTCATAGTTACACAGCTGTTAGGACATGGTGTAGGAGGTCCTTCTGTTTGTGTGTTGCTTTCATTGGTTAATGAATAAAGAAACTGCTTTGGACTAATTGATAGGGCAGAAATTACACAGGCAGGGAAGACAGAACTGAATGCTGGGAGGAAGAAAGGCAGAGTAGGAGAGAGCCGCCATGGAGTCAACAGAGTCTGACATGTAGAATCCTTCCCAGTAAGCCACTGCCATGTTGAGATATACAGATTAATAGAAATGGGTTAAATTAAGATGTGAGAGTTAGCCAATAAAAGACTAGAGCAAATGGGCCAAGCAGTGTTTTAATTAATACAATTTCTGTGTGGTTATTTTGGGGCTAAACTATTCATGGTTAGTTGAAGTGGGTTTATTTCCTGAGGCCACTTTAAGCATTAGCTTTGCAAATAACCAGACCAAATGCTTGCAAGAAGCAAAGATAATTATCATGTGATTACAGTCAAGTTTTTTCCTTACTCATTGGTAATCTACACTCTTTCCCTAGAAAAGTAGTTATCTGTTTTATAGACAAATATCTGAATTTATCTCCTAAAGTAAGTGTGGAGGTAAAAATATTCAAATCAAAGGTCAGTAAAACAGATCTGTTGCCAGAAAAATGGTCGGGTGAGCAGCATTGTGGGGGAATAGCAAGGTAAATATGGTCTGATCAGGTAAGTGGATAAAGAGCATTAAAGGACAGGGAAGGAAATAAACAAAAAAGAGAAGGTGGTGAGAAAAAGGGAATAACAGGGTACAAATGATTTATTGAGACAAAAGGGAAATGGGTGGTTCTTTAGAAAGGGTAAAGGAGGGGAATACAGAAGAAAGAAGGAGGGGTAAACTACCAGTAGTGAAGTTTGGCAAACTCATAAAGAATCAAACTACTTACTAAGAAAAAACCCTTTCCTAGATTCTGCATCACAAACTCACCAAAAGTTAAAATCACTATGGCTGAATGTACATACCACACACTTAAGAAACACGGCCCATATCTGGAACTATCACATATGCACCCTCCATGAGGACAAGTTTTCATGGTACCAGAAGTCATAATTAAAGCTTACAAAAAAAGAAGGCAACCAAAAGTCCTACCCTCAAGTTACTCAATGATATTTCTCACATCTGAAGATTTGGATCTAGGAGCCTCTGATGGAAAAGAACATGTGACATTGTCTTTCTGGGTCAGGATTACCTCATTCAATATGATCTTTTCTAGTTCTATTAATTTACCTCGAAATTTTATAGTTTTATTTTTTCTTTATAGCTGAATATCATTCCATAATGTATATGTTCTACATTTTCATCATCTATACATTGGTTGAAAGATACACTCATTGTTTTTATTTCTTAACTATTATGAATATAGAGGCAAAGAACATGGCTGAGCACCTTTTCTCAAAAAACTTGAATAAATTCATCTTCCTAATAAGTTTTATTTCTGCTGTCTACAATGATTTTGAGAGCTTGGTGTTGTTCTTGAATATGTAGATATCCCAGGTAAACATATCGAGGGTTTATCTAGGATGACATGGTAAATGGAAGTTTGATGTGGGATTCCCCTTGAATGCTAAGAATATGTTTTATCATGGTTGGTTAATAAAGTAGGTGCTTTGGGGCTATAGCAGGGCACAATATAACCAGGCAGGAAATCTTATATATAGAGAGAGTAGGCAGAATCAAGGAGACATCATGTAGCTACAGAAGGAGATAGACACAGAAACCTCACTGGTAAGCCACAATCCTTGTGGCTATACATAGAATAATATAAATGGGCTCATTTAAGATGTGAGAGTTAGTTACTAAGAAGCCTGAACTAATAGGCTGAGCATTGCATTAATTAATGCAGTTTCTGTGTGGTTATTTCTGGTCTGGGTGGCTGGAAATGAACAAGCAGTCTCAGACTACAGAAGTTTATCTTCAAATAGAGACAAGGTATTTTCTGAAGTGACTAAAAAGTTTGTCATCCTCACAGTGCAAGTAAATTGGTCATGTGCCATGGGCATTGCTTATACTGCTAGTTGTTTGAATGAACATGATATGATCTTACATTGTGTTTGAATTTGTATCACTGTGGGGACATGTTGAATGCATTTTCATTTTTTAACATACCTTCTCTTATAAAACTTATTTTAAAATATTTTGCCTGTTTTCTTTTTGGCTGTGTTTCTATTTTTATTTATTCCTGATCTGTTTATGTATTTTTAGTCTTTGGCTAGACACCTTCATTAAAACATTCTCTAGATCTGTAGCTTGAAATTTCCTTTTCATAGCTTTTTTCTCATCATAACAATTTTCATGTTTTAATGAAATCTATTTTAGCTCTTCACATCTATTTAAATCTAATGATTTTATTATTTACTTTTAATAAACCAATTAATGAATTAGATTATTAAACATCTCTTGTCTAAGCACTGTCATGTAGAAGTTTTGGTATGATTTTCTAACAAATCAATAGTTCTCACAAAAAGATTCTATGATCTACTTTTATTTAGTATTTGCATTTTTATGAGGTGGTACATCAGGATCCTCTTACTGTACATTCTACCCACCTATTGTTTCAAGCACTATTTACTGAAACTCTGTCTTTTCCTGCTGATATTTTTGGGCTCTTTTTTCATAGATTAAGAATATGATTGAGGCTGCTTTTGGACTTCTTTCTACCGTAAAACACTGCAAAAAGAAGTGAAAAAGCATCTAAATGAATAGAGAGCTATTACTTATTCATAAATTGCAAAACTCGGTTTTTGAACCATAAATTTAAGTATGTTTGCATTGATTTCAGAGCCAATTACAATTCTAAGATTCAAAATTAAATTTTATTCATCTATTTTTTTATTTTTTACTGAAAATAGAGTCTTTTCACATAATATATCCGGATTAGTGGACCCACAACATACACAAACACACACGATGAGAGAGAGAGAGAGAGAGAGAGAGAGAGAGAGAGAGAGAGAGAGAGAGAGAGAGAGAGAGAGAGAGAGAGATACTTGTCACAATTCCTTACCATCTAGGTTCATTCCTTCCTGTATCTCATTAGAAACAATAGACTCCTAAGGGCTAATAATAAAGATTGACAAAATAATGTATAGTAGGATAAAACATAAACTATTATATCAGATTTGGACAAGACAGCAAAAGAATAAAAAGTACCCAGGAGATGGCATAACAATCAGAGACCTATGATTCACATACCCAGAAATCCCATAAAAAACTAAACTGTAAACCATAATATATATTCAGAAGATACTGCCTGAGTCTCCATATTTTCATATGAGCTTTGACCACCATGTTGATTTACAAGTTCTTGATTGTTTTGGTGTCTCTCATCACCTCTGGCTTTTACGTACTTTCTGACTTCTCTTTCATAATGTTTCTAGAGCCCTTAGGGGAAGAATTTGAAATCTCATTTAAGGCTGAATGCTTGCAAGGTCTCTTACTCTGAATAATGGCTGGCTTCTGTTTTCTGTATTTGCTCCTATCTTTAGCAGGAGGAAGCTTCTATGATGATTACAGAGGAAGGCTCCAATATATGAATATAACAACATGCTACTAGGAACCATTTTATCACTGTGTTTTTTAGACTAGCAATATTTAGTTTTATCCAAGGTCCCTGTCAGCCATGGCAAGGCAATGCAAAGCTTCATCCATCATGTATCCCTTCTAAAACCATTTAAAGTTCAACTAGAATTTTATCTCCCTGATTGAGAATCCCATGGATAATTACCCAACTTTTTGTAGGAACTAAAGTTTAGTATGTCCTAGCCTGCTTGTGCATAACCTCCTACAGCTCACAGCTTATCTTAGCTAAAGTCATATTGCTTCTTTACATGAAGCTTACCTATTACCCCATGAAAGTGATGAGATAGATGCCATGACATAGTCTTCCCTTCATAAACTACATGTTCTGGACAATCTGAGCCATACCTAGATTTCCAAATATTTGGGTATGATACCAGCTGGCTGAAATAAAGACATTAAATTGACTATAAACTATATATGAATGGTCATCACTGGGTTCAAAGAATTTGTGGCTGTATGAGTTAGCTTGCCAACTATCTTCCTATACCAAAGACACTAGAATGTGGTGTTGAAGGCTCTGTGTAGGAAGCAGCTTGACTTTTCCATGTTCGATGAGTTGTGTAGGGGTTATATTCAGCAAGGAAAGTATGCTGTCAGTTTGTGGAGTAGTGTAGGAGGTCCTTCTATATTTGTGTTGCTTTCATTGGTTAAATAAAGAAATTGCCTTGGCCTTTTGATGGGGCAGAAACTGAGGTAGGCTAGGAAGACAGAACTGGATGCAGGGAAGAAGAACAGAGTCAGGCAGAAGCAATGATCCTGCCCAAGACCAACACTTGTAAGACTCATGCTGGTAAGTCACAGTCAAGTGGCAATACACATTAATGGAGATGGATTAAACTAATATGTGAGAGTTAGCCAATAAGAGGCTAGAGAAAATGGGACAGGCAGTAATTTAGTTAATACAATTTCTGTGTGTTATTTTGGGGGTTAAGTTAGCCAAGTGGTGGGATGCAGCCCACTCTCTCCTACTACAGTGGAGAATAACTTAGAGTCTTAGAAACAGCTTGGGTTGTTTGGGGATTCCCATGGTACCCCTTTTGGCAATAGTTCAATTAGATATCACCCAATTCTAGTACTAGGAGCTTCATTTGGTGGCAAGAGATATCTAGTTGGGACTTTGCATCCCTCATTATTGTGCAATTTCATTTATATCACCTTCATGTATGTCTATATTTTAGAAACTTCTACAGTATTTGGTTTCCATAATTCCCCTCAAGTGACCATTAATTTTTTTGTACTCTTTCCCCCTATACTATCCTATATTTGCTTCTTTCCTCCTCTCAACTAGTTCCCAAGCACATCTATCCACAAATATCTACTCTGTCTCCTTTTAACAAGATATCTTTGTACCCTTTAGTTCTTAACTGTATCTGTTGACAGAGTTTTCTATCCCACCAGGTCCCACATCCGTTTAGTCCCAAATAAACACACAGAGGCCTACATTAATGATAAAATGTTTGACCTATTAGCTCAGTTTCTTATTAACTCTTACAAGTCATATTATCCCATAATTCTTGTCTGTTAGTCACATAACTTGGTACCTCTTTTTGCAAGGCAGTCACATCTTGCTTGTTCTGTGTTTGGCTTCCTCTGTGAAGACCACAGAGTGACTTTTCCTCTTCCCAGAATTCCTGTTTTCATTACCCTGCCTCTACTTCTTGCCTGGTCTCCTCACCTATACTTAATGCCTGGTTACAGGCCAATCAGCATTTTATTAAAATACAATTGACAAGGTACAGACCATTGTCACACAACACTACCCTCCCTGATTTTGAACAAGAACTCTGAATCAAATCTCTATTATTTATCTTTTCTCCTGACCATTATCCATAATAACTTGTAATCAACATTCTCTTCTCCAAAGTAACATACTTTTTGACTTAAATTTTGAAGTTAAGGCATTTTCATAATATATATGTTGAATTAATCCTGTGGCATTTATAATCAAATATCTTTTAGCAGCTTTTGCTCCTTCTCCAACCATCAAAAATTTTAAAGACAACATAATAACAAAGAGTACCCAGACTCCCTGTGTATTTTCCATCTTTATGTGACTTTATTTTAAACTCTATTTCTTTTTATTAATGGCTTTTTTAGACTAGGTTTCACTGTGTAACATTAACTGTCCTGGCACTTACTCTGTATAGCAGCCTGTTCTTGAAGTCACAGAGATTTGCTTTCCACTGACTCCCAAGTGCTAGGATTAAAGGTGTGTGCCACCACACCTTGAACTCAGAGAGATCTACCTGCCTCTGGCTCCCAAGTGTTAGGATTAAAGGTATTTGCCACCACAGTGAACTACTCTTTGTTCTTTTTTTTTTTTTTAAGGACTTTATCCTTTTACTTTTCTCTCCCAAGCCTACATATATTTTTAA
Source organism: Microtus agrestis (assembly GCA_902806775.1). Lineage (NCBI taxonomy): Eukaryota > Metazoa > Chordata > Mammalia > Rodentia > Cricetidae > Microtus > Microtus agrestis. The sequence continues at coordinate 1,676,480 of CADCXT010002379.1, read as the reverse complement.
ACACACTGCAAACAATTTAGAGGTTTTCTTCATTTGAATCTATCTTTACAATATATCTCTCTTTTTCTGATCATGTGAGTCTTTAATTTTGCTATATGGCTAAGACTCCAAAGTTTAAGTAAATTCTGAAACTAAAAAAAAACAAACCCTTAATTTTAATCCAATGAACAATAATAAAAAAACAAAGATTTATAATGTAATTACAAATTTCCAGCAGTGGCACAGAATATATGCTCCCAGTTCAAAATGGACAATCAGGAGGATATAGTGAGGAAAGAGTATGGCAAAGCAAGACAGAAATCCAGCAGGGAAAACACCAAGTCCTGTAGCTCTGTCTCTGGTGTATGAGGCTTCAGTCCCTAAGAAGTTTCTTGACTCCAGACCTCCAGTTTTCACTTATGCCTGTTCTACTCTCTGTAAGCAGCAGCCCTTGGCAGATGTCTCATGTCTCAGACATTTCCAACATCCTGGGAGCACGTGTTATATCTATATCTATCACACTGAGGAAGATTCACATTAATTCCTATAGTGGCTCCAACATATTTACACGCCCACTCTCAATGGACAAGTGCTCTTCTTTCCCACAATTCCCACTAGCATTTACTATGGTTTGGTTTTTTTTTTAGATTTTTTTTATTGGAAAAAAAGAAATTTCTGCCTCCTCCCCGCCTCCCATTTCCCTCCCCCTCTTCCCCCTCCTCCCCCTCTCCCCCTAATCCTCCCTGCCTCCCCCTACTCCTCCCCCTCCCTCTCCAGCCTGAAGAGCAGTCAGGGTTCCCTGCCCTGTGGAAAGTCCAAAGTCTTCCCCCCTCCATCCTGGTCTAGGAAGGTGAACATCCAAACTGGGTAGGCTCTCACAAAGCCAGAACATGAAGTAGGATCAAAACCCGGTGCCATTGTTCTTGACTTACCAGCAGCCCTCATTGTCCGCCAAATTCAAAGAGTCCGGTTTTATCCCATGCTTTTTCCGTCACAGTCCAGCTGGCCTTGGTGTGCTCCCAATGGATCAGCCCCACTGTCTTCGTGGGAGGGTGCACCCCTTGTGGTCCTGACTTCTTTGCTCCTATTCTCCTTCCTTCTGCTCCTCACTGGAACATTGAGAGCTCAGTCCGGTGCTCCAGTGGGTCAATGTCTCTATCTCTATTCATCGCCAGATGAAGGTTCTATGGTGATATGCAAGATATTCATCAGTATGGCTATAGGATAGGGTCATTTCAGGTTCCCTATCCTCAGTTGCCCCAGGAACTCAGTGGAGACATTGCCTTGGGCACCTGGGAGCCCCTCTAGGTCCAAGTCTCTTGCCAACCCTAAGATGACTCCCTTAATTAAGATGTGTGCTTCCTTGCTCCCCTAACAAACCTTGCTTTATCCCAATCACCCGTTGCCCCAAGTTCCCCCAACCTCACCTTCTCATATTTCTTGCCCTTTACCCCCCTCCCACCAATTTACCATTTCCCCCAAGCCTACATATATTTTTAAACACACTGCAAACAATTTAGAGGTTTTCTTCATTTGAATCTATCTTTACAATATATCTCTCTTTTTCTGATCATGTGAGTCTTTAATTTTGCTATATGGCTAAGACTCCAAAGTTTAAGTAAAATCTCAAGATCCCAATTTTTTGCCCGGCAATCTTGTCTACTTCCCATAATCAGGAGGATAGCTTTATGTTTTTCTTTGGGTTAACCTTCTTATTTAGTTTCTTTAGGATATCAAATTATAGACTCACTGACCTTTATTTATCTCTAGAAACCAATTATGAGTGAGTACATCCCATGTTCATATTTTTGGGTCTGGGTTACCTCACTCAGGATAGTGTTTTCTATTTCCATCCATTTGCATGCAAAATTCGCAAAGTCATTGTTTTTTACCGCTGAGTAGTATTCTAATGTGTATATATTCCACACTTTCTTCATGCATTCTTCCATTGAAGGGCATCTAGGTTGTTTCCAGGTTCTGGCTCTTACAAATAATGCTGCTATGAACATAGTTGAACAAATGTCCTTGTCATATGATTGGGCATCTCGTGGGTATATTCCCAAGAGTGGCATTGCTGGGTCCATGGGTAGGTTGATCCCGAATTTCCTGAGAAACCGCCACACTGCTTTCCAAAGTGGTTGCACAAGTTTGCATTCCCACCAGCAATGGATGAGTGTACCCCTTTCTCCACAGCCTCTCCAGCAAAGGCTATCATTGGTGTTTTTGATTTTAGCCATTTTTGATGTGGGAGTGTCATATATCAATCTGTTGATTTCATTGGTTAGATAAACTGCCTTGGCCCTGACAGGTAGGAACATAGTGGGTGGAGTAAACAGAACAAAATTCTGGGAAGAAGAGGAAGTGAGGTCAGAAAGCATGCAGCTCAGCTCAGAGCCAGACGCCTCAGAGAGAGATGCCATGCTCCTGTCTAGCGGACAGACAGGATAGCTCTACTCTCCGAGGCAGAGGTATGAAGCTCCTACCCAAGATGGACGTAGGCTAGAATCTTCCCGGTAAGCGCACCTTGGGGTGCTTACATAGATGATTAGAAATGGGTTAAGAGGTTGAAGCTAATGGGTGAAGCAGTGCTTAAAAGAATACAGTGTCCGTGTAATTATTTCGGGTAAAGCAACCCATGTGAGTGGTCGGGGTGCTGGGGACGCAGCCCTGCCATACCTTAATTCAACACATTCTGACGGGTGTAAGATGATATCTCAATGTTGTTTTGATTTGCATTTCCCTGATTGCTAAGGAGGCTGAGCATGATCTTAGGTGTCTTTTGGCCATTTGAACTTCTTCTGTTGAGAATTCTCTGTTCAGATCAGTGCCCCATTTTTAATTGGGTTAATTAGCATTTTAAAGTCTAGTTTCTTGAGTTCTTTAAATATTTTGGAGATCAGACCTTTGTCTGTTGCGGGGTTGGTGAAGATCTTCTCCCAGTCAGTGGGGTTGCCTTTTTGTCTTAGTGACAGTGTCCTTTGTTTTACAGAAGCTTCTCAGTTTCAGTAGGTCCCATTTATTCAATGTTGCCCTTAATGACTGTGCTGCTGGGGTTATACATAGGAAGCCATCGCCGGTGCCCATCTGTTGTAGGGTACTTCCCACTTTCTCTTCTATCAGGTTCAGTGTGTTCAGATTGATATGGAGGTCTCTGATCCATTTGGACTTGAGTTTTGTGCATTGTGATAGATATGGATCTATTTTCATTCTTCTATGGGTTGACGTCCAGTTGTTCCAGCACCATTTGTTGAAGATGCTTTCTTTCTTCCATGGTATACTTTTAGCACCTTTATCGAAAATGAGGTGTTCATAGGTTTGTGGGTTAAAATCCGGGTCTTCTATATGATTCCATTGGTCGACTTCTCTGTTTTTATGCCAATACCACACTGTTTTTATTACTGAAGTTCTGTAATAGTGTTTGAAGTCAAGGATGGTAATGCCTCCAGAAGTTCCTTTATTGTATAAAATTTTTTTGGCTATCCTGGTTTTTTGTTTATCCGTATAAAGTTGGTTATTGTCCTCTCAAGATCAGTGAAGAATTTTGATGGGATCTTGATGGGGATTGCATTGAATCTATGAATTGCCTTTGGTAGGATTGCCATTTTTACTATGTTGATCCTCCCAATCCAAGAGCAAGGGTGATCCTTCCATTTTCTGGTATCCTCTTCAATTTCTTTCTTCAATGCCTTAAAATTCTTGTCAAATAGATCTTTCACTTCTTTGGTTAGAGTTACCCCAAGATATTTTATGCTGTTTGTGGCTATCGTGAAAGGAGATGCTTCTCTGATTTCCCTCTCTGCTTCCATATCCTTTGTGTATAGGAGGGCGACTGATTTTTTGGAGTTGATCTTGTATCCGGCCACATTACTAAAGGTGTTTATCAGCTGTAGGAGTTCTTTGGTGGAGTTTTTGGGGTCGCTGATGTACACTATCATATCATCTGCAAATAACGAAAGTTTAACTTCTTCCTTTCCAATATGAATCCCCTTGATCCCCTTATGTTGTATTATTGCTATTGCTAAAACTTCAAGCATAAATTGAAGAGGTATGGAGAGAGTGGATAGCCTTGTCGTGTTCCTGATTTATGTGGGATGGTTTTGAGTTTCTCTCTGTTTAGTTTGATCTTAGCTGTTGGTTTGCTGTAAATAGCTTTTATTATGTTTAGGTATGACCCTTTTATCCCTAATCACTCCAAGACTTTTATCATAGAGGGATGTTGAATTTTGTCAAAAGCTTTTTCAGCATCTAATGAAAGGATCATATGGTTTTTTTCTTTCAGTTTATTTATATGATGGATTACATTGATAGATTTTCGTATGTTGAACCAGCCCTGCATCTCTGGGATGAAGCCTACTTGATCATAATGGATAATTTTTCTAATGTGTTCTTGGATACGGTTTGCCAGTATTTTGTTGGGGATTTTTGCGTCGATGTTCATGAGTGAGATTGGCCTGTAATTCTCTTTCTTGGTTGAGTCTTTGTGTGGTTTTGGTATCAGAGTGACTGTAGCTTCATAAAAGGAATTTGGCAATGACTCTTCTGTTTCTATATTGTGAAATACATTAAGGAGTATAGGTATTAGGTCTTCCTGGAAGTTCTGGTAGAATTCCGCATTGAAAGCATCTGGTCCTGGACTTTTTTTGGTAGGGAGTTTCTTGATAACAGCTTCTAATTCTTAGCGACTCACAGGTCTATTTAGATTGTTCACCTGGTCCTGATTTAACTTTGGTATATGGTATTTATCTAAAAAAGTGTCCATTTCTTTTGCATTTTCCAGTTTTGTGGCATATAGGCTTTTGTAGTAAGATCTAATGATTCTCTGAATTTCCTCTATGTCTGTGGTTATGTCCCCCTTATCATTTCTGATCTTATTAATTTGCATATTCTCTCTCTGCCGTTTGTTTTGTTTGGATAGGGGTTCATCAATTTTGTTGATTTTCTCCAGGAACCAGCTTTTTGTTTCATTGATTCTTTGGATTGTTTTCTGTGTTTCTATTTTGTTGATTTCTGCCCTCAGTTTGACTATTTCCAGTCTTCTACTACTCCTAGGTGAGTCTGCTTCCTTTTTTTCTAGAGCTTTCAGGTGGGCTGTTTAGTCTCCAATGTGTGCTTTCTCTGTTTTCTTTAAGTGGGCACTTAGGGCTATGAAATTTCCCCTTAGGACTGCTTTCATAGTGTCCCATAAGTTTTAGTAGGTTGTTTCTTTATTTTCATTGAATTCAAGGAAGACTTTAATTTCTTTCTTTATTTCTTCTTTGATCCAGGTGTGGGTCAATAGTTGACTGTTCAGTTTCCATGAGTTTGTAGGCTTTCTGGGGGTAGCATTGTTTTTGCATTCTAACTTTAGTCCATGGTGATCTGATAAGAAACTTACGAATATTTTTTTGTAACTGTGGAAGTTTGCTTTGTTACCGAGGATGTGGTCAATTTTCGAGAAAGTTCCATGAGATGCAGAGAAGAAGGTATATTCTTTCCTATTTGGGTGGAATGTTCTATAGATGTCTGTTAAGTCCATTTGATTCATTACCTCCATTAATTCTCTTATTTCTCTGTTAGGTTTCTGTCTGATTGACCTGTCCATTGGAGAAAGAGGAGTGTTGAAATCTCCTACTATTAGTGTGTGCGGTTTGATGGCAGCCTTGAATTTTAGTAATGTTTCTTTTACGTACATGGGTACTTTTATATTAGGGGCATAGATATTCAGGATTGAGACTTCCTCCTGATGAATTGTTCCTGTTATGAGTATAAAATGTCCCTCTCCATCTCTTCTGACTGATTTAAGTTTGAAGTCAACTTTGTTAGAAATTAGTATGGCCACACCTGCTTGTTTCTTAGGTCCATTTGCTTGATAAACCTTTTCCCAGCCATTTACTTTAAGTAGGTGCCTGTCTTTGTGGTTGAGGTGTGTTTCTTGTAAACAGCAGAATTTTGGATCCTGTTTGCATATCCAGTCTCTTAGCCTGTGCCTTTTTATAGGTGAGTTGAGTCCATTGACATTAAGGGATATTAATGACCAGGGGTTGTTTACTCCAGCCACTTTTTTTAGTCATAGAGTTTGTGTGTTTGCCTTCTTTGAGTTGCGCTGGTGAAGGGTCTCTAGATATTTGAGTTATTGTGGTCATGGTTGTACTCCTTGGTTTGTGATTTTCCTTCTATTACTTTCTGTAAGGCTGGATTTGTGGCTACGTATTGTTTAAATTTGTTTTTACCCTGGAAAATTTTGTTTTCTCCATTTATAGTGAATGAAAGCTTGGCTGGGTATAGTAGTCTGGGCTTGCATCCATTTTCTCTTAGCTTCTGCAGTACTTCTATCCAGGACCTTCTGGCTTTCACGGTTTCCATAGAGTAGTCAAGTGTAAGTCTGATAGGTTTACCTTTATAAGTAACTTGACCTTTTTCCTTTGCAGCTCTTAATATTCTTTCTTTATTCTGTATGTTTTGTGTTTTGATTATTATATGGCAAGGAGATGTTTTTTTCTTTTTGGTCCAGTCTATTCGGTGTTCTGCAAGCTTCTTGAACCTTCAAAGGAATATCTTTCTTTAGGTTGGGAAAGTTTTTTCTATAATTTTATTAAATATATTTTCTGGACCATTGAGCTGTATTTCTTCTCCTTCTTCTATCCCAATTATTCTTAGTTTTGGTCTTTTTATTGTGTCCCATATTTCCTGAATGTTTTGTGATGAGAATTTGTTGGTTTTGCTGTTATCTTTGATCAGTGTGTTTATTTTCTCTATGGTATCTTCAGTGTCTGACATTCTTTCTTCTATCTCTTGTAATCTGTTGGTAGTACTTGTCTCTGTAGTTCCTGTTCGTTTACCCAGATTTTCCATCTCCATCCTTCTTTCGGTTTGTGTTTTCTTCATTATTTCCATTTCATTCTTCAAGTCTTGAACCGCTTCCCTTACCTGTTTGATTGCTTTTTCTTGTTTCTCTTGGTTTTCTTGGGTAATTTTGAGCGATTTTTCATTTCCTCTACCTTTTTGTTTGACATCTCTAATTTTTTATGGCAGTTTTTCACCTCCTGTTTAAGGTCTTCTATTATTTTCATATAATTCACTTTTGGGTCGATTTCTTCTAATTCTTCTGGAGTAGGGTGTACAATTCTTCTTATTTCGGGATCCCTGGATTCTGGTGATGACATGTTGCCTTTCAGGCTGTTGGAGGAATTCTTGCATTGGCGCCTTCCCTTCTCTTCCTTCAAATGGAGCCAGGAGAGGCCTGGTGTCTTGGTCCAGTCTTTGCTGTGACTGACTCTCTGGGTGTATATCTTCAGTGTAGAAGCAGGAATCGACCCGTCCAGATGGAACTCCTCAGCACCTAAACGGGGCTGCCTTGTAGCCCTAACCTTGAGACCTGCCTGGAAGGCAGGCACTCCCTGCTCGCTCTGGGTGGGTAGCCTTAGTGTAGGAGCTTAAAACAGGTTTGAGTACTGCTCCGAGCAAACAGCAGGGCAGGGTTGGGGGTTGGGTGCTGGGGGGTTGGGTCGTGCCTAAGAAAGACAGCCCTGCAGATGAAGCTGGGGGAGGGGGGTTTGTTTGCGCTTCTGGGACACACCGTCCCTAGATAGGAGACACTCACCCATCCAGATGGAACTCCTCAGCACCTAAGCAGGGCCACGTGGTAGCCCAACAATCCGGGGATGAGAGGAAGGATGTGGGAGGCGGCGCTGGGTCCAGGAGACCACTGGAGACCCTGGAGCACAAGCTGTAGGTGCCCGAGCTCCCTTACAGGGAACCTTGAGACCTGCCTGGAAGGCAGGCACTCCCAGCTCGCTCTGTATGGTTTGGGTTTTTGACCTTGGCCATTCTGGTTGTTTTAGAGTGAAGTCCAAAGTATTTGTATTTTCCTTAAAAATAAGGATATTGAAAATTAAAAAAAAAACATTACTTGGCCATTTGTATTTCTTCTGAGAACTCTGTTTAGTTCAATTTCACATTTGTACTGAGACTGTTTTCTTGCTGTTTCATTTTTTGGAAGTATATCTGTTCTAGATAGTAACCCTCTGTCAGATATAAAGCTGGTAAAGATTTTTTCCATTCTTCTTCTTTACCATCATCACAATATTCTTTTCTATACAAAAGATTTTTAGTATCTTGAGGTCCCATTGGTTAACTCTGATGTTAATACATGTGATGGTCCTTATTCAGAAAGTCTTCTTTTGGTTCTATATAATCAAGTGTATTTCATACTTTCTTCACTATTGGATTGAGAGCATTAGATTACGCTGGTTAAATATTGTCTACTACACACAAACTGAGGTTTTATGGGAGGAAGAAATCTCAATATGAGAATTATCTCCATCAGATTGGCTTGTGGGTGTGTATCTATAGAGAATTTCCGTGGATAATAATTGATATAGAAGTGCCAATCCCATAGACACTCCTAGACTGGTGACCTTAGGTTGTATAAGAACACAATTTAGCAAGTTATGAAGAACAAGCCAACATGCAGCAGTGCTCCGTGGCTCTGCTTTAGCTCCTACATCTAGGCTCCTGCTTAATTTGCTCAGTGATGGATTGCTAAAAGGAATCAGAAGAAAGATAATTAGTCCTCTCCAAGTTGGTTTCATTCAGTGTTTTATCATAGCAAGAGAAGAAAACTAGGGCATAGAATTGATCCATGTGTGATTGAGTTTTGTGAAGTGGTGAGATGAAGATTTAATTTTATTCTTCTACCTAGAATTAAGCTAATGGTCAGTACCATTCATTGAAGATGTTATCATGTCTCCAGTGTTTATTTTTGAGCTCTTTTTCAAGAATCTGGTTGCTATAAAGAGTGGGATTATATCTGCTATCTCTACATTTATTATTCTGTTATATTGAGCAATGTGTTTGCTTTTATGGTGGTATCATGCTGTTTTTTATTTTTACAGCTCTGTCATATAACAAATGATCCATGTTCCCTCTCCTATATGGATGCTAGCTTTGAATCTTAAAATGGGTGTGTTTACATTGAAGTGTCCATAGAAGGCTCAGAACTAGCAAGGGCTTAGGTGGGTGAGCTTTGAAGGGAGGTGACAAGGACACAAATAGAAGAAGGGTAAAATTGTATAGAGGAATGAAGCAACAAGACAGAAAAGATATGGAGAGGAATAAATAATACTGAAGCCCTTTGAAAATGCCATATACAAACTCTCTACTGTAGAAACATCCTAAAATGCATAGATAAATACATAAAAATCAGTTTAAGTGGAATTACACTTTAAAGGGGATAGTGCTTCTCCAAGCACTGTAAGTTATCAACTGCAAAGTCCAGTGCTATGTATGAGCTATACATTTTTTTCAGATTGGTTGTAAGTGGATCCACACCAAACATGCAAAACATTAAAAGTTATTGCCAGTATTCCTGCTTACCCTCAAGAACTTGATGGTAAGACCCTATTGTTGAAGACACCACATATTTGAGTCTTTTTCTTTTGAGATAATTGTTCTCCCTGTGTGTTTATTATATGTAAACATCTAAGTTACACTTATGTGATTTCTATAAAAGTTTTATTCCGTACAAGACTAAAAAGTGAAAAATTTTGTGTAATCAGAAATTTAAATTCTTAAATGTTTTTTATTTATTTTAATAGAATCTTTTATCATTTTATATAATTATCCCAGTTCCCACTCCCTCTCATCTTCCCAACCCAACCTTCCATCCACTCTTCAGAAAGGGTAAAGCTTCCTTCCCATGGGAAGTTAACAAAGTCTGACACATCTATTTGAGGCAGGACCAAGGCCCACTCTCCTATATCTAGGCTGAACAATGTATCCCTCCAAAAAGAATATGCTCTAAGACACCAGTTCAATCACTTGGGATAAATGCTGGTCCCACTGCCAGTGACCCCACAGACTGCCCAAGCCTCACAACTATTTTCAACAATCAGTGGTCCTAGTTTGGTCCTAGGGAGGTTTTCAGTGCAGAGTCATTGAGCTCTCACTAGTTCAGGTCAGCTGTTTCTGAGGGTATCCCCATCGTAATCTTGAGCACTTTGCCCATACTATCACTCCTCCCTCTCTTGGAATGGTCTCCAGAATGTTGGCCCAGTGTTTCTTTGTGGATCTCTGTATCTGCTTCCATCAGTTGCTGGATGAAATTTATATGATGATAATTAAGGTAGTCATCAATCTACTTACAGGGGAAGGCCAGTTTAGGCATCCTCTCCCCTGTTGCTTGTTGTTTAGAGTCTTCACTTGGGTCATCCTTGTAGATTCCTAAGAATTTCCCCAGGGTCATGCTTTAGATACCATCTTGCACCAGTCAGAAGGGCTATGATCAAAAACACCAATGATAGCTTATGCTGGAGAGGATAGAGAGTAAATGGGAATACTCTTCCATTGCTAGAGGGAGTACAAACTTGTGTTGTGCCCAAGTTGAGACCCCCTAGAGAGATACCAATAGAATCCAATCAAGTCCAGAATGCAAAAGCAAGGTTTATTCAGCATACTCTCTAGCCATGCTGGGGGATTGACAACTACTTGAAGCAGTGCATGAGGAAAGAGACGCTCTCATCATTTGAGGTTGACATTACATAGGCAAAAACCATGAGCCAGGTTTACTCAGGGTCAAGAGGGTTAGTTTTGCTGAGTACAGGGTATGGACTACTTCTGCATACCTCCTTCCTTCTTTAAGTGGCTACTTCTGCTCTGTGTATGTCCTATATCCCAAGCAGATATTTTCTGCTCCTGTCTAGACATCAAAGCTGGGTGTTGACAGAGGACTAGATACCAGGAACATTTTGTCTGAACTTTTGCAAAAGTTCCTGTTTCCAGCCAACCTTGATGCTCCCAAGTTTCTTGAATCCAGTGCCCTAAACAGCTTGTGATCATGCAAAGTTTCTTAAAGTTTTTCATATCCTTACACTTGCATAGCCACTTTGGAAATCAGTGTAGCAGTTTCTCAGAAAATTGGGAATCAATCTACCTCACGATCCAGCAATACCACTCTTAGGCATAGACCTAAAGAATGCACACTTAAACCATGAGGATGTTTGCTCAACTGTGTTCATAGCAACATTATTCATAATATCTAGAAGTTGAAAACAACCTAGATGCCCTCAACCTAAGAATGGATAAAGAAAATGTGGAACATTTACTAAGTGGAGTACTACTCAGCAATAAAAAAATGACATCTTGAAATTTGTATGCAAATGGATGGTACTGGAAAAACCATCTTGAATGAGATAACCCAGACCCAGGTAGACAAACACAAAACTGGTGTGTACTCATTCATAAGTGGATCTTAGACCTATGCAATGAATAATCAGGCTACAATCCATGATCCCAGAGAAGCTAGGTAATAAGGAAAACTCTAAGAGAGACACATATGGATCCCCCTGGGAACAGGAAACTGGCAAGATCTCTTGAGAAAGTTGGGCTGGGGTAGGGGGAATGAAGGGTGGAAGGGTAAGGAGAGGGAAGAAGGGGAGGGAGGCGGAGAACATGAGGTAATGGGATGATCAATAAGGGTGGGGGACAGAGAGGGTGAAAAGGAAAGAAATATCTTGATTGAGGGAGCCATTAAGGGTACAGCAAGAAACTTGAGCCTCAATTTCATCAGAAATCAAGCTGGTACTGACCTAGCAGAAGCATTCCTATTAGCCAACTTTCACAGTACTAGAAGATGCAATGCATTATATAGAGGGAGAAAAATAAAACAGCCTTGCCCCACTATGAACACTGTGAGTTACAATAAAAACTAGCTTGGTCAGACATACTCACTTTTCAATGGCAGCACTGTTTTGACAAAAACCAACAGCTCTCTGGTTAGACTTAACACTCATTCCACAAAATGGAACCCATACCCTGGTATTTTTCATTGATCAAAAAACCTTAGTCTATTCAGTGATTCTCTGTGATCAGGAACTTTAAGCCAAATAAACTGTTTCTTCCCTAAGTTGCTTTTAGTTAGTGTTTGGTCTGCTGAATCAACACAGTAATAAACTGATTCCTGACCTCTTATCTTTACACAAATGTATTAATTAAGTAATTAATTAATGGTGTAGGAGTTCCTTCTTTTCTTTCTATGTGTTGCTTTTATTGGTTAATGAATAAAGAAACTGCCTTGACCTTATAGGGGCAGAACTTAGGTAGGCAGAGTAGAAGGAACTGAATTCTGGGAGGAAAAAAGCAGAGTGAGTGGAACACCATAGAGCCACCAGAGACAGACATGCTGAATCTTTCCCAGTAAGGAACTCACACGTGGTGATATTCAAATTAATAGAAATGGGTTAAATCAAGATGTGAGAGTTAGCCAAAAAGAGGCTAGACCTAATGGGCCAAGCAGTGATTTAATTAATACAATTTCTGTGTGGTTATTTCGGTGCTAATCTAGCCAGGCTGCCGGGACAAACAAGCACCCCTGCAACAAATTAATGCATCTCTCAACCCTCCGTACAGAAGGTTCTAGTTGACACAGATTGATTTAGAGATCTATAACCAATCAATATGCAGTGAATGAAAGAATGAGGAGTGTTCATCTATAAATGATGAATCTGTATTTTACCTCCTTCTAGGCTAGGAAACACTGTAGAAGAAAGAACAATGTCAGGGCCAGAGAAGGAGTTGTCTGTGGTGACACAGTATTTGCTGCAGGATACAACAATGTAGTTGCACACATGAAGTTACAATGTCTTGGATTACTTGTGGGTGTCCTGGATAAAATCAAGGCAGGTGACCTCTCAGTGTTGTGGGGAGGGGCTCACAATGTCCTCTCTCCTTGTGAGAAGCTATTAGCAGTTGGTGACTGCTGTGAGAGAGTCAATATTGTCAGGAATGTGGGCTCTGAGGGGGCACCCATGCTCCCACACCAATGCATACAGAGGCAGAACAATGTATATCTGAAAAAAATAAGATAGCGCATGGAAGTGGGGAAGAGAAGCAGCAGAGGGTTGAAGAATTGGAGAGGAGAGGACGGTATAGTAAATTTGCTCAAAACACATTAGATACATGTATGTGTGGGAGTGTCATATATCAATCTGTTGATTTCATTGGTTAGGTAATAAAGAAACTGCTTGGCCCTCATAGGTTAAAGCATAGGTGGGTGGAGTAAACAGAACAGAATGCTGGGAGGAAGAGGAAGTGAGCTCAGACTCGACAGCTCTGCTCTCTGGAGCAGAGGCCATGCTCCCCTCTCCCGGGCATACGTGATGAAGCTCCGACCCAAGATGGACATAGGCTAGAATCTCCCCAGTAAGCGCACCTTGGGGTGCTACACATATTATTAGAAATGGGCTAGTCCAGGTGCAAGAGTTAGCCGAGAAGAGGCTAGATATAATGGTCCAAGCAGTGTTTAAAAGAATATAGTTTGTGTGTTGTTATTTCGGTTAAAGCTAGCAGGCCGTCAGGAGCCAGGCTGTGGGAAGAGACCTGCAGCTCCTACAACATATATGGATATCAAAAAATATAATTTTAGGTTTAATTGACTATTTTTATTTCTTCATTTGAGGTCTCTCTGTTAGGTTCATTATCTCATTTAACACCTGAAGTTTGGAATTTGAGGTATTTAATTTTGTAATTTTTTTAATATATTTGCAATATGGATCAACAATCAAGTATATCTGACAAAGATTTTTCTTCCATTTGTAATTTGTCTTTTATCACGGTGTTTATTTTCTTGCAAGGCCAAAGCATTTTAATTTCATGGTGTCAGCAGAAAAAAGCAGTGACATCATGAAATTTGCAGGCAAATGGATGGAACTGGGAAATCATCCTGGGAGAGGTAATGCAGACTCAGAAAGACAAACACAGTATGTACTCACTCATAAGTGGATACTAGATGTGATGCAATCCACAGACTATAATCCACAGCCCCAGAGAAGCTAGGTAAAGAGGAGGAACTTAGAGGTATTCATGAGTCTCCCTGGGAAAGGGAAAAATACGAGATATCCTGGATAATCTAGGGCAGGAGATGATAGGAGGAGGGAATGGGGGACGAGAACATGAGGGAACAGGATGGGCCAGTTCCAGGAGGAGTGGAGTGGGAGAGCAATGAAAGAGGTATCTTGAAAGAATGAGCCATTATGGAGTTAGGGAGAAACCTGGTGCTAGGAAAATCCCAGGAAGCCACAAGGATGACCCCAGTGAAGACTCCTAGCAATAGTGGAGAGGGGGCCTGAACTGGCCTTCCCCTCTAATCAGATTGGTGATTACCCTAATTGGCATCATAGAGCCTTTTATCCAGTAACTGACAGAAGCAGATGCTTCCACAGTCAAGCACCAGGTTGAACTCCAGGAGTCCAGGCAAAGAGAGGGAGGAGAAATTATATAAGCAAGAGGGGTAAAGATCATTATGGGGAAATCCACAATGACAGCTGTACCACGCTGGGGACTCAAATTCTAGGCCGACAGCTGGGGAGCCTATATGGGACTGAACTAGGCCCTCTGCATCTGGGTGAGAGTTGTGAGCTTTGGTTTCTTTGAGGAGCCCCTGACAGTGGAACCAGGATCTATTCCTGGTTCATGAGCTTGCTTTTTGGAGCCCATTCCCTATGGAGGGATGCCTTACTCAGCCTTAATGCAGCATGGAGGGTCTAGGTCCTGACTCAGCTAAATGTGCCAGGCTTTGTTGACTCTCCATAAAGGCCTTACCCTTTATGAGGCTGGGTGGGGCGGGAGGAGAGTGACTTGGGGTGGGGGTGAACAAGAGGAAGTGGGAGAAGGGGTGGGATAGGGAACTCTGGTTGGTATGTAAAATGAATTAAAATTTTTAAATAACAAAGAGAATTAACAAAAATATAAATTATGAGAGTAGAAGTTGTAGGTACACCTGAGAATAATTTTTTATTGTTTTAGGCAACTATTTTTACTACTTCATAACAACAAGAAAACAATGTGTACTTAAGGTATTTACCCAACTAAGGGGAAAGGAACTGGCTGTTGAACCCAGGACCTTAAGAATGCCAGGTCAGTTCTTTACCACCAAGCCTCGTCACCAGCTCTCCCTCTTCTTCTCCTTTTTTTTTTACTTTTTATTTCAAAAATACACTCATTTATGAGCACCTACAAATGAACCTGAAAATGATTGCCAATCTAAAAACTTAATTTGGAGGAAACCCACTTGAAAATGCACTCTACTAAGCTTTGCTTAGAAAGATTGTACATTTGGGGACATAAACACATTCAGACATAAATAGGCTTCCAGTAATTAGGCACATAGTGTCACAGTTCTTTATAAATATCTACATAGTTTTTATTTGTGTGTGGAACTCAGAAACCTTGGCTCAGTAGAACACATATATGGCTCGGCCTTTAATAAATGCTTGGTTAACAGTGCTGCTCAGCAGGACACCTACAGCATGTGGCTCTGCCTTAGCAAGCACAGTGCTGGGTAGATGGAGACATATTTATACCCACAGATCAGGGCATCTCAGTCTTGGCCAGAGATGCTTCTGTTTGCGATGGCAGGCAGGGAATGCTGAAACTTAGTACAGGTCAAAGCCATGAGAATGTGGCTGTTGAGTGTGTGCTAAGCATCAAATATTTATCACTGTTTCCAAGGCTCAGGTTAACATCCTTGAAAGGGGTGTGGAAAGAATCTAAGAGTGAGAAGATAGCAAATAGTTTTGGATATGACAGTACAGTTGAATTCAAACTAACATCAGCTGTGGTTACTTGTACAAAATAGGGCTCATGAGGCACATCTGTCCCTTAGGGAGAGGGAGCCATTCTCCTCTGTGATGTAGCCACTGTAGAATCACCTTTGCTATTGGAAATAACCTACATGTACATTCATATCACCAGCCCCAATTTAATGCACTGGGATATATACACATATACACACATATATGTACATATATGGCTGTAATTAATATAAAAATATACATGTACATATATATAGTTGTCATTAATATATAAAACATAAGTGTTTATATGTGCCAAAATGCATTGTGCTATATTTATCTGGCAAAATATCCAATACATGTCAAAATTACAGGACAATCAGATGGAGAAAGGATGCTTATCTGGCAAAAGATTTTACATATACAAATATATGTATATGAAGATATGACAGTAAGAGGGGAATATGTTGGACAGACGAAAGAATTGCCAGATGTACAAGGGGCTAAGAGAGGTCTGCCTACAGACCTGAACTGTTCTGTCTCATGAATTCAAGTATTCTATAATCTTTGAAATCTATTTAAAATTTTGTTTTGATCTAGTATATTTCATGATATGTTTATATTCAAATACACTTTCGTATATCATCAAGATATAGCTAACCTAATGACATATTTTCCTAATTTCACAATGTTTTCATGCAAGTATTTCGATGGAGCATCAAGTATCGAAAACCTCAGTTGCCCAAGGTACTAGCTGGGGACATCTCCCTGGACACCTTCGAGCCCCTCTAGAGTCAAGTCTCTTTCCAACCCTAAGATGGCTCCCTTAATTAGGATATATATTTCTCTGCTCCCATATCCACCCTTCCTTTATCGGGGGAAATCGGGTGAGAAATGTGAGAAGGGGAGGATGGGGAGAGCTTGGGGGAATGGGATGGTTGGGATGGTTGGGATAAACATAAGTGTTTATGTGCACCAAAACTAGATGTATTATATTTTTCTGGCAGAATATCAATTTTATGTTAAAATTACAGAATTTTTCCTCAAATGGCATCCACTTCCTCTACTCCTGAGATTTCCTTCCCACCCCCAACCCCTCCTGGACCCAGTCCCCTCTGGCTTTCATTTAAAACAAAACAGGAATCTAAACAATATTAATAAAAGAATTAATAAAACAAAAACCACCTCATCAGAATTGGAAAAAATAAACAAGTTGAAAGAAGAGAGCCCAAGATAAGGCACAAAAATCAAAGATCCACTCATTTTTATGCTAAGGAATCCCTTAAAAATACTAAACTGAAAATTCATAATATTCGGTTCAGATCTTTGATCCACTTCAACTTGAGTTTTGTTCAGGGTGATATGTATAGAACTGTTTGGATTTTTCTACAATTAGCCACCCAGTTCGGCAAGTACTAGTTACTGAAAATAGGCACTTTTTTCTAGTATGTATTTTTGACTTCTTTATGAAAATTCAGTTGTCTGTATGTGAATGATGTCTGGGTTTTCAGTTTGATTCCATTGATTGATTCATCTATTTTTGTGTCTAATACATGTTATTTTTTTCTAATCTAGCTCTATAGTACAACTTAAAATCAGGGATAGTGATATGTACATCAGTTCTTTCATTACTCAGAATTGTTACTGGGCAATGGTGGCACACACCTTTAATTCCAGCACTCGGGAGGCAGATGCAGGTGGATGGATCTCTGTGAGTTCGAGTCCAGCCTAGTCTACAAGAGCTAGTTCCAGGACAGGCTCCAAAGCTACAGAGAAACCCTTTCTTGAAAAAGGTTTAATAATAATGTTAATTTAAACAACAAACAAAATGACTTATATTTTGGTAACATGTCTGACAGAACAGATTTAAAACAGTCTCTCAAGAAAATTACCCAGAAGTTCATGTATCTGTGTGTGACTGGATGGCCCTAGGTAAATTCCCTCATGGCTGCAAAATGATTTCACTTTGATATTTTCCCATTTCCTGGATCCACGAAGGAATGCAAAGCTTTCACATAACAAACTGAGTTTGTGCACATTCTTGCTTCTTTTCTGGGTTGAAGCTTCTTTGACCTCTGATTTAAAAGTGCTTTGTATTCTGTTTTATATTCCTTCCCTTGGCCTCTAGTTGGAAGGACCTTTCTGCTGTGCTCTCTGCTCTTCTGTTATGCTTTGCTGTTGTGTAATCTCAGAACTTTCCCTGCTTACATGGGTGGCACAGCCTCCATTCCTAGCAATAGTCCTTTGGGCATGTCCTAGCACATTGGTCTGACTATTCTTATAACCCTGGGGGAAAGAAGAAAATGAGTATCTGGGACAAAGGAGCATCTGCAATTTCTCAAAGTGTTCCAGGGCACAAATACCTCTTGTATCCAGAGCTGTGTTTACAAGGTTAACACCGAAATATTGGCTCGGTGTATTGTCTCTTCCTTTTGTCTTTGCCTATACATAAATGGTTTTGCTATTCAAGGGTAAATTTGACTTAGCCAGTTCCTGCTGGAATGTAACATGCTGTAACTTAATGACCTCTTGATACTTGGGGTTTGGAGTATATAAAAACTACTTTCTTAAAAAAATCCAATTGTCACTAAAAAAAGTCTGTAATTTAGCAATATGTAGGTAAAGTTTTCTTTCTTTTCCCTGTTTTTCTTTCTTTATATTATCTACTTTTTGTATAATTTTTAGTTAAATGTGTGTGAGAGACAGTTTCCTGATTAGCCCATGCTGGGTTTGATTTGTGGCCTCCATTTGTTCTTCTGCCTCCTTAATGCAAGGATAAAATGCCTGAGCCCCAACACTCAAAAAGGACAGACTTTCAGAGCCTTTCTCATGTCTAGAAAACCTCTATTTTTTTCTGAACAATCATCTGAAACTATACCCAAGAATATATTTGTAGTAAGGTATTTTCATCTTCATCATTTGTAACTGTTTGTGGCATTCACTAACATAACCATCACAATTTGAACATTACTTGAGTAACCCAGAGTAGACAGACAACCTCATTTCCTATTTTTACCATCATGGTATTCTTGAATATTCATACAGCTCAAAAGTATTGTCTGCAACTGGTTGTGGTTAGTCAGACATTGGCAGGTTTAGTTGTCATTTAGGGTGTGGACTCCACTCCTGCGATCAGCTTTGCACCCTCTCCTATGTCCCTGACAACACTGATGTTAAAAAATAATTACCACCTCTGCCTGCCCTGTATAGAATATTTTTTAAATATTTAATCACTCATATGTGACATACCAACAGCAGTTTCCCCTCCCTCAGCTCCTCTCAGTTCCCCTTGTCCACCTCTCCTCTCCTCCTAGATCCACTCCTCCATTTCCCTTCAAAAAAGAGTGGGCCTCCCAGGGATATCAACCAAACACTGCACAAGTTGCCTAGAGGCTGGAAGCCCAGAGACCTAGGATAGAACCAACCATGAGTAGGAAAAACAAACAGCAAAAGATTACAAGTGATGTTTTATTACACTCATAGATGGGATCCTAGCCCAGTAGTCTTCAGAGTGGCTTCCTGTGGTAGCTGATGGGAGCAGGGCAGACACCTCCACCCTCCTTAGGATTAGAATTGCATAAAAGAAGGGTGGAAACACCAACAAGTGCCTCTCCCTCAGATTTATAACACCATAGGACAGAGAGCAGAGCAGAGGTAGCAATGCTTTGTTGAAGACCACTGCAGCAGGCGATTTCCTCTTAATAGAGTGTTACTAGGGAAACAGGATCCTTTTTGTTTTTGTGGCTTCTTAATCTCTTTAATAATTAAACTTTCTAAATGGTCACTGAAGGAATAGGAGGTATAACTTTATTATCTCACTAAGGGATTATAATTCTTCCTAACTCCTAAGCACACCTTCTGGTAAATCTGCTTGCCTCCTGGCCAAATGATTGACGGCCGAGATGGATTAACTCTCATGGGCGAGTACAACATTATGTACTGTTCTATTCATTTGGGCAATGTTTACCCATAGCCAGAAGTTCTCAGATTTTATTCTTTGACCATGAAGAATAGCTTTTCCTTAATGGGCCTCAAAAACCTCTACTACATATACACTTTAAAGGGCATTTTAAATTCTAAGGAGGGGAAACAGTGAAGCTTCATTTTCTGGTGTTAGCAGGGAAACCAGGTGTGTCTAAACCCATTCTCAAGGAACAGGTCCAAAGCTGCTAATAGTTACCTATCTATGTAACTAAAGCAGGGCTATTTTATGTTTGTTTTTTGATAGTTTTTCTGTAAGCCTTTTTAATCTACTCTACTACATTATTTTTGTTCAAGCAAATGATAAGCCCTGAAAACAAACATACAAATATCATTATAAGGACTTAAAGGTTATATATGGAAATAAGTACATATATGTAAATCCGTATGTGCATATAACAGCAAATCTAGGAAAAGGAGACTAAATATGAAGGAGAGTGGAAATGGAGTTATGAAGTGTTAAGAGGGAGCAAAGAGAAGAGAGAATCATCAAATTAGTCTCAAAAATAAACATCTGATTTGTATCTCTTAACTTTGGTATAGACATCATATAAACTATCCAAAAAACTGTAAAATTACAAAGACATATATGATTTTCCCTTCCTTAAAACTTCATGCAGGGGCTTGAGAGATGGTATCAGCTTTTAAGTACTACTTGTAGTGGTAAACCTTTCTGTCGCCTTCCTTTAGAAATCCCTATATAACACATTCTTCAAGAAGCCCAGAGTTCAGTTTTCAGTACCAAATCAGGCAGCTTATATGTGCCTGACACTCCCATTACAGGAGAAGCCTGCCTGCAGTGTGTGTGTGTGTGTGTGTGTGTGTGTGTGTGTGTGTGTGTGTGTGTGTGTGTGTGTGGGTGTGGGAGTGTGCTTCTATGTATGTGTGCACATGATTATTTTAAAGGGTACATACAAGTGTCTCCATATCTGTGTGAAGTCTTACTGTCAAAACCAGTTATATTCAAATACCCTCCACACAATTTGTTAAGGAGAGTTTCTCTTTGAACCCAGAGCTAACCAATTCTAGCTAGCTTGTTCTAGTTCTCTCTGCTGCCTTAGTGTTGATATTAGACATCCATTATGCCTGCCTAACATTTATGTGGATTCTGGGTCATCACAGTTGCATAGTTAGCACATTATCCATTGACCTATCTCACCAGCATCAGCCTGATTTTCTCATCTCTGATTCGTGAAGCATGGTTTTCTTCGTTCATTTAGTTCCTTTCTTTTAAAAGCTACTAAGATATATGAGTTTCCTGCCCCGGTTGTTCTTCTCTCAAGGGTCAATAAAATTGGATTCGTAATTTCTTTATGTAAGATTAGTTACTTATAAACTGGACTCTACTCCATGGTGACACAACACACAATATAAACAGAAATAACACAAAACTTCTCTAAGTAAGAAGGAAAACATAGATTGGTATTGTGCTAAGTGTAAATTCAGCCTCTGCCCCCATAAACATAACCCTGTCTGTGCTGTAACTGACATTCAGCAGCCTTGCCTCCTCCAGGAAGGATCACACTCTCCCTGCATTTCTGTCTGAAGCAGACACCGGGCCGCAAGGAGACAAGTAAGTGGACGAGTAGTTGGGAAGCAGGGTAGACGGATAAGTACAAAATAGAATGAATGAAATAGACAATGCAAAATGGAAACTGATGGAAAAGATAAGGAGTCGTTACAATTATGGCATGCTAAAGCCACAAGCGTTGTTTAGCACTGAATCTAAAGTTCATATTTCTGTTCCACTGAAAAGAGGGACAAAGTCAACACTGAGGAAAACAGACTTTACTATCTCCAATTTTTGTCTTCAAGAGTTAGTGATGGAAAATAATTTTCTGTCACTCTAGGGGATATAGAGAAACTTCTGACTGAGCAGGCTTTGTTTCCAATCATAGAGGTTCATGTTTTCTTACAAGGTTTAATTGGACCTCAGACCTTTACCTCTTGGAACCAGAAGCTGTATTTTCTTTTCAGACAAACACATTTCTTTTTCACAAATGACCATAAATAAGCTGAGGTGAAGGGGGAAGACACATATGGCTCTCTTTACACATTAGCATACATGCAAAAGAGATGAGTCAATAAAAGGTAGGGGAAATAACTGAGATAGAATCAAAGGAGTATCAGGCAAACCGACTGTAAAATCCTAGCCCTTTGGAGGAGGGGAAAAGAGAGAGAACTATCCCAAAATCTTCCTCATATTCACAAAGCTTGCAAACATTAAAAAATACATCATAAACAAGGTAGTGATAGCTCATGCCTTTAATCCCAGCACTTGGGAGGCATAGGCTCGTGGGTCTGTATGAGTTCAAGGCCAGCCTGCTTTTCAAGAGCTAGTTCAAGAATGGGTAGGACTGTTACACAGAGAAATGCTGTCTTGAGAAAAACAAAAAGACATCATAAGAACATATTATGCATGCTCTTAAAACTATTACCCCATAAAAAAGCTAAAAGAATGTGAGAATGAAATTCTAAACCAAAATATAACTTGGTGGTTTGTACGAGCAAATAGAACAAAAGACCAGGCTTAAAGTGGGAGCCCTTCTTTGAAAGGATTAATTTAAATATTGGAAAGGGACATATACAACAGGGGGAAAAGCATATCATAAACCAGGCAGAAAAGGATCTTTTCATTTTTAAGCATACATGTTATTGTTATTTTGAGTTTTTGCATGCTGGGTAATCATATTTGCCATATCACAAGTATGAAGGCCAGGAAACATCTGTGTGAATTATTTTCTCTTTTTGGAAATTGTGTGGGTCCCAGGGATCCAGTTCACATTGTGAGATCATGTGCAAGAACTCACTGAACCATATTGCTGACCAGACTATGATCTTGCACATGTGGGAGGACAGACATGATGAGGAAGAGGCCAATATGGGGCAGGTGGGTGCATAGAGACTGTTCTCCCTGTGGCCAGAAAACTGACCTAGGAGAAGGAAAGGAAGAGTTAGTTATGGCCTGTCTCTGGAGGAGGGTCAGACAGAGTCCAGGGGATATGAGGGAAGAAAACTAACAAAAGCTGTCAGACTAAATATTTGGCTTTTAACAGATGAACATGAGTAAGTGATTCCAACAATCCTTTATGAGACAATGAACTGCAATTTTGATGGACTATGTCTGACCTGTCTGGAGTTAAAAATGGGGAAGAGCAGACACAGGTCTCATCTAAGCATGATACTGAAGTGTGATTCTTTATACGACATTTTATTACTTTAAATCACATAATAAGAGAGGTCATTTTATATGAATAATTCTTTGCATTAAGAACCTGACCAAGGGTTTTAATATGAACCCAGAGATCCAAAGTAACGAAGATCATGGCTTGTATAACAGTTAAAGAGATGTATGGTGGTAAAAATAGAGAGGAGATTTGCTCTATATAGTCATAATTGGAATAAAACGTGAAACCAGTGGTCCCTAAATCCATCTTCAGGGTATTGGTATGAAAGTTTTAGATTCAAATAGAAAGTCAAAAGTATGCATAGTTAAGCAATCGTAGTCCAGTAATAGTTCTGCACATCATGTGTCTAGGAATATTTCAACTACTAGAAGGAAGTCACTACTGCAAAGTGGTCCCATAAATTGTTAAATTCTTCATCTTCTCTTCAATCACAGATAATGAAGTCCAGTCCTCATAAAAAGATCTCATCTAAGAGATGGATTGTTGATTTATTTAGGTTTTCCTCTTCCTGGGATTTAACATCCCTTTAAAAGGAAATGTTAAGGACAATAACTTACCTCTGTGCCTTCAGCCAAATAGTACCAGGCACACAATGAAGACAGAGATGACAGACTTTCATCCTGCTTTAGTTACTGTGGACAAAAATGAAGATCAATGTTTTTACACAAGTGTCCACCAAGTGGTGAACAAGAGTTCAAACAGATGAGCTAGCCCATGAAGGGCTTTCCATACTGAAGCCCTTAATAGACATCTTGGTTACCTCTGTCAAGATTAGCAAATATGATTAAAGCTTCCATTTGGTCTCTATTCAGATGTTTGTGTTAACTTAAGCTTTCAACATTTATGTGATATTACCAAGGAATGGGATTTCTTCTTTCTATGATAAATGTTTTGTTTGGAAAGCCTAAAGTATCCTCATTAGTGATGTTAACTTATTTGAATTCACATGACTTCCTCCACTTCTTCTCAAATATTGTATATTGCAAGGAATACAGCTAGTGATCAACTTAATAATGGTAATATATCATAATTGCATTCATTTTCATTTTCTAAACAACAAATCTTGTCAAAAATCATTTATAAACCTATAAACAATCAGTAAATCTTCTAGGTGAAGAGCTTGTTGGACCAATCTTTGAACAAGTCTTTTACTGTGTTGTTCATTTTCATGTTATTGGTTTTCAAGGGTTACATGTGTATAGAATGATACTACTTTATCAGATGTTATATATTTTCTCCAAGCCTATACATTATGTCTTAGTATTCAATTACTCTAAAAAGACACCATGATTTGACACCACTTATTACAGAAATCATTTATTTGAGACACTTAGAATTTCAGAGATTTAGCACATTTTCATAATGGCAGGGAATATGCCAGCATGCAAGAAGACATAATAGCTAAGAATTCTACATCTGGAGCCAGCAGGAGAACAGATGCAAGAGGACTTGCTTGAGTCTTTGAGATCCCAAATCCCATCCCAGTCACAGGCTACCTCTATCCAGGCCATACCTACTAATACATTCTCTTCGTGCCAAACTCTGGTGGTCAAGTATTCAAATTTATGAGGCTATAGTGGACATTTTCTTTCTTTTTTATTTTATTTTTTTAAAAACAATCTTTTTATTTTACATACCAATCCAAGTTCCCTCTCCCTCCTTCCTCCCACTCTCCCACTTTCCCCCTACTCTAATCCCCATCCATTCCTCAAAGAGGGTAAGGCTTTCCATAGGGAATCTATCATTTGTGGCAGGGCCAAGACCCTCCTCCCTGTATCTAGACTGAGCAAGGTATTCCTCCATAGGGAATGGGTTCTACCTGACCTCCATTGTCCTATAGCCCTACCATAATGCAAAAATGCATCCAGTCAAACTTCAAAAATCCCCATAGCCTGTCACAGCTTCAACAATGTTTAAATGTACAAAGTCTCTTCTGAAATTCCAGGCAATCACTTAACTCTAAACCCATGGGAAATCAAAATAAAAAAGTGTACCACATATTTCCAACATACAATGTCACTCAATATACACTATTATTCCAAAAGTTGGGGAAAGGAGCATAGTGAAAATCATTTCAGAAGGTTCAGTCGCAAGTACAGAAGGCTGCACTCCAAGTACACTGTACTATATGAGTTCAGAGCTGGAAGCAAGGATGAAAAGAAAGATGATAAAGAATCTTCTGAGACTCATAGAAATCTCTTAAATGTAATTCCATATAAAATAAAAATTAAAAAAAACAGATCATATACTTCAAACATATAATTGTACAGGATATACATCACCATTCCAAAAGGGAAGAAAGAGGAAAGAGACCATAGTAAGGAAAAACAAGACCAAAGCAAGACCAAAAACCAGCAGGACAAACTTTAATCTATGTTTGATGTCAAGGCATTCTTCAGATTTCCTACTCCTATCAGTTTTGTTGACTAAAACACACGTTTCTCTCTTGTGCTTTTCCACACTAAGTCTGCAGCTTTCATTGGCAGGAATCTTATGTCTCTAAACAAAATCCAGGTTTCACCTTTCCAACTTCACATAATGGCTTGTCTGGGCTTCCATTCAGAGATACCCTTGACACAAGCATGGCCTCATCAGTTTCCCTTAGCATGGAAGGATAGCCTGTAGGCTTTTTCTTCTTTTATTCTAAAGACAGAAGCACTTGGAAGAAGCTGCCAAGGTCTGCTGCTTGCTAGGGCTGGAACTTTTCCCTCATTCAAATTCAGTTGCACCAGTTTTCTGTTTCCCATGTTTTCCTTCACTTCTTGAGCTTGTCTTTAAATCCTTTCCACAATTTTAAATTTACCTGGATGGGACCTTGTCCTTAGTGCATAACTCTCTTAATTCCATTTAACATCTGGCTTTCCTTTAAACCTTTTATCTCCTTAAGCAATGGACCTAACACCATTATTCTTCCTGCTCTCCCTTTCTCCTCAAACCATACATGTTATAATTTTCTACATGCAGTTTGCTCCTTTTCATTATAAATCTACATAAAAGTCATTAATAGCAACCATAGGAAGAATCAGCACTATGCTCTCTTGAAATGTCCTCTGCCTATATAAATAATCCCAAACTTTTCAAATTACCCTCAGGCAAATATTTTGGACAAGGGCAAAAAGCACCCACTTTCTAGCCAAAATACCACTACAATAGTCTCTAGACCACTTACTAATATTCTTCTTCTCTGAAATCCCCTGAGTCATAATCTATGTTGCTCTCACCACCACTGACTTCCATGCTTCCACTCATATGGCTCATTAAGTACTATTTGAAGCAATCATTGCTTTCCTAATCAAAAGTTCCAGCATCCACATTCTGCCAACAAGCAGCATGATCAGGTATGTCACAGCAATATTCCACTCCTGGTACCAACTACTGCTTTAAACAGAGTTCTATTGCTGTGAAGAGATGCCATGACCTTGGAAATTCTTATAAAAGAAAACATTCAATTGGGGCTTGCTTACAGTTTTTGAGGTTTAGTGCATTATCTTTACAGCAGCAAAAATGTTGACACAATAGGCAAGCATGATAGCTGAGAGTTATACATCCAAATCCTGAAGGCAGCAAGAAGAATGAGCTGTTGGGCCTACCTTGAGTTTTTGAAACCTCAAAGCCCACCCTTAGTGACACACTTAGTACACAAGACCACATCTTCTTTTCCTTTTGAATAGTGCCAATTGCTGGATCTAAGCATTCAAATACATGACCCTATGGACAGTCATTCTTACTCAAACCACCTTCCACTCACTGGGCACCATAGGCTTGTAGCCACATCATAACCCAAAGATTAGCTTCTGGTCCTCTTCATTTTGTCTTTCAACAGATCATAAATTTTTACTTTCAGAGGAGCTGAATGGTACTAGTCAGTTTTCTGTCACTGTGACTAAATCTCTGTAAAAACAACTTTAAGGAGAAAAACTTGATGCTACTCATAGTATCTGAGAATTCTGTCCATGATCAGCTCATTCCCTCATCATGGTTGTGTGAAAAGGCGTATCACTACAGTACAAATGTGAGACAAAGTAAAAACAATTTCCTCATTGTAAACAAAATACATAATAGACAAAAAGTAGAATACACCATCCAGTGTATTCCTTCAGTATAACCTACTTCATCTAACTGGGCAGTACATCCTAAGGTTTATGTTGTCACCCACTAGGAGCACCAAATGGATATAAAGTCCATATCATGTCCCTTTGGGATGAAAGTTTAGATACGAATTGAATTACTGACCAATCAATACATTATTTCATTTAGTTTGTACCTAAAACATTATAATCATACCTAGAAAATCTAGGATAGTTTTTGTAAGGAACAGAAAAGGAATTGACTGAATGTGTGAGCAACAGATGAAATTCTGAGTAAATGTGTGTTATTGACATAGCAAAGCATGTGAAAGACCTCAGTATTTCAGACCAACTCAGGTTTCTGCTTATGAGAGTCAGAGGGAAAGGATAAATTCTCTGGTCTGAGTGTGAATGTTGACGGTTGTAAGCAGAAACTATCTACCTCAGTGCCCTCTCCTGGATGACTGCAGCTTCCTGAGACTGCTATTCTACAAAGTTCTCCTACTAAGATAAATTAAACTGCCTCCTCCTTCAGATGTGTAAATTAAAAACATTGTATTTTTGTTCTGTGCTTGCTGCCTTCTAAAATGTTTTTGTACCCTGTTAAACCTCTCCAACAACACAAAAATCCAAATCAGATTAAGTCAAACTGAATTAGGTAAAGCACAGGTTTAATGGATACCAGCACTCGAGGATAGTGTTCCAGTTCCCCAGTGAGGAGACAGGAATGAAGACTGGAAATCACGTGTTTGTTCTCTGGTTTGCTGTTTAAATAACGCGTGAAAGTGTTCTTGAGCATCTCTGAGGAAGGGTTATCTTTTGGCAGGCTTTCTTGGAGGTGGAGTCTGGACTGAGGCAACTCCCAGAGGAGGGGGCAACTTGGGATGGGACTTCAACCCAAACATTCCAGACTCTTTGGGTATGGGGCACCAGCTCAAGTCTGGCAACATGCTGTGGGTATGGCATGATGTTGGGGAGGAGAGAGTTGGAAGTGGGAAAGATCACACTTAGCGGGAGGTGTGGCTGGAAAGGCATCAATTAACTGCCATCCTGAAGACCTCAGACATTGCCAGTTTCCCTGGCAGGAAGGGTAGAGGCAGAACCGGACCTGCAAAATGAATAGGATGGTGAGTGTTGCAACTCAGCCCCCCACCAGCCCTAC
The DNA here is from genome assembly GCA_902806775.1 of Microtus agrestis. Lineage (NCBI taxonomy): Eukaryota > Metazoa > Chordata > Mammalia > Rodentia > Cricetidae > Microtus > Microtus agrestis. Next base: position 1,648,558 of record CADCXT010002379.1, on the reverse strand, counting down.
CTCACACACCAGGAAGAAATATACCCACTGAGTTGTGAGTCTGTCAAAGCAGGAACTCATTTAATGATATCAAGCAGGGCTTATATAGGGTTGTGATGGGGTGGAGAAGCCTGGGATGGGCCAAGGCAAAGCAAAGAACAAGGACCAATAATATTCTGCCATATTAGTTGCGGCTGGGCAGAAACCGGCCTAGGTTGGGTAGCCAGAGACAGGTCTCCAAACTCAAGTTAGGCTCAGGAAGTTACACTAGGCCTCACCAAATTAAAATTAAGCTTAGGGAGTTACATTGGGCCACAGGCCCAGGCCTATGAAGCCCATCAAGACATATGTTCCCTGAGAGATCTGAGAAGGCAGGTTGCTAGGAGAAAATATAGATTGTTATAATCTGTACTGATAAACATGAGTAGGCCCTTCATTGTCGCATCTTAAAAAACCAGAGAGTAGAGGGCCCTAACTCTTGGGCAAACCAAGAATCCTGAATAGGTGCCCACTTGAACCTGGAGAGGTGATACCAACATGGGTGTCCCAAAATCTTGGCAGTCAAAGGGGTGATAAACATTACCTTGTGAGGTCCTATCCATCATGATCTGAGAGATGTAGGAACTAGCTATTTGAGGAGTACTCTGTCCCCTGAAGAGAGTGGGGCAGATTCAAGAACATGAGGGTCTATTGTTGTGGGGGCAGAGAGAAAGCTGTCAGCATATGAATGGAGAAGAAACCTCAGAAGGAACAGTCTAGAAGGGTCTAGTCATGTATATTGAATCATGGTCCCTTGTAATTGGTTTTAAAAAATGGCAAGATTTTCATCAGCTTGCTGTGTGATCTCTCAGAGTTTTTCAACATTAACAACTTTTTATGAGACCATCTTCTTGCCCTGAAGGAGGCAGCAGATCGTGATGTCCCACCTCTGCCAGCCATTCTGGCCTGGTTGATAATCCCAGTATGGTTCTGTAGCTGGCACAGACAAGTCCCCCACAGGTACTGTACTGTCCACTAGGTGGGTCTGGTCTGTGTACTCTCTAGCTGCTGCCTGAAGCCTACTTTGCTCTTAAGGAGAGATAGTAGAGGCCTGAATGGCATGGAGATCATGCTAGGTTAAATTGATAGCAAAACTCCTTGATATAAACAGAAGGATTGGCAGAGAAGGAACCCGACTGCTTTTCTAATTGTGAGAGCTCCTGAAGAGAGAAGGAAATGTGGACTCTAACAATTCCATCAGGTCCTGAAACCTCTCGGAAAGGGCAGAGAACGTCTGGAGGTTGGTATGAGAAGAGACAAGGAAGGATTCGGAGGGGTTAGGCCAGTGTGTAGAAGGGGTCAATGAGATGGATTGTTGCATGGAAGAGTAGGAAGAGGCAGTAGGAGAAATTGGAGGGGAGCAAGGTGGGTAAGGAGGAGGAAGTTGGCCTTCAACCTTCTCTTTGGCTAGGGAGGAAGTGGGAAGGAGGGAGAAGGGGAAGAATGTGAAGAATGTTGCCCTATAAGATGTGGTTGGGTAGTCAGGGTTTGAGGGAGTGTAGGAAGGTCCAGTGTCTCTGGCAGCATGGTCAAGGCAGAACATTCAGGGTCTCAATTCCCAGATAGTCAGGAATCTGGAGGTGCTATGACCGTGGTTACCAAACCAGTGCTGTAAGACATTGGCTACTGAGGGTGGGTCAGGAGTGCAGTGCCCAGAAACCAAAGACATATGAGAGCTCTGTCCACTTGTCTGTCCCCATGCAGGCAAAACTTTCAAGATCACGGATGATGGAAAATTCAAGTTTACTCCCGGTGGCCACTCTGTCCCATTGCCAATATCATATTGAAGTTAGATCTTAAAGCAGAGAGAGATTAACCTTTGGGGACAGATGATATCTGACAGTTCCAATTGAGAAAGAACTTGTAAAAGGCAGCCCAAGGCATTTGAGAATCTGGCTTCAAATTGCAGGTGCCGATCTCACAAGTCTACGCCAAACCCAAAGCCTAATGCAAAGTGTCCACTGTGGTAGACTTTTGGGTCAAAAAAAAGAGAGAGAGGTGTGAAAAATTCCTTTACAGGACATCTCCTGATGAAGGTACCCCTTGGGACAAAGCAAGGCCTTGTCCTGGTCAGGTCAGGAGCCTGGCACAGCCGCGTCTTTGCAAAAAAGCCAAAATCATATGAGGTCCTGGGCCTCTAAAGGCAATGACTTGGAAATCAGAACTTACCCAGATGAAGCCAATCTTAGCCTGGTGCAGGTGCAAGGGAGGGTGTTTGCTCAACATGTGGTCCTGGGCAGGTGGGAAAAACAGCCTCTCAGTGGGACCTACAGATGAAAAGTTTTTCCACCCCAATAAACCTCTCTGCCAATGCAATAATCCAAATCAGACCAAATCAAGCTGAATTAGATAAAGCCCAAGTTTAATGGATACCAGCACTCCCAGGAGGCGTTCCAGAACCCCAGCGAGAAGATTGGAAGCCACATGTTTGCTCTTTGGGTTGCTGTTTAAATACCATGTGGAAGTGGTCTTGAGAATCTCTGAGGAGGGGGTCATCGTTGGGCAGGCTTCTTGAAGGTGGAATCTGGATTGAGGCAACTCCCAGGGAATGGGACTTCTACCCAAACATTCCAGATTTTTTGGGTATATGGATGCCAGGACCTGGGGTGAAGCCTTAACCCAAACATTCAAAACTTTTTGAATATATGTATGCCAGGGTCTGGGATGAAGTGTTAACCTAAACAGCTTCCAGCAGTGAATAATAGTCTACTTGATCTTAGCCTTTCTGTCTGTGTGTCTGTGCTTTCTCCATTCCCTGATCATCCTAAATAGGTCAGACCTTGAAGCCATTCTGATCAGACTTTCCTCTCAAATAGCATGTTTAGCACCTTCCAGCACTCTGAAACCTAACAAGTAGGGATGAAGTTCTCAAGGAAGTACCGGCTTCATCTAGTCATATTCTAAGACTCAAGTATGCAGTGTCTTCAGAAATGATACTTGACAACAAATTCTAGAATAGAAAAAAGAGCATTGACCATAGTTTTCTATGTTTTTATGTCTGTAGGTCCCCACTAGCCAACAACTCCAAGATGGGTAATACAGTACTTTCTATCATGCTTTTTATTTTTCAGCTTATGGTGTCTAATAGAATATGAGCACATTTACATAATAAATAAATGTTAACACTTTTAAAATATGTGTACATATCTATTCTTAAAAAGCACCTACAGTAGTAGATTTCCTAATGACATTTTGAAGTGTCTTCAGTTCAGTTATCCAATCATATATTTCCTCCTCTACCCTACCCTCTCAATACCCATCATATTTTTCCCACAGATGTGTTCTGTTACTATCTTTGACCCATTAAGCCATTGTGCTGTGTCTCCCTACTCTTAAAATGCTGTCATAGTTTCTTAATAATTTCTTAATATCACACATATACATTATAGATGGTAATAAATTTCATAAATATATTTCAATTCAAGTATATCACATAGTTTACCTATATTCAAAAGGTTTCATATTAGGAATTCAAAGCGCTCTGTGCTTTTTATATATTTATTGGAAAAGTTACTAATGTCATATATAGACAAACAGACAGCAGTCCAGCAAAGATGCTGAGTCAGTATAAGGCAGACAAGACAATAAGATCGTCCCTTCTCATATATTTTAGAGGAAGAAGTAGGTTCTATGCCAGTGACTGGCAGTCAATAGTGAATGCATACAGTCAGACTGTCTCCTGATGCAGAAAAAGAAGGGAGTCTGTCTCTCAGAGTCCTGTGCCAAAATCTTATATGGTTTGATGTGGGAGTGTCATATATCAATCTGTTGATTTCATTGGATAAGCAATAAATAAACTGCCTGGTCCGATTGGTTAGAACATAGGTGGGTGGAGTAAACAGAAGAAAATGCTGAGAGGAAGAGGAAGTGAGGTCAGAAAGCATGCAGCTCTGCTCAGAGCCAGATGCCTCAGAGAGAGACGCCATGCTCCTGTCTAGTGGGCAGAGAGGATACCTCTGCTCTCTGAGGCAGAGGGATGAAGCTCTGACCCAAGATGGATGTAGTCTAGAATCTTCCTGGTAAGCGCACCTCATGGTGCTACTTAGATGATTAGAAATGGGTTAAGAGGTTGAAGCTAATGGGCCAACCAGTGCTTAAATGAATACAGTTTGTGTGTTGTTATTTCGGGCATGAGCTAGCAGGCGGCCGGGGTGCTGGGGACGCAGCCCCTGCCGCTCCTATTTCAACAATGGTTGTGGTTAAGAGCAAAAATATAGAAGAAACAAGTTAATAGAATAGCTTTACTAAATGGCGGGACCCTGCCTAATATATTTACTCTCTATAATATATTCCTTTGCACCTCCCATCTCCTTGTCCCATTCATTCTCAACACAGTTTTTCTAAGTTTATTATTGCTAGTTATGTGCACCCATGTTTTGCCAGCATGAATGCTTGTGCACAGCATGTGTGCCTGGTGGTTGTGGAGGCCAGAAGGCACATGGTCCACTAAAACTGTCATTACAGATAAATGTATGCTGCTATGTGGTTACTAGGAGCCAACGGTAGGTCTTCTACAAAACCAAGTACTCATTACTCATAACCTCTGAGCCATCTCTCTAGTCATTCACACATTCTGCTTCTGCTTTAACATCATATAAGCTATATATTTACATATAAAGGATTTTATCTATTTATGGAACATGAAAACTCCATGTAAGAAAACAAATGTTGCATTTGTCATAGCCTGGTATATTTTAATTAATATGGTAATTTCTTTCTTCATATATTTTCCAGCAAACAATTTAATTATTTTGACAGAATAAACCATATCATATGTATATTCTATATTTTTGGTTTTGTTTATTTATTCATTTTAAAACCCAGCTACAGTTTCGTCTCCTTCTCTCTTCCAATTTCCTCCCTCCTGTCTCCTCTCTCAGTCCACTCCTCCTTCATTTCTGTTCAGGAAAGGGCAAGTCTCCCATGAATATGAATACAACATCTCATATCAAGATTCTCCATGTATTAAGGTGACCCAGTGTGAGAAGTGAGGTCCCAATGCCGGTAAAACAGTTTTATTCCATATTTTTTTATTATTCATTCATTTATTGTGAATGAAATGATTTTTTATCAGTTTCTTTCTTTTCAAGTTCATTATTAGTACTTGAAAAGATCGTGATACTTATAACATTTATATTGTATACTAATAGTGTGATGAAAGTATTTGTCAATTATAACAGTTTTATGATGCAGGCTTTAGACTATCTAATGTATAGGATCACATCATCCTCAAATGGTGATACTTGGATTTTTTTCCTTCCTTATTTGTTCATCTTTATTTATTTCTGATGCCTAGTTAATATACCTAGAACCTTAAGGACTGTATGATTAAGAGGTCAGAAAATGGACTTCCTTGTCTCAATCCTGATTTTAAAGTAAGTACTATTAGTTTGTCCTCATTGATATGGTGCTGAATATATGTTTGTCAAAGGTGCCCTGTAATATGTTAAGACATGTTTCAACCTTTCAAACCTATCTTGTGTACAAGCTTTGTTATTCTATCTTGGCATTCATTCACTTTTTTGTGTTTCTCACTGAATATTTTTATATTAATATCAAGGTTTATTTTGGGGTTAATCCCATTAAACCTCTCGGGGTCCAGAAAGGACATAGTTGGCAAATTCCATAGACAAAGACAATGATAATATGCATATCAAGGTCACAAAAAGGGCAAATAGAAGCTGACAAAGAAGCACTCTGGAACAAGTCACACCACCTAGGAAAGAGCCAGCATCCAAGGGCAAATATCTGGCATTCCCAACCATTAGATAAAGTTGCTAAAGATCCCTGAACCTGGACTTCACCCACACCCAGACCTGATAGTCTGGTAAGGGTGGTGCATGCTGCCTTCCTGCTCAGTGCCTATCCTCTATAAAAATTTCTATATGGTCTGTTAGCAAGTAATTTTGTAAGATTGAATCTATGTAAATTTGACTGTTAGAATGAAGAGAGAATGTTATGACTTTAAGGTCTCATGGTGTGGGGGAATGGAAAGGACATTGCTTTGCCCCTGCAGGAGATGTTACATTGCTCGATGTTTTAGGAACTAATCCCATTTTTAGGGAGAATCACCATGGTTTCACAATATTTAACAGAACTGACAGCAACGTATCCAAAAGATAAGACTTCTCACAGCCTCTGCAAAACACCGTCTCTCCCCAAACCTCCCCTCTCTCCCTAATCCACTCACCCTCAGTTTCTCTCCAGAAAACAGCAGGCCTCCCAGGGATTTCAGCAAGTCATGACATGAAATTGCAGCAAGATAGTTTTCTCTCTTCCTATTATGGTGGGATGAGGCAATGCAGTGAAAGAAAGGATTCCAAAAGTAGGCAACAGAGTCAGAGACAGCCCCTTGTTTCCACTGTTAGGATTCAACAGGAAAACCAAGCTATAAACTCTAGCATATGAGCAGAGGGCCTAGGTCAGTACCTTATAGGCTCTCTGCTTGGTGGTTTGGTCTCTGTGAGCAGCTATAAGCCCAGATTGGTTGATTCTGTGGATTTTCTTGTCCCACTCAAGTTTTTAATAAATTATTGACCATTTCCTTTCTAAAATTTTAATTTTTTTTACTCTCCTTTTCTCATTAAAATCTGCGTTCGTATTGATATCCTTCTATTATCTGCTTCTATTTTTCAAAATTCAATCAGGATATTTATGTAATGTTTAATTATATTGCACATTCTTATAATTATTTTTGAACGATTTAGCTCAGTTTTTAACCAATCAATTCTCATTACATTAATCCAGACTGATCATTTTTAGTATGTCTATAGAATGAGAAATTTTTATTGTTGTTATCTGAAATTTTCATGATTCCTGTGTTTCTAGAAGCACTGGAATCTGCATTTCTAAAATTGTTATTTGCATTTTAGAATATATCCATATATTTTAATGTTAAAGTATTTAGAATATTCAAGCTTGACTATATTGTAGAGTTGGTGTCTTCTTTCTATTCCCTGAAGTTAAACTAGCTCAAACATCAGTTTACATATTCAAGATAAAATTATGACTGAAGCAGGACTCTGGGAGTGAAGTACTAATGACATAAACAGCCAGAATTGATCTATAGGCCAAGTTTTCAAAAAAAAAAAAAAGATTTTAAAACTCACCCTTCAATTCCAGTAACTTCTGGAGAATATAGAAACAAGATAGCATTGACTGTATATTCCATATTTAATGAAGGAACTTGTGAAATTGTGGCTCCTATAAAAGGAAAAGTTTCTCATTATACTCCAAAACAGTTATTCTAGCTGAAGAGATGAGGAAAACATATATGCCATGTGAAGTAGGAGGGAGATATGAAACCACAGAGACAGCATCAAATTAACTCAAAGAAACCCTTTTGGAATAGTCCACAGACTGAGCCTCCCTTTTTGATGTCTGGTGGAATAATGGTCATGTACAACATCCTATACTAAATTAAATTGTATTTGGGGATGAAATTAACAGAAATCGTGTATGTGCTTAGTACTGGAGTAACACTGTGGAAAACAGAAGAAAGAAAATTAGCAGAAAGTGGAACAATGAACTTAAAGAGTAGAGATAAAGTACAGATAACACACGAGTCATGGGAGAAAGGAAAATATGAACAACATATGTTATTGAAACATACAATCTCGTCTCAGCTGTTGTTCTGAGATATTGCCTGGAGACTGTGTGTGGGGGGTGTGTGTGTGTGTGGGTGTGGGTGTGTGTGTGGGTGTGTGTGTGTGAACACGGTAAAGTAACAGCCATAACATACTAGGTACAACAGTGTATATGGACCCACATATAAATACATGGATAATGCTGTTGAAGTAATAGGAAAATTGCATGTCTGTGGTGGCTTGAATGAGAATGGGTCCAACAAGTCTATACATTAGATTATTTTGTCTCTAGGTAGTAGAATACTTTAGGAAGGATTAGGAGGTGTGGCCTTATTGGAAAAAGTGTGTTACTCAGGCCAGGTTTTGGGATGTCAAATGACTCCCTCCATTCTCAATGTCTAACTATCTATCTGTCTGCCGCACGTCCATCTGTCTGTCCTTCTATCTATCTATCTATCTACCTACCTATCTATATACCTATATATCTCTATATCTCTGTTTTTGTCTTGTAATTATGTCTCAAGAGGTGAGATATCTACCTCCTTCAATGTTCTCTATCATAGTGGTCATGGAATGTATTCTAACCTTCTTAAATCACACATGCCAATTAAATGCTTTCTTGAACAAGTTTCCTTGGTCACAGTGTTTATCACAGGAATATAAAAGTTACTAAAACAGAAGTTAGTTCCAAAGGTGGTATATTACTATGAAAAGTTTGAGCATGCTTTAATATGGAGGGAGGTAGTAGGATTTGGGACTTTGCAATAGGAAAGTTGTTAGCCACTGTAAGTGTGGAATAACAGGAAATCCTGCTAGGAATATGGAAGATAATAGTCTTGAGAAAAATGCGAACTATAGAGGTTTAACTCAAGAAGTTTCAAAAAGGAGAACATTAGTAAGTGGGTTAGAGACAATTTTCATAATGTACTAGAGAAGAGTGTAGCTACAGTCTGCCCTTGTCCTAAGAATCTTCCTGAAACCAAAGTGAAACGTATTGAGGCAATTTCATCAGCAGGTAAAAGTTCAAGAGTACCTGATATTGGTGTTGCTGTGTTGTTATTAATGATCATTCTTATGCTGGTCTACAATGAAAAAGAACAAGAAGGTGAAAAGCAATACAAGATGTACAGTTTGAAGTGAAAATGAACATATGAGAATTTAATGTTATAGCCTTGGCTTGTGTTGACAGAGGTGGAAAATGTAAAGAAATGCCTGATCCAAATGGAATAAAAAGGGGTGACCAGAGGGCAGGACAAAAAAATTAAAAATCCAAATTGGGGAGGGGGAATAAGGAAATTTCCTTCTCACAGAGAACAACAACAAATCAAAGCCTCTACCAATGTGATTTAAGAATGCAAGAATTCACCCCAAGTTGGAAGTCAAACTTGGAAGTGTTGTCCACCAGGTTGGGGCTTTAGAATCATGAAGGATATAGGAAGAAATGGGCTGTAGAAAAATTCTGCAAGGGACTGGAGAGCCTTGTAGGCATGTAGCAGGAAAATCTTAGCAACATGGAGATTCTGAAAGGGCATTGTGTATAACTGTAAAAGTGGTGCTTAAGTTGAGTAAAAGACCTCTAGATGTTGGAGATGCAAGATTCATGGAATATTTGACAAGGAGAGCCAGAGATTTACAGTAGTGCTGAGACAGAGATGTGTGTTGTCACCAGCAAAGCTAGAAGAATGAAGCCATCTAACATCTACCATTTGACATGGAGCTATGGAATTTGCAGTGTGTGCTGCTGTATTTTGGTTTTACATTGGTCCAGTATTCTCCCACTATGCCCCCTTTCCTCCTCTATGGAATGGTATTTATATTCTTTGCCCTTAGAAGTTAGAAGCACGTAATTTGCTTTGTGATTTTACAGAGTTACAATTCAGAAATTGTCTTCAGTCTCAGAAGAGTCTTTTGAACTTGGATTTTTAAACAGTGCTGGGAATTAAAGATGATGAGACCATTTGAAATTATATTAAATATTTTACATTATACATTTATGGGACTGGAAGTATAAAACACTGGTTTAAATGAAAATGATACCCATAGGCTCATATTTGAATGTTTGTGCCACAGTGGTGGAAATTCTTGAGAAGAATTGGCTATTTTGGACTTGTTAGAGAAGGTTTGTTACTAGGTATGAGCTTGGAGGTTTCAAAACATCCCAACCATTCCCTATCCCTCTCTCTTTATTGTGGTTTTGTCTTAAGACAAGAGCTCTCATCAATTGTTCCAGAACCATGCCTTCTTGAATACTATCATTCTCCAGGCCATGATGGTGACAAGACTCTAACCATGTGACATCACAAGACCCAAATTAGACATTTTTAGTAAGTTGCCTTGATCATGGTGTTTTATCACATCAATAGAAATATTCTAACACAATATCCTAGGGCAAGAGAAAATGTTAGAAGCAAGTGACCAAGCATAAAACAGATATTCATTTATAATGTTTAGAGACCAACACAATATTACATAATTTGATTTGTATGTAGGAAAATATAAATTGAAATAGTCCACATAGTTTTTATAGAAACAAATACAGAAATGTTAATTAGGATAAGGAAATTACTTTTTTGTCAAATAAAATGTTGGTTGTCATCTAATAATTATATCAAATGTAACCATCAGTGGTTTTGGCTCCAGTCAATGTAGAAGGGAATAAATACTTGAAGCCGATCTATTAGATTGAACCTCTTAATGGCAGCTAGAAATATAAATTATTTACAGTAAACAGAAAATGACAGGACAAAAATTTTAAATAAACATAAATTAGGCAATTAGAAGAAAGCATGAGAAGCCTTCAACACCAGCCTCCTAAAAACACTTAAATTTGGGTCATATGAATCAGATGTCTTACATTTGGACACAAACTAAATAGGTATCTGTTCTTCACAGAGCCATGGCAACAACAAAGTGTGTTCAGTCAAGAAGCAGAAGGCAGCTAGATCTCCAGGAGATGCTGACAGAAGTGGGGTTGTCTGTTGACTCCTGGTTGCATAAGCTTCAGGAAGACCTGGGTGTGACCTGTGCCATGGACTTACTATACTTAGAAGAAAAAGACCTCCAGAAGCTGAAGTCCCAGACACAGCACACATGGGAAGAAAAGGCTCTGGAGAAACTGTTTGATATCTCACAGCGAAACAATGTTGCAGAGTTCCAGGAGACTCCAGGGGAGATGATAGAGAGCAGACAGCAGCAAGCAGAACAGGCACTGCAGGAACTGAGGGCCTTACAGTCAGAAGGGAAGCACAGAGAAGACGAAGAAGTTAAGAAAAAAGAAGCAGAGCTGAGACAAGCAATGGAGATTCCTGAAGAGTGCTGGCCAAGGCTGGATGTACCCCTAAAAGATGTCACTGAAGCAATGGAAAGACATCTCAACCATATGGAGCAAAAACTTTCCTACAGTGGAAACCTCCCAGATAGAGATCTAGTAAAATGGGCATCTGGAGGGCTGGCTCTGCAGGGAATTTATAAGACAAGCAAGGGAAAGGACCAATTAGCAAAGAGAGAAGAGCTACTCAGGGTCCCCAAGGAATTCTTTCTCTTTGCACCTGAGCAAGGAAAAATGATGGACGCAAAAGAATTCATGTCTTCTCAAGCAGAATCTCAGTTCACCGAAGGAGTGGAGCAGCTGGGATTTAGAACAATGATATCAGCCAAGGGTGAAAACTTGGGATTTAGTCAAGAATGTGGTAACGATCAAAGCAAACAATCCGAATCTATGGACACACAGCAATCAAATTCAGAGCACTCTTATTTCTCTTCAGTCAAGTACAGCTACATGCCACTAGCTTCCTTCCACTTTCGAATTGATCAGCTCCAGCTCTCTGAGGCTGCGCTCAAGGAACTGAAAAGCATTGAGGAACAACTGGAATACACTAATGAAGCAGACAGATTCCTACTACTGAGAAACAGTACTGAAAACTTTTTCAACAGATTTGGTTCTCATGCTAATCAAGGCCCTCTGCATTTGGGGGGAATTTACTGCTGGAAGGCCATTTCAGAGGGTTTCCAAAGTGATCAGCTAGATTTTGTGAAGCAGTGGACTGCAGAGGCTTTAGATTGTCACATAACAGAGAGCTCCAGTGGCTTTGAAGGTGAAGTTGAGGCAAGGATGAAAATGTCAGAATCACATTATGTAAGATCATGTCAGAATACACCTAGTCAAGAGCTCCAAATCAACATCCAATTATCTGTGTCCAAGATAGGTGGACCATCAGAAGCAAATGGAATTTTCCAGTGGACAGCTGGTCTACTTGCCAACAACAAAACATGGTCTGTTATTGATAAGGGAATTAGGCTGGTGCCTGTATGGAAAATCATCCTCAGAAGTCACAAAAGTGATTTTAAGAACCCTTTTCAGGTGGCTAAATGCCTGAAAGAAAACTATGCTATGCTGTCTGGCCTTCCTACTCAGATTCAGGATGAAGAATTTTTCAGTATCATCCAAGAAACTAGACTTTTACAAAAGAATATTAAATCCCAAGCAGGTTATGATGGTGATGGGAAACTGAAGAAAGTGATAGATGTTTGTGTGTACAAATTGACAAACTTTCTGAAGGCCCTATCTAGCATGGAGGGAATACACCAGTTAGAATCAGAGGGAGAACAAAGAAAAATCACCTCATTTTCTGAATTTCTTCAGACATTAAAGGAAATACAAAAAAACCTAGAAGGGAGTATGAAAAAGAAATCTCCACAAGCAGTGGAAGAAGCTCAAAGAAAAGCCACATATAAAGTCACCACAGTGTTTGGTACCTTCTTGAACTACCTTAGAGAAGCAGAGCAGCCTGACCTGCAGTTGCTACTTATCTCAATTGCAGATGGTTCAGGCAATGTGCTGGAAAGCCATGTTTTCCAAGCTTTCCTGGGATGTGCTGAGTTAAACTTCCTCTTGGATGAAATTCAAACTGCCCTACACATTTATCAGGAGCTCAAAACTATCTGCCAAGATGGGGCACAGGCGTTCCTAGTACTCAAAGCACTGAATACCACAGTTGGAAACACAGCCATTTCTCTAGAAGAAAAAAAGGAATTCTTAGCATTAACAAGGCAGCATATAAAACAGCTATTTTCTCCAAAAGTTTCAAATGTTCTTACAAATTCTGGAACAAATCATGATTCCAAGAATCAGGAGACTGACATGAGATTACACACTGATGGGAATTATAAACACATCTCTCCTTTGAGGATGGATGAGGTGAAAGAACAATTGCAGTGTCTCAACCATGAAAACGAAGAGACTTGTAACATGCAACATAATGAAAACATCAAAGAGGAAATGATAGAAAAAGGACCTTTCTTAAGCTTACTACAACGTTTAGGCCTAGAACATCGCTACCCAAAAATGATGAGCAAAGCTGACTTCCATCTGATCTGCAAGACTTCTGTACACAACTCCCAACCAGCATCTGAACAGGAGCTTCCCTTCTATTTCCTACAAAAGCTACTGATGCTAGACTGTGGGTTCAGACATCTGATTCTCAAAAAGGCTGAAAATGATGAACCTGAAAATTTAGTAGGTCCCTGTTATGAGGAAACTGATACTTTTGATCCATTCGAAGACTTGTCTGATGACAAAGATGAACCTACTGATCCTCTAGACACAGAGTCCCAGCCACGCATTCACCCAATGGACATCCAAATGGCCCTTTTTCACTGTGCAGATGATCTTGCCAGGCAATACATTTTGTCCAAACTTTCCATTTGTCAATTTGCACTCCCCCTTGTAGTACCAATTCCCAACACTTCTCAGATTCAATTCTCTCTCTGGTCTCTCAGACAAATCAGGAAAAGCTGGCAAGAGTCAAGTAAATCATCACAAGAAAAGAGCTACAGTCACAGGAATCAGCAGATGTGCTGTGTCTCTACCCCCATTGTGTCCTTCATTAGAGTTGGAAAAGGCTTCTCTGCTTCCAAATCTCAGATCATGAACTCTCTCCTCAGTAAACGTAAACATGATGTGTTTTTTCACAGGCACTGCAGAGGAAGCAGCAAATATTGTCTCCTGATGCAGGGAGTTGTGGAGATCTCCTGGTTCTGTCCTGGGGGTCAAGGTGAGGACACATTTGATAAGTGTGTGGCCTTCACCAATCTTCATGGAGATGCCAAGGACCATAGGCAACAACTCAGCTTCCTGCAGGATGTCTCTTCTGTCATTGTGGTCCTTATGTCTTCTTCTGATGACAATAAAGAAAACCAGAATATTGTCAGACACTTGAGTCAGTCTTCAATACCTCTATTGTGTTTGTTGGATGATAAAAAAATTGTCTCGGTCAATAATTCTGGTAGAAGAGTAAGAATTGGCATCAGGAATAGAAATGAGGCAGAATTAACAGAAGAACTCACAAATTACATAAAACATTTACTAAAACACTCTGAAACTTCTTTGAGCTTAGAAGATTGTTCACAAATGGCTCGAAAACAAGGATTCCTAGTTGATGAAGACCAGAAAGACTGCAAGAAAGCTAAAGAAAAGGCTGAGGTTATAATGGCCCTACTAGCAAAACAGACATTATCAAAGATAAAGGAAAACTTACTACCACTTCAGGGAAATGTCTGGCACATTTGGTGTAAGAAGGACAAAGAACTCTATCATCTGACAGAAAAAGGAAATCGGAGTATTGAACAACATAAAAGTGATATTGAGAGAGAGAAACAAAACCTACGCCATCAACAATTAGAAAAGGCCTTTCCTCTCAATCATGTAATGTGCTTTTTCCTTAACATCCTTCAAGAAAATGAAGAAATTCCTTCCAAAGAGTATATCTTGACCTGGTTGAGTCTGCTTTTACATAACTTAACTAAAGAACATTTAGAAAAATTACAGGAGAAACAAAGGTCTTTGTGGTCATTGAAACGAACAGAAGAACATAAAAAGTGTGAAAGCAACTTCTTGATTGACCAGCAGCAGCAGATAGAAGCCATCACCATGGAGATTCATGACTGTACATTTGGCATCGAGAACCTTCTCCGAGAAGTTGCCCAAATCTATGAAGCTCTGGAAGAAACTTACTCCCCTAGAGATAGTCTCCCTCTCTGCCTCCCCCATATTGCTGCAGACCTGATGGTAGCTGGTCTTCCCATTGAGCTGATGGATGGGGATGCTTCATATGTGCCTGTAAAGTGGGTGATGGCTGTTTTTGACAAGATCTCAGAGAAAGTTGGAGACAAAAGGTTGTTTGTTCTCTCTGTCCTCGGACTGCAGAGCTCAGGGAAGTCCACCCTACTGAATGCACTGTTTGGGCTGCAGTTCACAGCCAGTGCAGGCAGATGCACCAAGGGTGCATACATGCAGCTCCTGAAGGTGGAAGAGACATTCACAGAGGAACTTGGCTTTGATTTTATGCTCATTGTAGACACAGAAGGACTTCGGGCTCCAGAACTCAAAAACAAATCCCAGAATTGGGACAATGAGTTGGCAACATTCGTTACTGGTCTAGGAAACTTGACTCTCATCAATATTTTTGGGGAGAATCCAGCAGAGATGCAGGATATCCTTCAAATAGTTGTGCAGGCTTTTCTCAGAATGAAACAAGTGAAAATCTCCCCCAGTTGCATCTTTGTCCATCAAAATGTGGGAGAAGTTACAGCTAAAGACCAAACTGTGGAAGGACGAAGGAGACTGGAACAGAGACTGGATGAAATGACAGCATTAGCCGCCGAGTTAGAAGAATGTTCAGACATAACCTGCTTCAGCCATGTAATTAAATTTGATGTCAATAGTCATGTCTACTATTTTGCTCACCTATGGGATGGCAATCCCCCAATGGCCTCACCCAATACTTATTATAGCTACAATGTCCAGGAATTGAAGAGTATGATTCTTCAGACTGCCCAGCAGGAATCCAGGAGAAGGATCATGAAAATCTCAGATGTAAAATTCCGAGTTCAAGATTTGTGGAAAGCACTGGTCAGTGAGAATTTCATTTTCAATTTCAGGAACACCAAGGAAGTCATAGCCATGAACAAACTAGAAACTATATATAATCACTGGACCTGGGAGTTGAGGAGTTATGTTCTGGAATTACAGAACCAGTTGAACAATCAGATTCAGAATTCAAAAATAAAGACAATCACAACTAATACACTGGAGGGTCCACTTTACATGAAATATGATAACATCAAGCAAGAATTTGGTAAGTATTTTGAGGAAGACCCAGAGAGTGAAACATTGTTCCAATGGAAAGCTTATTTTGAACAGAAGCTACAAATGCTTAACGAATCACTTATTTCAGACACCAGAAGGAAAGGCAATGAGCTCATCAGTCTTAAACAAACCCAAGAAAGACTAGAGAACCAAATTTCACAATACGAAAATGAACTGTTAGAGAGGAGCCGAGAGTTGGCTTTAGATGTGAAGGATAAAGAATTAAGTGATGAAGAATTGCGTGAAAAATTCGATCAACTTTGGACAAATTGGATCTCCAATGTGACTCCAAGTGTTCCTCTTGTTACAGATCCTAACATTGATTTGGATTCTGAAAATATCCTTTTGGAGCATTTCAAAAATGAGAAAAATATTATAGAAAGACTAAGAAATGACTCTGGAGAGATGTTTGAAATCAACTATGACAAACATGTCCAAATGAAAAAACAACATGGTTTAATACCCTTCAGTTTAGAAACCTTTCATAAAGAATCCATTAAAAATGTTACTCATAATATTTATTCAAGATTTAATGAAACAATTAAAAACATTCGAAAGCAACAGTGTGGTTACAGTCAGAATGATTTTCATCAAATCTTGAGGATAATAGAACTAGAACTAAAATCTGTACCCCCCGAGGAAGAATACACAATTACCAGAGACTACATCATTGACTTATCCTTTTGTTTATTCCAGAAAGCATCAAAGATTTTCAAGGAAATGCATGAGGCATTTAAGATTGCAAATGATCCTGTGAACTATCTGGAGAGAAAGAAAAATGATTTCTTCATGAGTTTTAAGATATGCTGCCAAGGTGCCACCTCCATCAAATTGTTTGTTGACTTTTTTTGTCCTAAGCTCACTCCTGCTATTTATGCCACAGTATGGGGGGAAATGATTCGTAAAGTAACTGGAGACATACAATCCACCTGCCCTGCATTCAATGGAAACAGGGCTAACCTGGAGAAACACATTCTCATTTCTCTGGCAGAAGAAGAAAATTTTGAGAAGTATTGGAATTACATTCATCATCCAGAACAATTTTTTCGGGAATACATTACAGACCACATTGTAAAGTACTGTTCAGAAAAAGAAGGTGAAAATATAAAGACTTTTTTGAAAACAAGTTTAGAAGACATCAAGAATGCCATCCTCTCTGCCGTTCAAAATGCCACAGTGGTAACTAAAGATGAAAGCAGCACTGCTTCTCGCTGGTTGGATTTGTTCTGTGATCATCTAGGAAGCAACCTGATCTTTCCAAGGAAAGACCTGATAAGCATAGAGCACCTGGAGATAAAATATACTGAGTTTCTTGAAGAAACCATGAGTGCAGCTTTGGATCTTGCACTGAGGAAAGTCAAAGAGGACTTCTCAAGTAAGCCCATCGATGAAATGATTCCTGACATTGAAAAAATTCTTTCTGATCAGCTCTGTGGCTGCTGGAAGCAGTGTCCTTTTTGTAAAGCAATTTGTACCAACACCATTCCTGAACACGAAGGAGACCACAGTGTGTCACTCCACCGTCCTCAGGCTGTACGTGGAGCTAAATGGATAAACACAGAGGACTTTGTCACTCATTTTTGTACTAGTTTAGTAGCAAGTGATTATCCTTTTTTTGTAAATGACATGCGATATTCATACAAAAGATATCGAGAAGCAGGAGATAACTATGCCCGGTGGAGTATCACTCCAGTCTCATCTACCCAGCCATACTGGAAATGGTTTGTCTGTCACTTCAGATCAGACCTAGAGGAAAAATACAGCAAAAAATTTATAAATAGAGGAACAATACCAGGTTCGTGGTTCAAAATTACAAAGCAAGAAGTATTCGATGACTTAAAAAGTCACAATTAGAATACTAATAGTTCCACAGAAATTTTAAATTAACCAAGGGATCTTAAGATAAATTTAGGAGCTACATTCAAGATTCTACCTTATAAGTGAGAAAAGTAACCATTAATAAGTTACTATTTCCATATTAGAAGATTTTCTACTAAGAAGATTTTTCACTCTGTCTTTATTATTCCTGCTTGAAATATAATGTACTATATATGTGAATATATAATCAAACCAATATCATTTCAATAGCCTGTTTCATAGTTCATTATTCTGAATATTTCTTTCAACTAATGGGAAGTTATCTTAATAGACAAGTATTTTTGCTAGCCTTTCAGGCTGTCACAGATCTCTAGATCCGCTGATGGGAAATCTAACCAAAATATATGTCTGAGGGAAAGCTACAATGTGCATTAAAGTCCTTTAATTGGATTTTCCCTTTTCTCAAATAATAAGAAAATCTGACTTCAATGTAATAGTCTTCCTTGAGAATTGAGGATCCCAAAGCAGAGCAATTTAAGAAGACTCTGCTCTGCAAAATAGTAAAACAGGTTTGATCAGGACAAAGCCATAATGTCAGTGATCATGACCAATCCAATAAAGGAAAGATAAACAAGAACTTTTTTCTGACCATAGTTTTACTCTTTTCATACTTTCTGTCTTTTCATTTTCCTCTTCATTTTATAATAAGAGATAGCAAGTCAAAAATATTGATATTTAAAACACAATGTTGCCCAACTATAAACCCCAAAACCTACAGAAGTTACCTGCCTGCAAGATATACTTGTTCAATACTGGCACAAATATTATGGGATTTACTGAACACTTTCTGATTTGATTTATGGCCTACCCCATAAGATGGTACCTATACATACACTGCTTAAGTAGCCAAGAACATCAGATTAGACAGATCTCATACCTAGGGGAAACCTGTTACTATTATTCTGCTAAAGTAACAAAGCAATAAAATGATTGCTATATCGATAAATCAGTACATTGATCAACACACATCAGAGAAGTTTCTTCTTATAGTCGATGGAAGTTAACACAGAAACCCACTGTGGACAACATGCAGAGAGTGAGAGACTTTGGAGCACTCTCCTAAATGAAATATCTTTATCCTCATGGCTCAGGTAGCTATACAGTAGAGGAGGCTGAAAGTTTGGAAGAATTAGAGGCAATGTACAACTCCAAGAAAACAGTATTGAGCAAGCATAACAGGACTGACATGCATAGGAACTACTGGAGACTGTGGCAATGCACACAAGGTCTTAATAGATTCAAGCCAGACACTGTTGTAGCACTGAAAGGGAGAAGGGAACACAAGGTCCCACCCTTAATAAGAACTTGCCTGCAATTGATACAGACTGAAAAGGAAAAATCAATTTCAGCCAATGGAATCCCATGGGTATATTATCTACACTGTAGAACATGTCCCATGCACAGGAGTATTAGACTAACAACAACAAAAAAAAACTTCATTTTTTTTCTGTAATTTTTGTCTCATTTGGCTATCTTTGAGGATTTTCATTTTGTCTTACCAGATTTTTTTGTTGTTGCTCTTATTTTTTCTTTCTTGTTAACTTTACATTTCATTTTTTGTGGGTTTTTTATTTTGTTTGGGTGAAGGGGGTTATTGTAGATTATTTCTTTTTATAATCTTTTATTTTATTTTTATTTATTTATTTTACTTAAAAATTTCCACCTCCTCCCATTTCCCTCGCCCTCCCCCACCCCCTCCCTCTTTAGTCCAAAGAGCAGACAGGTTTCCCTGCCCTGTGGGAAGTCCAAGGTCCTCCCCCCTCCATCCAGGTCTAGGAAGGTGAGCATCCCACAAAGACTAGGCTCCCATAAAGCCAGTAAATGCAGTAGGATCAAAACCCAGTGCCATTGTCCTTGGCTTCTCAGTCAGCCCTCTTTGTCCAATACTTTCAGAGAGTCCGGTTTGATCACATGCTCCATCAGTCTCAGTCCAGCTTGCTTTGGTGAGCTCCGATTATATCAGCCCCACCGTCTCTGTATAAGACACAGTGCTTTCCCAAACACCATAAATTAGCCACTGCTAAGACCAGTGCCATGAATGAGCTACCTCTTTTTCCAGTTTTTTTTAAGTGGGTCCACACCAAGAATCCTAACATTTATCCTGCTTATCCTTTCGAACTTGGTGGTGAGATCCTTTTGGAAAATATAGTACACGTTTGAATCATAATTACATGGCAAAGTCAAGCAGATACTGACTTGGAAGCATAGTCTTTATTGGCTAGATTTCACAGTAATAGAAGGTTCTGTGCATTATATAATTGAATAGAAATGAAACAGCCGTACTCAGCTATGAATTCTTTGAGTTACAATAAAAACTATTTTGACAATATATGATTACCAGTTCAATGGCAACACTAATATTTTGGTAGTAACCAACTATTTTGATTGAATTTAATGTCCACTCTACAATATAGAGTTCATACCCTAATATTGTGAATTAGAAGAAAAATCCTCAGTTCACTCAGTGATGGAATGTGATTGGTAATTATAAGCCAAATAAATTGTTTTTTTCCCTAAGTTTATTTTGACCACTATTTGGTCATCAGTCATAGAAGAGGACTAATATTTTTCTTTTGCTTAGTAGGCACAGTAATAAGCTGATCCCTGACCTCTTATCTTTATAATAACATATTATTAATTCATCTCTAAATTCTCAGTTGAGCAGATTCTAATTAATGGAGATTAATTTAGAGACAAAGACCCAGTCAGCAAGCATTGAATAAAAGATTGTGGAGTGCTCATCTCTAAATGGGATCTCTGTATTTCACTTCCAGCCCACAAGACTGAGGAACATTGATTGCATAAGAGGGCATAGGGATACTATAAGAATGGACTGAGCTCCCAAGGTCCAAATGAGGAACAGAAGGAGGGAGAACATGAGCAAGAAAGTCAAGACCGCAAGGGGGGCATCCACCCACTGAGACAGTGGGGCTGATCTATTAGGAGATCACCAAGGCCAGCTGGACTGGGACTGAAAATGCATGGGATAAAACCAGACTCATTGAACATGGTGGACAAGGAGGGCTGACTGAGAAGCCAAGGACAATGGCACTGAGTTTTGACCCTACTGCATGTACTGGCTTTGTGGGAGCCTAGCCGGTTTGGATGCTCACCTTCCTAGACCTGGATGGAGGGGGGAGGACCTTGGACTGCCCACAGGGCTGGGAACCCTGACTTCTCTTTGGACTGGAAAGGGAGGGGGGAGGGGAGGAGGTGTGGGGAGGGAAAAGGGAGGCGGGGAGGAGGAGGAAATTATTAATTAAAAAATTTAATAAAAAAATACAAAAAAAAGAAAAATAAAGAATCAGAAAAGGAGTTGTCTTCAGTGTGCAGTATTTCGTAGCTATAACAGTGTACACATGAAGTTGAAATGGCTGGGACTACACGTGCAACCCTGGATAAAATCGAGCCAGCATGGATCAGGGTCTGGGCTAGGACTCATGAAGTCCTATCTCCTTGTGAGAAGCTATTAGCAGTTGATGGTTGCTGTGGGAGAGACACTATTGTCAATATGTGGGCTACGAGAAGCTACCCATCATCCCACATCTATGCATATAGACGCTGAACTAAACGGACTCAGAGCATATTTTTTTAATTAAGGCAGTACATGATATTGGATGAAAAATGTAAGAAGGGAATTAGAATTGAAGACGAAAAACATGGTAGAGTAGATTTGATTAAAAAATATTATATACATGGGAGTCATTATGGGGCCAGCAAGAAACCTGGTACTGCCAGGCGATGGTGGCGCACGCCTTTAATCCCAGCACTCGGGATGCAGAGGCAGGCGGATATCTGTGAGTTCGAGGCCAGCCTGGTCTACAAGAGCTAGTGCCAGGACAGGCTCCAAAGCTACAGAGAAACCCTGTCTTGAAAAACAAAAAAACAAACAAACAAAAAAAAAGAAACCCAGTACTAGTGAAATTCCCAGAAATCCACAAAGATGACCACAGATAATGCCCTAAGCAATAGTGGAGAAGGTCCCTGAACTGGCCTTGCCCTGTAGTTAGATTGATGACTAAGTTAAATGCCACCATTGAATCTTCATCCAGCAACTGATGGAAGCAGAAATCAACCATGGAGCATTGGACTGAGCTGTCAAAGTCCACTTGAGGAGTAGGAGGAATGAGAATGAGAGTGAAGAGGTCAAGACCATGATGGGGAATACCTTCAAAAACAGCTTACCTGATCTAATGGGAGCTCACCATCTCCAGCCTGATAACAAGATAATAAGCATATGACCAAGCTAGGCCTTCTAAATGTAGGTGACAGTTTTATGTCTGGGGCAAACTGCGGAGCCACTGAGACCAGAATTTATCCTTATTGCTTGTGTGGGCTTTTTGGAAGCCATTCTCTTTGGAGGAATACCTTGCTCAGCCTAAATACAGTGGTGAGGGCCTTGGTCCAGCCTCAAAGCAATGTGCTAGACTTTGGTAACTCCCCATGGGAAGCCTTACCCTCTCTGAGGAGTGAATGGGGGAGGGATGGGGAGAAGGAAGAGAGAATGGGAGGAGTGGAGGAAGTGGGAACTGGGATTGGTATATAAAATGAGAAAAGATAGTGTTTTAAATATAAATTAATTAATTAAAAAAATAAATTTTAAACTTCATTGCCTGTTTTGTTTCTCCTTTTGAGTCTGTCTGTTCAGCCAATTAGCTCACTTATATGCTGAAAGAGAGAGTTGGAGTATTTAATTTTGGAATTTTTATACATTCTCAATATGAATAAGCTATCTGACAAAGATTTTTATTATGTAGGTTGTCTTTCATTATGGTGCTTATTTTCTTCACAAGGCAAAAGAATTTTTAATTTCATGTCATCTCATTTGTCAATTTTTCAGGTTATTTCCTACATTAATCCTAGTCTTTTCAAAAGTTCCTTTTTTAGACTTTAGCTACACCCCTTTACATATATACATGTATACATTATAGGTAAGATCTGCATATGAGAGAGATAATGTTGTTTTTCCCTTTCTGAACTTATGTACCTTCACTTAGCTTAATCTTTTCCATGTCCACTAAACTCTGATTCTGAGATATTGAGTGGGGTTAGCCTAGGGACTTGGTCATAAAGAAGAGACAGGTCAGCCATGGTCAAGAGCGTTCACATATGATTACTGCACTGAGGAGTACTTAATGGCTTTCTGAGAAATGCTTCAGTTACTGTTTTCCAGGGGGGAAAAAGCAAGTCTTTTAGCATGGCCAAACCCGGCTAAGACTTAGACAATCTCCATAAAATATTACCATCAGCACTGTCATTTTGGAGGTCCTGTCTTGGAGCCCTGACATCTCTATACCCTCAACTCAATGCTAAAGCTGGATGGGACCTGGATCATTTTTAACCCTCTTAAGACATTTGGAAGAATGTCTTTAAATAAAATGTATCAAACAAGACCAGACTTTTTCAAATAGGAGTTAAACTTGGAAAGAAAGAAGAAGAAGAAGAAGAAGAAGAAGAAGAAGAAGAAGAAGAAGAAGAAGAAGAAGAAGAAGAAGAAGAAGAAGAAGAAGAAGAAGAAGAAGAAGAAGAAGAAGAAGAAGAAGAAGAGAACCACCACAACAATAATAAAAACATTAGAAACATGGCCTGGGGGTAATACAGTTTATAAGAATATTCATTACTCAAATAAACACCTGGATTACCTGTGGTAAGAATAAGCATTTCCAAAAAATTGAGAAAAGTATAAGTCTTATACTAGCTCTAACCAGACAAAATTATAGCATAGCAAGAGGAGTCACTAGCTGAAGTGCCATGGGAACTGGGGAGGGAAACCAACTTCAATTCAGTCCCACTCTCACAAGTAATTAGGTAACCCAAACTTGACTCAATGAGAGAAAAGAAGAAGTATAAGGAAAAGGAAGAGAAACAGAAAGAGAAGACAGCACCTCAGCATTAGTTTAATAGAGAGTTAAGGACATAGAGCATGACCTGTGAAAAATTGAGGTTGATAATATGATCAAAATACATTATGTTAAATTCTTAAAGAGTTATTAAAAATTTTAGAGTTGGATTTGTAGCTGCACCTGAAAATGATATTTTTTAGTGTTTTGAGCTACTGTTTGTAATAATTTATATTAACAGCTACAAGAAACCAATATAGTTAAAGAACTTACTCAACTAATGGGAAGGGCAATGGAGATCAAGCCAAGGTTTTCAAAAATGTTAGGCTAGTAGTATAACATTAAACTTTTTGCCAGTCATTCCCTTCTCCTTTTCTTTTTCTTTTTATTTAAAAATACTACATTTTGGATTCAGGCAGACACCCCTCTTCAAACACAGGCCAAGTACTTCATGAGACAAGTTAGGCCATTCACCCTCAGAACTTCCCTATTCTTCAGCTTCCAATAGAAGTTAATCCTCCCAGGCTCCATGATTATCGTGTCTCAACCCCCAAATCAGGCAGATTTTTTTTTCAAGCACAGTCCATGCTTACCAAAAGACCAGATAGGCCAAACGCTCCAAGACCTTCCCCATTCTCTCTATTCCCCCAGTTTGAATCCCCAGGATAATCTCTAGCCCTACAACAGAACACCAGGGGAGCTTACTCTCCAACCCCCATCCATGATTCTTGAGAAACTCACAGGTCAGTGAAATCTGTATACTCCTTCCCTTAGCTTCCAACAATCTCTTAAAATCCAGAGGGAAAACAAAAACCAAGGGAAAAAACACCCTCCTAAAATACACAAAACCAGAAATCTGCATCTAGACCTATAATCACCCCAAACCCAGATGACTAGATGCCAGAATAAGAATAAAATCAATAGCAATCAGAGCAATTTGTCTCCACAAAAGTCCAGCAATCCTACCACAGCATGACATGGATATTTCAACATAACTATAGCATAAGAAAAAGAATTTTAAAACTAACTGTAAGAATATGATAGAGTTCTCTAAAAGGAAATTAATAAATCCTCAAAGAAAAGTCGGGAAAACACAAACAAACAATTGGACAAATTGAATGAATCCCTTAAAGAATGCCACGAAACTATAAACAAACAACTGAAGGAAAAGAATAAAACTGTTCAAGACCTGAAGATGGAAATAGAAGCGATAAAGAAAGTCCAAACTCAGGGAATTCAGGAAATGAAAAATGAATGAACAGGAACTACTGAGGAATGCTTTATCAACAGAATACAGGATATGAAATAGAGAATCTCTCTCAGGCATTGAAGATACAATATAAGAAATGGATACATTGGTCAAAGAAAATGTTAAATCTAGGAAAGCACAACTTGCTATCTCTCATACAGAAGGGACCAAATGGAGAGTGACCAGGCACCAGGCGGGACACCCCACTCTCTATGACTTCCACAATGGGGCAAAACCCCAAGTCCCTTCCACAACTGTATCAGTTTTTCTAGCCAGCCCCCAAGAGAGTTTCCTGCATGTAGGCTGCCCCAATACCCACCCCTGTCCACCAGATCCCACAAGCTACAAGCTAAATCCTGGGCTAAAACTCACCTATTCTTCTGTAACCTTGGTGGAACTCTGAAACACAGCTTGCTACAATACAGAGAGGACCAAGGAGTGAGTGACCCGCCATGCAGCTGGACATCCCACATTCTAGAACCTACATAGTAGGGGAAAACCTTGGGGTCCTACTTCAACTGCTGTGGCTTATCTAGCCAGCTAGCAGGAAAGTTTCCTGCAGGAAGGCTGTCCCAATAACCACCCTCATCCACCTAACACCTTGTCCACAAGCTACAAGCCACATCCCAGCCCCAAACTTATTTCTCCTCCTGCAACCACAGCGGAACTCTAAAACACAGCTTGTTAAAATATTGAAAGGACCAAGAAGTAAGTGACCAACTGCCTGCTGGGACACCCCACTCTCTAGGACCACCTTAGATGGGCAAACCACGGGTCCCTATCCTTACTTGCCTCAGCATATCTAGCCAGCCCACAGGCAGGAGATTTTCTTGCTAAGAGGACCAAGAGAGAGGGCCAAGAGAGGATCTCTAAAGCACAAGCTATGACTGCACAGAGTGAACCAAGAGAGCAAACCAGGAGAGAAGACCAAGAGAGCTGGCTAAAAGAGACCACAGAGGCTCCTTGAGACACAGACGTGGACAGTACAGTAGACCAAGCACAATTCCCAAAGACACAGATAGCTACTGCAAGGATTGGACCATGACACAAAGACACTGCCAGCATCAACCAAAGGAAGAAATGAGTAGGCATCAATGCAA
This sequence comes from Microtus agrestis, assembly GCA_902806775.1. Classification (NCBI taxonomy): domain Eukaryota; kingdom Metazoa; phylum Chordata; class Mammalia; order Rodentia; family Cricetidae; genus Microtus; species Microtus agrestis. The sequence goes on along the minus strand of CADCXT010002379.1, from coordinate 1,622,741 downwards.
GAATTCATCCAGCAATCTAAAAAGCAACATGGTACATCAGAACCCAGTGGCTTTGTCATGCTAACTCAGAAGAAGCAGAAGAAAACGACTTTAAACATAACCTTATGAAGAAGATGGAGACCATTAAAGAGAAAATTAAAAAATTCCCATAAAGAAATCGAGGAAAAGACAAACAGAGAAAATGGAAGAAATTAATAAATCTTTCAAAGAAAACTCAAGAAAAAACAACCAAACAGGTAAAGCAAACTGTTTAAGACTTGAAGACTGAAATAGAGGCAATAAAGAAAATACAAACAGAAGAAACTATGGATATGGAAAATCTGAATAAGCAAACAGGAACTACAGAGGCAAATATAACAAACAGAATATAAGAGATAACAGGAAAAAATCTCAGGTGTTGAAGATACTATAGAGGAAACTGATTTATTGGTCAAAGAAAACATTAACGCTAACAAATTCTTAACACAAAATATCCAGGAAATCTGGGATACCATGAAAGATCAAACCGAAGAATAACAAGAATAGAAGAAGGAAAAGAACTCCAGCTCAAAGGGACAGAAAATATATACAACAAAATTATTGAAGAAAACTTTCTCAACCTAAAGAAGTGCATCCTTATGAAGTTACAAGAAGCTTACAGAATACCAAATAGATTGTATCAAAAAAGTGCTCCCCTCACCATACAATAATCAAATACTCAGACACAAAGCAAGACTCAATAAATACCATAACTTCCTTCATCCTATCAGACCACCAGGGATTAAAGCTGGATTTCAACAACAAAAAGAATAGAAAGCTTATAAACTCATGGAAACAGAACAACTCTTTATGAAATAAAAATGAATCAAGACAGAAATAAGAAAGAAACTAAACACTAAATGCAGAACGTACCCAAAATTATGGGGTACAATGAAATTGGTACTAAGAAGAAAGTTTATAGCACTAAGTGCTGACATAATGAAATTTGAGAGATTTTATACTTGCAACTAAACAACACACCTGAAAGCTCTAGAACAAAAAGAAATAAGCATACCCAAGAAGAGTACACATAAAGAAATAATCTACACAGGACTTAAATCAGTAAAATAGAGCAAAATAACACTTCAAAGGATCAGTGAATCAAAGAGATTGTTTTGGAAGAAAATCAAGGAGATGACCAAAGCCTTATATAAACTAACTAAAAGGCAAATAAATACTACACAAATAAAAAAACATGAATAAAAAATAGAACATAATAAGAGACAGCAACACAATCCAAAGGATCATTAGGCCATACTTATAAAACCGGTACTCCACAAAATTGGAAAATCTTAATTTTCCCGTTACTCTACATCCTGTCCAGCATAAGCTATCATTGCTGTTTTTGATCTTAGCCATTCTTACAGGTGTAAAATGGAATCTCAGGGTCATTTTGATTTGCATTTTCCTGATGGCTAAGGATGTTGAACATTTTGTTACATGTCTTTCAGCCATTTGAAATTCTTCTATTGAGAATTCTCTGTTTAGTTCTGTATCCCATTTTAATTGGATTATTTGATATTTTGATGTCTAATTACTTGAGTTCTATATATATTTTGAAAATAAGTCCAATATCTAATGTGGAGTTGGTAAAAATCTTTTCCCATTCAGTGGGCTGCTTTTTGTCTTATTAACTGTGTCCTTTGCTTTAGAGAAGCTTCTTAGTTTCAGCAGGTCACATTTATTTATGGTTGCTCTCAGTGTCTGTGGTATTGGGGTTATGTTTATGAAGTGATCTCCTGTGCCCACGCATTGAAGGCTACTTCCCACTTTCTCTTCTGTCAGGACCAGTGTGGTCAGATTTACATTGAGGTCTTTAATCCATTTGGACTTCAGTTTTGTGCATGAAGACAGGTATGGATCTATTTGCCTTTTTCTACATACCAACACCCAGTTATGCAACCACCATTTATTGAAAATGCTTTCTTTTTTCTATTGTATAATTTTAGCTTCTTTGTCAAAAATCAGGAGTTGATAGGTATGTGGATTAATATCTGGTTCTTTGACTCGATTCCATTGGTCAACATCTCTGTTTTTGTGCCAATACCAAGCTGTTTTTATTACTGTAGCTCTATAATAGAACTTGATATCAACAATGGTTATACCTCTGAAATTCCTTTATTATCCAGGGTTGTATTGGCTATCCAGAGTTTTTGTTTTTCCATATGAAGGTGATTATTGTTCTTTCAAGGTCTGTGAAAAATTGTGTTGGGATTTTGATGGGGATTGCATTGAATCTAAGGATTGTTTTGGGTAGAATTGCCTTTTTATTATGTTGATCCTACCTTTTTAAGAGCATGGAAGATCTTTTGATGGAGGTCGGTCTTGTATCTATCTGTTGCTTTCATTGGTTAATTAATAAAGAAAACTGCTTGGCCTAATAGGACAGAAAATTAGGTAGGCGGAGTAAACAGAACAGGATGCTGGGAGAAAGAAGCCGAGTCAGGCAGTCAACATGATTCTCCCACCAGACACAGCAGCAGGTTAAGATCATCTCTGGTAAGCCACCTCATGGGCTAGACAGATTATTAGAAATGGGTTCGATCAATATGTAAGAGCTGGCCAATAAGAGGTTATAACTAATGGACCAGGCAGTGTTCAAGAGAATACAGTTTCCATGTAATTATTTCTGGTAAAGCTAGCCAGGCAGCGGAATGCAGCCTGCCGCTCCTCATACTGCAATCTTTCAGTTTTCTGGTATCTTCAGTTTCTTTCTTCAAAAATTTAAAGTTCTTCTTTAACAGGCCTTTCACTTCTTTGATTATTATTACCCCAAGGTATTTTATGTTAGTTTCAGTTAATGCGAAGGGCAAGTTTTCTCTGATTTCTTTCACAGTCCCTTTATTATTTGTATGTAGGAGGGCTACTGATTTTTTTGAGTTAATCTAGTTTCCTGCCACATTACTTAAGGTGTTTTTCAGCTGAAAGTTCCCTGGTAAAATTCTTGGATTCATTTATGTATATTATCATATCGTCTATGAATAGCAAAATTTTGACTTCTTCCTTTCCAATTTGTATCCCCTTGATCTTTCATTGTCTTACTGCTCTAGCTATAACTACAAGAATTATGATGAATACATAATACAGAGAGAGGACAGCCTTGTGTTGTTCCTGATTTTACTGGTATCGCTTTGAGTTTCTGTCCATTTAATTTGATATTGGTTGTTGGCTTGCTGTATATTGATTTTATTATGTTTAGATATGTTTCTTGTATCCCTGATATCTCCAAGACCTTCATCATGAAATGGTGTTGGATTTTTGTAGAATGATTTCTCAGCATCTAATGAGATTATCATATTGTTTTTAATTTTCAGTTCATTAATATGGATTACATTAATAGATTTTGATATATAGGACCATCCCTGCATGTCTGGGATGAAGCTGACTTGATCATGGTGGACAATTTTTTATGTGTTTTTTGATTCAGATTTCTAGTATTTTATTGAGTAATTTTACATCAGTTTTCATGAAGAAGATGGGTCTGTAATTCTCTTTCTTGGTTGAGTCTTTCTGTGGTTTTGGTATCAGAGAACTCTAGCCATATAGAAAGACTTTGGCAATGTTCCTTCAGTTATATTATGTAGAACAAATTGAGCATTATAGGTATTAGTTCTTCTTTGAAGTTCTGGAAGAATTCTGGGCTAAAACAGTTGGGCTCTGGGCTTTTTATTGGGAGGCTTTTGATGACAGTTTCTATTTACTTTTAGTTTTTGGTCTATTTAAATTATTCACCTGTTTGTTTAACATGTTTATTTTGACATGAATGTTTGACATGTGGTACCTATTTAGAAAATTTTTCATTTCTTTTACATTTTCCAATTTTGGGGAGTACAGGTTTTTGTAGTATGACCTAATGATTCTCTGGATTTGCTCAGTATCTGTTCTTATGTCCCCCTTTTCATTTCTGATTTTCTTAATTTGGATGTTCTTTCTCTGCTTTTTGATTAGTTTAGATATGGTTTATCTATCTTGATGTTTGTCTCAAAGAATCAGCTTTTGTTTCGTTATTGCATATTCTTATGATTATTCTTTTTTACTCTTTGTCTAAGATTTTAGCAAATACACTCTCTTTGCCATAGGTTATCATGGAGTTGGTTATTTTTTAGAAACTCTATAGACTGTAATTTTTTTGATGCCTTGAAAATTCAAGTTTCTTTGGAAATTTCATCTCTGGAATTAGTGCCTTGCATTTGCATATCAAAATTATCCATATGTTTTTAGCTTTAGTTTTAAGGTGTCCAAACATGACTGGGTTATGTTGAAGAATGAAATTAAGAGCACTACTCTTTACATGTTTAAGAATAAATGTGCATAAATGCGGTTATTTAAAAAATTAAAACTTTACCATACTGTTCCAAAATAGTCATTATAACTGAAGAGATGAGGGAAGGGAAAGGTCCAGAAGGAGGAGTCCATAAGACATGGAAGCAGAAGTACAGTAGGTAGAGAAGTTACACAAAGAAAGACCATCTGAACAGTCCTCAATCTGAGTCTTACTTTTTACCTATGTTAGATAATGGTCACCCCTAACCTCCACATACTAAATTAAGTTGTTTTGGGGGGTGACTCTGTGTATGTTTCTGATATTAAATCACATTTTGTACTGCTGAAATGAGACTATTTCAGCGTGTGTGCATACTATTTAATTAATTAAAATTTTCAGTTTGCCTTGCAAAATAATACTAGGTAACAGGATAAAAGACCAATTTTACTTATCAGTCTACTAAAGTTAAAATCTCCTTGAATTGAAAACAAAACAAAACAGGAATATAGTGGTATATTATTTGTGTTTTAATAAACAAATTTTGTCAGAAGCTCAGTGCAAAGCAACCATACTAGTCAGCCATCCAGGCCAGGCAGTGCTTGCATACACCTTTAAACCCAGCAGCCACAATAGTTAGCCACAGAAGCCAGGCAATGGTGGTGCATACCTTTAATCACAGATTTTATGAGGAAACAGTTACACTGATACCCAAACCACATAAAGACCCAACAAAGAAAAAGAATCATAAACCAGTTTCTCTTATGAACATACATGTAAAAATGCTCAGTATAATACTCACAAACCAAATTCACCAATGTATCATCTGCCATGGTCATCTGGATACATCTCAGAAATGCAAGGATGGGTCAACACATGAAGGAGGTCAAAGGGTTATAAACTGAATAAGAAGAAGACAAAAGTTTATTGTAGATGATACAGTAGTTTACAAAAGTGATCCTAAAAAATATATCAAGGAAACTACAGATGATAAACACTTTCAGCAATGTAGTTGGATACAAAATTAATGCACAAACATCAGTTGTTTTCTACATACAAATGACAAACTGAGAATGAATCCAGGATAACAACATCTTTTACAGTCTCAAATCATATAGAATATCTTGAGGTAGCTCTAAGCAATAAATAAAAGTTGTGTATGACAAAAACTTTAAGATATTGGAGAAAATAGCTGAAGAAGATATCAGAAGATAAAAGATCTCACATGTTCTTGGATTGATAGGATTAACATATTAAACATGGCCATCATATAAAAATTTACAAATTCAATGCAATCCCCATCAAAATTCTAAGACAATTCTTCACAGACCTTAAAAGGAAAAAACTTTAATAAGTATCACTAAAAACAATTCTCAATTTCAAGGAGTACTATAAAACCATAATAATTTTAAAATGCAGAATGTAATTAACATAAAAATAGATATTCTGCTAAGAAATTGAATTGACGACCAATATAAATTTATACAGCTATCGGTACCTGATTTTTTGTAAAGAAGGTAGGAACATACACTGGAAATAATGTCATATTCTTCAAATGGTGCTGATCAAACTGGTTGACTAAATGTAAAAGAATCTAAATAAATCCACGCTTATCACCTTGCAAAAAACTCAACTTTAAATGGATCAAATACCTCAATATAAAACCAGATACACTCAACCTGATAAAGAAAAAGTAGGTAATAATCTTGAGTACATTGGCACAGATGAGAACTTCCTGAACATAAAACCAAATGAAATTCCTAGTACTAGAATTAGATGATATCTAATTAAACTGTTGGCTAAAAGGGTAACATGGGAATCCCCAAACAACCCAAGCAGTTTCTAAGACTCTAAGCAATTCTCCACAGTTTGACGGCAAGGTTGCCTTGTTGAAGAAAATGCCTACACAACTCATTGAACATGGAAAAGTCAAGCTGGTGCCTACATAGAGCCTTCAACCCTACATTCTATTGTCTTTGGTATAAGAAGGTAATTGGCAAGCTACCAGGTACAGCCACAAATGCTTTGAAGCCAGTGATGATTCATATGTAGTTTGTAGTCAATTTAATGTCTTTATTTCAGCCAGTGGGAATCATATCCAAATATTCGGAGATCTAGGTATGGCTCAGAATGTCCAGAACATGTTGTTATGAAGAGAAGACTATGCCATGGCATCTATCTCATCACTTTCATGGGGTAATAGGTAGGCTTCATGTAAATAAGCAATATGACTCTAGATAGAATAAGCTGTCAGCTGTAGGAGGTTATGCACAAGAAGGCTAGGACATACTAAACTTTAGTTCCTACAAAAAAATTGGGTAATTATCCATGGGATTCTCAATCAGGGAGATCAAATTCTCCTTAAACTTTAATGGTTTCGGAACGAATACAAGATGGAGGAAGCTTTGCCTTGTCCTGCCCTGGTCTACAGGGACCTCGGATAAAACTAAATATTGGTGGTCTAAAAAAATACACGGTTATAACATGGTTTGAAATGGCATGTTGTTATACTCATAGATCAGTGCCTTCCTTAGCAATCATCATAGAAGCTTCCTTCTGCTAAAGATGAAATCAAATACAGAGAACAAGAGGCAGTTATTATTCAGAGTGAGAAACTTTGAATAATTCAGCCTTAAATGACATGTCTCCTTTAAATTCCTCTGCTAAAAGTATTGTGAAAGTGGAATCAAGAAGATTGTAAAAGCCAGAAGTGATGGACTACATAAAAAAAGGGTTTTAAATCATCATCAAAGTTCATATGAAAGCACGAGACTCAGGCAATATCTTCTGAATATATATTGTGGCTTCCAGTGTGCTGTTTATGGGATTTCTGGGTATGTGAATAGTGGATCTCTGATTGTTGTGCCATCTTCTGGGATCTTTTTATTCTCTTTGTCTATACTGTCCAAATCTGAAATGATAGTTTTTGTTTTATCCTACTATATTTTATTTTGTCAATCTTTATTATTATCCCTTAGAAGTAGTTTATTCTTTACTAATGAGATACATGAAGAAATGAACCCAGATTGGATGGGAAATGAAAGGGACTGTCTCAAGTATCTCTCTCTCTCTCTCTCTCTCTCTCTCTCTCTCTCTCTCTCTCTCTCTGTGTGTGTGTGGGGGGGTCTCTGTGTGTGGGGGGGTGTATGTTGTGGGTCCCCTAATCAGGGCATATTATGTGAAAAGACTCTATTTTCAATCAAAAGAGAAAATAGATGAACAAAATTTAATTTTGAAGCTTAGAATTTTCATTGGCTCTGGAATCAATGCAAACATACTTAAATTTATGGTTCAAAACTGAGTTTTACAATTTATGAACAAGGTGCAGGTCTCTATTCATTTAGATGCTTTTTCATTTCTCTTTGCAGTATTTTACAGTAGAAAGAAGTCCAAAAGCAGCCTCATTCATTTCCTTAATCTTTGACAAAACTGTCTATAAATATCAGCAGGAAAAAAAGTGTTTTCAGTAAATGGTGCCTGAAATATAGGTAGGTGTAAAGATCAATAAGAGTATCCTCATTTATCATACAAAGGCAAATATTAAATAAAAGTAAATCACAGACACTTTTTGTGAGAATTACTGATTTCTTAAAAAAAATCATGCCAAAACACAGGAAGAGATGTTTAACAAACTAACTCATTAATTGGTTGATTAAAATTAAACAATAAAATCATTAGATTTAAATAGATGTAAAGAACTAAATATATTTATTTCATTAAAACATGAACATTGTTATGGTGAGAAAAACAGCTAAGAAAAGGAAATTTCAAGCTGCAGATCAATAGAATGTTTTTCATGAAGGTGTCTAGCCAAAGACTTAAGGAAATCTGGAATAAACAAAAGTAGAAAAATAACCAATAAGAAAACTGGTATAATATTTAAAAATAAATTTCATAAGAAAATGTATGTTAAAAATTAATAAGAGCATGAAAATGCATTCAACATATCCTCAAAATGATGCAAACTCAAACACAATGTAAGATCATTTTAAGTTCATTCAAACAACTACAGGTATAAGTGATGACCATGGCATATGACCAATTAACATACACTGTGGGGATGACAAATGGTTCAGTCACTTCAGAAAACACCATATCTCTATTTGAAAATAAATTTTTGTAGTCAGAGACTATTTGTTCATTCCCAACTGCCCAGACTGAAAATAACCACATGGAAATTGTATTAATTAAAAAAATTGCTTTTCCTATTAGCTCAGGCTTCTTATTAACTAACATATCTTAAATTAACCCATTTCTCTTATTCTATGTATTTCCACAAGGCTTGTGGATAACCTGTAACATTCTGACATCTATCTATATGACGTCTTGCTGACTCTGTCTACTCTCTCTATATAGCACATTTCCTGCCTGGCTATTTTGTACCCTGCTATAGGGCCAATGCAGCTTCTTTATTAACCAATAATAATAAAACATATTCACACCATACAGAGGAGAATTCTCCTTCAAACGTCCATTTACTATGTCATCATAGATAAACCCTACATATGATTTTACATAATATCTACATATCCAAGAACAAAACTGAGCTCATAAAATATTTTGTAGAGAGGAGAAATTAGACTTACTAGAAGGATAAATTTAGTCAAGATTTTTCTTTTTGAAAAAAGGTGTGCAGCCATTTCTCTTGCCTCTCTATTCATAATAGTTAAGAAATAGAAACATTGTAAATATCCTTCAACCAATGTATATATAATGAAAATGTAGTACATATACACTATGGAATATATTCAGCTAAAGAAAAATGAAACCTTTATCCCAATCATGCCATTTCCCCAAGTTCCCCCAAACCTCCCCTTCTCACATTTCTCTCCCCATCTTCCCTTACCCCTCTCCACCCCACCCCCAAGATCCCAATTTTTTGCCCTGCAATCTTCTCTACTTCCCATAACCAGGAGGATAGCTATATGTTTTTCTTTGGGTTCACCTTCTTATTTAGCTTCTTTAGGATATCAAATTATAGACTCACTGACCTTTATTTATCTCTAGAAAACAATTGTGAGTGAGTACATCCCGTGCTCATCTTTTTGGGTCTGGGTTACCTCACTCAGGATAGTGTTTTCTATTTCCATCCATTTGCATGCAAAATTCGAGAAGTCTGTTGCGGGAGGTCCTTCCGCCCCTCCAACCAATAGCTGCTGAGATACCAGCCCATTGGGGCGTGGTTTCTCTCCCTTTAAAAGAAGCGGCTATTTCCTTCTGCTCTCTCTTCACTTCCTGCTCCGCTGGAGACTAGACTCCCTTCCTCGTTGCGCAGATGGCTGTTGTCCGGGATGGTGGTCTGTAAGTTTTTTCCTTTTTAAATAAATAACACCCTATTAATCATAACTCCAAACTGGTGTGGCATTGTTCGTGACTTACGCCTTCATTTTGGCGCCTGAACGTTTGGCTTTTAGGACCTCTCCTTCCCCCGCTCGGCTGCTGGCCGCCAGTTCGGCTGGGCATGCAAGCCCTCCCTTCCTCAGCCTTGGCCTGTGCCTTGCGGCGGCTGTGTGACCTGTGCCTTGTGCATGGAGACAGCAGTTTAATATAAATTATCACACACAGGCTTTTCTTGCTGCAGTTCTTTATGTTTTTTTAGACACCTCAGATTGACTTCAAGTCCCCACGCACCCTATTCTGCCTCCCCACGTGGATTTATACTCCATAGGCCCGCGTAATCTCTGCCTGCATGGTTTACTCTTTTCTGAGTTGTTTTTAAATCTCCCTTGCAAGTACAGCTCTTGAGTGGTGCGAACCAGAGCACCCGGTTTCCGGCTGCAGAAGCTGCAACCCCTCAGGGTGACTCTGTCACGTGGAGGCATACACGGCTTCCGGGTTACTCTTCTCTACCCCTGGATTCTGGGTTTATGGTTCCCTGTACACCGTTTTTTGTTTAGTTCGTGACTTAGGCCCCAGTGCCGAGTCCAAGATACACTCGGCCTTCAGGCCCATAATATCCAGAGAGGCAGGAAAATCTCTGAGGCCGACTGGGCGGTGGTGGCATATGCCTTTAATCCCAGCACTCGGGAGGCAGAGGCAGACGGATCTCTGTGAGTTCGAGGCCGGCCAGGCGGTGGTGGTGCACGCCTTTAATCCCAGCACTCGGGAAGCAGAGACAGGCGGATTTCGGTGAGTTCGAGGCCAGCTGGATAATAGGTAATATGGCAGTTTTTGTTTCCAACATGAATTTAACTGTTTGGGCTACCAATACAATGGGTCTTATCATGCAAGGTTTATATGACTATGAGGATAACTTAATTTACTGGCTACTAGGTTTTAGTATTCTTTTGAATAGTCTATCACTTAGGAAGAATATGGCACTCCTAAGAACCATACTATCTTTACTAGAAACTCATGTAGGTCAGGAGATTCAGGATTCAAAAGAGGCAATAATAAAAAGACTTGAAATGATTGAAGAAATTATTGGAGCTGGTGAACAGAGTAATAAGGCACAAGGACAGGATCCAATGCCAACACCAGCTATTAGAACTGGCTTACCCAAGGTTTTAGCGGCATACCCTATACTTAATTCTGACAAAGCGTCAACTTCTAAAGGCTCAAAGGGAGTCAGAGAAGCTAGATGGACACCAATAGCAATGAATGATCTAAAAGAAATTAAGCAGGCTATTATTAATTTTGGCTTGCAAAATGCATATGTAAAGGAAATGATAAGGACTTGGGCTTCTAATGCTAGAGCTACCCCCTATGATTTCCATCAGTTAGTGTCTGCAGTTTTAGATAAGGGGCCTTCCTTGATGTTTGGAATTTATTTCAGAGAAGAATCCAAACATATGGAACAACAAGGAAGAGCAAAAGGTATTGAGGTTTCCCAAGATCAAATTCTTGGTGCAGGAGAATATGCTGATCCACAGGTCCAAGCTCTTTATGACGATGAAGTACTGTGTCTATGTCACCAAGCAGCTTTAAATGCTTGGAATAGGATACAAGATCCAGGAAAAAGGGTTGAATCATATACAAGAATTAGGCAGGGACAGAGAGAACCCTTTATTGACTTTTTGCAATGATTAATTAAGGCTCTGGACATAGGGGTAACAGACCCAGAATCTAGACGAATACTTCTTGAATCTCTAGCTTTTGAGAATGCAAACATAGAATGCAAAAAGATAATTGGGCCTTTAAAGTCTAGATCAGCACCTATGGATGAATGGATTCAGCATACGATGAATGTTGAGGCGTTTAGCTATAATGATGAATCTTGGGTAGGAGAAGCAGTTTCCACAGCAATGAGGAGACATCAAACTGCCAGGTGTTTTAATTGTGGTAAATTAGGACATCTGAAAAGGGATTGCAGGCACAGAATTTCTAGGAATAATATCTCCTCTGGGAATGACAAAAATAGGAGATCTAGGCCTTCAGGTATATGTAGGCGATGCGGTAAAGGCCGACATTGGTCCAACGAATGCAGGTCAACAACAGACAAACAAGGCAACCCGATACCACCGGGAAATTCCTTGAGGGGCCTCTCGCAGGCCCCCAAGCCAACAGTGGCCCAGTCATTCCCAGTCACAGTGGAGAACGTGCCTCACCAAGAAAATTAAAAGCTCCAATTTCTGCTGTAAAAAAGTAATACTGGTCTAAATGATGAATTACGCGTGGAGGATGAGTCAAAAAACCCAGTAGGACAGAGTAAACGTATATTTTGGCAGACTTCTATTAACAATCGAAGACCAAAGCTAAGAGTCTGTATAAATGGTACTTTTATTGAAGGCTTATTAGACACAGGTGCGGATGTAAGTATCATTACTCCAGAATCCTGGCATCCGAATTGGCCTCTTCAAGAGGTAGATGTTCAGTTTCTGGGAATTGGAACCCTATCTTGTGTAAAACAAAGCACAAGATGGGTTGAATGCATAGGGCCCGAAGGGCAAATAGGAAGACTAAGGCCATATATAGCCAATATTGCCATAAATTTATGGGGCCGTGACCTGCTACAGCAATGGAATACCCAGATTAACATTCCTGTAGTTCCAGGAACTCATAATTCTAGGAAAGATATGATGCGGTATTATGGAAAAAGGTCACCAGCCATTCAGGCTGTACAAGAACATACAACAAATACCAAACCTTTAGAGGTACCAACAGCCCTACCTTTAAAATGGCTAACTGAGAAGCCAATATGGATCAAACAGTGGCCTTTAGCTGAAGATAAATTGCAGGCATTGGAACAGCTGGTGCAAGAGCAACTAGATGCTCACCATATTGAAGAATCAACCAGCCCTTGGAATTCTCCTGTGTTTGTTGTAAAAAAGAAATCTGGTAAATGGAGAATGGTGACAGATCTAAAAGCTGTCAACAAAGTAATTCAACCTATGGGCCCACTACAATCTGGAAATCCTTTGCCTTCTCTACTACCAAAAGGATAGCCTCTTATAGTTATTGATTTGAAAGATTGTTTTTTCACTATACCGTTACAAGAAAAGGATAGAGAAAAATTTGCCTTCATAGTGCCTACTTATAATAATTCTCAGCCTAATAGGAGATATCAATGGACTATCCTCCCACAGGGTATGCTCAATAGTCCTACATTTTGCCAATATTTTGTAAGTAAGCAATTGGAAATAATTCGTAAACAATTCCCCAAGTCCATAATTTATCATTACATGGATGACATCTTGTTATCTGATTCAAATAAAGATACTTTAGAAAGGATGTTTGAAGAAGTAAAGAAAGTCTTGCCTAGGTGGGGATTACAAATTGCCCCTGAAAATATTCAAAAAGGAAATTCTATTAATTACCTAGGTTACAGAATAGGGTTAGAGAAAATTAAAACGCAAAAGGCACAAATTAGGAGAGACTGGTTAAATACTCATAATGACTTCCAAAGATTGTTAGGAGATATTTCCAGTCTACGACCAGCTGTCGGGATAACACCTGATCTAATAGTTCATTTAAACAAAACCTTAGATGGTGATAAAGATTTGAATAGTCCAAGAAAACTGACAGCTGAAGCAGAAAAGGAACTGACAATGATTGAGGAAAAATTACAGGAGGCACATGTGGATAGGGTGAACTCAAATCTTAGCTGCATCCTAGTCATATTGCCTTCCAGAATTTCTCCTACTGGGATTCTAATGCAGAGGGAAGATATTATTTTAGAGTGGATATTTATACCTAATAAACCAAGTAAAAAATTAAAAACTTATGTGGAAAAAGTCTCTGAATTAATTATAAAAGATAAGCTGAGACTTCATCAACTAGCAGGTATAGACCCAGCAGAAATTATAGTGCCTTTCACTACTGAAGAAATAAAAAAGTTATGGGAAGACAATGAACCGTGGCAAAGAGCTTGTGCTAATTTTTTGGGAGAAATTAATAGCAACTATCCCAAAAGTGGTAGACTTAACCTCATAAAGAGAACTTCTTGGATTCTTCCTAAAATTGTACGTGATGCTCCAATAACTGGAGCCCGTACGTTCTATACTGATGCGAATAAATCAGGGAAAGCAGGTTACAAGTCAGATGAATTGAGTAAGGTGGAACAAAGCCCTTATAATTCTGTCCAGAAGGCAGAATTATATGCCATTCTTATGGTGCTAAGGGATTTTAAAGAACCTCTTAATATAGTTACAGATTCTCAATATGCAGAAAGAGTTATCTTGCATATTGAAACCGCTGAATTTATACCAGATGACACAGAGTTGACTTCATTGTTTATCCAGGTACAAGACATAATCAGGAACAGGCTTTGTCCGATGTACATAACACACATCCGGTCCCATACAGGTCTGCCTGGTCCTCTAGCCCAAGGCAACACTGAGATTGATCAATTATTGATTGGAAGTGTGTTGCAGGCCTCAGAATTTCATAAAAAGCATCATGTCAATAGTAAAGGCCTAAAGAAAGAATTTTCCATTACTTGGCAACAAGCTAAAGACATTATAAAGAGATGTCCTACTTGTTCTTTCTATAATCAAACACCGTTGCCTGCAGGGAGTAACCCAAAGGGTACTAAGAGAAATGAAATCTGGCAGATGGATGTGTTCCACTTTATGGAATTTGGTAAATTAAAATATGTACACCACACCATAGACACGTATTCAGGTTTTCAATGGGCTACTGCCCTGAGTTCAGAAAAGGCTGATTCAGTAATCACACATTTATTGGAAGTTATGGCCATCATGGGTATACCTGCACAAATAAAGACAGATAATGGTCCAGCATATGTATCTAAGAAAATGAAACGCTTTTTTGACTATTATAATATAAAACACATTACAGGTATACCAAATAATCCTACAGGTCAGGCAGTTATAGAAAGATCAAATCGTACTATAAAAGATATGCTGAACAAACAGAAAGGGACTGAAAATACCCCCAGAAATAGATTACATAATGCTCTATTAACCTTGAATTTTCTTAACGCTAATGAGAAAGGAACGACAGCAGCAGAAAGACATTGGATAATGGAAAAGTCTGCTGAACTAGATCAACCGATTTATTTCAGAGATGTGCTGACCTCTCAATGGAAGCCAGGAAATGTGCTATGTTGGGGAATGGGTTTTGCTCTTGTTTCCACAGGAGAAGAAAAATTGTGGATACCATCAAAATTAATAAAGTTTCGATTTGAAGAGGAGAAACCTCTTGGAAAGGAGAAATGACAACCCATCCACAATGATGATACTCATACAGGTGGTAAGAAAAACATATAGAATGGGGGCAGGGTTCTGTTCTTATCTCCATAGGAAAACACTCATCTTTGAAAAATTCGAAGGACCCTGGATGTTTGGATACTGACAGATGGAAAAATACCTGCCCAATAGGAAATATCAAGAAAACTGAATGGGTTGTGTAAGTAAAATATATTAAACCATATTTCTAAATTTATAGAGCTGGTTTTGAAGTTGGACTCTGGCTCAGTCCCTCTCCAATTCCAAGCCTGTTGGTAAGAGAAAAACCCAGAGTTTCTGGAGTTTCTGACTCATGTCAAGAGCCATGATATGGGACAGAAAGAAATATGAGTTTAGAAAACATCTTTGCTTTTCTTCATGTCTATCATACTTTTCATTGAATATATCTATCATGCCTTTCATTGAATATATATATATATATATATATATATATATATATATATATATATAGTCTATATGATTAATGCTTAAGTTTTTCACAATCAACAATGAGTCTTTCCTGAAGTGACATTTGAAGTTTCCAGGAAGAAGATGGGGCCCCACAACAACAACTCTACCTGGTTGATATGACGTCATGATACTGATAGCGCTACTACAAGTCCTGTTTTGGGTACCAACTGCACAAGATGATCCAAACTTGGTTAGCTGAAATGGTGCACATCTTGTACAACATTCTGGCCAGACCTCCACAAAATACTCAGAGACTATTTGCAATTTTAAAAGACATTGATCTTGAAATTTAACCATCATTTTACTTTCACAGGATCCCCCAGAAAGAACGTCGCCCCCATGACAGCTGGAAGTAATTCTAGAGGACGACGTCCCCTCTCCCAGTAAAGTTTGCCCCTGGGTTTAGGGACATCATTTAGGGGTTGGGAGGTTGAGGGAGGAATTTTATAAGCTCAGGGATCATTTTGAAAAAAAAAGAGGGATTGATGGGATAATAGATTTATAATTGTGAGTTACTGTTTTTAGACAAATATATTGAAATCGATTTTTGTATATTGATACAAAGTTATTATATTGACTATTGTATGCATGCATGTTTCTACCTCTGTTTAAAACATTTTTATGTATTGACATATATTGTATTGATATATATATATATATTGTATATATTTACCATATTGCAGTGTACATTTCTACTTCTGATTAAGATACTCATATATTGTTTGTATATTGATATATATTTACCATATTGCAATGTATATTTGTACATTGTTTATATTTGGAGGTCATTGTCCTCATTTGTTTCACAGTCGTTTATTGTCTTAGTCTTTAAGTTAGATAGATATTGAGAATTATATAGATTATAGTCATCTAAGTTTGTCATTTATAATTAGACTAATCAGGTTCTTTAGATATATAGAGATTATACTCAGTATAGACAGACGGTCTTCAACCTCTTCAAAGAGCTGTAGAAAATGGCCTTTAATCTAACTCAGAGTTTTGTGGTAGTGAGACACAATTGCTCCTGGCAACACCACTCTATTCCCAAGAGAATGTTGAGCACCAAAGACACTCCACCTGGAGCCTTTCTTTTTGGCAGAACTGGCCTTGGGGCAAAGAAATGCCCATACCTCAACCACTGACAGAGATACAGACTGTGCATCAATGGATAAAACAGGACTGTCATATCCTGCCAAGACAGGGTAAGATAGTTTTGAAAAGTTGCTTGCCTTTGAAAATGGTATGTCAGTTATGTTAGGCCTTAGCCAAAGTTGGTTGCTTCGATGCTGCAAACATGACTTTGGGTGATTGCCCAGGTAGCTAGTTGTCTCTGTGATTTGTTGCATGTTTTGGAAGTTGTTTTACTGAACTTCCTAATTACTCAGGTAACATTATTTCCCTTCTCAGATCTTTGATGGGGTTGAAGACTATATAAATGTAGTTACTTTTCTCTCATGACTTGGCCAAGTTATTTATTATACAAGACCTAAGCTAGTTAGAATAGGATATTTGTACTTATTGTATATAATTTTGTAGTAGGTTTAGAACTTTCTTACTTAAACAAAAGGGGGAGGTGTTGCGGGAGGTCCTTCCGCCCCTCCAACCAATAGCTGCTGAGATACCAGCCCATTGGGGCATGGTTTCTCTCCCTTTAAAAGAAGCGGCTATTTCCTTCTGTTCTCTCTTCACTTCCTGCTCCGCTGGAGACTAGACT
Organism: Microtus agrestis; assembly: GCA_902806775.1. Lineage (NCBI taxonomy): Eukaryota > Metazoa > Chordata > Mammalia > Rodentia > Cricetidae > Microtus > Microtus agrestis. The sequence continues at coordinate 1,605,649 of CADCXT010002379.1, read as the reverse complement.
CCCTTCCTCGTTGCGCAGATGGCTGTTGTCCGGGATGGTGGTCTGTAAGTTTTTTCCTTTTTAAATAAATAACACCCTATTAATCATAACTCCAATCTGGTGTGGCATTGTTCGTGACTTACGCCTTCAGAAGTCATTGTTTTTTACTGCTGAGTAGTATTCTAATGTGTATATATTCCACACTTTCTTCATCCATTCTTCCATTGAAGGACATCTAGGTTGTTTCCAGGTTCTGGCTATTACAATTTATGCTGCTATGAACATAGTTGAACAAATGTCCTTGTCATATGATCGGGCATCTCGTGGGTATATTCCCAAGAGTGGCATTGCTGGGTCCATTGGTAGGTTGATCCCGAATTTCCTGAGAAACTGCCGCACTATTTTCCAAAGTGGTTAAACAAGTTTGCATTCCCACCAGAAATGGATGAGGGTACCCCTTCCTCCACAACCTCTCCAGCAAAGGCTATCATTGGTGTTTTTGATTTTAGCTATTCTGGCAGATGTAAGATGATATCTCAAAGTTGTTTTGATTTGCATTTCCATGATCGCTAATGAGGTTGAGAATGACATTAAGTGTCTTTTGGCCATTTGAACTACTTCTGTTGAGAATTCTCTGTTCAGACCAGTGCCCCATTTTTTAATTGGGTTAATTAGCATTTTAAAGTCTAGTTTCTTGAGTTCTTTAAATATTTTGGAGATCAGACCTTTGTCTGTTGCGGGGTTGGTGAAGATCTTCTCCCAGTCAGTGGGTTGCCTTTTTGTCTTAGTGACAGTGTCCTTTGCTTTACAGAAGCTTCTCAGTTTCAGTATGTCCCATTTATTCAATGTTGCCCTTAATGTCTGTGCTGCTGGGGTTATACCTAGGAAGCAATTGCCTGTGCCCATCTGTTGTAGGGTACTTCCCACTTTCTCTTCTATCAGGTTCAGTGTGTTCAGATTGATATTGAGGTCTTTAATCCATTTGGACTTGAGTTGGATAGGGGAGCTGGGAAGTACATATCTTAATTAAGGGAGCCATTTTAGGGTTGGCAAGAGACTTGGACCTAGGGGGCCTCCCAGGTGCCCAGGGCGATGTCCCCAGTTAGTTCCTGGGGCAGCTGAGGATAGGGAACCTGAAATGACCCTATCCTATTGCCATACTGATGAATATCTTGCATATCACTATAGAACCTTCATCTGGAGATGGATGGAGATAGAGACAGAGACCCACACTGGAGCACTGGACTGAGCTCCCAATGTCCCAATGAGGAGCAGAAGGAGGGAGAATATGAGCAAAGAAGCCAGGACCACAAGGGGTGCACCCACCCACGGAGACAGTGGGGCTGATCTATTGGGAGCTGACCAAGGACAGCTGGACTGTGACTGAAAAAACATGGGATAAAACCGGACTCTCTGAATATGGCAGACAATGGGGGCTGCTGAGAAGCCAAAGACAATGGCATGGGGTTTTGATCCTACTTCATGTTCTGGCTTTGTGGAAGGCCAGCCAGTTTGGATGTTCACCTTCCTAGACCAGGATGGGGGGGGAGGACTTTGGACTTTCCACAGGGCAGGGAACCCTGACTGATCTTCAGACTGGAGAGGGAATGGATGGAGGGGGAGAGGAGTGGGATGAGGGGGAGGCAAATAGGAGGTGGGGAGGAGGCGGAAATTTTTTTTTCAATAAAAAAAAAGAAAAATGAAACCATGAAATTTGTTGGTTAACTAATAGAACTATAAATGATCATATTGAATGAAGTAATCCTGACCCAGAAAGACAATGTCACATGTTCTTTCCTATGAAAGGCTCCTACATCCAAATCTTCAAATGTGAGAAATATCCTGGAGTAACTGCAGAATCCAGGAAATTAAAACAGATTTATTGTAAGGAAAAGGGTCTGGTGAGCAACAGAGTGGGGGAATAGCAAGATAAATATGGTCTGATCAGGTAAATAGATAAGGGTGCTTGAGGGATGGGGAAGGGGATAAACACCGAAGAGAAAGGGGGTGACAAAGTGGAATAGCAGTGTACAAATGATTTCATGGGAGAAATAGGGAAATGGAGGGTTTTCTAGAAAGGAAAAAGAGAAAGGGGAAAAGAGAAAGGGGAAAAGAAGAAAGAAGGGTGAAATAATAGGAATGACGTCTTTAAAAGTCATAAAGAATCATATTACTCACTATTTAAGAAAAACCCTATAGTACATGTAATTCTTTTCATAAATACTCATATATAATGTTAATAAACTTTTATAACATAGTTCTCTTAAAAAGTCAAAAACCATGTAATAAAATCCCCCCAAAACAAGCAAAAATGTTGTCTTTTGACTTCTTGGACAAAGTTATCCATGAGACTCTCAAACATACAGCTTATTACTATTTCCCTTGTTTTCCCCCTTGAGATGAACTTACCCAAAGTTAAAACACTATTACTGAACATACATACCATGCACTTAAGAAACAGGGCCATCGGGCCCATATCTGGAACAGTCATGAATATACCCTCTCTTCTGGTACCAGAAGTCATAATGAAGGCTTCCAAAGGAAGGAGGCAACCAACAGTCCTACCCACTTGTAATGTCTATGGACCACACCAACAACCAGCATGGTACGATAACCCTGAGTGTGGTAGTGACATGCATACCTGGGCAGTAACCACAGCTCTCTAGTTGGACTATAATACAGGAAGGAAACCATGACTGGTACTAGAAATCTAGCTAATAATTCAGTGCTTGAGAAGTCATGCTTATTTGAGAAGAACCTACAACCAGTACTTTATTAAAACATCATAATACCTAGAAACAATTTAAACATTTTCCCATATTCCAACACCTAATGCCTTCCTTGCCCCTCATCAAGGCGCTTGCTCTTGGCATCAGATAAAAATCAACAAAGAATACCCACCATCAATCAAGATGCAAAGTTTTGGAGCCAAGACCCAATGGATACATCTACAAAACATTCCCAAACCTGAGGCTCAAGGAACTTGGCAGAAGGGGAGTTAGAAAGATTGTAAGACCTAGGAGTTAGAGTTTGCTTTGAGATTGTTTTTCCCCATAATGTCAAAAGTTATACCCATAAATTCACACCAATATGACTTCCTAAGCATGAGCTAAGAATGAAACCAATATGCATGTCAAAGTGAACATGGGAAAGCTGATGAGGCCTCAGCCCTAAAATTATAGGCAAATAAGGAATAAAGAGAGAGAGAGAGAGAGAGAGAGAGAGAGAGAGAGAGAGAGAGAGAGAGAGAGAGAGAGAGATTCTTTTCTATGGAAGGACACACCAATTGGTTTTCCACAACCAATTTTGGATTAGTCAGCCCTAAAGACATACATACAAATAATACTTTACAAACTGAGCAGGTTATATTTAGAATGTAACCAAGATATCCACAAACCACTGAGAAGTGACAATACAATATGATAAGAAACAGGAATGTTTAAAAGTAGGGAAGTTGTTCAAAGGGTTAGAATATGGAATATGAGCGATGGATTATTAAGTAAGTCTTTACAGAAAGTCTCTATCTGAACTTGCCTTAGAAAGATGAAATCAGTAGAGTAAGAAAGTATTTTCTTAACATAATAAATGAGCTACATTCCTCAAACCTTGTAATAAGAATCTTTTAGGGGTTGTTGACCAGTTAAATGGTTAAGAACATTGGTTGTTCTTACAGAGATCCCAGGATTGATTGTCAGCATCAACGTGGTAATTTGGGACTAAATGTGACTTTAGTTTTAGGATATTCAGTGCCCTCTTCTGACCTCTGGGAGCACCAGGCAATTGAGTGGTACACATATAAACATACAAGGAAAATATTTACCCCATAAAATAAAAATACATCTTGAAAGGTCTTTTAATCCCATTATTTACTTGGATAGATGTCTTTTGTGTATAAACGGCCATTGATTCATTGTGTATTCCTGGCATTGCCATACCCATACTTAAACATTCAGTATCCCTAACTGCCAAGAATAAAGGTCCTAAAAGGTAAGGTGTTGAGTGGAAGGACCAGGGATGACAAATATAGAAAATGAGAAATAAGACCCCAAATGCAATACCTGGGACCAGGAGGTCTTCTATAACCTGATCACTTATATATATCAAGTTTACTAGCAGTACACCATCAAATAACTATTTACAGGGGGAAATGTCTAAGGTCAGAAGGGATCTAAGTCAGACAATATTGGCAAAGAAGATGTGGGATACCTCAGACACAGCTGACTATAGACTGATGACTACAGTCTAGGAGGAAGAATCAGGATCCCAGAAACTGCAACCTTGACTCCTATGAGAAAGCACTGGCTCCAGCCCTAGACTGGCTTTGCCAAATCCACTCTTGAACAAGGACACAAAACTGAAGTTTTTTTCTCCTTGCCTCAAAGCTTCTGAGAAAGTTTGTCTGGCTCCCCACAGTTCAACAATTGCATCAATGTAAAATTGTGCTTAGAAAATCAACACACATTTGCTGCAACAACAAAAGAGATTGCCGGAGCAAGGATGAGATGAATGATCCTGTTGCTTCTTCATTTTAAACCTGAAAATATCAGGCTATATTATTCCCTTCTCAATCCTTTCTGGATGAGTAGTGTGAACAATATGAGAATGGGAGATAAGAAAGGTAGCAAGAAATTTCAATAGAGCCACTGAACACTGAGACTTGCATGCTTTTATATTTGAATATACTCCAAACTCTCAAACAATTCCATAATTATTACAAGCACAAACACAGACACACAGAGAGAGACACACACAAATCTAAGGCACTGTCTGTGAGTGGGAATCTCTGTCAGTCTTTCTCAAGGATATATCATAACTAGACATAAGGGGAAAAGCCAAGCACCAATGCCAAGCACCTAGAATGCAAATGCAAGTTAGGTGACACAGCAGTCTACAGTGCCCCTGGCAAGAATATATGCTGAGTGTGTGAACTCTGATCCAACTCCCACAGCACTGTTGTGTGCCTGCCTATCTGCTCTAATAGATCTTTTTCTTAAGCAACAGTCTGCTTCAGTTTCCTCTTTTCATAATGTTCTGGGCCTGGGACATGACTGGTAGAAGGAGATTGTTTCTTGAGGCTCTCTCTACCCTTGCTGTGCTTCCTCCACCACAAGAACTGGCTCTATGAACCATTATGGTGAGGGAAGTCATTTCAGCAGGCAAAAGAAAAGACATTGTAGGGATATGTACAAGGCCCAAGAGTGTGGAATTACAAATGGAAGAAGCCTACACATGGATGAGGAAATCAAAGGGAAATCATCAGTGGTGTGGGACAATTTTATATTCTGTCAATTATATTTTAAATAAATGCTGATTGGCCTGTAGACAGGTAGGACATATAGGTGGGAAAACCAGACAAGATGTAGAGGTGGGGCAATGAGAACAGGAATATTCTTGGAAGAAGGAAGCTCTCTCCCAGTCTTGTCCAGACACCAAAGAAGTAGGATGTGACCTACCCCGCCAAAAAATGTACCAAGCCATGTGGTTAACATATACTAGCATAATGGGTTAATATAAGTTACAAAACCTAATAAGAAACCTGAGCTAATGGGCAACCAGTTTATAACTTATGGAGACCTCTGTGTGATTTTCTTTGGGACTTGCCAGCTGTGGGAACTGGGCAAAACAGAAAGACCAACAAAGCAGGCACTCATGTTACAGAATGGCACCCACGTGGACAACTGCTAGCACATAAAGCCTGAAAGAGCTCACTTAGCAAGTAATTCTAGACAAAAAAGAAAAGAACACATGGCTTCTTGGTAGCAGCAATTTCTTGGGTCTGCTCTGCTTGCTAGAGGCAAGCAATCACTCTCATTTAAGAGAGGCTTCCTCACTCAGCTTTAGCTGTAAAGTCTTGCAGCTCTTTTAAGAGGTCCTTCCAAGAAACATTTAAGTAGTGTTAATAAAAAAGCTGACCACATGTGTTGAAATAGCAGCGGTGGGGCTGCGTCCCCAACACCCCGGCCGCTTGCACGACTAGCTTTACCCGAAATAATTACATGGACACTGTATTCTTTTAAGCACTGCTTGGCCCATTAGCTTCAACCTCTTAACCCATTTCTAATCATCTATGTAGCACCATGAGGTGCGCTTACCGGGAAGATTCTAGCCTACATCCATCTTGTGTCGGAGTTTCATCCCTCTGCCTCAGAGAGCAGAGCTATCCCGTCTGCCCGCTAGACAGGAGCATGGTGTCTCTCTCTGAGGCGTCTGGCTCTGAGCAGAGCTGCATGCTTTCTGACCTCACTTCCTCTTCCTCTCAGCATTTTCTTCTGTTTACTCCACCCACCTATGTTCTAACCAATCGGGACCAAGCAGTTTATTTATTGCTTATCCAATGAAATCAACAGATTGATATGACACTCCCACATCACTTCCCCTTTTTCTGTTTAAACAAAAAGGAAAGGCTTTAACTTTAACATAGCAAATACAATATTACCTAAGCAAATAAAAAGTGAGCAATTTTCAAAACTCTAGAAATGACAGAGACATCTTGCTGCCTGGACAGTCACCCAAAGTTCCTCTGTACCATTGGGGCATCCATCTTCGGCCTACAGGCCCATAGTTTTCAGCAGACATTCCACAAAGCAGGAAATTTCAAAGGCAGTCACTATCTGCTTGTCCTGAAGAATGTCTTGCAGACTCTTTCATGAATCAGGAACCCCGAAAGATCATCTCACCTTTAGGCAAGTTCAGTAGTCCTCTCTCTGCGGGTTCTCTGTGTCCAGTTTATGCAATAGTCCAGGCAAGAGCAGTTTCTTGCCCAAATGGCTATCAAACTCCATAAGGATCCTCTTCGATGCCCATCTTCCTCTTGAAGTAAATTGGTGCTTCCAGGAGCAGAGTGTCTCATTGTCATGAAAAGTCCTAAGTTATTAAAACATTTAAAATGCCATATTCTCTAGCCTTTGAAAGATATGAAGAATGCTTATCTGAAATATATCCATGCACATCTAGAAAATCTAACTAACATGACTACAAGCTTGACTATTATTTATGATTATCCACTAACAACCTATATACATTACATTTTTAAATGAACTACACAATCATAATACCTTAGTCAAGATCAGAAATACATATACATATAACAAAACTGACCTTAAATCTCTACCAATAAAGCAAAATGTATACTAATGCAAATTATTCATACCTATATCATATCCCCCTTTAAATGTAAAAGAACATTTATAAACCATATTTGGGAATATGGGCGCAGTTTTTTCTCTCTGAACTGCTTCCTGCTGAATGGGGGCGTCGTTAATTAGGTCTTTCATGGTGTAACCTTTGTGCTAGTTTCATCTCAGTTGGCAGTTGAGCGAAGCAATTTTCTGAAGATGTTTTACAGCAACCGTTCAGGAGGGCGTGGTCCATCATACCATATTCAGATAGAAGAAATGAACAGGGTCTCATCCTCTGTGAAAACAAAATAAGAAACTCCTTTCCAAAGTATCATGTCCTTAGATTCAAATCTCAAAGTCAAGGCATTTTTAGAATATCTGTGTCGGATTAGTTCAGCAGCATTTATAAACAAATATCTTTTAGCAGCTGTTGCACGTTCCTCAGCATTCAAACAATTCAAAGAGAGCATAATAGCATACAGTATCAAGATTCTCTGTGTATTTTTCATCTTTGTGCGTTTTATTTTAACCTCTATTTTGTTTATTTTTACTTTTATTTTATATTCTCTGTATCTTTGTCCTGGAATAACTCTGTAGACCAGGCTGTCTTTGAACTCTCAAGAGATCTGCCTGTCTCTGCCTCCCAGGCATTGGGATTAAAGGTGAGGTGTGTGTTACTACACCTTGAACTCACAGAGATCTGTTTGTCTCTGCCTTCTAGGCACTGGGATTAAAGGCGTGTACTACCACACACAACAATTCTCTTCCTTTTTGAATTGTTTTTTACTTTAAGAACTTCAACTTTTAGTCTGCATATATTTTCAACACACTGTAAATCATTTAGAAATTTTCTTTATCTTTGAATCTCTCTTTACTGTGGTCTCTCTTTGTTTTTCTGACCACATGAGTCTTTAATTTACCAAGCAATCTCAGTAGGACTAAAGCTGTGGCTTTGCCAGCTAGATCCAGTCCATTCCTTAGCTATCTGCCATTCCAACCTTGTGGCTGAGGTACAGGCCAGAGCCGCCTTCAGTGCCACAACTCTACAGTGTTTCAAGGTCCTTGCCAGCAAGCGAGCTTCCGCAGCCTGGGCTTGCAAACCTCACGACCCGCCCGCCTAAAAGAGTCAGAGTTTGCCCTGGCAGGACAGCCCAGAAAGCCGGCATTTTTAAATGGCACAGCTTTTTTCCTGCTACGGCTGAAAACCGAAAACCATGCGTTCAGTTTTTCGTCAACACAGTTTAAGTGTTTTGTGGCAGGACCTCTTAATGAGCTGCAGGGTTTTGCAGCTGAAGCTGAGTCAGGAAGCCTCTCTTAGCTGAGAGCGCTTGATTGCCTCTAGCAAGCAGAGCAGACCCGAGAAACTGCTGCCACCAAGAAAACATGCTTTACTCTTTCCCAAGCTTTTTCAGGCTTTTAGTGGATTCAGTTATCCTCACGTTGGGCAGCCATCTGTTGAAATAGCAGCGGCGGGGCTGCGTCCCCAACACCCCGGCCGCTTGCACGACTAGCTTTACCCGAAATAATTACATGGACACTGTATTCTTTTAAGCACTGCTTGGCCCATTAGCTTCAACCTCTTAACCCATTTCTAATCATCTATGTAGCACCATGAGGTGCGCTTACCGGGAAGATTCTAGCCTACATCCATCTTGTGTCAGAGTTTCATCCCTCTGCCTCAGAGAGCAGAGCTATCCCGTCTGCCCGCTAGACAGGAGCATGGTGTCTCTCTCTGAGGAGTCTGGCTCTGAGCGGAGCTGCATGCTTTCTGACCTCACTTCCTCTTCCTCTCAGCATTTTCTTCTGTTTACTCCACCCACCTATGTTCTAACCAATCGGGACCAAGCAGTTTATTTATTGCTTATCCAATGAAATCAACAGATTGATATGACACTCCCACATCACACATGATTTTCGGTTTTCAGCTGTAGCAGGAAAAAAGCTGTGCCATTTTAAAATGCCGGCTTTCTGGGCCATCTTGCCAGGGTAAATTCTGACCCTTTCAGGCAAGCAGTCCAACTTTGAAGCATTTTAGTGTGGTTTATGAGCACACTGCTGCAGCATGCTTGCTGGCAGGGACCTTAAAATGCCATAGAGTTGTGTAAATAAACATGGCTCTGGTGCCATGAGGCTGGAATTGCAGAAAGCTAAGGAATAGGCTGGATCCAGTCATCAAAGCCACGGTTTTAATCCTACCCATATTGCTTGGTAAATTAAAGACTCATGGTCAGAAAAAAAAGAGAGATATACAGTAAAGATAAATTTAGATGAAGAAAACCTCTAAATAGTTTACTGTGTTTTAAATAATATATGCTTGGAATATATACATATTAGAGTACTACTCAGCGGTAAAAAACAATGACTTCTCGAATTTTGCATGCAAATGGATGGAAATAGAAAACACTATCCTGAGTGAGGTATCCCGGACCCAAAAAGAGGAACATGGGATGTACTCACTCATAATTGGTTTCTAGTCAGAAATAATGGTCATTGAGTCTATATTCTGTGATCCTAAAGAAGCTAAATAAGAAGGTGAACCCAAAGAAAAACATATAGTTATTATCCTGGATATGGGAAGTAGACACGATTGCTGGGCAAAAAATTGGGAACTTGGGGGTGGGGTGGGATGGGGGTAAGGGGAGCTGGGGAGAGAAGAGTAAGAACGGGATAATGGGGGAGTTTGGGGAAACGGGATGATTGGGAGAAAGGAAGGTTGGATACAGGAGCAGGGAACCACATAACTTAATCAAGGGAGTCATCTTAGGGTTGGCAAGAGACTTGAACCTAGAGGGGCTCCCAGGTACCCAGGGCGATGCCCCCAGGTAGCTCCTTGGGCAGCTGTGGATAGGGAACCTGAAATGACCCTATCCTATTGCCATACTGATGAATATCTTGCATATCACCATAGAACCTTCATCTGGAGATGGATGGATATAGAGACAGAGACCAACACTGGAGCATTGGACTGAGCTCTCAAGGTCCCAATGAGGAGCAGAAGGAGGGAGAACATGAGCAAGGAAGTCGGGACCACAAGGGGTGCACCCACCCACTGAGACAGTGGGGCTGTTCTAGTGGGAGCTCACCAAGGCCAGCTGGACTGTGACTGAAAAAGCATGGGATAAAACCGGACTCTTTGAACATGGCGGACAATGAGGGCTGCTGAGAAGCCAAAGACAATGGCACGGGGTTTTGATCCTACTTCATGTTCTGGCTTTGTGGGAGCCTAGCCAGTTTGGATGTTCACCTTCCTAGACCTGGATGGAGGGGCAAGGACCTGGGACTTTCCACAGGGCAGGGATCCCTGACTGCTCTTCGGACTGGAGAGGGAGGGGGAGAGGAGTGAGGGGAGGAGGAGAAGAGTGGGAGGAGGGGAAGGGAAATGGGAGGCTGGCAGGAGGTGGGAATTTCTTTTTTTTTCTTTCAATAAAAAATAAAATAAATAAATAAAGAAAGAATATATGCTGCCAGGGCTGAAGAGATGGCTCAGAGGTTCAGAGCACTGACTGCTCTTCCAGAGGTCCTGAGTTCAATTCCTAGCAATCACATGGTGGCTCACAGCCATCTATATGTGATCTGGTACCCTCTTCTAGCATGCAAGCAAACATGGAAGGAATGTTGTATACATAATAAATAAATAAATCTTTATATATACTGGCTTGGGAGAGAAAAGAAAAAGGTTAAAGTCCTTAAAATAAAAAATAAAAAAGAGAGTAGTTGGGTGTGGTTGTATACACCTTTAATCCCAATACTTGGGAGGCAGAGGTAGAGGGATCTCTATGAGTTTAAGGTGTGGTAACATATACCTTTAATCCCAGCACTGGGGAGGCAGAGGTTGAGGGATCTCTGTGAGTTTAAGGTGTGGCAGCACATACCTTTAATCCCAGCACTGGGGAGGCAGAGGTAGAGGGATCTCTGTGAGTTTAAGGTGTGGTAACACATACCTTTAATCCCAGCACTGTGGAGGCAGAGACAGGCAGATCTCTGTGAGTTGAAGGATAGCCTTATTACAGAGTGAGTTCCAGGACAAAGATACACAGAAACCCTGTCTCAAAAAGCCAAAAATTAAAAATAAAAGAAATAGAGGTTAAAATAAAGCCATGTAAAGATGAAAAAATCATAGAGAGTCTGGATTCTGTGTATTATTGTTGTTTTTTTTTAATTTTTTGACTGTGAAGGAGCTAAATACAGAGAGATAGTTCATTTTATGGGCTGCTAAGCCAAACCAGCATGTATATTATAAGAATATTATGACTTCAGAATTTGAATCTAAGGATGTGATGCTTTGAAAAAGAAGTTCTCCTTTTGTTTTCACACAGGATGAGACCCTGTGGATTGCTTCTAGACCAATATGGTATGATAGACCACAACTTACTGAAAGGTTGCTGTAAATATCCTCAAAAATTTCTTCACCCAACTGCTGACTGAGATAAACTTAGCACACAGGATATACCATGAAAGAACTGATTAACAGTGCCCCCATAGAGCACTAAGCAAATTGGAGAGAAAAAACTATACCCATATTCCCAAATATTTTTATAAATGTTCTTTTACATTTAAAGGGGGATAAAATATAGATATTAATAATTTACATTGGTATAAATTTTGCTTTGTTGATATAAATTTAAGGTCAATTTTGTTATATGTATATGTATTTCTGATCTTGATTAAGGTATTGTGATTCTGTAGTTCATTTAAAAATGTAATGTAAAATTAGGAAATATAGCTTGTTAATAGATAATCATCAATAATATTCAAGCTTGTAGTCATGTTAGTTAGATTTTCTATATATATAGAGATATTTCAGTTAGATAAGCATTCTTCATATCTTTCAAAGACTACAGAATATGGCATTTAAAATGTTTTAATAAATTAGGACTTTTAATGACAATGAGACATGTTTGATCCTGGCAGCACCAATCTACTTCAAGAGGAAAGTGAGCATTGAAGAGGCTTCTTATTGAGTTGGTTAGCAATTTGGGCAAGAAAATGCTCTTGCCTGGACTGCTGCATAAACTGGACATGAAGAAACCACAGAGAGAGGACTGCTGAACTTGCATAAATGTGAGATGGTCCTGCAGGATTCCTGCTTCATAAAAGAGTCTGTGAGACATTCTGCAGGACACAAAAGAAAGTGACTGAACTGTCTTTAGAATTTCCTGCTTCATGGAAATGTCTTTTGGATAATAAGGGCCTAAAGACTGAATATGGATGCCCCAACAGTACAAAAGAACTTTGGGTGACTGTCTAGGAAGCAAGATGTCTCTGTCTATTCTAGAGTATTGGCAGTTGCTCATAATGCACTTTCTGTTTACTTAAGTAATATTATCTCCTTCTGGAGTCTTTGATGGAGTTGAAGAATTTATAGATATAGTTTTCCTTAGTTATGATAAAAGATAAAGTAGATATAAACATTGTAACTGTAATTCTTGCTTGATAACTGTTTTGTTATATGTAATTTTACTATGTTAAAATTAAAGCCTTCCTTTTTGTTTAAACAGAAAAAAGGGGAAATTGTGTAGGAGGTTCTTTTGTCTATGTGTTGCTATCAATGGTTATTAAAGAAACTGCCTTGGCCTTTTGATAAGGCAGTACTTAGGTAGGTGGGGGGGACAGAACTGAATGCTGGGAAGAAAGGCAGTATGGCAGATGCCACAAAGGTTATGGCTGAGACTGACGCTAGTTAGAATCTTTCCCAGTAATCCACAACCTCGTGGTGTTACACAGATTGGTAGAAATGGGTTAGATCAGGATATGAGAGTTGGCCAAGAAGAGGCTAGATATAATGGGTCAGGCAATAATTTAATTAATACAATTTCTGTGTTGTTATTTCAGTGGTTAAACTACCCAGCAGGCAGGATGCGGTCCACTCCTCTTACAACACACCAGAATGAAGAAAAACCATCAGAACGAAGGTTTGAAAGAGGATTTGAGGGAAAGCTGGATACTTTTCTATAAAGTATTAAGAGAAAAATTAGCATTTATCTAAGTGATTATTGCTTACAATGGACTATGAGTTTATAAGTAACTTAAATGTTCTCCATTTGAGAAGATGGTTAGATTGGAATAAAACTTTAAAAAATTATAACAAATTGGACATTGAAATAATCCATAAAACCTCAACTAATCCTTATGAGAATAATATTTTTAACTAAATTTTTTGAAATCTGTGGATGAAGACCTTTGAGTTGAATGCAAGAATGCTTTCTCTCCACAATTACTTTAGGACATATATTTGTCTATAAGACAGATCACCATTTTTTCTAGGAAAAGAGTGTAGATTACCAGGGAGTAAGGAAGGAACTTGACTATCAGCAGAGGATGCTTCTCTTTGCGTCTTACCAACATTTGGTCTGGTTATTTGCACAACTATTGTTTAAAGTGGCCTCTGGGACTCAACCCACTCCAAAAGCTGGAGTGCAGAAGCTTTTGACTTCCATCCTGGTTCAACTGTACACAGCATGCCAGTGTCCACAAAAAATACTATTGATGGCTGGGGAAGCATTCCCAAGGCCCAGAAAATATGGAAAAAAGGACTGTGCTACTAAGTCTTCTTACTCAAAATTTCAATGGTACAAATTTGGTAAATGACAGCACAGGAAAAAAAGGAGAAAGAAAGAAAAAGGAAAACATCGAAAAAATACCTTGCAAAAAACACTGGTTAATCAACAAAGACACAGTTGATTGACAACTCTCCTTAAACATGTGATTATACATAAATATTTCTGAGAAAAGAACTTTGAGTTAGAAATGAGAATGAAGGCTTCTGTTCAGTACTGATGCAGGGATGTACTAAAGGATAAGAGGAAACTATTAACTATGTTTTGGGCTGGGGGGAGGCTGAACCTACACTAAACTTCCTACAAGGCTGACTTATTAGAATTCAAAATACTTTTGGAGAGTTGGAATTCTGTGTGTTTCAAGTTATCTTGGGCTATCTTAGCCCCTAAAAAGATATTTAATCTTCTTCTGTATTTGTGCTAACAACTGTGTAACTATGAGAGAAGCATTTCAGAAAATACACACAAACCTCTACCTTCTACCAACTCAAATGTTAAAAATGTCATCAGATAGCATCTGAGGCCCCAAACAGAGATTCTCTCACCCTGATGGCCACAGCCTCAGTCAAATTTCTGCCAATGTGTTGAAAAGGAATTGATTAATAATTTTAATTTTTCTTTGACTATGAAAATGTCTCTGGACGCTACCATATTGGAACAAAATATTTTCATAAAGCTTAATCATTCCTGGGTCATGGTCACTCACATTTAGCTACATAATAAATTGTCTTATATCCACTGAAGTGAGAGAATTTGTTTTGCTTTCTCTTTAGTTAGGTCTTTGTTTGTTTGTTTTGAATCAACAGAGCTTTACTTTGAAGAGAAATCTTTGTCTAATTCATAAAACACAACATGTGGCCCCTCCATCTATAGTAAATGTTGCCTCACTCTCTGTAATCTGTAGTAAGACAGATCCTAACTCTTCTTAGATAACAGCACATGAATAGCACAACAGCACTAAAGCAAGACTTAGCAGACATTAAAAAAGATAAACACTTCTGGAGCTAGGAAAAACAAAGGGAAATTTCACCTTTATTCATTGAAGTTTAATGGATCAAATGAATTATCTGGGAAGAATAAAGATTGTAAAAGCTAGTATACACATTAATATGCAAATGAGAGAACTACAGGATGGGGAAGTCATAGAAAAGCAAGAGGATTCGGGTTTAATATTATTTACAAAATTATATATTTTATTTTCCTTTTTAATTACAAACTTATTGTTTTTCTCTGTCCCTCTATCTCTCTTTGTCTCACTCTCCCTTTCTTTCTGACTCTGTCTCTATCTTGTCTGTCTGTTTCTCTCTTTTTTTTGTGTGTGTGTGTGTGTGTGTGTGTGTGTGTATGTGTGTGTGTGTATTTTCCTGGAGGATAATATCAAAGTACATAGAGTTCACAGACAGGGTAATAGACAGTTTTAAATGTCTGTTTTGAAATAGTTTTGAGAATATTAAGGTGGGACACTTGAAAAACAGTAACTTTCCATGTAACATCTCATTTTTTCACTGCAGTGTGAATAGATGGGAAATGGAAAGACATACTTTTTTTTGATTTGCAGAGGTCAAGAGATGAAGAACATAAGCATATCATAATGCAAAAATGGATTCATCCCATCTTCAACAGTTCCCACAATCTATCACAATCTCAAAAATATTTAAAAATCTAATGTTCAAAGTCTCTTCTGAGACTCATAAAATCTCTTAATTGTAATCCCTTAAAAAATCAAAATAAAAAACCAGATTACATTTTTTTCAGCACACAATGGCACAGGATATACATTAGAATTCCAAAACATAGGCAAGAGAGCATAATGAGGAAATACTGGATGAAAACAAGACTGGAAACCCACTGGACAAACTCAAAACTCTTCAGCTCCATGTCTGATGTCAAAGTGTTCTTTGTATTTCCATTTGCATACAGCTTTTTTGAATGCAACAAAAAAATCTAAGAATATGTCTACCAGTGTGAGAGTATAGCAGAGTCACTATGAAGATGGAAAGCAAACATCCAGTCCTGTGGAAGATGACCTCAGGCACAGTAGTAGGGAAGGGAGATGATATGAGAACTCCTTGGATGACAACTTGAGAGAAGATATAACGTTGAAGTTTGGTGATAGAGACAGCCTGTTACTATGTAATGGAGTAGAGCTAAGTTTTGAGTAAGGTGGAATACATTGCTATCTCACATGGAGCTTATCATATGATGCTGAAGGGGTGCCTGGTCTCTGGCAGAAAAGGAATAATAGGGTTACTTCAAATACACCAGGAGTCTTTGAAGATTACTTCCCTTTTATTCTAGCTGGAGAACCTCCGGATGAGACAAGAAATAGAAGAGTAGGTTCATTGATAGAGGAAGAGACAGACTGAGGATGTGTTACATTCAGAGAATTGGATGGTTATGAAGTAGAGGCCAATGCTTCCAAATTAGCAATTGCATTAGCTCCAGTGTTGTCTTTGGCTATCTGCTCAGAAATGTCTTGGTGGCTTCTGCAGTAGATGACAAGATAAGTTGTAAGTGCTTGTGAGTTAGTTTGCTTTTAATTAAAGGAATCTGCTTTAAGATGAGAAAACCTCACTTTACCAAATTAAGGCATGAAATTTGAAAATGTAGTAAGCATCTTCATGGTCAGTGTGGGCATTTGTTGACAGAAGTTTCTGTCCTCCCTGATCCCTTTTCCATTCAGCTGCAAAGAAACACACAGAGGTCTACATAATTTATAAACTGATTAGCCTATTAGCTGAGGCTTTTTGTTAACTCTTATAACTTATATTAGCCCATAATAATTGTCTGTATTAGCTACATGGTTTAGTACAATTTTTGGCAAGGCAGTCACATCTTGCTTCCTCTGCATCTGGATGATAACTACAGACTGAAATTTCCTTCTCCCAAGAATTCTCGTTGCTCCACCTCTTCTTCCTACTTGGTCACCCCGCCTATACTTCCTGCCTGGTTACTGGCCAATTGGTGTTTATTTAAAAAACAACTGTTAGGGTACAGACCATTGTCCCACAACACTTCTTCTTTTCTTTTTATACCAAGAACTCTGAATCAAATCTCCTTTGTTTAGCTTTTCTACTGACCATTATCCATAGCAACCTGCAAAAAACATTCTAAACAAAGGCAAACATCTCTAATTCATTTTTTGGGAATGTAGGCATAGATTTCTCTGGATACTTCCTGATGATTGGGGCACTGATAATCTTATATGAACCTAAATAAAATTTAGAATTATGATCAAGTCCTGACTGGAGCATTCTGTGAAGCTTGACCATCTCAGAGAGTAGCCTTTGAACTGATTTGGATGTAGAACTCAGACATCTGGGCCATTTCTTTTATTGAAGAATTCTCAGGGGATCTTTCTTGGTCAAACCTGATTTTTTTAATGCAGAATGAATCCACAATCCATTATTTCCTGTGGAAACAAAAGAAAAACCTCTTCTCCAAAGTAACATATTTTTTACTTCAATTTTAAAATCAAGGTATTTTCAAAATACCTATCTTGGGTTAATTCAGCAGCATTTATAAACAAATGTCTTTTAGGAGATTTTGCTTCCTCCTCAGCCATAACTCTATTTCTGTTATTTTTATTTTTAATTTAAGGCTTTTTGAGACAGAGTATCTCTGTGTACCTTTGGCTGACCTAGAACTCACTCTGTAGACCTTGCTGTCCTTAAAATCACAGAGATCTGCCTGCCCCTGCCTCCCATTTTTTAGCTTTCTGAGAGCCTAGATTCATGACTGAAGTTCTGTCTGGAGCCATATTTACTGCCACAATTCTATGGAGTTTCACGGTCCCTGCCACTGCCAAAAAGCATATGGTCAGCTTTTCATGAACATCATTTAAGTGTTTCATGGCAGGACCTCTTAAAAGAGCTGCAAGTTTCTACAACTAAAGCTGAGTCAGGAAGCCTCTCTTAAATAAAAGCACTCGCCTCTAGCAAGAAGAACCCACCTGAAAAAGTACTGCTATCAAGAAGAAGTGCTTAATTTATTCTTTTCTATATATATATATAATAACTTTCCAAGCTCTCTCAGGCTTTTAAGTGGATTTGGTCAGCCCTACATTGGCATGCCATTCTATTGAGAGAAGTTTCTGTCCTGCCTGATCACTTTGTTGTTCAGCACCCCCCCCCCAATACACATTGGTCTACATTAATTATAAACTGATTGGCCTATTAGCTCAGGTAGTTATTAACTCTTATATTAGCCCATAATAATTGTCTGTGTTAGCCACATGGCTTGGTACATTTTTTGGCTAGGCAGTCACATCTTGCTTCCTCTGCATCTGGGTGATGGCGGTAGTGTGAAACTTCCCTCTTCCCAAAATTTTCATTGCCCCACATCTACTTCCTTCCTGGTCACCCTGCCTATACTTCCTGCCTGGCTAGTGCCCAATCAGCGTTTATTTAAAATACAAGCAACAGGGAAGAGGTGAGTTTCCCATAGTAGACATTAACATTTTGATTTTAGGCTTGTGGAAGGTCAGTAAATTCTGCCTGTTTTGAAGCAGTAAGTGATAACCATCTCCCAAAACAGTGACTATCAAGTATAAGTAACTAAATATTTCTACAATGCATTTCCTAAACCATACTAAAAAGATACTAATTATTTCTCTCAGTATATTCCTGAACAACAAAATAATGCTAATCTTGGCATTAATAAAATTAGAAATGTTGATGACCTTATATCCTTTCATTAACCACCTTTGTTAGGACTGTTTGCTTGCCTGAAGCTCTGAACTTACTTGAAGCTACTTTATATCTTTCAAATGACTTAAATTTCTGACTGACCCTATCCCTAAACCACAAACTATCTCCAGTTGAAAACCACTTGCAAATAAAAATTTAGTTTTCTACATTGGAGTCTCACTGGGTAGATAAACCACTGTTAAAGTCAGGCCCCATGACCTACAGTAGATGGCCAATGCAACAAAGTTGATGACTTTCTCAGAGATGCATTGTTTGTGTCATAATGCTGTGTTAGGGCTTTTTTATTAATTTTTAAAGTATATGTATCATCTCTCTCTATATATATAGTTTCTAATTTTGTGTTTCTATGAGATTTCTGTGTGTGCAAGCATGTAATGTGTTCCTTAGTCTTTATATATTTCTTGTGATTTGTCTTTGGCTCTTATTCTTCAATTTGTTTGGGGATTTTGTCTTTTTCTGGTTTCCTTTAGTTTAGCTTAGCTTAATATTTTTGATGAATATTTGTTCTAATGAGAGAGAAAATTTGGTATGAATTTGGATGTGAGGGAAGGTGGGGAGGGTCTGGGCAGAGCTAGAGTAGGGAACTTGTAATCCTAATATACTGTATGAAAGAAACCTACGTTCAATATAAGAAAAATAGAAAAAATCTGTTAGACTTAATTCAAGATTATGTCTGTTGGTTCCATTCACTCTAAAGTGAATAATAGGAATTGATTTTTCTTTATTATTTAATAACTTTGTATTGTATATATGTCCACTATATATGTGATGTACATATGTATCATATATTGCATGTTTTCTGTCATAAATGGAAACAGAAAAGGAAACCTGAAATGAAGATTTCTAAGAATGAGAATGCAGAGAGGAGGTAAAGTGAAGGTATAGAAAAGACAGAGAATGACAGGGGCAGAATGCATGAAATATGGAAATACTAGGGTGAGTTCTCTTAACTTTTAATTTGTAATAACCATGGACTATTATAAATAAATATACAGTTTGTACAGTTAAGGACAAAATATTAAAGTTTTTGTATTATATTATGGAATTTTTCTCATTCAGCATAAATTTTACAAAAAAATCTAATTTTTAAATTGCCAAACTTATTTCAAATCTCCCAAAATAAGCTACATTCAGGGGCACTTATTTGTTACAATAAAACTATTCTTTTTCCTTAAAAAAAGTAAAAAAAAAATAGGCTCCAATTAATTAGATTTCTGCTGCTGATGATATTAAAAATGTTAAGGTACAGTCGGGAAAAAGCTCTGCAACCTTATCAGATGTTTTACAACTTAGAGCTTAAATTCTGTTTACTTCTCTTAGGTATACCAAAGAATGTCTTACCCAAATAATACAAACACAAAAATCTCTAATAATAATATTCATGGTGTTTTATATCTGTCAGTTTGAGGTCAGCCTAGTCTACATAGTAAGTTTCAGGACAGCCAGGGCTACACAGTATTAAAGTATGTGGCACTAGGCCTCACTTGCTGATTTGAGGAAATGGCCCCTATAGTGAGTGACACTATTAGGAGATGTGACTTTGTCGGAGTAGGTGTGGACTTGTTGGAGGAAGTGTGTCACATTGGGGTTGGCTTTGAGATCTTCTTTGCTCACACTGTGTTTAGTGTGACATACATTGCTTCTGCTGCCTGTGGATCAAGATGTACAGCTCTCTCTCCTTCTCCATCACCCTATCTGCCCGAATGCCACCACCATGATGATAATGGTCTAAACCTCTGAGACTGTAAGCTAGCCCTAGTTTAAAGTTTTCCTATATGAGAGTTGTTGTGGTCATAGTGTCTCTTCACAGCAATAGAAACCCAGAATAATATACTGGCTTATGGTGTTTTATATCTTAAAATCATATCTTTCTTGATTTTTAAAGTTTTTCTGTAGTATTCTTATTCAGAATTTTTAAATATTTATATTTTTAGTAATAATGCTTTTTAAAGAAAATACTTGAATATGTACAGAAATTAGTATTTTTCCACAAAAAATGAAGTAGAGTCTGTCACAGTAAAGCCAGATAGAGCCCTATGTCCCTTCATAAATATTAAAACTAAAGTCATACTTAGCTATAGATACAAGACCTACAATATTATGATTTCTATCTAATCATTTTATTAATTATTTAGAAAATGGGAAAAAACAATTTTGTTAAAAGAACATTTGAAAGAATGCTATATTGTTATTTAATTTCTTCTGTAATATAACTGTTTATTTACTTCCTCAAACTAAAATCTGAGTTAATAACACAGATCAAATGAGGAACCATTAGTAAGAGTTATAGTCATCTAGCTGTCAAAGGCCAGCCTTCCTAAGGATTAGAGCTGGCCATGTGCCAGGGTTGAGGGACACACCATGTGCCCCAGTGAGTCAGGTTTGGACACCTGTCCTTGATTAACAATAAAAGAAAACAGAAAAACAAGATTTGTTCAGTGTGGCCCCACTGTGAAAAGGGAAAAAGATCCAGTAACACCCTGCAAGCCCATCTTCAGGAACCTGATGTGCTGAAGTTTAAATAGAGTAGCACACCTGCTACTTTTACCATCTTTTCCCCTTCTTTAATATAGTCTGACAAGCTGCAAATCTTTTTCCTAGAGAAGAGGTTTCTGCCCTGGCTGGGCAGGATTTAGGTTTCCTCTTCTCCTTGCCTGAGATTCCGTGAAAATTTTAAGTTCTTGATGGCCCATTGTTTTCATAATCTGGTAGCTAAAATGTAGCACATTTTCTCTTTAGAATATATCCATTTCTGCTGTGCAAACAAGATTCTCCACATGAGATTATAGGTATTTCCAGAAGAGAAGTTAGAGTTAAATGATACAAAATTGCTTCAAATACTCTAAGCATCAAACAAAACAGTGCCACTCACCATGGCAACACAAAGGTTGAAGGCGATTGGAGACAACCTCGACAAGATGGGGGCATGCACATTGCCCAACGACAACTTTGAGACACAGATCCATTATTCGCAGACTGGCAAGTGAAAAACTGGCATGCTTTTTCTTAGTAACCTTTGTTAGACATCTGTGACTCTGACCTTGTGTCAACTGTAAAGTTTTCTTTACAATTCAAAAGTATTTAGTCTAGTTAAACTTGTTCTGAGGGGAAAATGAGTTAATCATGTGTTAGCAAGGCAGGCTTTTAGATGTCTGTAGTCTTCATGGGTCAATAGACTAGTTATGAAACATGTCCCGGTATATATTCTATGAATCAAAACCACACAGCTAAATGAAAAGTCATCTATTTTACAGTCCACAGAAGTGTGTGTCCATAAGATTGAGATGCAATCATAAGATTACATGTACTCATTATATGAAAATGCGTGGTAACAGGGAGATTCATAGCCGTTTTTGTACAAGCGAAATTACAGAAGAAATTACAGCTTTCAAAGTAAGCTATAATTGCTTCATAGCCTGCAATAGCTCGTGATAAACACTCCTAACATCTCACCCTTTTCTGCTGGGAAGCATGTAAATCAGTCTTAGGGCAGCACTTTCCTATCTGCTGGTTGAATAAATCCAGGACACACTTGTCCTCTATCTCCCTTGAGATCTATGGCTCAACAAGTTCAGATATGTCGTAACTCTTGTCCTTGGGCATCTGTGAATGTCACAAATGAGGTCACTTTGCCTGGACACTAACACTGACAAACGTTCCACCAAGGAAGATAATTGCAGGAAGCTAGACTTCTATGTTTATACAAAGGCCTGGTTGAGAGATCAAAGGCATTGACTGTGATCATGTTCTTGTCAGAATCAAATATTGCTGGGGGCAGTCATTCAATATACCAATGTAAGGTGAACATTATGCTCGGTAAACTGGCCTGTCTCATCTTTTTTAGATAAGGTAAAAGGGTATAATAACGCAAGCCTAGCTGGTGCTAAATTCTTGGCAATCCTCCTGCCTCAGCTTCATCAGTGCTAGGATTTTATGAGTTGCAACCACACCTATCCCATGTCACTATTGTGAGTACAATCTAAAATTCTAAGGTTACTTTCTGGGGACACTCTTGGTGTTTTCACTCTTTCGATCACCCATCCTCAGAAACACACATATACACACAAAACATACATAGAGATAGATAGATAGATAGATAGATAGATAGATAGATAGATAGATAGATAGATAGATAGATAGATAGAATTTCTTTATCAGGGAAAGCATGCTCACAAAAGGGACAGAAAGAAGCAAAGAGTTACACTTTTCTGAGTAACTCAGGGATGGACTTATGAAACAGTATGGCCTCGCTCTAGGCTCCTGCACCAGGGCCTGGAATTCTGGGAAGGAAAAGGACATTCTATCACTAAAGGAGTAATACTCTACCTATCTCTTTAGCATGGCTTAATGTGGTTCCACTTTCCCAAAAAGAGGGAGAGTCTCTAGGTCAGATGACTGACTAGACCCATTGGACTAACTCTTAACTCTTAAAAATAATCATGTTGACACCCATGGGTAGATGCTGTTCTTTACTGTAACATGAGTACTTGTGTGTGTTAAAATCTTATCAAAGAAACCAGGCCAAGAACTTGCAAACAAAGGAAAGGGCAAACCTCCTTATCATAAAGCAGCAGGAACTCAGCACTATGATGACAGTGGCATCCACCCCACCTATCGTCTGACAACTGCTGTGTGCATCAGGGGACAACAGAGAATTTGTGACTGTTCCTGGGGACTGAGCTTTGCTTGGTCCCCTGCTGTTGATGTGGCCCAATCACATGCTCACCTCATGGGCCTGGTCACACTGTTTCCTGCTGCTTCCCCTTGCAGCTGGTCTTCCACCACAAAGCCTTACAATGATTCAGATGTTTCTTGAAAATAGATTCAGGTGCATATAAAAGGATTTTGAAATAATTCAAATTTCAATATAAATATCAATTCGCTAAATAAACAAATTACTATAATTTCTCACTCACATTTACAAATGTCATCACCAGAACAAGTTGCTCCTAGGCGATAATATTTACTGACTATTTAAGTTTCTGGAAAGAACTTCTGGTTTCTTATTATTAATTTGACTATTGCTATAGAATGTTCTTATTTCTATTATTTTGTTCCCAGCCTTAATCAGTCAACTAAGTCACAGACTTACATATCTATTTATGATATACATGAACTTCATTTAAAATATAAAACAGGGGGATATGGGGGAAGCCATGCTATCACCCCTGGGAAAGATGCATAAATGTTTTGCAAATGAAGCTCCCCAGAAGGCAAGGCTCTTTTCAAAGGACCTATAGAAAAGATACTGCAAACTTCTGCACTGATCCTTGGGAGCTCACGGGCTTCAGGTCGCTAACTTTCGCTATGCTTTATCATATGGAGACCGTTAGATTTCTTAGACAAATGTAATTGTGCCTGCATTTACTAGGAACAAAAGTCTCTGTAGAAAAATTAAATTTCTCTGATTTGTTACAGAAACTGGTTTCCCCTCTTGCCCCTGGCTGCCTTTGTAGCAATCCTGCCTTGGCAGGAGGAACTCACTAAGGCTAATGACAGTTACTTATCCAGTTCCTAGAAACAAAGACTGCTCTCTTTTGTTTCCAGCTGCCCAGACCCAATAATCATGCAGAAGCTATATTAATTAAAACACTTTGGTCAGTGGCTCAGGCTTCTTATTAACTAATTCTTATATCTTAAATGAACCCATTTCTATTCATCTGTGTATCACCACAAGGCTGTAACCTACTGGTATGGTTCTGGTGTCCTTCTCCTTCAGCAGCTACATGGCATCTGTCTGACTAGCCTTCTCTCTCTCTCTCTCTCTCTCTCTCTCTCTATATATATATATATATATATATATATATATATATATATATATATATATATATATATCCTTTAAATAATTAGCAAGTATAAAGAGGCAGGAGGGTGAATTGAAGGCCTCAAAAAGTAACTGAAACTCTTAAAGCAACAAGGCACGGAAGTAACAATGAAGATAGCTGAAGATTTTGTACAAACAATAGCTCAATTTAGCCCATGGTTTATTATGGGAGGGGGTTTAAATGTTCCAGACTGGGAACAAGCCAAGTCAGATTAAAAGGAGTATGTGTTTCTTCATCCCCAGAGACACTCTGAGGGATACCCTCTGGAAAACTGGCAAGTAGTGAAGTAATAAAGAGGAGGCAGAAGGGTGAATTGAGGGCCTCAAAAAGATAGAATATGTACAGATGTATGTTATTATGTTGATTGTGTTGTCTTTTGTGTTCTGGACTAGAGAAAGACATTTGATTCTGGAAACTGCTAAGAAAGGTATTTTGACTTTAAAATACGGGCCTAATGATTTGATACTTTGGAAAAGAGGTTCTGCTTTTGTTTCCACAGAGGATGAGAACCTGTGGATTCATTGCAAATTTATGTGGTTTGATTCACCGAGACCCCCTGAAATGTTGATGTAAAATACCCCCAAGATTGCAGCACCCCTGCTGATCAGGAAGTAGCCAGACAGGTTGTCAATGCCCAGATTCTCTAAAAGATTATTAAAGTGGGGCCCCTTCAATGGTTCTGGAGCAGGAGCAGTGAGCCTACTTCCCTGAGTTCTGCTCTGCTCCATGCAGCAGTTTGGACCCAGAGAGAGTGTGGCTGGGGCCCGAAGGCAGCAGGAGCAGAACTTTGATAGGTGGCTGTGGCGAAAGGCATGTTGTCCAGCAATGCTTTGGACATTCAAATTTATCTTAATGGACCTTAATTGGGCATATGGACCTTGAACCAACAAGTGGCTCTTGTTCAGGAGCAAGTGGACTATCTTTGGACTTTTCAACAGCTGACATGTTCTTGCTTTTATCATGTTATGTGCGTTACTCCTGGCACTGTATTGCATACTTCTGCTCCTGTTATGGAACGCAACCGTCATATGAGAGGGGTTGGAATACTGCTTTTGTTAACTTACCACCCAGTTAGTGCATGCTAGATGGTTGCAGTGGTGATCTGGCTTGTTGGTACTGTCAGTCCTGGAAATACTTGGTTTAGGACTATGTGTCTAAGTAGCCATGGATGAACAATACTTTGGGGGCAGGATGCCACTTAAGACAGGGAATATTAGAGGGCTATTCTCCATGACAGGCAAGGTATTCCACCCAAAGTAATAAAATAAAATGGAGAGAGTTGTTGTGATCTAGCTGCCCTCACTACCCCTGACCGACAGTAGAACTTCCTTGTGGTCTGTAATTGACAAGGATGTTTGTGTTCTTTCTGTCTGGTGGTTTTCCACAGAAGCAGTAGAGGGATAAAAGGCTTTCTTTAGCTCAGGGGAAAATAAAGGTTGCTGCTCTTCCACCTGAAAAGAAGCCTCTTTGTCTCAATCCCAGCACCCCCCCGCCAGGTTCGGTATCCATGGTGCACTGGATGTGAGCTTACCAACATAATGAATATTAAAATTTGTGGGTTTGTATCTTCTACAATTTTAATTCTGAAAAGGAAAAGTAACATGAATATGTTTTTAAAATGTTTATTAGGCATATTTATTATTTTCTATGTTTTACAGCCTTAATTCAGATCTTATATTTATCATTTGAATGTAGGGATTATTTTTAAAATAAATTTATGTCAATTAATTTAATTAAATGGTTTATATGTATATCAAAATACCTTATTAACATACAACATCTCATTTTGGGCATTTAATATCGTTGACTGTTTTAAAAAATAAAGTTTCATTTATTACTTTTTCTGAACATGTTCAGGAATATTAAGATTAATGTAGTTAGCATTTAATTTGACAGCTTAATGAAAATTATATGATGAATTAAGGAGTTTTGATCTAAATGAACATTGCCTTCAGTATTATAGATGTTTATAATCTCTTTAAAATATTTGATTCAAGGGATCAAACATCATCTAGGCTTTATTTAAACAATTTTAATAATTTATGAAATAGACTTTAAAATACTCTTTTCCTGGGTTTATAGACATTAAGGGTACCTGAAGAGCATAAATGAATTAGTTGTAGCAGTAGATGCATAGACATCATCTGTGATTTTTCTTTCATGTTTTTCTTTGAGTTCATATTTTAAAGAATTAGTTATACATCAATTTTTAAATATATATGGATATGGATACATGTGTCTCCAGAGATATATGCAAAGATAAAAACCTATCTTTTTATCTATTAAAATGTCTTTGCTCCTTGGTCAAAGGTTACTTAATACTATTTAGGTGACGTATGTTTGAATCCTATTGTTTTCCACTGATTTGAAAAGTCTCCAACAACCATGTGTCATTAATTGATGTATCTTTTTTATTAAGTTTGAAGTGTCAGTATTCTATTTTCTCCTTTAATGCTACATACTAATTCTTCTGCATCGTTTTTATTTCATATAAACTTTGGTTTCTTATTCTCAAAAAATTTGGAAGGGTTTTGTTAAGGTCACAGTGAATCTATAATGATCAAATTGTAGGAGCTAGTGAGATAGTTGATCTGAAGTGACAACATAACTAGACAGAAGATTCCTAGAACGTGTGCAATGCATCTGCATGGCTATGGAGAGTTTTTCAGGTAGGGCTGAAGGTCAGTGAGGAAGCCCCTGCTCTGAATAAGGGTGGGATTGTCTATGGGGTAAACTGCTCCGTGAAGAAGTGGAATGCAGGCAGCACACAGAGTGTCAGTCTTAGTTCTCACAGTGATGGCTTCTACTGCTGTTGACACCTGTTGACATTAGAGGCCAGCTCTTCTGCTCTTCACCATGGACTCAATTCCAGCAACTCCCCAATGCTCTCAGCATTAGACTGAGAGTGTAAAGGCGTCCTTCCGGGGCTGGGAACTTTTGCTCGGACATTGGACTCATTATGTATATACTCTTTAATTTCTTCTATTAGAAATTTACAGTCTTCTTTACATTAGCAAAACTGTACACATTTTATTATGTTATCATTTAACTGTTTTATTGGTATTCATGTAAATAGTAATGTGCTTTACATCTGAAATACCACTCTCTTATTCCTTGTTGGTATACAAAGAACATTTTTATTTTAATCTTATAATGGGAAATTTTCTTATATTCATATTAGTTCAAGGCAACTTTTATTGTGAACTCTTCTGGATATTCTGCAAACTGGGTCATATTATCTGTGAGAAGTCATCTTCTTTTTAGTTATTGCTTTTTGTATATATATATATATATATTATTTGCACTTTTTACCTTTTTTATTACCCACAACTTCAAGTTGGGTGTTGAGTAAGTGTAAGATGTGTCTTAGAGAAAAGAGCCTTTAAACAACAAAGGATTAAAATAAAAATGATTATATATGTGCATCAATTTAAATTGTCTCTATAGAGAAAACATAAATTTTTTTATTCAGTCATTCTTTTCAATGGTAGTTAAGTATTAATTCTGAATATGTTAATTCTGAACTTTAAAAAGGCTATCAATCATATATTAAAACATAAATTTTTGTGTGTGCCAAAAGTTTTTGTCTTTTATTTATCTGTCTAAAGATATGCATTTCTTGGTAAAATTACAGGATATTCAAATGGAAAAAATGTATGTAAAGAGACACAATTATCTTCTATACTATAAGGGGACATTTCTGCTTCAATTTGTAAAAAAAAACAGTGCAGGTACATATTATAAACAGCTCCATAAGGTCGTGCTACTAAATGTTTCTCTTAGTTCTGAGTTACAGATCACCTAAAGCAGGTGATGTGGATTGGAGGAAACAAGACTCAGCAGTCATAGGAATAGCAAACCCAGATGCACAGAGATGGTAGTGTGTGCCAAATCCAGAGCAAGACAGTGAGAGAGACACCAACACTACCAATCTCAAAGATAAGACTGGGCACCTGACGGGACTAGGCTCTGGATGACTAACTGCCTTTGTTCCTATTCTACGTGGAGATATGATAGGAAATCTCTATAGGGTGATTCAATCCTTTTAGAATTAATGCTTGGGAATAGTGTGTACTTTAAAGATTCTCTTGAAAAGAAACTTTTCAGCTTCATATGGAAATACATAGACACAGAATAGCTAAACCAATTCTGAATAATTAAAGAATTAATTTTTTTAGCTGGATTAGCTGGATGTATCCACTATCCTTGATTTCAAGCTGTACTACAGAGCTAAACTTATTGAAACTCCATGGTATTGACTCAAAAACAGACTGGTCGTTCAATGGAATCAAATTGAAGAATGAGACATAAATCCAAAGTCTATTGAAAACTTTTTTTTATAATGAATCCAGAAACACACATTGGGAAAAAGACAACATCTTCCACAGCTGGTGCTCATCAAAGTAGATGGATGTATTTAGAAGAATCCAAATACAGCCAGGTTGAAATACACACACACATAAGATGAGAAAGGACTGATAGAGGTAATAGTAAGTTATGAAAGACGATATCAAGTTGAATATCAAGATTGTTTTTCTTATTCTAACTCTGTGGTGGATTTTGTTGGTGGTGGTGGTGGACATGTGAATAGAAACATGATTATCAGTGAAGGTGTGAAATTCGATGTGAAGACCCATAGCTTCATAAGACTGTATAGAAGTTTAAAGACATGTATAGACTTTGGATTTGGTTAACCTTAATTATATATACATATAATTATATATATAAAATTAAATCAGACAACACCAGCAAAAGAACTGATGTTCTAGTAATGTGACAGGACAACACTGACACTTTCTATCTAATAGAAATTACCTAGAAGTCTTCCTGCAGCTTGTGACTGGAAGGCCCTCTAATTCCAGGTCTGAAAAAAGCGACTCCTGGATGCAAAATGATTGCATTTAGGTGCTTTCCCATTTCCTGGATCCCTGCAAACCCACAAAACTTTCACATAAGTAACAATCTGAGGTCACTCACTTTCTGGTTTTCCTTCCTGGGTTAAAACTTATTTGCCTCTGACATTCCCTATGGTGGGATACCTTGCAGAGCCTTGATGCCCAGTGGGGGAGAAGGGGAATGGGGGAGAGACTTGGTCCTGCCTCAAATAGATTTGCCAGGCTTAGTTGACACCCCATGGGAGGCCTTACCCTCTTTGAGGAATGGATAGGAAATGAGGGAGAAGGTGGAAGAGGGGAACTTTGGATGGAATGCAAAATGAATTTTTAAAAAATTAATATGTGCTTTGTAGTCTGTTTTACATTCCTACCCAGGACACAGCCTCTGTGGCCTCTGTCTTGGAAGAACATTTCCTCTCTGCTCTCTGCTCTGCTATTATGTTTTGCTGTTTTGTAATCTCGGAACTTTCTCCTGTTTACATGGGTTGCACAGCCTCCATTCCTAGCAATAATCCTTTGGGCATGTCCTAGCACATTGGTCTGACTATGCTTATAACCCTGGGGAAAAGAAGAAACTGTTCTCTTTCATCCCAATGAGCATCTGGGATAAATCAGCCATCTGCAAAGTCCCTAAGTTTTACAGGGAACAGATGCCCCATCTATCCAGAGCTGTGTTACATGGTTAACACCTAAATGTTAACTGTGTATTGCCTCTCCCTTCTGTTTTTGTTTATACTAAAGCAGTGTTGCTAACCAAAAGGAAACTTGACTTTGGCCAGTTCTTGCTGAAATGCAACATTCTCTAACTTTTAGATCTCTTGAGACATGGAAGGTGGGGGAGGGGAATATATGTACAAAATACTTTTATTTTTTAAATCCAAGTGTGAAGAAAGTCTGCCTGAAACTTAGAAGAAACAGAAACGCTGTAGTTGAACAAATATAACACAAGCATTTATTTGTTTCTTTCCTTTTAATTTATTTATCTTGGTGTATTTTCTTAGTATAATGTGTGTGACAGAGTTCAATGATTAATTCATGCTGACCTTGATTTGTAGACTCCCATATTCCTGTTTCCCAAATCCCAAGTGCAAGAATTACAGGCTTGAGCCACAACACTCAAAAAAAAAAAGGTTTTTCAGATTCATTTCTGTATCTAAAAGCCTACAATATTTTCTAGGAAAAAAAACTGGAAATACACCCAAGAAATATATTTATTGTCCGGTATTTTTTTATCTTCTTCATTTCTAATTGTTTGTGACATTCATTAACATAGTTATCACCAGTAGAACATACACTTGAGTAACCCAGATCATTTCCTGTCTGGCCATGACAGAATTCTTGAATATCCATACAGCTCATGTACATTCTCTGCAACTGTTACTGGTTAGTCAGACACTGGCAAGCTTACTTCCGGCACCCTCTCCTCTTTGTTTAGGGTCTTAGCTGGGGTCATCTTTGTGGATTCCTGGGAATTTCTCTAGAGCCAGGTCTTGCTAGTCCCCTAATGACTCCCTCAATCAAATATCTCTTTTCTTGATCTCGTCTCTGTCCCTTTCCCTCAAGTTCTCCTCCCACCTATGCTTCTTCTCTCCTCTTCCTCTTCACCATTTCCTTCTGCCTGCACCCCCATGCTCCCAATTTTGACAGGCAATCTTGTCTATTTCCTCTTTTCAGGTGGATCTATATATGTTTTCCTCAGCCACCTTGTTACTTAGCTTCTCTAGGGTCATGAACTATAGGCTCCTTATCCTTTGTTTTACAGCTAGTATTCACTTATGAGTGAGTACACACCATATTCATTATTCTGGGTGTGGGTTACTGTTGTATGAGGAGCGGCCAAGTTGCGTCCCCTGCACCCAGCCGTCTACCTGGCTTACTTATGCCCCAAAATAATTACACGGAAACTGTATTCTTTTAAACACTGCCTGGCCCATCATATCTAGCCTCTTCTCGGCTAACTCTCACACCTGGACTAGCCCATTTCTTATAAAGTGTGTAGCACCCCAAGGCGTGCTTACCGGGGAGATTCTAGCCTGCGTCTGTCTGGCATGGGAACATAATGGCGACTCCTTATCTCAGCCTCTCTCTCCCAGAATCCTATTCTGTCTTCTCTGCCTACCTAATTTTCTGTCCGATGAGAGCCAAGGCAGTTTCTTTATTAGTTAGCCAATGAAAGCAACAGATAAGATACAAGACCCACCTCCATCATTTCCCCTTTTTCTGTTTAAACAAAAAAGAAAGGCTTTAACTTTAACATAGTAAAATTACATATAACAAAGCAGTTATCAAGCAAGAATTACAGTTACAATATTTATATCTACTTTATCTTTTATCATAACTAAGGAAAACTATAACTATCCATTCTTCAACTCCATCAAAGACTCCAGAAGGATATAAAACTACCTAAGTAAACAGGAAGTCAAAAGCTCTAGAAATGACAGAGACATCTCGCTGCCTGGATAGTCACCTAACGTTTGGCTTTTAGGACCTCTCCTTCCCCTGCTCGGCTGCTGGCCGCTAGTTCGGCTGGGCACGCAAGCCCTCCCTTCCTCAGCCGCGGCCTGTGCCTTGTGGCAGCTGTGTGACCTGTGCCTTGTGCATGGAGCCAGCAGTTTAATATAAATTATCACTCACTGGCTTTTCTTGCTGCAATTCTTTGCTTTTTTAGACACCTCAGATTGACTTCAAGTCCCCACGCACCCTATTCTGCCTCCCCACGTGGATTTAAACTCCACAGGCCCGCGTAATCTCTGCCTGCGTGGTTTACTCTTTTCTGATTTGTTTTTAAATCTCCCTTGCAAGTATAGCTCTTAAGTGGTGTGAACCAGAGCACGCGGTTGCCGGTTGCGGAAGCTGCAACCCCTCAGGGTGACTCTGTCACGTGGAGACATACAAGGCTTCCGGGTTACTCTTCTCTACCCCTGGATTCTGGGTTTATGGTTCCGTGTATATCGTTTTTTGTTTAGTTCGTGACTTAGGCCCCAGTGCCGAGTCCGAGATAAACTCGGCCTTCAGGCCCATAATATCTAGAGAGGCAGGACGATCTCTGAGACCAACTGGGCGGTGGTGGCATATGCCTTTAATACCAGCACTCTGGAGGCAGAGGCAGACGGATCTCTGTGAGTTCGAGGCCGGCCAGGCGGTGGTGGTGCACGCCTTTAATCCCAGCACTCGGGAAGCAGAGACAGGCGGATTTTGGTGAGTTCGAGGCCAGCTGGATAATAGGTAATATGGCAGTTTTCGTTTACAACATGAATTTAACTGTTTGGGCTACCAATACAATGGGTCTTATCATGCAAGGTTTATATGACTATGAGGATAACTTAATTTACTGGCTACTAGGTTTTAGTATTCTTTTGAATATTCTATCATTTAGGAAGAATATGGTACTCCTAAGAACCATAGGTCAGGAGATTCAGGATTCAAAAGAGGCAATAATAAAAAGACTTGAAATGATTGAAGAAATTTTTGGAGCTGGTGAACAGAGTAATAAGGCACAAGGACAGGATCCAATGCCATCACCAGCTATTAGAACTGGCTTACCTAAGGTTTTAGCAGCATACCCTATACTTAATTCTGACAAAGCGTCAACTTCTAAAGGCTCAAAGGGAGTCAGAGAAGCTAGATGGACACCAATAGCAATGAATGATCTAAAAGAAATTAAGCAGGCTATAATTAATTTTGGCTTGCAAAATGCATATGTAAAGGAAATGATAAGGACTTGGGCTTCTAATGCTAGAACTACCCCCTATGATTTCCATCAGTTAGTGTCTGCAGTTTTAGATAAGGGGCCTTCCTTGATGTTTGGAATTTATTTCAGAGAAGAATCCAAACATATGGAACAACAAGGAAGAGCAAAAGGTATTGAGGTTTCCCAAGATCAAATTCTTGGTGCAGGAGAATATGCTGATCCACAGGTCCAAGCTCTTTATGACGATGAAGTACTGTGTCTATGTCACCAAGCAGCTTTAAATGCTTGGAATAGGATACAAGATCCAGGAAAAAGGGTTGAATCATATACAAGAATTAGGCAGGGACAGAGAGAACCCTTTATTGACTTTTTGCAATGATTAATTAAGGCTCTGGACATAGGGGTAACAGACCCAGAATCTAGACGAATACTTCTTGAATCTCTAGCTTTCGAGAATGCAAACATAGAATGCAAAAAGATAATTGGGCCTTTAAAGTCTAGATCAGCACCTATGGATGAATGGATTCAGCATACGATGAATGTTGAGGCATTTAGCTATAATGATGAATCTTTGGTAGGAGAAGCAGTTTCCACAACAATGAGGAGACATCAAACTGCCAGGTGTTTTAATTGTGGTAAATTAGGACATCTGAAAAGGGATTGCAGGCACAGAATTTCTAGGAATAATATCTCCTCTGGGAATGACAAGAATAGGAGACCTAGGCCTTCAGGTATATGTAGGCGATGCGGTAAAGGCCGACATTGGTC
Source organism: Microtus agrestis (assembly GCA_902806775.1). Taxonomy (NCBI): domain Eukaryota; kingdom Metazoa; phylum Chordata; class Mammalia; order Rodentia; family Cricetidae; genus Microtus; species Microtus agrestis. The sequence goes on along the minus strand of CADCXT010002379.1, from coordinate 1,572,107 downwards.
CAACGAATGCAGGTCAACATCAGACAAACAAGGCAACCCGATACCGCCGGAAAACTCCTTGAGGGGCCTCTCGCAGGCCCCCAAGCCAACAGTGGCCCAGTCATTCCCAGTCACAGTGGAGAACATGCCTCACCAAGAAAATTAAAAGCTCCAATTTCTGCTGTAAAAAGTAATACTGGTCTAAATGATGAATTACGTGTGGAGGATGAGTCAAAAAACCCAGTAGGACAGAGTAAACGTATATTTTGGCAGACTTCTATTAATGATCGAAGACCAAAGCTAAGAGTCTGTATAAATGGCACTTTTATTGAAGGCTTATTAGACACAGGTGCGGATGTAAGTATCATTACTCCAGAATCCTGGCATCTGAATTGGCCTCTTCAAGAGGTAGATGTTCAGTTTCTGGGAATTGGAACCCTATCTTGTGTAAAACAAAGCACAAGATGGGTTGAATGCATAGGGCCTGAAGGGCAAATAGGAAGACTAAGGCCATATATAGCCAATATTGCCATAAATTTATGGGGCCGTGACCTGCTACAGCAATGGAATACCCAGATTAACATTCCTGTAGTTCCAGGAACTCATAATTCTAGGAAAGATATGATGCGGTATTATGGAAAAAGGTCACCAGCCATTCAGGCTGTACAAGAACATACAACAGGTTACTTTACTCAAGATGGTTTTTTTCTAGTTCCTTCTGTTTGCATGCACATTTCAAGATGTATTTTTTTTCTGCTGAGCCTAACTCTCTTGTGTAAATGTGCCACACTTTCATTATCCATTCTTCAGTTGAGGGCATCTAGTTTGTTTCCAGGTTCTGGCTATTACAAATAATGTTGCTATGAACATAGTTAAACAATTTTAGTATGATTGAGCATCATTTGGGTATGGCTGGGTCCTGAGGTAGATTGATTTCCAATTTTATGAGATACCACCATACTGATTATCAAAGTAGTTGTACAGGTTTGCATTCACAACAGCAATGGAGGAGTGTTTTCCTTACTCCACATTCTCTCCAGTATAAAGGTATCATTGGTGCTTTTGATTTTAGCTGTTCTGAGAGGTATAAGATGGTATCTCAGAGTCATTTTTATTTGTATTTCCCTGATGACTTAGGATGTTGAACATTAACTTAAGTTTCTTTTGGCCATTTTATATTCTTCCATTGAGAATTCTCTGTTCTGTAACCCATTTTTAAAAATTGATTTTATTGAGCTATGTATTTTTATCCTCTCTCCTCCATTCCACACCCCTTCCCTTCTACCCTCTCCCAAGGTCTCCATGCTTCCACTTTACTCAGGAGATCTTGTCTTTTTCTACATCCCACAGAGATACCACATCTCTGTTTTGGGCCTCAGATCCTATCTGATAACATTTTTTAATCTTTGAGTTGATATAAATTGGGGTTTTGTTTCTAATTTCTGAAATACTTCTCTCACAGTTACACAGTTGTTAGAACATGGTGTAGGAGGTTCTTCTGTTTTTGTGTTGCTTTCATTGGTTAATGAATAAAGAAACTGCTTTGGACTAGTTGATAGGGCAAAACTTACACAGGCAGGGAAGACAGAACTGAATGCTGGGAGGAAGAAAGGCAGAGTAGGAGAGAGCCACCATGGAGCCACCAGAGTCAGACATGCAGATTCCTTCCCTGTAAGCCACTGCTACATGGAGATATACAGATTAATAGAAATGGGTTAAATTAAGATGTGAGAGTTAGCCAATAAAAAGCTAGAGAAAATGGGCCAAGCAGTGTTTTAATTAATACAATTTCTGTGTGGTTATTTTGGGGCTAAGCTAACCACAGTCCGGATGAACAAGTAGCCCCTCCCTGCAACAAAGACAAATATAAAAGCAGACAAAAATATATTTTTAGGGGCTAAGATAGCCCAAGATAACTTGTGACACACAGAATTCCAACTCTCAAAAATATTGGAGTTCTAGTAAGTCAGCCTTGTAGGAACTTCAGTGTAGGTTCAGGTGCCAAAACATCAGTTAATAGTTTCCAGCCCTGCCTCACTACTGAACCAACTTTCAGTTTCATTTCTCAGGCAAAGTTCATTTCTCATAAATGCTTATATATTCATGGGTGAAAGGAGAGTTGTCAGCCAACTGTTTGTCTGTTGATTAACCAGTGTATTTTGCAAGCTTTTTTTTTCTTGATGTTTTCCTTTTTATTTCTTTCTTTCTTTTTTTTCTTTTATTGTGCTGTCATTTCCCAATTTGTGCTCCACTGAAATTATGAACGCAGAAGACTTGGTGGCACAGTCCCTTTTTCTGTATATTCAGGGCCATGGGAAAGCTTTCTCAGTCCTCAACAGTGTTGTTTGTGGAGACTGGCATGTTGTTTTCAGTGAAGCCAGGATAGAAGGCAAAAGCTGCTTTACTCCAGCTATCCTGGAGTGGGTTGAGTCCCTATGGCCACTTTAAACAATAGTTGTGCAAAATAACCAGACCAAATGCTGCTAAGAAGCAAGGAAGAGCATCCTTTGCTTACAGTCAAGTTCCTTCCTTACTCCCTGGTAATCTACACCCTTTCCCTTGAAAAGTGGTTATCTGTCTTATAGACAAATATCTGAATTCATCTACTAAAGTAGGTGTGGAGGGAAAAGTATTCTCACATTCAAACCAAAGGTCTTCGGTCCCAAATTTCAAAAGAATGTATTTTAAAATATTATTCTCATAAGGATTAGGTGAGGTTTCGTGGGGTATTTCAATGTCCAAATTTGTTATATTACTTAAAGTTTTCTTCCAATCCAACCATATTCTCAAATGGAAAACCTTTAAGTTACTTATAAATGCATAGTCCATTGCAAGCAATAATCACTTAGATAAATGCTCATTTCTCTTCTAACTACTTTGTAGAAAATAGTGTTCATCTTCCCCTCAAATCCTCTTCCAAACCTTAGTTCTGATGGTTTTCCTTAGGAACTAACCAATTCTGGCTAATTTGGTTAGTTACCTTGCTCCTAGTTGTTGCTGTCTTTTATGGGCTAGTATCAGAGACACCCATTACTTATGCCTAACATTTACGTGGATTCTGGATGTGTGTACACTGGTCCTAATCCTTCATAGTCAGCACTTTACCCACAGAGTTATCCCCTCAGCACCTGCCTGATTTTCTGACGTCTGATTCAAAAAGCATGGCTTTCTACTCTCATCTAGCTTCCTCTTCCTAAAAGCTACTAAGATATCTAGCTGTCTTGCCTGTTTTGGTTTTCCCTCAAACTCCAAAAAGAAGAGATCCTTAATTCTTTTATGTAAGATTAGTTATTTATAAACTGTGCTCTGCATTCCCTAGAGACACAACTCATGATATAAACAGAAATAACAGAAGACTCCTTCCAGCAAGGAGGACTTGGAGGATTGCCCTGTTGAGAGTAAATTCTGCCCCTGCACTCATATAAAGCCCCGTGTCATTGATGTAGCTAAAAGTCTGCAGCATTGCCTCCTCCTGGAAGGATCACAATCTCCTGCACTTCTCTCTGGAGCAGCAGACTTGCCTCAAGGAGACAAGTAAGTGGAAGAATAGGTGGGAAGCAGTGTAGACAGTAAGTTCAAAACTGAATAGATAACACCAAATAGAAATTGCTGGAAGGTTAAAGGAGCCATTAGAAACACAGTGATTATGACATGCTGATACTACAAAACTAATTTGGTACTGAATCTGAAGTTCACATTGCCAATTGCTCCCCCAAAAAACATGAAATGAAGCCAACCCCAAGGAAAACAGACTTTACTATCTATCTATGACTTCCATCTTCAAGTGTTAGTGATGTGGAGGACTTTTTATGTAACCCCAGGATAAAAAAGAAAGCTTCTCCTCTTCAAGCAAAGTTTCTTGCATTCTCACAAGTTTTAGTTTAGACCTAAGACCTTTTCCTCTGGAGTTGGTAGATGCATTTTTTTTTCAGAAAAGCACATTATATGTTTTCAAGTGACAAGGCAATCTGAAATGAAGGGAGATGACAAGTGTACTACTCTTAGACATTAGCATACTGTGCAAAACGGATGGGTCATTGAAGGGGAGGGAAATAACTTTAACTAGAAGGAAAAAGAGTAGCTTCTGCTCTGTCTGTCACAGCATGAGAAAGCAGACCTACAGTGAAACCTAGGGATTTGGAGGAGGGAGAAGGAGAAAACAATCCCAACAACTTTCTCATTTTCACAAAGTGCAAACATTAAAGAGACAGCGTAAGTCAAAATTTCTGAATATTCTTAAAACTATTACAATAATAATTAATCTAAAATTATGTGAAGATAATGGAGACATATGGTAAACAAAAACTAACTTGAACATTTGTGTGACCAAATAAAATCAAGACCACATGTAAGGAGAGAGGCATTTTTGAAAATTAGTGCAAAAAATATAAAAGGACATTTGCAACAGGAAAACTAATGCAATAGTAACGTCTTATAATCATAATAAATGCCATGGGGAAATGGATCTTTTCTTATATTTGTAATGTTTTGTTGTTAATGTGTGGATTTTGCATGATGGGGAAAGCATACTTGCTACAACTCACAAGAGGAGGTCAGAGGACAGCTCCGTGGACTATCTACTCTCCTTTGACGTTTATATGGGTCCCCGGGGTTGAAACTCACATTGTCAGGCTTGTGTGGCAAGTAGTCACTGAACCATATTACTGGCCCAGAATGGGATGTTTCTTGTATGGGAGGATGGACATGACTAGAAAGAGGCCAATAGGAGCCAATCAACTACTTAAATTGGTTTAAAAGAAGAGTTAGTTATAACCTGTCTCTGGTGGAGGGTCAGACAAAGTTCAGGAGCAGGAAAAACTTAAAGTTTCATTTACTATTTTGATTTTAATAATTCATTGTGACTAAATAATTACACTAATCTTTTATGAGACAATGACTTGGAATCTGAATTGGCTATGTCTGGCCTGACTTCAGTTCAAAGGGATGGAGCTAACTTTTACATGATTAAGTAAGGTCTTGTCTAACTTTTGCATGATTCTTTATTCAGTATTTTATATTCTTAATACACCTTAGGAAGTAATGTCAATCTGTAAAGAGTGAAGCTTGACACTAAATATCTTACCAAAGCTTTTAGGATGAAAACCAGGAATACAGTAGTTCCAAAGAATCTTGGCATCTAGTTAAAGAAATATATAATGGTTTAAAAAAATGAAAAGATACAGGATATTTGCTGTATGTGGCCATGTTGAGATGAACACATGCAGGGAAATCAGTGGTCCTTAAATTTGTCACTAGGGTATTAGCATGGGAGATATGGATTCAAAGAGAGAGAAAAATGGGTGCATGATTGAGCCATCCTGGTCTGGTGTGGTTCTGCACATCATGGATTCATCAAAGTCTCAGAAACTAGAAGGTGGTCACCCCTGCAAGGTGGTCCCATAATTGTTAAATTGGTCATCTTTTCACCCATCGCAGGGAATGGAGCCTTGCCCACATAAAAAATTCTCATCTAAGAGGTAATTAGTTTATTCCTCTAACTTTTCCTCTTCTGGGATTCAATACCGCTCAAGAGAAAATGTTAAGGACAATAACTTATCTCTGTGACTTCAGGCCAAGTACAGACACACAATGAAGGCAGAGATGTCAGTCTTACCCTGTTTCAGTTACTGTGGGCAAAATGAGTCAGTGTTGTCTTAAAAGCTGTTTCTATGTCCACCAGCGCCACCAACTGGAACACAAGTGTCCCAATACAGGAGCTCATTAAAAACATTTCAATTTATAGTGAATGAAAGCTTGGCTGGGTATAGTAGTCTGGGCTTGCATCCATTATCTCTTAGCTTCTGCAGTACATCTATCCAGGACCTTCTGGCTTTCATGGTTTCCATAGAGAGTCAGGTCACACCCTGTGAGACTGACCACTTCCTGTTGCCTGAAAATCAAGGTGTAAGAATTCTCAAGTCCTTCTCTACCACCATGTCTGCCTTGTTTCCTGCCATGACAATAATGGACAAAACTTCTGACCTGTAAGTGAGCCACCACAATTAAATATTTTCCTCTATAAGAGTATCTCTTCACAGCAATACAAACCTGAATTAAGATGATCCACAATAATGAACTCATGGGGGAAAAAAGAAAAATCAATTAAGAAAAGAACAGTTTGCATCTCCTTTATATGTTAGAGAGGAGTTATAAGCAGTATGCATGAATAAATATGTTTATATATTAAGTTTTTGTTTATGTGCATACGTATAAATAAAAGGATTTCTCATAGTTTCTTGACCTTTCAAAAAAAAACATTTCAAATTCAAGGACACAATAGGTATCTTATTTACCTCCACCATAGTTAGCAAATATGAAAACGCTTCAAGGCCACCTGTATGCAGATGTTTCTGTGAACATTGCTTTGCAACTCCTTTATGAAAATACCAAGGGATATGATTGCATATTCATATGCATGAATATATAGTTTTACAGAAACCCAAACAGTCTTCATAAATGGTGTTAGCCTATTGGAATTCATAAGCATGGAGTATTGTCAGGAACACAGATGTTACTCAATATAATAATAATAGTAATAATAATTCTTGATTGCTTTCACTTGAGTTTCCAAAATGACACATCATGTAAAAAAAAGAAAAAGAGAAAAAAGCAAATGTTTTCTTAACCTATAATCAATTTGTAAATCTTTGTGAAGAGCTTACTAGAATCTTTGACCCAGTCTTCAAGTGTACTGTTCAGTTTCATACTATTGGTTTTTAAAGGTTGCTTGTGTTTTGAATGGCACTACTTTGTTACATATTTTGTATTTTCTCCAAGCTAATTAATCAGCTTCCTGTTCTCTTCATTTTACCTTTTACAGAGCAGAGATTTTTACATTGAGTGAAATGGTACTAGTCAGTTTCTTTTCACTGTAACTAAATATCTGAGAAAATGAACTTAATGGAGAAAAACTTGATGCTGTTTAAAGTATCTGAGAATTCAGTACATGATCAGCTGGTTCTATCTCCCAGTAGGAGCAACCAATTGGTAATAAGCCCTTTAGCATGTCACTTTGAGTGGCAGTAAGAAACAAACTATGACATTAACATATGCTTTATTCAATTTGGTTTTTATCTAAAATGCTATAATTATACCAGGATTTCATCTACTTTACTTTTAAAGAGATAGGAGTTTATGCTTTGCATTTAATTTCATAGGGCATTTGTTCCTTTATTTCATGTTGTTTTATAAATATTTGTGAGATAGTTTTGATTCTATTTATCTAATTCTGCCAACTCTTCCTGTCATATCTCCCTACCCTACTGACTGAAGTTTGTATCCCCTTTTAAATTTATTTTTATTTTTTCCAAACCCTCCAGGTCCAATCTGTGTTGCCCATATATTCTTGGATGTGTGGCCATTCACTGCAGCCTAGACAACTTGACAAGGGAATCACTTTTTTAAAATACTAACTCTCACTCTCCCAGTATCTATCCAACACCAACAGCACTTCATATATACTTCTGTTCCTTATGCTGAGATTTTTGTCAGGCTTGTGCAGATTTAGTACATGCTGTCACAACTGTCTTAGTTCACATACTCACCTTTCCCTTTCTGTTGAGAAAACACTGTTTCCTAAGTAATTATCCACCATGTCTGGCTCTTACAATCTTTTGCCAAATGTCCTACAAGAATTAGGAGCCCAACTCAAGAACAATGGCAATGGGTTTTTGATCCTACTGCACGTACTGGCTTTGGGGGAGCCTAGGCAGTTTGGATGTTCACCTTACTAGACCTGGATGGAAGTGGGAGGTCCTTGGACTCCCCACAGGGCAGGGAACCCTGATTGCTCTTTGAGCTGTCGAGGGAGGGGAACTTGATTAGGGGAGGGGAGGGAAATGGGAGGCGGCGGTGGGGAAGAGACAGAAATCTTTAATAAATAAATAAAGAAATAAAAAAAGAAAAAAATAATTAAGAGCCATGAAAGGTGGAGGTATAAGATAGATGTCCCAAATATGGCTGAGAACTCCACAGTCTCTTATTTTCTGAACCTTGACAAGCTGTGAATCTCTTTTTTAAATTGCTGCTTGCTGCAAAATAAGCTTCTCTGATGAGACTTAAGTGATTCACTAACCTATGAATGTAATGATAAGTCAGCAAGAGTCAGTTAAATACTGTTGATTTAGCAGAATAGAAGGGGTAGGCTCTTGAAAACATATAAACTGTCTAGACATCATTTGCAGAAATAGTAAGAGGTGTGGGTGTCAACTTGAAAAGTTCTTAAGTCTTAACAGAAAGTGATTTATTACTCCTGTTATATTCACATCACTAATGCAACAGAAGCATGACTTGCTCTGATGACAGACAAGTCACTAATGTGGGTTACAAGTTCTCAGATAGGAAATATTGATGATTAGTTTTTTGTGTGGAGCAGACAAAGACCTGATTGGATGTTGAGGGAGCCAATGATGTTCTGGGTCGACGCATGTTGTTGACATGGCACTACTGTGAGTCAAGGACACTAATACCCTAGACCCGCAGAAACGTCAGCCTTCTGCCACTGAAGCTAGAGGACAATGGGAACACCTTTCACTGGACTGAGTGAAAAGATTAACAATGTATACAGAAACTACCAAAACCAGCATCTTCCTCCTGGATGACTGAAGCCAGAGAATGCTCCCGTACCGAAATTAGCTAAACCTGTCTCCTACTTCAGGAGTATAAAATAAACACAGTGAGTTTCTGGGCTGCACTTAGTACCTTTCATCAGAGTGAGCATAGCTTACCCGATCTCAGCTTTTCTGTACATGTGTCTGTCCTTCATTCACTGCTCAGCTTAAGTCAATACCTGAAGCCATGCAGATGACAGAATCCAGCAGTATTTAGCAACTTCCACCACTGTGAAAGCTAGCCAGTAGGGATAGAGACCCCCAAGCAAGTACCAGCTTGATCTACCAGTGTTCTAGGACTCAAGTATGTAGTGTCTTCAACAATAAGGTCTTACCATTAAGTTCTAGGATGAGAACAGGGGTACTGACCACAATTTATAATGTTTGGGGGTTTGTAAGACCACACTGGCAAACACTTCTAAAAAGGACAATGCAGTTTTTTAACTGTTCATTTTTTATGTTAACCTGTGATATCTAGTAAGAAAATGATCACCCATTTATAGAGTAACTCCATTTTAAATCTCTTTAAATATGTGCACATATACATTTTAGAAAGCATCTACAGGAGTGGGTTTCCTAATATCATTTTTGAAGGGTCTTCACTGTTAGTTATCCCTATATATTTTCTCTCTTCTTTTTCCTGCCCTCTCCTCTCCCCCAACATACATAAACTCCCTTACTATTTTTAAACAATTTCAAATCAATGGGCAATATATCCCCTCCCTTTAAATGTCACCCATAGCCTCTTACTAATTCCCTAAAATTTACACATATACATTATAGATAGTAATAAATTATGTATATATATATATATATATATACACATTCAAGTATATAATTTTATTTGGTACTTTGAAAGTAATTTCTTTATTATATTGAAAGATTTCATGTCATGGATCCAAGGTATATGTCCTTTTCATATAATATATATTAGAAAAGTTGCTAATGCCATAGGCAGACAAGCAGACAGCAACATGGTAAGAACTCTAGACAAATATCATGACCGCAAGGCAGAGTGAAGGTCCATTCTCATATATTTTAGAGGAAGCTTTAGGTTCTATACTAATGACTGATGGGCACTCCATAGTGCATGCTTGCTGTCTGGCTCTCTCTGATACCTGGTTATAGGGAAGGAAGCGAGTCTTCAGCCTGAGACCTATATGCAAAATCTGTTATGAGGGTGGAAAGAGCAAAAATTTATAAAAAGAAGTTAATGAAAAAACTTTGCAAAATGGTGTGGTCCTTTCTAAATATACTCTGTACCACATCCCTTTTCTACCTCCTATCACCTTGTCCCCTTTTTTCTCCACAAAATTTTGTTAAGATTTATTTATTTTTATTTATGAGTATGAGTATTGTGCTGCATGTGTATATGGGCATTGCATGTATGCTTACTTCTTATGGAGGCCTGAAGTAGGAACAGGATTGTTCTCCTTTCCCTGGCTGCCAGACTACTCTGGTTGCCTGTGGTCTTAGGACCCAGGGGAGGACAGAAACAAGGATATAGGTGGCTGTGAGCACATAGGAGAAAAAGAAAAGCTTTCAAGTCTGTGACCAGGACAGCTTGTTTATTGGGGTAATAGGCCAGTTTATATAGAGCTTGAAGACAAAGGAACAGTAGAAATACAGCTAATTTGAATAATGTGACCTTTTGTCCTATGAAGTACATCCAGGTTTTTCAACACAAGTTGGGAATGAGCACCTGACCCATACTGTAAATCTCTGAGAGACTTTCAAGGTGCAGGCATGTTTTATGGATTCATTGGATTCTGCAGTTCCACACAGAATCCTGTACAACTGGAGCTACAGATGGTTGTGTGCTGCCCGTGGGTGCAGGGAAGTGGACCCAGGTCCTCTGCAAGAGCGGCCAGTTATCTTATGCTCTGAGCCCCTGCACACAATTTTATTTCTAATTTTATATTATAAAAATTATTTCATTTATCTCTGTGAAATGTTGACCACATAAAATAAAGAAAATATGGGTTTTGTCTTTGCTGAACTCATTTTATTGAATTTGGTGATTTTCTTTTTTATCTATTTTCCAAAAAGCAACATAATCTTATTTTATACTAATGAATAAAACTATATTTTATAGTTTTATAGTTTTAGATATCATATTTTATCATCCATTCATTTTTTTCATTCTCCTCAAGTCAATATTAGTATTTAGAAAGTTACTGGTATTTTTAATGTTCATCTAGTACCCTAATACTCTGCTGAAAGTGTTTCTCAATTCTAAAAGTTTGATGGTAGAGGCTGTAGAGTATCTGATGTATACGGGGATCATATCATCTGCAGATAACGAAACATGGTTTCCTTCCTTTCTTTATTGTATACCTTAAAAATTTCTCTTCCCTTATGGAAAATTGGCATTCTCGTCTCAATCCTGATTTTAAAGAAAATATTATTATTTTGTCCTCATTTACAAATGGGGTTCGTTGGGGTACCAGCCCCTCAGACCGCTTCAAAGTCGAGCTAAGGCATGACAGCTGGTGAGGGAAAAATAACAAAGACAAGCTGAGGGGAAAATGTCTACTCACAATATGTGTCTCTTTATCCTTTTCTCTTCCTTGATCTATATTCTAATTCTTCTGTCCTGTCTATAATTTATTAGCTCTAATTCTCTCTCTCTCTCATTCCAATCTAATTCTGTGTTACATTCTTTTTCTTCATTTTTTCCCCCTGTTTTCATATTTGTTAATTGCTGGCATGCATCTGCTCCAACTTTTGCTCCAGCTTCTATTCCTACTTCTGTTAACTTTTTTTGTTATTACCCAGCTATAAAGACCCACAAAATCTTGCAGGCATAGAGAGTAACCAGAAAACCCATGGACACAGACAAGGAAAGTTTATGGCCCTTGGTCCATTAGCATTCTTTCCAAATGTAAGCAAGCTCTAAGGGCATTTTAGATCTCAAGCTTACACCTTTACTCTAAACAGTTGAAACAAAGGGGAGACTCCAGCCTCTAAATTATCAGATCTGGGGTTTGATGCTGATCTGGGGTTTGATGCTGATCAGAAGTGCTAGTGGAGGTTTGTCTTCCTCTGGTCTGTGATTAGATGATTAATTATTTTTTCTAAAAGTAAGACACAGCAGTAAATCTCCTGAACTAAAATTATCAGAAAAATGAGATGAAAATGAGCACGAGGAGTTAATAATTTTTTATTGCAAGGTTCGTTTAGGTCATTGATTTTCTTATCTATAAGTGAGGTAAAACCAGGGCATGCTTATCTTTTCCTATCTGAGCAGCTAGGAATCAACAGCTTTGTGCATACAGTAATTCTATGTCCTTGGATATCCGAAAATGTCTTAAATGGAATACTTTTGTTTGGACCCTAAACATTGACCAAATGCCTGCCAATAAAGATAATTACAGGAAGGCAAGTCTCTACATTTACAATGAAGAAAGGAACAAAGACTTTGTAGTGGGAAGCAGGTTTCTTGACTATGTGACTGTTTTCACACATAGCTAGGGGATGTAATTAGTAAACCCCAAATGTGTAAGGGAAATTGTGCCCAGTAAATGATCAAATAGTGCTGAACTGTGGGTAGATAAATCCCAAATTTATAGCAGATGTGATGATAAGCTACAACGAGAAATTTACAGCAAGAAACAGCCACTTTATTCACAAGGCAATTAATTCCAACTTGTCTCACATCCTGGCTTATTACTCCAATACAGAGTCCTTAACTCTGATGCATTGACTCTGTGAGATGAGGCTGATTAATTGCGGTGGACTTCTCGACCTGCGAGAAAGAACACCACAACTCGAGGATTCACTCAGAACACGCTTTACTGGAGCACCTTTACTTGAACGGGGTAGGAAATGAGGTGCAGGGAGACAAAAGGGCAGGGAGCGTGGGGCGCAGAATGGGGAAGGGAGAGCAGGGGGTGAAGGGCCCCGGCGGGACTCAGGCAGCTGCTTAAAAAGAGAAATGGCGGGTGAGTTGCACTGTGATTGGCTGTCACTATCAGCTGACACCAGAGCACATCAGGATAGGCTAAAGGGTCTTGACCCAGGCGGGAAGCAGGGAACGGACTCCCACGGCAAAGCCAATATGGAGTTATTTCCAACAAGACAGGGTGTCATCGCCATCTTGTAATGGTGATCCTGTCCGGCTCGCTAGAGCTCCCCCTTATAGCTTGTAAGCAAAGAGCGCAGGACTAACGCCATCCAATCTGACCTCCACCTCATGATGTGTAGGTCGATCGAGGATGGAAGATATTTATCTATGGACACATCTTTCCTGTGCAATGGGTACTCGAGGAACCCCGGGGGTGCAAAGGCTGTGTCGCAGGAACCAACATCTGCACACCTACCCAAGTGCAATGGATCAACAGATGCCATGGGGTGCATAGGCTGTGCCTGATGAAAGATCTAAGCGTCTCTTAGTGCTGACAACCATACCTGGGGGGAGGAGCCACACTCCAGGGTAGCTAATGCCCTAGAGATTGTAACCTTATCCCAAAATAGCCTTATCCCTAATGCTCTGGGCATCGAAGACAGCAAACCAACCACAGGCACAACACACAGCCACCCAGGCAGCATGCCAAAAGACATGCCCACGCAACTGAAAGCACAGGGACCCTTTCCCTGAGATGTTACGCGCTTCCCCCAAAAGGGCCACTTTGGATTTATACATTAAAGATGGTAAATTAAGGTTTCTAATGGTGATAAAAATATTGGAAAAATTGTGGCATCATGCCGAATAGGCATCGCCTATGGGAAAGCAGACAGGATTCCCCTTCTGTGCTCCGCCTTCCCCTGGATCCACGTCATCAGGGATGTCAGCAGAATCTTCCTCCAGAGACTCAGCCTCATCCTTAGGAACCTCCTTGACCATGCGTGTCAGCCAGCTTGGAACCCAAAGCGGAGCCTCTTGGCCCTGTGGAAAAACACATACAGCTCCCCTGGATCTTGCCACTACAAGATCCGGTCCATACCATTGGTTATCCAAAACATCCTTCCACATCACATATTCTTTTTGTTCCATAGGGCCTGCTGCGTGCTTTTCAGCTGCTGCAGTACCCGACTCATTCAGGTTTAAAAAATTAAGTGTGAAGAGAACAAGGGAGATTCTCTCCCTGGGGGAAGCAGATTCAGCTATTCCCCCTTTTTGTTTTTGTAGAATTTCTTTAATATTTCTGTTGGCTCTCTCCACAATACCTTGTCCTTGTGGATTGTATGGAAGACCCGTAATGTGGGTCACCTGGAGCTGTGCACAAAAGGCACGAAATCCATGGGAGGTATATGCTGGGCTATTGTCTGTCTTAAGGCGTAGGGGTTTTCCCCAGGCAGCCCAGGCCTCAAGACAATGTGTTTTTACATGAGTTACCTTTTCTCCCGCTAGGGGCGTGGCATGAATAATGCCAGAAAAGGTATCCACTGATACATGTAAATATTTTAATTTGAAAAATTCAGGCACATGGGTAACATACATTTGCCACAACGCATTAGGTTGTAACCCCCTAGGATTGACCCCAACCTTAGGAGGGTGCAAAAAGGTCACACATGAAGAACAGGCTTTAACTATCTCTCTAGCTGGCTGTCTGGAAATATGAAACTTTTTCCTAAGGGTATTGGCAGGCACATGCCAAAGCTTATGAAAATCTCGAGCTAGTTCTACAGGGTCCGAGGCAACCAAGGCCATGGACCTGGTAAGGCAGTCAGCCAAATTATTGGCCTCAGACATGGGTCCTGGAAGCAAAGTATGAGCCCGAATATGTCCAATGAAAAAGGGATTATCCCTTTGTAAAATGCATGCTTGAATTTGACACAAAATATTAGAAACTGTACTGGAATTTCTAACAAAGGCAGCCACCTCCAATGAGGCAACAGCATTTACCACATAATTAGAATCTGAAAACAAATTGAAGGATTCTGAAAATCTTTTAAAAACTTCTAGCACGGTCATACATTCTGTGACTTGTGGGGAATCAGGTCGAAAATCAAGCAAAATGGGATCCCTACCTTGAATTACTATGGCACCTCAGGCCAGTTTTGGAGCCATCAGTAAAAACAGTCGAGGCCATATTAATGGGCCTTTTAAAGGTAACCTTAGGAAAATACACTAAGTTCCTTTCCACAAAATTTAACAGGGGATGTCTTGGATAATGATTATCAATAAGGTAAGGAAAAGCACAAACCAAAACAGCCCATTCATTTACTGTAGCTGCCAGTGTCTCTACCTGTCCCTTAGTATAGGGAATGATTAATTTATCTGGCATGGTTGCAAAAGATGTTAAACAATGTTTTATTCCCAATATCGCTTGAGAAGCAACCAACTCGGGATAATACAGAATAGCTTTGGTACCTGAAGAATTACCATGGATCCACCATAAAGGGCCATTTTGCCATAGCACCCCAGTAGGGTAATGTGCAGTTTTTAAAATGCATAAGAATATGGGCAAAGCAGGGTCGACTAGGCATAATTGTGCCTCAGTCATTGCTTTTTCCACCTGCTTTAAAGCCATTTCAGCTAAGGGGGTCAAAGTTCTGTTAGAATTAACATTTGGATCACCTTCCAAAATAGAAAACATGAGAAGACAGCCCTTTCAGTAGTGAGCATTGTCTCCTAAAATGCCCTTGTTGTCCACATTTGAAGCATCCTCCTCCTCTTTTTGTCTTTGTGGCCTGAGTAGCAGATAAAACAGCAGCCGCTAGACCTGCATTGGTAAGGGGCCCTCCAATCTCTTAGCCGGGTCTTCATTCCCTTCTCTTTAACAGGAGTAATGCCCCCTTGGCATTCCTTCGTACTCTGTTCAAAAACAATCTGCTGTACCAACGGCATCACCTGATCCATGTCCCCAACCTTAGAAAAATGAGAATAGATCTACATCAATCTCCATGTACAAAACTCAAGTTTAAATGAGCCAAAGGCTTTAGCATATAAAAATTATGTTAAACCTCACAGAGAAAAAATTTTTGAAGCATACTTTGTCATATCTTAAACATAGCCTTAGTGGCACAAACATTAGGAGAGACCATATATTATATCTCTTGAATTGAGAAGCTTTTGTAAAAGATCTTTTTTATCATAAACCCATTTTAAAAATATATGAACTCAGGAAATTAGTTATAAAAATTTATCCAATAAAAATATTTGTTATAGACCTAAACTGAAAATTCTCACACGAACTAAAAATGACTGAGACACTTAAAAAATGTTTAAACGTTAACATCCTTTAACCGTCAGAGAAATGCAAACCAAAACTCTGAGATTTTACCTTATCCTTATAAAAATGACCAAGATTAAAAATTACTGTTAACAATTTATGCTTAAGAAAATGTGGGTAAAGAAAAAGCTATATTGCTGGAAGTGCAAAACTGACAGTCACCTTTGAATCATACACAGCATTGAAAATCCTGAACAAATCCAGATTCTCCCAGCAGGAAGAGAAGAATCAAAAATCCTGAACTAGCCTGTGAGGGCACCAGACCTCATTCCAGATGATTGTGAGCCACCACGTGGCTGCCGGGAATTGAACTCCGTTCCTTTGGAAGAGCAGGCAAAGCTCTTAACCTCTGAGCCATCTCTCCAGCTCCTCCAGCAGGAAGAGGAGAATCAAATCTAGGGCTAGCCTGTTTAGCGGCCCTGCACCAGGAACTGGCTGAAGACAAAACCAGACTGCAATCCTGCTAGCAATCCCTAACAATCCCGAGAAACAGGGAGTTTCCTCCTTGTGATTAAAATTAGGCAAATATCTACCTCAAAACTTAGCAATACCCCTTTTGGCCCTAAACACGCTGGGAGTGGCCCAGCGTCCCAGCCTTGTCGGCAGGTCCCGTCCATAGCCCTGCAGACCCCTAGCGCTGCCTGGGCTTGGAGCCGTCCAGAGCTCCCCGGTCTTGGAGCTGCAGTTGTTCATATACCATTACAAACTCCAGAGGCCTCGGTAACTCGAACTACATGAATATAATATTCTTCCTTAGCATACCTTGTTTAGTGGTGAAATCCAGATCTCTATCAAGCCTATCCCAGGATGATACATCAGGATTGCCAGAGATGGCAAACCAAGGAGCAATTGTGTCACATTCAGTCAAAAAAACCTCTCCAAAGTGTTCCGTAACAGCTCGTTAGGAGCCAGAAAAATATTTTTATCCGTCCGCTATTGTCCACAGCCCTATTGATTACCTCCATTCTCCCTTTTTTTACCGGCGAGAGCAGAACACCCGCTTTTTGCTGCGGATCCCCAATCTTTACCTTGAGGATTATTTGGTTCTGACGCATTGTATGTGGGGGAGGCCACCTCCACCCATATTTTTCCTCCTCGTAGCCAGAGGCGGCTTTCTCTGGTTCCTCCTCCTCCTGAGGGTCTAATTCCTCCTCAGACCGATCCAGGCCCGCAAATTCCTCGAGCGCTGGATAGAGGGGACCTCTCTTTTTTTTGTCATTAACCTCCCTTTTGGGGAGCACTGTACCAGGATCCTCTTTTATTAACCTTTTTCTTTTAGGCCTTCCCAAGTTTACTCCCTTAAACTCTGATTCTGAAAAACTGTTCTTGTGTCTAATGTGGGCGTTCCGCCCCTCTCTCGGAACGTCTACGTCCATGTTGTTCCCCGCCCTGAGGCTACAGCCGGGCTTTCGGCAGAGCAATCAGAGACGGCAGGCTAGTGCAAACACCATAAACGCCACGAACACGAGACCAAACATCCAAGAACAACTCCCGCAAACAGCATACTTGGGGAGACCGAAATCAGCATACTGGGAGAAACTTACCGACGTCGCCACTCCACGCGTTGAGTTCTGAATCCTCTTTGGCCCTTCTCCTGGCGACCGAAGTTCCCAGGGCTTCGGCACCAGCTGCAGCTGACTTCTCGACCGGCGAGAAAGAACACCACAACTCGAGGATTCACTCAGAACACGCTTTACTGGAGCACCTTTACTTGAACGGGGTAGGAAATGAGGTGCAGGGAGACAAAAGGGCAGGGAACGCGGGGCGCAGGAGGGGGAATGGAGAGCAGGGGTGAAGGGCCCCGGCGGGACTCAGGCAGCTGCTTAAAAAGAGAAATGGCGGGTGAGTTGCGCTGTGATTGGCTATCACTATCAGCTGACACCAGAGCACATCAGGATAGGCTAAATGGTCTTGACCCAGGCGGGAAGCAGGGAACGGACTCACAAGGCAAAGCCAATATAGAGTTATTTCCAACAAGACAGGGTGTCATCGCCATCTTGTAATGGCGATCCTGTCCGGCTCGCTACAATTAATTACTAAATAATTCAGCTCTTAGCGATTTACTATTGTTGGCTATGTTTCTCTGATGTGGCCTTTCATATGTTCATGTCTGTTCCAAACTTTCCACCTTCTATCTTCTCTACAAGCCTTGATACACTATTTTGTCATTCAACTTATTTTGCTTTCCCACTAAATTTTTTTAAAAAAATTATTGTCTTTTCATACCAATATTTTAATTTTTTATTCTTCCTATTTCCTCACTAAAATCCCGTTTCATCCTGTATTGATATCCTTCTTTCGATTACCTGATTCTATTACCTTATAAGTCAATCAATTCATATCCTCTGTGATTTTGATGTGTATTCTTTACTAAGTCTTTTGAACACTTTGTCTAAGTCTTCATCCCATCAACTCTTATTGCCATCTATTACTGTTGAATTGATCATTTTTAAGCATGTCTATAGAGTTGGTAGTTTTTTGTGCTGTCTTGGATTTTCATGTTTCTTGTCTTTCTGCATTGGACTACTATTTATGAAATTAGTACCTTGCATTTTAAATATGATCCATATGCTTTTAGTTCAAATATTACAGTATTTGAGAATTACTAAATTGTAGAATTGCAGTATTATTTCTCTCCACTGAAATGGGGGTGTAGCACACTATCTCAAACATCAGTCTGCATGTTCAAAGCAATGAATATGATTACGGCACGTATCTGAGAGTGATGTGTTAATGGCATAAACAACCACAATTGCTATGTAGAACCAGTAAGAAAATATCAATTTAGAAATAATCACTCCTTCAGTCCCAATCACTTCTAAAGAACAAAGAAACAACATTGCATTATACCTTGAATGATTAATGAACATACGTGCATAAGTATGGTTATTTAAAAAAGAGACTTTTACCAGTCTTCTCCATAGTAGTAATTCTAGCTGAAGAGATTAGGAGAGGGAAATAGCCAGAGAAATAATATATTCTTCTCTAATACATTATATCCCAACAGCAGTTAACCCTATCATCAATCCTCACAGTCCCCCCTCTCTTCTTTCCCTCAGATCCACTCCTCCTCTGTACCACTTCATAAAAAAACAGGCCTCTCAGGGAGAACAAGTGAACAAAGAATACCAAGTTACAACAGTACTTAGCACAAATGCTCATTTCAAGGTTGTTGGAGGATACCCAGTAGGAGGAAGTAGATCAAAAGAGAAGAAAAGAGAATCATAGACACCCCATTTCCACAGTTAGAAAATCCATGTGTTCTCATGGTGTCCTCCACATTCTGGCTCTTACAGTCCTTCCTCCCCTTCCACTTGCGGGTTCCCAGAACACCATCTAATATTTGGCTGTGGCTCTCTGCTTGTGCTCCCATCAGTAGCTGGATGGAGCCTCTCTGATGATGATTGGGCAAGGCACCATTCTATGAGTATGGGAAATTTTCATTAGGAGTCATTTAATTTACTTTTTTGGCAGCTGTATTTGGTCCTATCTTAGGTTTCTGGGCTAATCCTGGTAATCCAGATATTGATAGGAATGGACCCCCTCTTGTGATGTGGGCCTCAAGTTTGACCGATAATTGGTTGTCCACTCCACAAATTCTGTGTCACATCTTGTAGAGAAGACAGATTGTGGGTTGGAAGTCATATGACTGGGTTGATGTCCTTGTTCCACTGCTGGCAGCCTTGCCTGGTCATTGAAGAATGCCAGTTCAGGGTCCATGTCCCCATTACTAGAAGTCTTTGCAAGGGCTACTGTCATAGATTCCAGGGAGCTTCTACTGCACTAGGCTACCACATCAACCCCTAAATGCCCCCCAAGTTCTAGTCATCTGTCCTAGTACTCCACTGTATAATCGTACCACATTTTCCTTACCTGTTCTTCCCTTTAGGAGCACCTAGTTTGTTTCTAGTTTCTGAGTATTGTGAGTAAAGCTGATACAAGCTAAGTTGAGCAAGTGTCCTTGAGGTAGGATGGAGAATTCTTTGATACAAAAGACTGAATTAGCTGGGTTTTAAGGTAGATGGACTCCCAGTTTTCTGAGGAACCACCGTGGAAATTTCCATAGTGGATGTATAAGTTTTCACTTTTACCAGCAATGGAGGAGTGTTTACCTTGCTCTACATCCTTACCAGTATGCACTGTAACCTGTGCTTTTCATCTTAGCCATTCAGACAGGAGTAAAATGGAATCTCAGAGTAATTTCGATTTGCATTTTCCTGGTGACTAAGGCTGGTGAATGCCCCTTTAAGTGTGTTTCTGTCATGTGAGATTCCCCTGTTCAGAATTCTATGTTTAAATTTGTATCCCTATTTTTAATTTGATTTTTTGATATCAAGCTTCTTGAATTCTTTACATAATTTGGATGCTAGCTCTCTGTCAGATGTGGAGCTAGTGAAAATATTTTCTCATTCTGTTGGCTGCTCTTTTTGTCCTATTGACAGTGTACTTTGCCCTATGGAAGTGTTTTCAGTTTCATTAGGTCCCATTTATTGAGCTTTTATCTTAGGGCCTACACTATCAGTACTGTGTTTTTGAAGTTGAATTCTGTGCCAATTAGTTAAGCCTATTCCCCACTTTCTCTTCTATCAGGTTCAGTGTATCTGGTTTTATTATGCAGAGGTCTTTGATCCACTTAGACTTGTAATAGACATGGATCTCTTTGCATTCTTCTACATGCACACATTCAGGTAGACCAGCACCATTTGTAGAAAATATTTTCTTTATTCAACCGTGTATTTCTGGATTCATTATCAAAAATCTGGTGTCTATAGGTATGCCTATTTTTTGCTGCACCTTCAGTTCAATAACTTTAGGCAGTGTGTGTGTTTTGTGTCAGTACCATGCAGTTTTTATTACTATACTTCTACAGTAGAGCTTGAAATCAACGATGGTCATAACTCCAGAAGTTATTTTATTAGTCAGTATTGATTTAGCTGTCCTGAGTTTGCTTTTCTATGGCGCTGAGTACTGTGGTTTCAAGGTATGTAAGGAGTTGTATTAGACTTTGGTGGAAAGTGAGTTCCATATGTAGATTGCTTTTGGTAAGATGCTCATTTTTACTATGTTCATCCTACCGATACATGAACATAGGAGATCTTTTCATCTTCTGATATCTTCTTCAAATTCTTTCTTCAAAGACTTGAAGTTTTATCATCCAAGTTTTTCATTTGATTGGTTAGAGTTACCCCAAGATATTTTATATAATTTGAGGCTATTGGGAAGGTTGTTGTTTTCCTGATTTCTTTCTCAGCCTCTTTGTCATTTCTGTATAGGAGGGATACTGATTTTTTTCTTTTTTTTTTTTTTTAGTTAATCTTGTATCCAGTCACTTTGCTGAGGATGTTTATCAGCTAGAGGAGGTCCCTGGTAAAATTATCCATGATTTGACTTTTTCCTTTCCAGTTCATATCCCCTTGATTTCCTCCAGTTGTATTATTGTTCTCGTTTAAATTTCAATTACTATATTGAATAGATATGAAGAGAGTGGATGCTTTTTTATTTCTGATTTTGGTAGACTTGCTTTGAGTTTCTCTTTACTAAGTTTGATGTTGGCTATCTGCTTCCTGTAAATTACCTTCATTATGCTTAGTTATGTCCCTTGTGTATCTGATCTTTCCAGGACTTTTATCATGAGGAGGTGTTGGATTTTGTCAATGGCTTTTTCAGTACCTAATGAGATGATCCTATGCTTTTCTTTCCTTTCAGTTTGTTTAGAAGGTGGATTACATTGACTGATTTTTATATATTGAACCTTCCATGCATCTCTGGGATGAACCTATATGATATGTATAATCTTTAATGTAGTCTTCGTTTAGGTGTGTGAATATTTTATTGAGTATTTTTTATCAATGTTCATAAGGTAAATTGTACTAAATTTTCTTTCTCTGTTGAATATTTGTATGGTTTCCATAGTTTGGGTATCAGAATGACTGTGGCCTATGGATTCGTAAAATGAATTTGGCTAAGTTCCTTCTGTTTCTATTTTAGAAATAATTTAAGCAGTGCTTATATTAGTTCTTCTCTGAAGATCTAGCCAAATTCTGCACAAAAAGTATCTGGCCTTGGGCTTCTTTTTTTGGGGGGGGACTTTTAATGACTGCTTATATTCCCTGAGGAATTAGAGATCTATGTAAATTGTTAATCTGATCCAATTTTAACTTTGGTAATTGATATCAACTGGGAAATTTATCCATTTCTTTTAGATTTTCAGATTTTGTGGAGTACAGGTTTCTAAAGTACAACTTAATAATTCTTTGGATTTCTTCAGTGTCTGTTATGTCCCCCTTTTCATTTCTGATATCGATAATTTGGATATTCTCTCTCCTTCCTTTATTCAGTTTGGATAAGGGCTGTCTATCTTATTGATTTTCCCAAAGAATCAACTCTCTATTTTATTAATTTGGGAGGGGGTATTGTTCTTTTTGTTTTTAATTTATTTATCCTAACCCTCAGTTTATTCCTTCCATCTACTCCTCTTGGGTGTGCTTGCTTCTTTCTTTACATAAACTTTCAGTTGTGCTGCTCTATTGATAGTATCAGATCTCTCTAATTTTATTATGTAGACACATAGTGCCATGAGTTTCCTTTTAGAACTGCTTGCATTGCATCCTATAAGTTTGAATACATTGTTCATTCACTTTCATTGAATCCTATTTAGTCTTTAATTTCTTTCCTAATTTCTACCTTGACCCAGTAGTCATTCAGTAAACAGTTGTTGAACTCCAATGAGATTATAGGCTTTCTGCTGTTTCTGTTGTTGTTGATATCCAGCTTTAATATGTGGTGGTCTAACAAGATGTAGGAAGTATCACAATTTTCTTGTATTTGTTGAGACATATTTTGTTACTGAGTATGACTCAATTTTGGGGAAAGTTCTATGAGTTGCTAAAAAAAGGTATATTCTTCTGTGTTTGGTTGAAATATTCTATGGATAACATTTAGATTCCTTTGCTTCATTACTTCTGTAAGAACCAGTGTTTTTTGTCTATTTTTTGCCTCAATGATCTCTCCTTTGATATGCGTTGGATATTAAAGACTCATACTAACAATACACATGCACAGACACACACGCATATGTAATATGGGATGTCCTTCTGTATATGTGTTGCTTTTGTTGGTTGATAAACAAATATGTTTGGGCCAATGGCTTAGCAGAGTAAAACCAGAGACAAAACCAGAACAGAGATAGAGAGAGAGAGAGTAGATGGACTCAAAGAGATGCAATGCTGCTGCCAAAGGAGAAAGATGCTCTGGAACCTTGCTGGTAGGCCACACTCTCATGGTGATACATTGATTAATGGTGATGGGTTGATTTAAGATATAAGAGCTAGTTAATAAGAAACCTAAGCTAATTTGCCAAGTGGTATTGCAATTACTATAGCTTCTGTGTGATTATTCGGGTCTGGGCAATGGGAAACTAATGAACACTCTTCACTTACGTGGTTACGTGGTTTGAATGAGAATGATAATAGGCTCATATCTATGAATGATTAATTCCCAGTTGGTGGAATTCCTTGTGAAGGATTAAGAGGTATGGCCATGTTTGAGGAGGTATGTCACTAGATGTGGGCTATGAGGTTTCAAAAGATTCAAGACATTCCCAGTCTCTCTATTTTTCTCTTTCTCTCTCTTTCTCTATCTCTTTCTAATCTCTCCCTCCATTCTCTCCATTTCCCTCCCTCCTCTTTCTCCTATCTCTCTATCTTTCTCTGTGTTTCTCTGTCTCTGTCTGTGTCTCTCTCTGAATCTGTCTTCCTCTATCTCTCTCTCATACACACATAGACACAAAAACTATTTTGCTTTCTCTCTGTATTGTTCTTGTGTTTCAAAATGTGAGTTCTCAGTTATTGTTCTAGTACAATGCTTACCTGACTGCTGCCAAGCCTCCTGACATGATGATCATACACTCTAACCATCGAAAATCATAAGCTCCAAATTAAACAAATTCAT
This sequence comes from Microtus agrestis, assembly GCA_902806775.1. NCBI lineage: Eukaryota > Metazoa > Chordata > Mammalia > Rodentia > Cricetidae > Microtus > Microtus agrestis. The sequence continues at coordinate 1,548,391 of CADCXT010002379.1, read as the reverse complement.
TTACAAGTTGTCTTAGTCACACTGTTTTATTTCAATAGAAAATACTCTAATAGAGTATCCTAGGACAAAATGAAAAAGTTAGAAGTAAGCAATCATTATAAACAAAGCAGAAATTTATTTTTGATTGTAGGTCAAATAAATACTACACAACTTAAGATTAATTCAGAGATATTTCATTGGAAGCAATAAACATAGGTTTCACACAAATACAGAAAAGCTAATTAACATATAGAAATCGCTCTTATTTTAAGATAAAAAATTAGTTGTCACTTAATTTTGTATTAAAATTTAACCATTAACTTAATGGTTCTGATGTTGAGTCATTGTAGGAGGAAACTTATAAAATCAGTCTACTACATTAAAGTTCTTAATGATAGCTAGATTCATAAATTATATTCAGTAAACAGAAAATAATACAGCAACGATTTTAAATGAATAGAAATAAGACAATTAGATGAAGGCATGAAAAACCTTGGAGACTCATCTCCTAAGAACACTTACATATTGGATAATATGGATAAGATATCTTACAGTTGAGACACAGAATAAATAAATATCTATTTTTCCAGAGCAATGGACACAGCAAAGTTCATCCCTGATAAGCCTCAGTCCAGAAGAAGAAGGAAGCAAGATCTCCAGGAGAAGCTGTCAGAAGTGTGGTTGTCTGTTGACTACTGGCTGCCTAAGCTTGAGGAATGTGTGGGTGTGACCTGTGCCCAGGCCTTACAACACTTAGAAGAAAAAGACCTCCAGAAGCTGAAGTCCCAGATACAACACACATGGGAATAAAGGGCTCTGGAAAAGCTACTTGACCTCTCACAGCCAAACAGTGTTGCAGAGTTCCAGGAGACATCAGGGAATATGATAGAGAGCAGACAGCAGCAGGCAGGACAGGCACTGCAGGAACTGAAGGCCTTGCAGTCAGAAGGGAAGCATAGACAGGAAGAGGAAGTGAGGATGAAAGAAGCAGAGTTGAGGCAAGCAGTGGAGATCCCCGAAGAGTGCTGGCCAGGGCCAGAAGTACCCCTCAAAGATATCGCTGAAACAATGGAGAAACATCTCAGTCACATAAAAGCGGCAATGATAAAAAGTCAAAACTTCTCAGATAGAGACCTGCTAAGATTCACATCTGGTGGGCTGTTGCTGCAGGGAATTTATAAGACCTGCCACCAAAAGGACTTGGCAACAAGGAGAGAAGAACTACTCAGCATTCCAAAGGAACTGTTCCTCTTTGGGTCTGAGCAAGGAAAACGGATGGAAACAAAAGAATTCACATCTTCTAAAGAAGAATCTCTGTTCACTGAAACTGTGGAGAAGTTCGGTTTCCAGTTAACACTTTTAGCCAAGGCTGGAGTCTGGGGATTTAATTTTGAAGGTGGAATGGATAAAGTCAAGCATTTAGTATCCAAAGAAGTCCACCAATCACATTCTAAGCACACTTATTTCTGCTCATCGAAGTTCAGCTACAACCCACTAGCCTCCTTCCACTTCTGCAAAGATCAGCTCCAACTCTCCACCGCTGCTCTCAAGGAACTGAAAATCATTGAGGAACAGTTGGAACACACTGATGAACCAGACAGATTCCTTGTAGTGAGGAAAAGGACTGAAAATTTCTTCAACAGATTTGGCTCTCATGCTAATCAAGGCCCTGTGCACCTTGGGGGAATATTCTACTGGAAGGCTATTTCAGAGGGTTTCAGAAGTGACCAGCTGGATTGTGTGAAGCAGCAGGCAGCAGAGGCCTTGGATAGTTATGTAAGAGGGAGCTACAGTGGCTTTGGATTTGAAGTTGGGGGAGGGATGACGGCATCAGATGCACATTCAGCAAGCTCCTACAAAAATTCAACTAATCAACAGCTCCAAATCAAAGTTCAATTATCTATGGCCCAGATAAGTGGACCACCAGAAGCCAATGGAATTGTTCAGTGGACAACTGGTCTTCTTGCCAGCAACAAAACCTGGTGTGTCATTGACCGAGAACTTCAGCTGGTACCCATTTGGGACATCATCTTATCAAATCACAGAAGCAATTTTAAGGACCCCTTTCTGGTGGCTAACTGCCTGGCAGAAAACTATATTGCTCTGACAGGCCTTGCGGCCTACATCCAGCCTGGAGAACATATACCAAGTACCATAAAGGATGCAGAACTTTTCCTGAACGAAGTGAAATCCTGGGAGGTCTCAAACACTGAAGAACAGCTTAACTACCTGATGGATTTTATGCAAACACTGGCTCACAAAACAAAAGGATATGATGTTTGGATTAATATATGCCTTACAAATTGTAACCTACAAAATTTTCTTATAAACACTGTCAACCTTTGCAAAAACTTTTCCATTAAAAAAACTAAGTTTATTAAATCTCAATTTCGCAGCCTTCTAGAACCTCATGTATACAAAGTGAAAAACTTTCCTCAGGTGAACTCAATCACGCAGTGGATCAACCAGACAGAGTCAGAAGAACAGCAAGTTAAAATCACTGAATTGTCTGAATTCCTTAAAAATCTGAAAGAAATCCAAAAAGCTCTTGTGGAAGCAAATGACAAATCTGAGTCCCCAGAAACAGTGGAAGAGGCTCAAAGAAAGGCTGCCTTTGATGTCACCACAGCTCTTAGCTCCTTCTTGAACTATCTCAGAGAAGCAGAGCAGCCAGACACGCAGCTGCTACTACTCTGCATTGCAGCTGGTACAGGCTATCAGCTGGAAAGCAATGTTTTCCAGCTTCTCCTGGGGTGCACTGAGTTAAATTTTCTCCTGGAAGAAGTACAAACTGTCCAACACAGATATCAGGAGCTAAAAACTATCTGCACTGACAGTGCACAGGCATTCCTAGTGCTCAAAGCACTGACGGCCACAGTTGGACTCTCAGCCATTTCTCCGGAAGAAAAAGCAAACCGCTTGACATTAACAAGGCAGCATATAGAGCACTTACTTTCTACTAGAGTGGCACATCTCATCACAAAGTTTCAACAGATCGTGATTGGGAGAATCTAGAGAATAACTTGAGATTACTCATTGATGGGAACTATGAAGATACCATCTCTTCTTTGCAAATGGATGAGGTAAAAAAGCAATTGCAAAGTCTCCTGAATAAACAGGAAGAAACTTATGAACAACAAAATGATGACAGCAATGAAGAAAATGTGATAGAAAAAGGACCTTTCCTAGACTTACTCCAAAGTCTGGGTCTAGAACATCGCTACCCAAAACGGATGAGCAGAGCTGACTTCCATCTGATCTATAAGACTTCTGTGTACAATACACAGCCAAGATCTGAACAGGAACTTCCCTTTTATTTCCTACAAAAGCTATTGATGCTAGATTGTGGGTTCAGACATCTGGTTTTCAAAAATGATGGAAATACACACACCAAAGACTCAGTAGTTCACTCCATCCAGGAAAATGATGTTCTCGATCCATATGAAGAGCTGTTTGATGACAGTGATGAAGTCACTAATTCTTCACCCACTGAGTCCCGGCCCCACCTTCACCCAATGGACATCCAGATGGCCATTTTTCACTGTGCAGATGATCTTGCAAGGCAATACATTTTGTCCAAAATTTCCATTTGTCAATTTGCACTCCCCCTTGTGGTACCAAATCCCAACACTTCTCAGATGGAATTCTCTCTCTGGTCTCTCAGACAAATCAGGAGTAGTTGGCAAGAGTCAAGTAAATCACCACAGCACAAGAGCTACAGTCACAGGAATCAGCAGATGTGCTGTGTCTCTACCCCCATTGTGTCCTTCATTAGAGTTGGAAAAGGCTTTTCTGCTTCGAAATCTCAGATCATGAACTCTCTCCTCAGTAGACATAAACATAATGTGTTTTATCACAGGCACTGCAGAGGAAGCAGCAAATATTGTCTCCTGATGGAAGGAGTGGTGGAGATCTCCTGGTTCTGTCCTGGGGGTCAAGGTGAGGACACATTTGATAGGTGTATGGCCTTCACCAATCTTCATGGAGATGCTAAAAACCATAGACAACAACTCAGCTTCCTTCAGGATGTCTCTTCTCTCATTGTGATCCTCAACCAGCTTCTGATGACAATAAAGAAAACCAAAACCTTGTCAGACACCTGTGGCAGTAATCAAAAACTGTGATATGTCTGATAGGTGACAAAGAAAAATTCATGGCTAATTATTCAGACAGAAGGGTGAGGATTGGTATTAGGAATAGAAATAAAGCAGAATTAACAGAAGAACTCACGACTGCCATTGAACATTTATTAGAAGTCTCTGGCACTGCTCTCAGTATAGAAGACTGTTCACAGATGGCTCAGAAACAAGGATTCATGATTGATGAATACCAAAGTGCATTGAAGGAAGCCAAAGAGAAAGCACAGATGAATAGAAAACTCCTGGAGCAATCCAAAGTATCTCAGATAAAAGAAAACTTGCTGCCCCTTCAGGGACAACTGTAACACCACTGGTGTAAGAAAGACAAAGAAATCTATCATCTGCAAGAAAAAGGGCATCGGAGCATTGAACAACACAAAAGTGATATTCAGAAAGAAAAACAAAAAATACGGTGGCAGCAATTTGAAAAGGCCTTCCCTCTCAATGGTTTCATGCAATCTGTCCTGCAAATTCTCAAAGAAGACTCAGAAAAAGACTTCAAATTCTACTTCTTATATTGGTTAAGTGTGGTTTTGGAAAATCTAACTATAGAACACTTGGATATTTTACATGGAAAACAACAATATTTGTGGTCACAGGTACAGGCAGAAAAGCAGAAAACACAGAAGAGCAGCTCCCTGACACTCTGGCAGAAGCAGATAGAAGCCATCTCTACTGAGATTGTTAACTGCACTTTAGGAATTGAGCACCTTCTCCGAGAAGTTGGCCAGATCTATGAAGTTTTGGAAGAAATTTCCACCTCTGGAGACAGGCTTTTTCTCTGCCTTCCCCAGATTGCTGCAGATTTGATGGTAGCTGGTGTTCCCATTGAGCTGATGGATGGAGATGCTTCGTATGTGCCTCTAAAGTGGGTGACAGCTGTTTTTGACAAGATCTCAGAAAAAGTTGAAGACAAAAGACTGTTTGTTCTCTCTGTCCTTGGCCTACAGAGCTCAGGGAAATCCACCCTACTGAATGCACTGTTTGGGCTGCAGTTCACAGTCAGTGCAGGCAGGCGCACCAAGGGAGCATACATGCAGCTCCTGAAGGTGGAAGAGACATTCACGGAGTAACTTGGCTTTGATTTTGTGCTTATTGTAAACACAGAAGGACTTCGAGCTCCAGAACTCAACAACAAATCCTGGAATAGGGACAATGAGTTGGCAACATTCGTCATTGGCCTTGCAAATATGACTCTGATCAATATTTTTGGGGAGAATCCATCAGAGATGCAGGATATCCTAAAAATTGTTGTTCAGGCCTTTCTGAGAATGAAACAAGTGAAAATCTCCCCAAGTTGCATCTTCGTCCAATAGAATGTGGGAGAAGTTACAGCTAAAGACCAAACTATGGAAGGACGAAGGAGACCAGAGCAGAGACTGGATGAGATGACAGCATTAGCTGCTGAACAGGAAGAATGCTCCAACATAACCCGCTTCAGTGATGTAATTAGATTTGATGTCAATAGTCATGTCTACTACTTTGCTCACCTCTGGGATGGTAATCCCCCAATGGCCCCTCCCAATCCTCACTATAGCCGGCCGCAATGTCTCCGAATGGCCCCCTCCCAATCCTCACTATAGCTGTAACGTCCAGGAGTTGAAAACTGGGATTCTTAAAACTGCCCAGCAGGAATCCAAGGGAAGGATCATGAAGATTTCAGATGTAAAATTCCGAGTTCAGGATTTATGGAAAGCCCTGGTCAGTGAGAACTTCGTTTTCAGTTTCAGAAACACCCAAGAGGTCATAGCCATGAGTAAACTGGAAACCATGTATAACCACTGGACCTGGGAACTGATGAGTTATGTTCTGGACTTACAGAATCAGTTAAACAATCAGATTCAGAATGGGAAAATCCTGACTCTCACAACTAAGGCACTGGAGGGTCCAGTCAGTACAAAATATGAAACCATCAAGCAAAAATTTGACAAGGATTTTGAAGAAGACCCAGATAGTGAAACATTGGTTCAATGGAAAGCAAATTTTGAAAATAAGCTACTAATGCTTAAAGATGCACTTATTTCAGACACCAGAAAGAAAGGCAGTGAGCTCATCAGTCTTAATCAAAGCCAAGAAAGACTAGATAAACAAAAGTCAAAATATGAAAATGAACTGTTAGAGAGGAGCCGAGAGTTGGCTTTAGATGTGAAGGGTAAAGAATTAAGTGATGAAGAGTTACATGAGAAATTCGATCAACTTTGGACAAATTGGATCTACAATGTATCTTCTACTGTACCCCTTGTCACAGAGCCTGACATTGATTCAGACGCTGAAAACATTTTCCTACTGTGTTTCATAAAGGACAAAAATATCACAGAAAGGCTAAAGAAAAAGAATGGAGAAATGTTTGACATCAATTATGACAAGCATGTCCAAATGAAAAAAAGATGTTATTTAATTTCAAGAAGTTTAGAATCTTGCCATAAAGAGTCAATTAATAAAACTACCAACAACATTTATTTAAGATTTGATGAAATAATTAAAAAAATTTGGAAGCAAAAGCGTGACTACAGTCAGCATGATTTTCATAAAATCCCAATGATAATAGAAAATGAACTGAAATCTGTTTCCCCTGAGGAAGAATACACATTTACCCGACACTACACCATTGACTTATCCTTGTGCTTATTCCAAAGGGCATCTAAGATTTTCAAAGAAATGCATAAGGCATTTAAAAGAGCAAATGATCCTGTGAACTATCTGGAGAGCAAGAAAGACGATTTCTTTATGAGTTTTAAGATCTCCTGCCAAGGTGCCACCTCCATCACTTCTTTTGTGAACTTCCTGTGACTCAAGCTCACTCCTGCTATCTCTGCCACTATATGGGAAATGATGGGTCCTAAAGTAGCTGGGGACATGAGAGTCATTTGCCCTGCATTCAGTGCAAATAGGGCTAACCTGGAGAGACATGTTCTCATTTCTCTGGCAGAAGAAGAAAACTTTGAAAAGTATTGGCAGTACATTCATCATCCAGAATCCTTTGTCAGGGATTACATTAGAGACCACATTAGAAGTTACTGTTCAGAAAAAAGGTGAAAAAATAAAGACTTTTTTAAAAATAAGTTTAGGAAACGTAAATAATGCCATCCTCACTGCCATTCATAAGACCACGGAAGTAGCAAATGATAGCAGCACTGCTTCTCGCTGGTTGGATTTGTTCTGTGATCATCTAGGGAGCAACCTGATCTTTCCAAGAAGAGACCTGATAAGCATCGAGCACCAGGAGATAAAGGACACTGAGTTTCTCAAAGAAGCCATGAGTGCAGCTTTGGATCCTGCAATGAGGAAAGTCGAAGAGGACTGCTCAAGTAAGCCCATAGATGAAATGGTTCCTGACATTGAGAAAATTCTCTCTGATCATCTCTGTGGTTGCTGGAAGCAGTGTCCTTTTTGTAAAGCAATTTGTACCAACACTATTCCCGAACATGATGGAGACCACAGTGTGCCATTCCACCGTCCTCAGGCTATCAGTGGAATACATTATCATGAAACAGACTACTTTACTCCTGACTGCTGTACCACTCTTGTAGCAAGTGATTGTTCATTTATTTTACATGACCTCCAGAGCTTCCCATATAAGAAATATCGAGCAGCAGGAGGTGATTTTGCCATATGGAGAATCACCCCAGACTCAACTACCCAGCCATATTGGAAATGGTTTGTCTGACACTTCAGATCAGAGCTAGAAGAGAAATACGGAAAAAAAATTTATAGACTTAGGTACTATTCCAGATTCATGGACCAGAATCACAAAAAAAGTACTTGATGACTTAAAAAAGTAGTAATTGCCACAAACAGAACACTAGCACTGCCACACAAATTTCACATTAGCCTAGGATGCCTAATAGCAATTTAGTTAGCATCTTCAAGTTTCTACCATTAAAATGAAATAAGTAAAAACAAATTAGTTAACATTTCAATATTTGAAGATTTTCTTCTAAAAAATACCTTTTTCTCCTTGGATTTCTTCTGCTAAAACATGTGCTAAACATGAGAATGTATGATAAGATCAGTATCCATTCAAAAGACTCTTTCGTACTTGATTATTTCTAATATGCATTTAAATATTTAGTGATTCAGGAAATGTTGTCTTATTAGAAGGAGATGCTAGTATTTCTGGTTGTGACAGATTCCTTGAGAACAACTAAGTGGGAAACTCAGCCAACAAATACATCTCTGTAAATGCTACAATTTCTCTTAAATTAGTTTAAATAGATGTTTTCACCCATTCTAGTTATAAGAAAACCTTGTTGACTTTTATTGTATCAACCATTATTAATTATTAAGGATGCCAATGTAGAGCAATTTAAACAGCCTCTGTTCTGGGAAAAAAGTCACATTTGCCCAGAACAAAGCCATGGATTCAGGAAGGATTTTCACACAAATAAGGGGAAAAATAATTATTTTTCATATTATATTATTACTATTTTCCCATCATATCTTTGCATATTTCTGTTGATCATTGAAAAACAAATAAAAATCACAAATATTAGTATTGAAACCTGGAGTACACAGCTACAAACTCTGTAACCTGTAGCAGGTTTTACAGCTGCAATAGTACCACAAATGTTGTAGGATTAACCAAACACTTCATGATTGAGTTTAAGACCCGTTCCATTGAGTGGATCCATACCTGTCACTACTAAAAAGGCCTAGAATCTGATACTAGATAGGACTTAGCCCTATGGGAACACCTATTACCATTATTGTGATAAAGTACTATTGCAATAAAATGATTGCTATTCACATACATCAGTGCTTTTCTCAACTTGATTCAGAGAAGCTTCTTATAGTACAAGGGAATTAACACAGAGACCTACAAATGGACAATGTGCAGAGAGTAAGAGACCTAAGAACACTCAGTCCTAAATGGCACATGTTCATAAAATCCTTCTCATTGAGACTCAGAGCTATGCTAAAGAGGAGGCTGAGAGATTGTAAGACCTAGAGTTGAAACATAACTCCAAGAAAGAGTACCTGAGAAACTTAACAGGGCTGATGCTCATGTGAAGTCACAGAGACTGTGGTAGTACACACAAGATCTGTTCAGCTTCAATCCTGACAGGGTCCTAGGCCTGAGGTGGAAATTGGACACAATATCCCAAGCAAAACTAAGAAGCTGTCTACCAAAGAAAACCAGCCTACAAATCACAATCGCAGAGAATTTAGACAACGAGGACTCTAAGAGAGACTTACATAGATCTAATCTAAATGTAAAGAAGAAAAAGACAAGATCTCTTGAGTAAATTGGGAGCATGCGGACCATGGGAGAGGGTTGAAGGGGAGCAGGGAAAAATATAGAGCTCAATAAAAATTAATAAAAAATGAAGCTGTCTCTAACTGATACTTGCTGTCCAAGGAAAATCTCTTTTCTACAGTAGAGTCCTACTGTGTGTATTATCTCCACTGTAGGCAGGCTCCATCCCAATGGAGTCCCGCTGGGTTTATTATCTACACTGCAGGCAGGATCCATCCCAAAGGAGTCCCACTGGGTGTATTATCAACATTGCAGGCAGGCTCCATACCCAGGAGCATTTGATGAACATCAAACAAACTCATTGAAATTTATGTGGATTTTTTGTCTCGTTTTGTTTTATGTGAAAATTTTTTTGTCTTATTGGGTTCATACTTGTTTATATTGATTTTCACTTGTAGTATTTTTAGAGATGTTTTCGCGTATTATTTTTGTTTTGTTTATTTTATTTCATAGTGTGAGTATTATTTTAGGAAGAGAAATACAAAAGAAAATGACAAATTTTTATACATATGTAGTTGATAAGGACCAGGAAGGAACTGAAGAAGAAAAAAATCATAAGCAAAATATAGTATTTGAAATTTTTCAGTTAAATAAAAATAAAATGAGCATGAAAATTATGTATAGATATGAGAAAGAATTATCATGTAATTACACTTTGATGATCACAAAACAAATGGTTATGATGTTTAACAGTGATTGCCAATATGACAGACTCTAGAACCACCTAGAAGACAAGACTCCAGGGACACATCAGTGAAAGAGATTTTTAGATTATATTAATCTACACCTTTGAGATATGATAATGATTAGATTAATGGAGGTGGGAAGTCCTTCTCTAACTGGGAGCACAATTTCCTGGGCTGCAGACCTAGATGCATAAAAAGGAGAAAGTTACCTGGCCACAGAGCATTTACTGCTCTTTATTTGTTGACTAGAGATATGGAAAGACAATCTGGCACAAGTTCTTGCCTCTGTAATTTCCTCCTCTCTGAAATCAAACCATAAACTGTAATTCTTTTTCTTTCTCTCTTTCTTCGCCTCCTTCCTTCCTTCCTTCCTTCCTTCCTTCCTTTCTTTCTTTTAATTAAGTTTTGAAGCTCTTTTCTAGACAACCGAGGGTGGGAAGATTGTGATTCTAGGTGTATGTATCGGGTCTTAACCTTTGTTGGACTGTTTTTAATTATATTTGTATGTATGTATATGTGTACATGCTTGTTTGCTTATTTTTTGTTTGTTTTTATACCCTGATCATATATTTCCCCCATTCTCTACTCTCAGTTCCCCCACCTTCCCTCTCCCTACCCTACCCATTCCTCCTACATTTCTATGCAGAAAAGGGAAGGCTTTCCATAGATATGAACCAGCTGTGGTATATGAAGTTGCAGTGAGACTAGGCACCTTCTCTTCTGTTGTGGCTGGATGAAGCAACCTGATAGGAGAAAAGGATCCCCAAAGCAATTTGATTTCATGCTGTCCCAACTGTGTTAGTTCATATAGTCACTTTCCCTATTATGTTAAGAAAACATTGTTTTCTTATAATTATCCACATTAGCTGGTACTTACACTCTTACTGCCTTTTCACCTGCAAGGACCCCAGAGCCTCTGAAGGTGTAGGTAGGGTATAGATGCCCCAAATAAGGCTGGGAACTCCATAGTCTCATGTTCTCTGAGCTTTGACAAGTTGTAAGTCTTTTTATTAATTGTTGGCTAATGCAAAAGAAGCTCCTCTGATGAGATTTGAGACATGCACCAACTTATGAGTATAATGGTATGTCATTAGAAGTAAGTTTAATGTTATATCCATTTAGCAGAACAGTGGGTGTAGGTTTGCCTCTAAAACTTATGACATTTAGCTACAGGTTCTAGAAATTGTACCATGTCTGAGAATCATATGAACAGGCCTTAAATCTGAAAAGAAAGTAATAAATTACTCATATTACATTTTTGTCTTTGAAGCACCAGAAGACATATGTCTTTGGGTTTCCGTGGCTGTGAAGGAACACCATAACTACGGCAACTCTATAAGAGAAAACATTTAACTAGGGCTGACTTACAGTTTAGAGGTTTTGTCTATTATTTTTATGGCAGGAGTATGGTGGCGTGTAGGCAGTCATGGTGCTAGAGAGGATGCTGAGAATTCTACATCTCTCGATCAGTAGGCAACAGGAAGAGACAGTGACATCAGTCCTGGCTTGAGCTTCTAAAATCATAAGGCCCACAGCCAGTGATACACTTTCTCCAACAAGACACCTATACCAACAAGATCCCATTCCCAATAATGCCATATGAGTCTCTGGGGGCCATTTTCATTCAAATCACTATATGCCACCAACTGGCTCCAGGAGACCTGTAGTCATATCAAAATGAAAAACACATCTATAGTCCAATTTCAAAAGTCCCATAGTCTATAACAATTTTTAAAAGTCCAAAGCCTCTTCATAGACTCTTGGCAATCTCTTAATTGTAATCCCATATAAAAGCAAAAGCAAAAAGCAAGTCACATACTTCCAACACATAATGACACATACTATGCATTACTATTCTAAAATAGAAGAATGGGAGCATAATGAAAAAATACTAGACCAAATCAAGACCAAAAACAAACCGGGAAAACATTAAACACTTCTTTATGCCTGATGTCAAGTCCCCCTTTAGATCTCCAACTCCTTTCAGCTCTCCTGTACTGGGGCACCATGGCTCTGCTTCTCCAATGTTTTGGAGTTGACAAGGCAATCAAGGCTTCATTTTCACAGCTTCACACAATAGCCTCTCTAGGCCTCCATGCAGGGATACCCTTGACACACACCTAACTGGTATAGGCATTCCTTCTGTTTGTGTGCTGCTTTCATTGGTTAATGAATAAAGAAACTGCCTTGGTCTAGTTGATAAGGCAGAACTTAGGTAGGTGGGGAAAACAGAACTGAATTCTGGGAGGAAGAAAGGTGGAGTAAGAGAAGCCCACCATGGAGCCGCCAGAGTCAGACATGCTGAATCTTTCCTGGTAAGCCACTGCCATGTGGCAATATACAGATTTATAGACATAGGTTAAATCAAGATATGAGAGTTAGCCAATAAGAGGCTAGAGATAATGGGCCAAGTAGTGATTTAATTAATAATACAATTTCTGTGTGGTTATTTCAGGGCTAATCTAGCCGGGCCGCTGGGAAGAACAAGTGGGCTCTCTTCTTCCTACAACACCTAACCTAAGTGGTTTTTCTCAGTTGTGGAGAGATATTCCACAACTCCTTTCTTGTATCCTTGACTCAAAAGACAAAACCACAAATTATGATGGTTTCTGGGCTAGAACACAGCATCCTCATTCAATTACTACTTCGCCAGCTTTCTGGTTTTGATGGTTTCCTTTACTACGTAAGCTTGGATGTCGTTCAAACCACTACAACATATCTTACTATGATGTCAGCCAGGTATTTAATGTAAATTACAAGGTTCTCAGAGAGTTAGGATTGATGAGTATGCTTTGTGTGGAGCAAATGAAGCACTTACTGAATACATAAAGAGCTGATGAAGTCCTGAGTGAAGTGTGCAGTTGACATGGCACTACTATATCAAGGACCCTAATAACTCAGACACTTCTGCTGCTGAGGCCAAGCTTTCCTCTGTTTGAGTGCAAATTGGACAGTGTGTACAGAAACTATCAACCTGTGTGTCCTCTACCTGAGTGACTGAAGTCTGATACTGTTTCAATATAAAGAATTCCTACAAAGTAGCTGAACCTGCATCCTCCTTCAGATGTATAAAGTAAACATGAAGTGTTTCTGGGATGCTATTGATGCCTTCCGTAAAAGTGTGCATAGCCTACCTGATCTTAGCTTTTCTGTAAGTGTGTTTGTGTCTGTAATTTCCTCATTCTAAGATCACCCTAGCTAAGTTAATACTTGAAGCCATGTAGAGCACAGAATTCAGTAGCGTGCTTAGGAACTTCTAGCACTGTGAAAACTAGCCAGTATTGATGAAGTTTCAAAACAAGTGCCATCTTGATCTACCCATGTTCTAAGGCTCAAGTATGCAGTGTCTTCAGCAATAAGATCTTATTTTCAAGTTCTATATTGGAAACAGGACAATTTGCCACAGCATATACTAGTTGGTCTATAAGACCACAGTAGCCAACACCTCCAAAACAGTAATGCAGCTTTCCAACTGTGCTTTTATTTGTCTTCCTGTATTGTCTAGAAGGAGAATGGATGCACATTTATATAATAACTCCTCTAAAATATGTGCATTGATTTGGCTGCTAAAACTTTCATCTCCCTAAACCAAGAACCAGGGTCTCTGCCTCTCCAGGATGCATAAGAGAATGGTTTAACTAACCAGGGGCTGTCACATGAGCCAATCTAACAAGTTCCCTTTCATAATATGCATATACATACAATGTATGGATACCTGCCTAGTGCAAAATAATTTAACAATATGAAGCAGTAAGACTCCATTAATTTACATCTTTACCCTGCACTTTCAAAAATTTATAGTTTTATTCATGCAAATGTTATGTTATGTTTAAAGTATAAACTCATGTAAATAGTATTCTGTTTTTAATTTCATACCACACAATAGACTGATATTTTAAAAAAAAGAAACTTTATCTTTACTCTTATAACATGATGCAGTGTTCACATTTGTTCAAAGTCATCTTCACTGTTCATTCTTCAGGGTTTTCTATAAATATAATCATGTCATCTGAAAATGAAGGAATAGTTATCTATAACTTCCCATATGTAGTTCTTTCCTCTCTTATCTTACTTTAGTACCTAGGCTTCTTAATAGGAATGATGAGAAGTGATCTTGCCTTTTTCCTGTTCATAGGAAAAAAAGGATCAAGTTTCTCAAAATAATAATAATGTATTACATGTAGGGTTTTTGCAGACATTCTTCACAAGTTTGAGAAATTTCTATTCTTTTCTTAGCTTGCTGGGACTTTTTACTCATGAATTCATGTTGGAATTGTCAGATGCTTTATTGTAGATGTTGAAAAGAGCAGGTAACTTTTATTACTTTGTCTTCTGGTATAATGTATTATATTTGCTCATTCTTAAAAATTAAGGAATTTTGTCATATATGGACTAAATCCCAGTTGACCTTGTTATTAAATTTCTTACATACATGGCTAGATTTGATTTCCAATATTTTATGACCAGCCCACTGTGGGAGGTATCACAATGTAGGCTTGATCCTGAACCATATAGGAATGCAGAACATTAGCAAGCAAGCATTCAGCAGTATAGTTGCATTTGTTTGCCTCTCCCCTTAATGTGATATGAATAACTCAAACAAGCTCCTGCCTCTGTGAATTCCATTCAATAATAGAATTATCAGATAAAATAAACTCATTCCCTTCTACTATTTTTGTAACTGTATTTTAGAAAAGAAACAGAAATAAAACTAAAACATCAAGTTGGTAGAAAATAGTCAAATGTGAGATCATAAGGAAAGTATGAAGTGGTAGTGGGGAGAAATAATCTACATCCAATAAAGAATGCAATGCCTAGACTGGTGGACAACAATCACAAACTTAGGCTTTGTTTAAAAATTTTATAAAACAAATATCATATCTAACTTTCTTTTTTAATTTCTTTCTCTTTTTTTGTTTTTTGTTTTTTGAGACAGGGTTTCTCTGTGGTTTTGGAGCCTGTCCTGGAACTAGCTCTTGTACACCAGGCTGGTCTCAAACTCACAGAGATCCACCTGCCTCTGCCTCCCGAGTGCTAGGATTAAAGGCGTGTGCCACCACCACCCGGCCTTTTTTAATTTCTTTAATGATTTTTATTGAGCTCTACATTTTTCTCTCCTCCCCTCCCTGCCTCTTCCCTACCATTGAACCATCTGCCAAAGTCCTGATGTTCCAAATTTACTCAGGAGATCTTTCTTTTTCTACTTCCCATGTAGATTAGAGCTATGTAAGTCTCTCTTAAGGGTCTCATTGTTGTCTGTGTTCTCTGGAATTGTGATTTGTAGGATGATTTTCTTTGCTTTGACAGTCATCCCTCATTAGTGATTGTGGAGATTCACTCAGAGATCGACATCAGTTGACCTGTGTGTGGGTGATAGAACTTGCTTTATAGTATTTGTCCTCCTTTCTTTATAAAACACTTTTGTTTGCTTAGCTATCCTTTCTCTCTGTCTGTCTGTCTGTGTCTCTATGTGTGTGTGTGGTTCCAGTAACATTTGTGGGAGTCAGTCCCCTCCTTCCACTGTGTGGATTCCAAGAATTGAACTTGGGTCTCCAGGCTTGGGGGCAAGCACCTTTACTCACTGAGCCATTTTTCTGGCACTAGTTGTCTTCCTTTCTTACCATCAATTCCATAGAATCAGGGCTGATGGAGATGACATGAGATCTAGGTTTGGGATGTTGGAGAGCTTAGGACATTTCCATTTTTTCAAATTAAAAAAGTAGTTATTGCCCATTTCTAGCCTTAGCATAGCAGCATCAGGAATAGAATGATGTAGAGTATGCAGGGCATTTTTTCTTGTGTATAAACACACACACACACACACACACACACACACACACACCACTGTTCATTTAAATCTTGTTTGGAGAGGGAGTTAGCAAGAGAAAATGAAAATTTGTAGACAGAACAAAAGAATTGGCAGGCAGCTGTTTGGGGAGGTGGGAGGATGCTAGTGCTGGAAAAATGTATCTAAACCAAAGCTGTTCCTGCTTCCATTTGAACTAAGTACAAAATATCTTTCGTCAAGCCAGTTAAGTATGAAGGTAAAGGACTGAAACTTGGTGTCTACCATCCCATTTTACAGATGAAACAATGGGAGACATTTCTTTTTGCCTTAGAGTAGACAAAGCCTAGTAATTGTAAACTTGGACTTAGCATGCCAGTTCTGCCACCAACCTGTGGCAGGGCCTACTCTTAGCTTAGTGTTTGCTCCCTTGACCACAGTTTCCACCTCAGAGGTGGGGCATTTTCTCTGAGATGCCAGACCAGATTTCCTCTGTACTTCACAATGAGACCCTTAAGCTATTCTGAAAATGTAGTGACCGGGTAAGTGGCTCTCTCCATGATACTTGTTGCTGTGTTTCAAGAGTGGGCAAATGGCCTGTTTAGACTGGGGAAGACTAGCTCACAGTGTGCATTTAATCTCCGGTGTGTCTGCTGTGGTTATTCACCCAGCACACTGCTGCTATGACAGCATTTCCAGGGGCCTCAGCTCTAGGGTCCTGCTACTCTTGTTAGTCTTTTAAAAAAAGTATTGGCTATCGGGCTAAGGAAACGGCTCCATTGGTGAGGAGATTACTCATTGGTGAGGACTTGAGTTCAGATTTTTAGCACCTGAGTGAAAACCAGGCATGGCACTGTATACCTGTGATCCCAGCACTGGGAGGTGGAGAGTTGTGGATCTTACACTAATTAGTGCTTCAGGTCCAATGAGAGACCCCATTTTAAACAATAAGGTGGAAAGCAATAGCAAAAGATACCCAACCTTGACTTCTGCTCTCTGTGTAGGCACTTAAGCACACACAAGTTGGTAGCTATTCCAGCTAGCATGTCATCTGTATGATTTGTGACTTGGACACATCTTAGCTGAATCCCAGTGTAAGGGCAGAGAAAGGATGCATATGTGAAAGCTGTGTCTCACGCAGGAATCATGTTCTTACCTCCACCTATCACAAAAACTGGGAAGGGAACAGCAATATTCTCATTCTAGAATACACATCCTTTATCAAAGAATACGAAACTATAGTTTATATTCTGCATCTTTACTGGATGTTTCTACACTGCTGCAGAAACTTCTTTACCAGCTGTGAGTACCTTGATGTCACCAGTTCTACTCTTGTTACTTGTGCTTCTCAGGGCTTAGCGTGGTGCCCAGCAGAGAAAGCATGCACTGCCCAGTGAGTAATTCGGACACACTCCAGACATTTGACTCTTAGTAACCTGAGTTACAAAATCTTTGTGTTTCTGATCTCTCCCCTTTTAAATTTCTGCCATGAATTTAGAAATGCTTAAAGTGTATAAAGTGCCACATCCATGTTGCACAGCAAGTTCAGACCACACTCACCCTCTGTACTCATGTAAGTTGTTCTGGTTGGTGTCCAGTTGATAATGCAGCTGTTATTTTTTTTAAAGATTTATTTATTATGTACACAGTGTTCAGCCTCCATGCCTGCAGGCCAGAAGAGGGCACCAGATCTCATTACAGATGGTTGTGAGCCACCATGTGGTTGCTGGGAATTGAACTCAGGACCTCCGGTAGAGCAGTCAGTGCTCTTAACCTCTGAGCCATCTCTCCAGCCCCCGCAGCTGTTATTTTTATAATAATCCTAAGTACATATTTGCACAACAGGCGGTGTCAACTCATCTTGGTGTTATTTGCCTGATACTTTCAATTACCAAGCTCCATTACCCAAGTCATTATTTGTGGTTAAGAGGGAGTGGTTCTGAGAGCAGCAACAAGAAGTTTCTTAAAACCAGGATCAAATTGACCCTTTTAAGATGTCTCTAAATGTATCTCGCTTTACCTGCCCTGGTGCTAATAATAGTCCCGGCTTCCTTGTTTTCACCAGTGTACTTACTAGGAAACAGCAGGCTGAATGAAATGGTGTCTGTACTTCTTAGGGATCAGGTATTTATTTGCAAGATTTTGTTACATTATTGCTATTTTCAGTGTCCTGCTCTCCATTCTTTTTTTCACTTATTTATTTATTATTAATTAAAGATTTCTGCCTCCTCCCTGCCACCGCCTCCCATTTCCCTCACCCCTCCCGAATCAACTCCCCCTCCCTCATCAGCCCAAAGAGCAGTCAGGGTTCCCGGCCCTGGGGGAAGTCCAAGGACCTCCCACCTCCTTCCAGTTCTAGTGAGGTGAACATCTAAACAGCCTACGCTCCCACAAAGCCAGTACATGCAGTAGGATCAAAACCCAGTGCCATTGTTCTTGACTTCTCAGCAGTCCTCATTGTCCACTATGTTCAGCGAGTCCGGTTTTATCCCAGGCTTTTTCAGACCCAGGTCAGCTGGCCTTAGTGAGTTCTCTAAAGAACATCCCCATTGTCTCAGTGTGTGGGTGCACTCCTCGCGGTCCTGAGTTCCTTCCTCATGCTCGCTCTCCTTCTGCTCCTGATTTGAACCTTGAGATTTCAGTCCTGTGCTCAACTGTGGGTCTCTGTCTCTGTATTTTTTCATTGCCTGATGAAGGCTAATATTTAGGAGGATGCCTATATGTTTTTCTTTGGGTTCACCTTCTTATTTAGCTTCTCTAGGATCACGAATTATAGGCTCAATGTCCTCTATTTATAGCTAGAAACCGAATATGAGTGAATACATCCCATGTTCCTCTTTTTGGGTCTGGCTTACCTCACTCAGGATAGTGTTTTCTATTTCCGTCCATTTGCATGCAAAATTCAAGAAGTCATTGTTTTTTACTGCTGAGTAGTACTCTAATATGTATATATTCCGTATTTTCTTCATCCATTCTTCCATTGAAGGGCATCTAGGTTGTTTCCAGGTTCTGGCTATTACAAACAATGCTGCTATGAACATAGTAGATCATATACTTTTGTTGTATGATAAGGCCTCTCTTGGGTATATTCCCAAGAGTGGTATTGCTGGGTCCAGGGGTAGGTTGATCCCGAATTTCCTAAGAAACTGCCACACTGCTTTTCAAAGTGGTTGCATAGGTTTGCATTCCCACCAGCAATGGATGAGTGTACCCCTTACTCCACAACCTCTCCAGCAAAGGCTATCATTGGTGTTTTTGGTTTTAGCCATTCTGGCAGGTGTAAGATTGTATCTTAACGTTGTCTTGATTTGCATCTCCCTAATCGCTAAGGAAGTTGAGCATGACCTTAAGTGTCTTTTGGCCATTTGAACTTCTTCTGTTGAGAATTCTCTGTTCAGTTCAGAGCCCCATTTTATAATTGGTTTGATTAGCCTTTTACAGTCTAGTTTCTTGAGTTCTTTATATATTTTGGAGATCAGACCTTTGTCTGTTGCGGGATTGGTGAAGATCTTCTCCCAGTCAGTGGGTTGCCTTTTTGTCTTAGTGACAGTGTCCTTTGCTTTGCAGAAGCTTCAAAACTCAAGTCCAAATGGATTAAAGACCTCAATATCAGTCTGAACACACTGAACCTGTTAGAAGAGAAAGTGGGAAGTACTGTACAACACATGGACACAGGAGACCACTTCCTACGTATAACCCCAGCAGCACAGACATTAAGGGCAACATTAAGTAAATGGGACCTCCTGTTCTCCATTCTTACTAGGAAGTATAATTCAGGGAGGAAAAGCTGACTAAAGGAAGAAATCCTCTCCACCAATGTGAGACTTTTAGCTACAGATTGTATTACAAAAGGAGGAACTCAGACCTCAGCTGCAGGAACGCTGGAACTGAGCTTTATTGTTCCGAATCCCTGAGATCCTGGTCCATGCCTCACACCCATGGGCTCTCAGAAATGCTAACCAAATTCTTTTATCTTTACTTCATATCCAAAACAAAAAACAACCCACACAGTAATAATTAAGATCTTTAAGTCTAGGTCTAGTTTCCAATTCCATTTTACACTGAAAGAAATATGTTGTAGTTTAAAAGTAAAAAGACCCAAACCACTAAGTCCTTTCATTGAGATGAAACATTTTACTAGTTACAAAATTTTAAAAATTTACTAAAGTTTTTATGATCTTACCCATGTGCAATACATTGTCTTTTCAGCCCAGCAGGTCTTGAATTTTAGCACGGTTGAAAATACCTGGGGATACTGCATAAAAATGGGTTTCTGGGCAAACCTATTTTTATAAGAACAGGATTCAGGACCACACAGGTGGTATGTGTGGATGGGTCTTTTATATTTTTATTTTTTATTTTTAAAATCTTATTTTAGAAGCACTCTGGCTATTGTTTTGCCAATTTTACTCACATAAAACCTTTTGCTACCATTTTTTTTAAAGTAGCACATGTATGCCCCAAACCACACAGATGATGAAGAGATAAGGAAAAAGGTGATAATTTATAAACAGGAGGTTGAGGGTGTATCTCAGTGGAAGAACACTTGCCTAGCAAGCACAAAGTAATGAGTTCCATCCCCAGCAAAAACAAAACAAAATGAAACAAATGAAGAACTCTGTCACAATAGGTATTTCAAAGAATGTGTTTGCTAAGAAAAGTAAGGGGAAGTAAAGATAAAAAGCGTACATGTTTATCGAATGAAGAAATTACAAAATGTATCCCAGTTCTCTTTAACCCATTAATAATTCTTTATTCTGCTCAAATAGCCTTCCTCCTGTATGCTGCATTCAGAGAGCATGGGGAGTTTTTCTGTAGTCAGTGCAGACACTTTTGACTAAGTCACATGATGAATCTAGAAACATCTCTTGAAAGCTTGTGGTCTATATTTTGATCTTGATTCATGGTGATAAGCTGCCTTTGTAAAATACTCTTGTAAAGACATACTTTCTTCTTCTAAACAACCTCATTGTTTTTCCTGTGAGTACTGATTTGTGCCCACTTGTCCACAGTAGTTGAAAGAGCAATACAGTGTTGGTGACTGTGTAAACATGTCACACTTAGGCAATCCTAGCTCTGATTAACAGTTCAGTCTCACAGCTTGGCAGTGGTGAACCATGGGCCTGCATTGTGCAACATCAGTTCCTTTTGTCCTGAGAAAGCTCACTGATTCAGTTAGACTAGCTGGTCATCGAACTTTCAGGATTTGCCTGTCTTTCTCCCACACCCCAGCACTGAGAATAGAGATGTGAGCCACTGTGGTCATTTTCACCTGGGTTCTAGGACCTGAATTTGGGTCTTAGTGCTCATGACAATACTACCCACCACTCCATCCCACAACTTTCAACTTCTAATGTGGCATAAAAGTTCTTTTGATAACCCCCTAACAAGCATTCAGCGTAGACTGGACACACTTTTTATTGTTGTTGTTTTGAAACACTGTTTCTCTGCATAGCTCTGGCTGTCCTGGAACTAACTCTGAGACCAGGCTGGCCTTAAACTTACAGATATCTGCCTACCTCTGCTTCCTGAGGATTAAAGACCACCACCACCAACCAGCAGACTGAACACCTTTTATTTTGTGAGCAAATTATTCCATTGCTTTAAAAAAGATTTGTCTCAGACTTAACTAAAATTGGCCATTTTGTGATTTCTACCCAATAGCATTATACTTTTGGAAATAGAAAAGAAAAAATATCTTTTAATTAGTACTTCCCATATCATAACTGCTATTCTTAATTTCCTTTCTTTTTCTTTTTTGGCTTGATAATATTAAAGTAGTTTCTTTTCCTTACAGCAGAGTGGCGTTTTAGAGTACATAAGCAGTTATCAAAAAGTGGCCTGCACAGTAGGAACCCTCAAGAGCCTTTGTCTTCGAAGTCAAAGCTACCTTCACCCTAATGTTTAGTTGTGTTATCTGTGTTCCCTGTACAGGCAGTTGCATGGAAGTGGTACCCAAATGTAAGCCTGATGAAGCTACATCTTTTACTAGATGTGATTTTAAGTGCCTAGGAGAAACAATACAGAACTCATTTCCCATCACTCATGATAAAAATAAAAAATAGAAAAGTATAAAATTGTTTAATTTTATACATGAGTAAAAATTATTGATTTTATTAATTATTTAGTATTGTTTTAATACTCCGAAATTGGAAGAATGCACAGAGTACTCATGCTGCATACACAGTGTTATGGACATTGTGAGGAAAGTCATTTATGTGTGTGAGCATGTTTTTGGTGGAGTATAGTCTTTACTTGAAAGCACAGCTAACCAGACACACAATAGCTATGTCTGGTCCTTGGCAGACTTATCTTCAAAAAAATAAGCAGTGAGCTTATTTGTTGTAGGAAATGAGACTTTAAGAAGAAGGAAAAAAGAGAGGAAGAAAGGAAGAAGAAAAGAAAGGCAACCGACACTACTCTTTGTTAGTAAAGTTAAGTCTTTCAGGAGAAAATTAATAGTTTGGAAAACTTGAATTTAGCACAATGAACTTGATGGCTTCACAATACGTTTAAAAACGTTTCTGGTAGAATCAGTAGAAATATTAGGAAATGTCATTTTAAAACTACTATTTAGTAAAATATGTGAGTGTTTTGGAGGTGTGCATAACTCAATGAGTGAGCCAGTATTTTTCAAATGAGTGAATGAACAATGCTACAGTCATGTGTGCCCGAAGACCCAGGCAAGGACCAGAGGCCTTGAAGTCAGGAGACTCAAGAGTAAATTGATGTTTGGGCTTCAGATTCTACCTTGCCCTTGCCCTTTGAGAAATGGATACTTGTCAGTTTTTGATATAGATCAAAGAAAAAAATAACAATCATCTGGAAAGGCTACAAAACATTGAGCCTCTTTCCAAGTATGTATCTTTGTAAAAATGGATACTTTTCACTGTTGTCACCAAACCAGCCTGTCAACAGGCACCAGGAGAACATAGCTGTCTTTTAGGGAAGAAAGCATTTAAGAAATTTACAAAAATAAGAAACAATGTCTTTCATTAACTATCATATTGCTCTACAGTAGATTTATTGTTGCTGTTTTAAATAAAATACTTTAAAAACTAACCAAGTTTCAGTTTCTAGCAAAATGAATACTCTTAAATATAGCATTAGCCTTTGGGAACTTGTAGTAAAATTTAAGGACTATAAAGGAGTTTGACTACCAGTAGAGTAGCAATGTCTTTAGATATGAGACCATCTTAATGTCATCTTGTTCTGTGCTGCTCAGTTATCTCTTCTGATTGCTTTTGAGGTGGGATGGACACTGAAATACTGTTGACCCTGTAGAATGAGCAGTGCAGAATACACTGCTTTAATAATTGATCTGGCTTTTTAAATAACTGTCTTTGAACTCTTTAAGAGTAGAATTCCTATCTCACTTATGAAGAAGGCTATTCTAGGGAAGGGTGCTGCACTAGCAGAAAACCAAGTGTATAACTCCTTAGAAACAGCACCAGAGTTGACCTCTCTCCTCCATACATGTATGCACCTGTACACATGTGAACACCCCCAATGCTACACTTGGGTGTTAGCCTTGGTACCAATTCATTTGAAAGTAAAAATTGATCATGCATTTGTATAGCTTCAGTACTTTGTATGATTATTAAGTGTGAGGAGCCGTTTCCCCCCTAAAAATCATTTCAGGAACAATCACCTTGGGGAGTCTGCAGAGAACCCCACACCTATAATTAATTATGTTAAGAATGGTTCCAATTAGCTGTTATCTGTTAGCGGAACCTGCCTCACATTCCAGCTATCCAGGGAACTAGGTGTGACAACTTGTGACTTCTTGGCCTACCTGACCGAACATAGGTTACATGACCGGGACCACGCGGCCAGTTTCCGTGCTCCTGTGCCCTGCCCCCAAGCCTTCATCCAGGGGCTATATAAGCTGTAACCAGGACCCTAATAAACGGAGGCCGTGACAAACAGCATGGCATCCTTCTTCTTTTCTAGCTCACTCCCTTCCGGGTAGCACCCCTCCGAACCCCTGGAATTGCAGGGTGGGTTACAAACCCCTAGACTGAGTAGCCCGCCCAAAATGCAATCGACAGTGGCGCCCGAACCAGTGACTCGAGTACGGTTAGCTATTGGACAACATCGCACAGTCCTGGGACGAGAAGAAGAAAAAAGAAGGTTCTGCAGCTGTAGAACTCAGACAGGTCTGCAGGACAAGAGGTAGGCGCAGTTCATAGTTGTCCAATAAGGGGTGAGACTTTCAAAGACAGAGAAATTCATACAGGAATTTAATCAATCAGGAAAAGAAGGGTAAGAGTCAAAAACAGAGATTTATATCTTTGATTTACATGTTTGCTTGCGGACTCAAAAGGGAGTCCCTTGAGATGCGAGAAGTTAGGGTACAATCCACACAGCTATGCCTGCCACGCAGGCTGGCTACTAGGGCTAGAGAGCCTGCCATATGAAGTGAAAGCTGACAGGCAGGTTTGCTATACAGGAGTCTAGACTCAAAAAACTGCAGCTGCATTTAGGACAGTAAATATGCTTCTTTTCCATTTTAAAAACCTTGCTTCTTGGTCAAAAATCTTTAGTTTGTAGCTGTATATAAGTTTATATCTAAGGTAGATTAATTTCACTACTGTGTTTCTGTAGAAAAGTTTTAAAATCGAAGATTGTGATACGTTCAGAGGATTTTTAAAATTGTTTAGGCTATCCTGAGTTTTTATTTCTTTCTTATAAGGTTGGGAATTGTTCTTTTGAATTCTGTGAAAAGTTTTGCTATAATTTTAATGAGCATTAACATTAAATCTGTACGTGAGTTCTGTGAAAAATGTTGCTATAATTTTTAATGGACATTTACACTGAATCTGTAAACTGCTTTCAGTGAAACTGTCATTTTTGCTGTGTTTCTTCTGCTTTCCCAAGAAAGTAGGGGATCTTTCAAGATTTAAAGTTCTTATCATACAAGTTTTTCATTTGTATGGCCAGCTCTTGGGTGGGAGTCATTGTTTCAGCTTGAGGTTCTTTCCTGCTGCTAGGTGTGACTTCAAGATGGCCTGCTGAGACTCAGGCCTCAGGCCTCTTAATTAAATTTATCAAGGGCCAGAGTTACAAGAGATAATGGTTAAAAATAAAAAAAAAACATTTCCGCCTTCACAGGCAGAGATGATGGGACCCAAAACTTCTGTCCTGCTTGCTTAAAGTTACTCCAAGATATTTTGTGGTATTCATGGATATTTAAAAGGATGATGTCTCATTTATCCTAGATGTATAAGAGGTACCTTTGGGTTATTTTCAAATTCTGGCTATGATAAAGTAGTTCTGCTCTGGGCATGGCTGAGCACGTGTCCTTGTGGTTTGGTCAAACAACTTTGTATTTAGGCCCAAAAGGGATATCGCTAAGTTTTGAGGTAGATATTTGCCTAATTTTAAAAAATAGACAAAATGAGGATCCCTCAGTGCTGGGGAGACTCTCACTCTGGTCTCGGGATGGCATGGCTCCCCTCATGGTTCACTGGAGACCGTCATTGATGAGGTCACAAGCACTTGGCCGTGGTAGGTGGGGGAGGAGTTCGACCCCTATTGACTGGGAGAAAAAATTTTGAGGGAAGGAGACCACAGCCAGTGGTCCAGGAGGGTCATAAAAGTTTCAAAAATCCAGGGGTGGTCGCAGAGGGACAACTCCCTGCCTCTCAGGACCACTCCCAGAGTCACAATCAGCTAGTTCCTAAAACAGTACAGTGATAATCACAGCTGGGAGGCTCCCTGTTTCTCTGGATTGTTATCAGTATTACAGTCTGGCTTTGTCTTCTGGCTAGTTCCTGGTGCAGGGTCTCTGAACAGGCTAGCCCTAGATTTTCGATTCTCCTCTTCCTGCTGGAGGGGTTGGAGAGATGGCTCAGGAGTTCAATTCCCGGCAAATGCGTGGTGGCTCACAATCATCTGGAATGAGGTCTGGTGCCCTTATAGGCTAGTCCTGAATTTTTGATTTTTCTCTTCCTGCTGGGAGAGTCTGGATTTGTTCAGGTCTTTCAATGCTGTGTGTGATCCAAAGGTGACTGTCAGTCTACACTTCCAGCACCAGTCTGCACTTCCAGTAATAAAGTTTTTTCTTTACCCACATTTTCTTAAGCATAAATTGTTAACAATAATTTTTAATCATGGTCATTTTTACAAGGATAAGGTAAAATCTCAGAGTTTTGGTTTACATTTCTCTGACGGTCAAAGGATGTTATATTTAAACATTTTTTAAGTGTCTCTCAGTTATTTTTAAGTTCGTTTGTTGAGAGTTTTCAGTTTAGGTCTATAACAAATATTTTTATTGGATTAAATTTTTAATAACTAATTTCCTGAGTTCTTCATATATTTTTAAAATGGATTTATGATAAGTAAAGATCTTTCCCCACTCTATAGCCTTGTTATACAAAAGGTTCTCAATTCAGGAGATATAATTTATGGTTTCTCATAATGTTTTTGCCACTGAGGCTATGTTTGAGATGTGGCAAAGTGTACTTCAAAGAATTTTTCTCTGTAAGGTTCAACATAATTTTTATATGCTGAGGCCTTTGGCTGATTTATACTTAAGATTTTTACATGGAGATAGATATGGATCTATTTTCATTTTTCTACATGTTGGTGTCTAATGAGGCCAGCATTATTAGTTAAAAAATGCTTTTCCCATTTTCCTATCTGTGAGGCAGACTTAAAACTTAAGAGGAAGATAGCTTACAAACTTTTGGTTGGATGTCCAATGGTTAAAGCTCTAGTTATAATATTCTTAGGGGAGAACTTGAGCTGCTAGGTAAAATTCTTACAAAAAACAGTTTCCAATAGAAAGCTTAAAACAGGCTGCCTAATAGATACTCATGCAGATAAAGTATAAATCAACAGGTAAAGTATACAATAAACAACAAATACAGTATATTAATTATAATTCAGCTATGGCAAGTGTGTATATTAAATGTAAAACTTATTCTACAACTGTTTTATAAAAAATTGCTGTTCATGGCTAAACCTTCACAGTTTTGCTAGTTAAGATATTAAACTCTTAATTTAAACCAGTAGCCTGTCTGATACAAAAGGGCAGGATAAAAGCTGGAAAATGGCTTGACAAAATATTGACTATGATCAATGTTTCTTATACTAAATAATAGATTCATTGATAATTTTAAGATTGATTCCTGGACAATTGCCTTTGCTCAATTCAAAGGCCAAAAACAATGGTCTTTTCCCAGATCATTGCTACAATTTACACACCTGTATTTTGCTAATGTTATAGCAAAAAAAATCCCTTAAAGGATTTTATGCTAAATTTTACAAATGGCTCTTCCAATGGAAGAACTGCATATATGGCTAATAAAAAAAATTATGGAGCATAACAAGGCTCATTGAAAGCAACTCATAGAAGTTTCAAGCAGATCCTGATGCAAATGGATCTGGTGTGATGACACCAAGCTGACCTTTGCTAGGGCGAGGTGGAAAAGCCCTTGCAATGCATTATGAAAAAACCCGACCTATATATATTTGGGGTCGAGGATGTGTTTATGCTTTTTCCACAGAAAGAAAATAAAAGCTAAATCTGATGCTGTCATGGCTGCGGACATACCACAGAGGAGTTCCAGAAGCAATTGGAGAGAGGTCCTTGGTCCGGTCTTTCCTGCCCCCGAGGAGAGGAGTGACTGCTACGCCAATCTGCAGGGTGTCAATTCTGCCTCCAGAGTCCAGGGAAACCCAGCTGATTAAGTGCCAGGATATGCTTCACGAATCCAGCTCACCTCACCCAGGAATCCATCCCACCTGCCCTGAAGCACAAATGCTAAACTGCTTCTGCAGCTTGAACTCTGGTCTGCTTTGGAGCTAAGATGCAGACTAAACATCTGCTTTAAACTTTGGGACACAGAACTCATTTTAATTAAAATATTAACCCTTCCTCACTTAAGAAGGGGGAAGATTGGAATTCCTGTCACTGTTGCTCAGAGACTGGAACTGGTGGTATTTGATAACAACAATGTATGTCATTGTACTCTTACTGGAATTGATCTAATGATATTTGTAACTGCTTATAGATGTTGGGAAAGATTTGACACATGCTGTAAAGTGTTTGGGTTTAATGCATATGTTAAAAATTTTAGATTTAGACCCCTTTTACACTGCCCTAATTTTTGGAAGGCAGCACACATAATTTTATGTTGGAGTAGGCACTTAGAAATGAGGATACCTTAGGCCAGACTAAAAGGTGAATACTGGGTTTGGAAAATGCCCTTTCTTCTTGTCCGGAAGATGGAGTTATTGGTGCCAAAATTATATCATTATATCTTTTGTTTGAGGAAGTTCCTCACACTTTTTTCATCAATGATAGACGCAGGTGCCCAATGACGGGAGTTAGTGTGGATCCTCATCTAAATAGCACACCATACATAGGCTGTAAAGGCCGGCTCAACATGACATGGTGTTTAGGTGCAAGGAACGCTCTCCACATGGCCTAAGACAGGGTGCCCTGTGATCTGCTTACTTTAAATCCTGCTAGATGTCTTTTATTTGAGAAGCTCCAAAAAAATAATGCTAATCATAAGGCCCCCCTCTGTTC
The DNA here is from genome assembly GCA_902806775.1 of Microtus agrestis. Classification (NCBI taxonomy): domain Eukaryota; kingdom Metazoa; phylum Chordata; class Mammalia; order Rodentia; family Cricetidae; genus Microtus; species Microtus agrestis. The sequence goes on along the minus strand of CADCXT010002379.1, from coordinate 1,520,004 downwards.
CCAGGAGAGGTAAATTGCTTCACCATTCGAGAGAAGGGTCTCTCTTTGTCCCAGTCACTTCTCCTTTAGATCTGACACCATGGTTGACTCTGACTTGGTGCTCTCCACATAATAACTACCTGCCTTTATATAAAAAAGGGGGATCTGTGAGGAGCCGTTTCCCCCCTAAAAATCATTTCAGGAACAATCACCTTGGGGAGTCTGCAGAGAAACCCACACCTATAATTAATTATGTTAAGAATGGTTCCAATTAGCTGTTATCTGTTAGCGGAACCCGCCTCACATTCCAGCTATCCAGGGAACTAGGTGTGGCAACTTGTGACTTCTTGGCCTACCTGACCGAACATAGGTTACGTGACCGGGACCACGCAGCCAGTTTCCATGCTCCTGTGCCCTGCCCCCCAAGCCCTCACCCAGGGGCTATATAAGCTGTAACCAGGACCCTAATAAATGGAGGCCGTGACAAACAGCATGGCATCCTTCTTCTTTTCTAGCTCACTCCCTTCCAGGTAGCACCTCTCCGAACCCCTGGAATAACTGACTGCAGGGTGGGTTACAAACCCCTAGACTGAGTAGCCCACTCAAAACGCAGTTGACAATTAAGAACACTATATGTTAAGTTAAGCCTCGTGGAGTTCAGGAAAGATGAAGTCAGTTTTGTAAAATTGTGAGGAAAAATTTTTTTTGTTGCTTTTTTTCTGTTTTAGATCCATGTAGTTAAGTGTGTGTATAGCAGGATAGTAAAGGTTTTAATGTAAATTTATATCTCTAGGAAATGCATTAGATTTGCACACAGGATACTTCAGATATCTTAATATCTCAGTTTTTATTTTGGAATGTAAAAGATTAGCACTGAGGAAAGAATGTTTTGAAGGCAGTTGGTTTATCTCTGTGGTTCACTACATATAACTTTGTCAAATCAGTGAATCTACAAAGTAAAATTCTTTAATTCTTCATCAGTTCTTTGATGTGTAATGCTGTAACTTAATGTAAAGGTGAGCACAATTTTGTTTACAGGTATTTGTTTTTAAAGTACTTTACTGACTGTCAGGATTGGAAGGTCATTTAATCTAACCACCTAGTTGATGTTTGAACCTTCATGCTAGATCAAGCAATAAAGAAAAAATAGAGGAGTGTTAAAAAAGAAAAGAAATGGGTGTGACCTAGAGACAGAACTTTAAGTAGGATTAAAAATTTAGCCTGAAAACGTTTAAAGTCTAATTACATGGGAAGGGGCCCTTTGTTTTTATTTGCTGTTTACCTTTGATCTATCAGATATTTTTGGCAGAATGGGACAGGCTTTTTTGGGTGTTCCTAGTTTCTTTATTTGATGTGCAAACACGGGTCTGAAGTTGCCTAGTAACTCTGAGTATCTTTTTCTTCTAAATATCCCTAATGTTAACACTTGGCTTTTGTTCCTAAACTAATAGCAAGTTACTATATATCTGATTTCTTTGAATGTGTAAATAGCAAACTGAATTTTAGAAGTAGTTTTGCTGCCTTTGCATCTATCAAACATGTTACATATAAACCCCCAAATGAGATCAATCTGGATTAATAATAATAACAATTAATATGAACTTTGTGCCATTACTTAATATAAAAGTTTTAGTGAAATTGTACTTTTTAAGACTTAAATATATATATACATGTATTTTATTTTCACATATATACATATAACCATTTGGTTTTCTATAAATTTGTTTTTAGTATATAAATTATTTTTATTTAAGAATCTATCATGGCAATATTATGTCAGTAAATATAAGATTTACACCAAAATTTTAAATAGTTACAAAGTAATGTTTCTGTGTTATAATTAATTTTTCCATCCAGAAGGTTCTTTTTGGTTTTTCACTAACATAAAAATGTTATAATGAGCATAAATAGTACATGGACTGTATTTTCCCCCTGTTTGTGACTGGTTCCTTTAGGATAACTGTTAGACAATTTAAAGGATGCAGACATTCAGTACTTTAACACTGCTAAATGTCTGTTCAGAAAGTTACCTCAATTAATAGTCCATTCTTGTACACAAGTGTTCCTATTTATCTACTCCCTCTCTAGTACTGTTTGACCCAGTGTAGAAATCATCGTTGTAGTATTATGGGTAAATGGTTTACTTATATCTCTGGATATAAGGTTAGTATTTTATGTTACTAATGTTGTTTTGTATTATTGGATTATTAGTATTTCTTCATGGTACTCTTTCCTTCAGATTTTTGTTTTTTTAAATATTGAAATATACTACTAAAATTTAAAATTTAACTAAGAACATGTGAAAGGTTGATATAAACAGTAGGGAGCAGTGTTAAGTTACCACTGTGTTAAGTGAAAAAGTCTATGATAGAAGATTTTGAAGGGGAAGACTTTTAAAAAACACTCATTTCTGTGTTTTCACGCTCCAATGCGACCCCTGCCCCATCGCCACTGTTTGCTGAGTGTACGCAGAGATTTTGGCCATCTGTGGGTACTAATTGTTCTGGGGATTCCCTGGACCAAACAGATTGTGGTTTTCTTGGGCATTTCCTCCAGAACTTCTCACATCTGTGCTGCCCTCGGGACCAAAGCAACCACTTGTACTTTTGGAAATGTCTTCTTTAGCTTTATCCCTCCCAGGTCTTAAAGGGAAAGCTTAGAAACATGAAATATGCGCTGGTTGTCACGCCGGCCTGCTCTAACACGTGGCTTCTTTACGTCTGCTTTCTATGTGTGAGGAAGACGCAGCAATTCTTTCTGTTGTTCATACAATGAGCTATGCGATGTTAGGAATATATGCTCTCTTCCAGTTGTTTGCCCTGGAATTTACCAGTAAGTGTAAGTCAATTGGCAGTCTGATCTGGAGATAGCTTTACCCACATGTAGCAAGACTGCAATGATTTGACAGATGGAATATATAGAATTTCCTTTAGTGTGTATCAAAATACATTTTTGCCCCAAATGCCTAGAATCTGGTTTGTTCCAAGTTTTAAACTATTTTAGAGTAAAAAATCTTAACTCCTAAACAGCTCAATTATTGAAAAAGTTTAAGCCTTATTAGTAGCAATATTTTCTAGTTGTTGTTTTTTCCCTTTCCATTGTTTACATGACAGTGAATTATGCTCGTCTCATAATTACAATTCATGCCTTATAAAAAATAGGCACCAAAGAAACAAGGTATGATTTTTTTTTTTTTTAGAAAACCACGTAGGTTTTTTGTTTTTGTTTTTGATTTCTTGCATTTTGCTGCAGATTCTTTCTTGAGAATTTTCTTTCCCTGAGAACTGATTGAACCCAGGGCCTCGGGCAAGGGAAGCAGTGCTCTTTCACGGAGCTACATTTCTGAGCCCTCTCTTTATTGCCCATGCTGATGCAGGGTCTCATTGAACTCACTCTGTAGCTCAGGCTGCCTTTGAGGTTGCAGTCTTGCCTCAGTTGTCCCTATAGCTGGAATCCAGGCCTGTGTCACTGGGGTTGAATCTAAGTAATATCTTCATAAAGAAGTAAGGGGATCAAATTAAAAAAACAAGCAGTGCCCTCCCCTCCCCATAAGAGCCAAATACTCTGCTGCTTTGTGTACTCATGATGAGTTTCTGGATAGGGTTGTTGTATTCCAGGTAACATTGCACCCATAGATCCTAAAACGTCTGATGTCTCCAAGCAGGGAAGGGTAAATACCAAGGATGAGTGGCAATGCTGTCTTCCTGCTAAAACGTCTGATGTCTCCAAGCAGGGAGGGGTAAAATACCAAGGATGAGTGGCAATGCTGTCTTCCTGGACAGACAGCATCATGTAGTTACTGAACCCTGGTGAGCAGAGTAGGATTGGCCTGAGGTGCAACTCTCTACTGGATCATGTCGTGAGGAAACCCAGTGAAACTCTCAACCTTCCTAATGCTGTGATCCTTTAATACAGTTTCTCATGTTGTGGTAACCCCCAACCATAAAATCGTTTTTGTTGTTACTTCATAACTGTATTTTGCTACTGTTATAAATCATAATGTAAATATCTGATATGCAGGAAATCTGATATATGACCCTCAGATTGAAAAAAGCTGCTTTAACCAAACTCTCCTCTGCTCAAATGTCAGTCTTCCACCGTCCATCCATCCTTAATAATTTATCACGATCCCTTAGATCAAAGTGTACTTTATGTGCTGTGAAGGAGCAGAATTAGATATTTCCTTTATTTTGTCACTCATTTTCAGATGCTCACCCTTAATCTATTACGATCATTTGTGGTGATTGTGGTGGTTCCTACAATGATATTGACCAAAATTTTCTTTGTTTTCTAGAATGAATTTTATTCAAACCTAGTTAGTTCTAACTTGTGTGTTTGCCATTTATATTTTTAAAGTTGCAGAATGAGTCAAACTCATCCCTAGAGTCCAGGAAAGTTTCTAAGCTAAATTAGTAACTCAAGTTCCATCATTACTCTCATCTGAACACCACTCATCAGCATCGTCACACTCTGGAAAGAACACAGCTTCTGTAACAGAGTTCCTTTGTTTTCATGGAACCAAAATGTGCTTTATTTAGGCCAAACAATAAAAACAAACGATCTAACTACTTTCTAATGCATGGTGGCTCTAGAGGGAGAAAACCATAGATATTTAGAGGCATAAGTGACTCATTGTGCTAGTGCCGTTTTTATGAAGCAGGCCCTGCATGTTTGACTACATCTGCTACTTCAGGGAGTACTAAAGTGTGTGAAAGCACAAGAATGATGGGTAGAGCTGTGGCCCAGTCAGGATGCACTATGTACAGCCTCAGCAGCCAGCAGTTCACCCCTTAGGTAGAGCAAAATCTGCCTCTTTTCTTATTAATTCTACCTATATGGCATTTCTGTTGAACATGTTGATTATATTTCCAATGAAGTGAATTCCATTTAACCTTCAGGATAAGTGAAACCTAGTTTTCAAATGTAGCTTGCAAGTTTAATTTTCCCTTTTGAAAAAAAATTTCCTTTAATAATTTTCACTCCTACTTTTGAACACCTTCGTTCTTGTTGATGGTTTCTTAGAAAAAGGAATAGTGAATGGAGATGTTGTATTTTTAGATGTAGAACAGTGAAATAATTGTTGCTTTTGGCATGAAAGTCTTGGCAAAGTTCTTAGAGAGGGTGAGGACACTGACTCTGTTTGGAAACGTTGCTGCACATTGCCAGCATGTGCATTTCTTCAACAAAGCTCTAATGCATTTTACTTATGCTTTTTCATTTCATTTGTATCCAATTTTTTTAGGTCACTTTCATGAATTCAAAGGCAATTTACCAGTGACTTCTGGGTGCTGGGGTGATCCTCATGTGTAATTGTGAGTATTGATTTAGTCATTGCTTTTCTCATTATATAAAGAAGAAGTCACAGTTTGCAAACAAGTTAACCCATATGCAATTTCTGGTTAGCTTGTAAACAGCTGTTTAGTAAATATTATTAGTTTTTCATAAGTGATTGTTTTGGGATGAAGAGCGTAGAAGAAAACGTCAGCTGCTGTAAAGGCCTGATGGTTGTGACTTCCTGTGCACATTGCAGCCCCATCCCCCTAAGCCTAAGTAATAAACTTGCTATTTTGGGAAATAGGGCCCCACTGTAGGAACGAGTTACGTTAACAATTCTCCTGTACGTATAGATGAGTGGTTTACCATGACGACGTTGTACTTCTTCTGGTTATCTGGGCTTGAAAAGTGTCCTGTGCCTATTCTCAGAGAAGGGTGGGGTAAGAGAGATCCCGAGGAGTGGTCAGTTCAGGGAGATTTCGTGCTTTGGTACAGACTCTGTGGTGAATATATAATGTACATCAAAACAGTTGTGTTCCCCTCTTTCTCTCATCCCCAAATACTTTTATACTTTTAAACCGTGTTTTGGAGAAGGAAGAACTTTTTCTCAAGAGAGAAGGTAAATTTTAAGGAAAAAATTGAATGCTTCCAAAGATTAATTGAAATGTTTTAATTGTTATATGTTTGTTATACAGAAGTAGCAAGTTTTAAGAAAATGCTTAGTTTAGGGCATGACCAGTGAGTCAAGCTTTGGTAAGTCTGCCTTATGCTGAAGGGCTATCAGAAGAGATTTGGCAGATGCCATGACCGAGTTGCTGTTTCTTTAGTTGCTGTGGAGCTAGTCAACACTTACACTGAGTGAGAGCTTCAGGTTTAGAAACACTCACCTAGTCAGGCCGACTCACAGGGACAGTGGATGGGGCAGCGCTAGAGGCTCTGTGAACCTTATTACCTGCATGGTCACTGCATGGTCGGAAGCAGAAAGTTACACCTCACAGAACGTCTAGGAGATAAGGAAGGTGGGATATTATTTTGCACATTCATAATGGACAGGCCACACCAAGGGTGTGTGAGAACTGATTAGAATCTATCTGCTCAGATCTGCCATTCTGGTCAGAGGAGGAAAGCATTGTGAAGCAGATTGACCGTGGCTTTTGACTACATGTCTTACTCCAGAACTCTCTCTTCCTTTCTGTCTTTCTCCCTTGTTAAGGAATAAAATGAGATATTTTTTCAAAGTAAGCATTGGGCAAAATGATCTTGTTCTGTATACAGTATGTCACTATAAATTTTTTTATTTTTAATAAAAAATATGTAATTCTTTCTATCAAATTTTATCAGGATAATGAATGATTAAATAAATAAAGCAAACAACAACAAAATTCAAAGATTCAGTAGGTACTTAGCTTTTCTAATCTACCAAGACAACTCCTGCAGTTTGACATGAATTCCTACATAGAAAATGCTACCTCCTCATGGTCTTAATAACAGTAAACTTTCCCTAAGACCACCAAGTATTTTCTTGTCAGGTGCAAACACACACACACACACACACACACACACACCCCGGGGTGGGGGGAATGAGAGAGGGAATTTTCTTTCTCTTGTTTTTGTCATTCTCTCTGACCTCAGTTCCTTGCTGCAGGTCAGATTCAGGGGAGCAGTGACCCAACTCCCTCTCCCCACTCATTTCTCCACTTTTCTAGAGTGTTGGGGCCTTCTTGGAATTTTTCTACACTTCTGTTTATTGCTACTACATGCTTTACCTGAACTGGAATTTTTTTTTAATTAATTGATTGGGGGTGTGTGTCTAAGGAATCATTAATTCATATCTTTGTGTGTTTTTTTTTCTTCATGAAAAGAAATCTGTGGCAAACAACATAGCCCAGACCAGGGCTCCCTCAGGGAGAACATCTGTGAATTTAAGCGAAGTAGGTCTAAGTGCATTATCTTTAAAAAATATTATTCAGTCTAATCTTGACATAGAGCAGGTAAATAAAAAAGAAGAGCTGTGAAAATGCACAAATAGGCCTTGAATGCCACTTTCCATGACAACGGGAGCTGCCCCACAAAAGCATTAATGCTGGGAATGTAAGGAATTTAGAATTGTACCTTCTCAGTTTTATAGTTGTGTGCTCATGTTAATTAGAGATATACTTGTTATTCCTTTGGAAACTACAACTCCCAGACTCCTCCTGGACTACGGACACCTGTGCGCACACCTGCACACAGGTAGGGGACATCCTTCCCAGACACCTTTGCGCTCCCCATTAAAAGGCAAGGCCATACGAGGCCTGCTCTCTCTCTTTCGCCTGCCCTTGTGTGTCTCGCACACCCCCCCGCCCTTTTGTGTTCCCCTCCCCCATTAAAGTGCACCCACGTGGGAGCCTTCGTGTCTGTTTGTCTGTCTTGCATTCGTCTCCATACACCCACGCACGTATTTTTTTTTTAAGAACAACATTGGTGCCGAAACCTGGAAACTTCCCCGTCCCGGGCCTTCCACCTGAGGCCTGGCCTCCGGGCCTTTGGCGTGCCTCCCGGAGTGCCGTACGACCTCCTTCCCGGGACCGAAGTCTGCAACCGGGACCTGCCTGCGACCACCTCCATCTCCAACTGACACCAACTATTTCGTGAGTTTCCTCCACTGGCTCTCTCCCCTGTCCCGCCTAGAGACGCCTGGCCAGCTTTCTCTGGTGCGTTCTGGGTTGAGTTGCGTACCCCCTCCCGCCCTTGGTTAACTTTAATGAAAGTTCATGTTCCATTTGCCCTATCAGAACTGTCTCAGGTCTCTAAGTTGCTGGGGTCATACATGGCCGATCCCACCAATTTCACGAGAGAATTTCAATTTTTAACTCAATCCTATGATCTTACATATCACGATGTGTATACAATATTATTTAATAACTTACTCCCCGAGGAGCGCAGATGGGTCTGGGAGCAGGGGAGACAGTACGCTGATGAGGTACACCAAACACAGACCTCCCACCCCCCGGGGGCAGAGGCAGTGCCAGACCAGGAGCCCCACTGGGACTACAACTTGCCAGGGGGAATTCTGGTTAGGGACCGGTTCATAACCTGTCTTATGGTGGGACTTCGCAAAGCTGCTCTAAAACCGGTAAACTATTCTAAGCTCGCAGAACTTTACCAGGATACTAAGGAAAATCCTTCTGCATTTCTTGACTGACTAACCAAAGCTATGTTACAGTTCACCAATATGGATCCAGAATCTACTGAGGGCAGACAGTTCCTGATGTCCCATTTTATCAACCAGTCCTACCCAGACATCAGTGCAAAACTTAGGCATGTGGAGAAGGGTCCCCTAACTCCACCGGCAGAGCTCCTGGAGATGGCTTTCAAGATTTACCATGCAAGGAACGAAAAAGCCAGAAATTGCTGCCATGTAATTACTGCGCCTGCCCGACCAGCTGAGGCAATGGACTCCATCGCCTGCCCTGTCCGAGCTGCTCCCCCGCCCCCGCGTGAGCCGTCTGGCCCATGTTTCAAATGCGGTAGGTCAGGTCATTGGGCAAAGGGATGCCCCAATCCCCGTCGCAGCCCATGGGGCCCCTGCCCTAGATGTCAAAGGGAGGGCCACTGGTCCATGGACTGCCCTCGTGCGTTCGATAATGCGGGGGCAGCCAGCCCAGAGGTTCCCCAGGCCGACTTATTGGGCCTGGCTCTGGAAGATTGATGGTCCCCAGGCTCCATTGACCCAAATGCCACACCCATCTGCAACCGGGAGCCACGGGTATGTTTACCATTTCGGGTCCTCTGATTTTATTTCTCTTGGATACCGGAGCAACGTATTCGGTCCTAAGAGAATTCTGGGGGCCGACCTCTCCCTCAAACTCCCCTATTGTCGGGGTTGGAGGACAGCCTTATCTACCTCACCAAACTCCACCTCTCAATTGTGTATTTAGAGGCATCTTTCTTACTCACTCATTCCTAGTTTTGCCATCCTGCCCAGTCCCACTCTTGGGAAGAGATCTTCTGACCAAGTTGGGAGCCTTCATTTCTTTTGCACCCTCCACTCAATTTGTTCCAGATTCATCAGTGACGCAGCTGCTTCTTCTCTTGGCCCCGCGATCTCCTGATACTAACATGTCTTTTCCCCTTCCAGCCTCCCAAGTGGACCCTCTCGTGTGGGACACTCAGAATCCCGCCGTCGCTAAACACCATTCACCTGTGGTTATCCAATTGAAAAACCCCACTGAGTACATCACTCAAGCTCAGTACCCCCTCTCTTCCCAAAGCCTCAGAGGGTTAAAACCTTTAATCTCTGACCTTTTGAGAAAGGGGTTGCTCCATCCCACCTCTTCCCCCTTTAACACCCCAATATTAGCTGTCAAAACAATCTAACGGAACTTATCGTTTGGTTCAGGACCTCCGGCTCATCAACTCTGCTGTTGTGCCGTTACATCCAGTGGTGCCCAACCCTCTCACCCTACTGTCTAACATCCCTCCAGGAACCTCTCACTTCTCAGTTTTGGACCTGAAAGATGCTTTTTTCTCTATTCCTCTCAGTCCTCAGTCTCAAAACATCGTTGCTTTCACCTGGACCAATCCCGATACTAATTTCTCTACACAGCTGACCTGGACCGTCCTCCCCCAGGGATTCCAGGACAGCCCACACTTTTTGGCCAGGCTCTGGCCTCTGATCTGCTCTCACTGTCTCTCCTTAAATCAAAACTGATACTCTATGTTGATGACATCCTGCTATGTAGCCCATCTTTGGAGACCAGCCAGACTGATACTGCTGCCTTATTAAATTTCTTATCCAAAAAGGGCTACAGAGTCTCTCCTTCTAAGGCCCAATTGTCCACTACTCAGGTAACGTATTTGGGATTAACCATAACTCCAACACAAAAGGCTATCACCCTGGACAGAAAAAGACTAATTCAATCTCTTGCAGTTCCTTCCACCAAAGAAGAGGTTTTGTCATTCCTGGGAGTGGCTGGTTTCCTGCGTTCATGGATACCTTCCTTCTTCCTCCTTGCCCGCCCTCTATATAAAGCAGCTCTTGGCTCTCTGCATGAGCCCCTTCTCCAACCCATCGCCAAGCCATTCTGGAGACTTCAACAGGCTCTCACCCAAGCCCCAGCTCTCCATCTTCCGGATTTAACCTGCCCCTTTTCTCTTTATGTAGCAGAGAAGGAGGGCTATGCTCTGGGAGTCCTAGGTCATCAACTGGGACCCTCCTTTGCACCTGTAGCTTACCTGTCAAAGAAGATGGACCTCACCATCCGTGGCTGGGCGCCTTGCATATGTGCTTTGGCAACTGCCGAACTTCTTATTCGTGAGTCAAAAAAACTAACCTTCAGAGCACCCACTACGGTCTTCTCCCATCATAACTTGTCCAACCTCTTAACCTACAAAGGTCTACAGACCCTACCCCCTTCTCGAGTTATTTCCCTTCAGGTGGCACTGGTGGAAGATACGAGCCTCAAAATTGTGCACCCATTAATATCTCAAATCTTCTACCTCAACCTAACGCTAATGATCGCCCATCCCACTCCTGCATTGAGGTCCTAGAGGACCTACTGCCCCACCCCTCACATATACATGAGGGCAGTCTGTCCCAGGCTACACATACCTGGTACACGGACGGTAGCTCCTTTCTATGTGATGGGGTTCGCAGAGCAGGTTATGCCATAGTATCAGACACAGAGATAATTGAGGCAAAGGCACTCCCTGCCCATACTACCAACCAACAGGCTGAGCTGATAGCTCTCACCCAAGCCTTTCAGTTAGCCACGGGACAGTCTTTAAATGTCTACACAGATTCTAAATATGCATTTCATATCCTGTTGTCTCACGCGCCTATCTGGAAGAAGCGCGGGCTTCTCATGGCAAAGGGAGGATCCATTACCAACACAGAGCATATTATGGATTTACTCAAAGCTTCTCATCTCCCTAAAGCTATAGGAATTATTCACGGCCGGTCTCATCAATCTGACAGTTCTATTGTCTCCAAGGGAAACAACTGAGCCGACAGAGCAGCTAAGATAGCAGCACTCCAGAATACAGGCCTGTCTCAACTACCTCAGGGAATATTTACAACACAGCCCCCAGCCTCACCCCCAACACCCAGCAGATCCTGTCCTACCTACATCAGCTTTTTCATCCCAATGAAAAAGCCCTACTTCATTTTGTAAAAACACATATCAAACCCACACCTGAGGACATCAGGTTCCTAAAAGCCATCACTGCCTCCTGTCAGATCTGCCAAAAGTCAGATCCCAGGACCAAATATCGCAGTTTCCCTTTTCCTACCCACCAAGCCAGGGGCTCCCTTCCGGGAACTGACTGGCAGCTGGATTTCACTCATATGCCCATGGTAAGGAAAATTAAATATCTCTTGGTTTTGGTGGACACAATGTCTGGATGGGTTGAAGCCTTCCCCACCTCTAACAAGAGAGCCCAGACAGTCTCTGATGTTCTTCTCTGAGAGAATATTCCCCGGTTTGGACTCCCAACCTCTCTTCAGTCAGATAACGGCCCAGAGTTCACTTCACAGATCGCCCAAAATTTATCAAAAGCATTTGGGATTCCCTGGAATTTCCACATACCATATCACCCTGAGTCTTCAGGTAAGGTAGAACAGACTAACCGTTCTTTAAAGGAAGCTCTCATCAAGATGTCACAGGAACTCCACCTTTATTGGGTAAGACTTCTGCCCCTCGCTCTTCTCAGGCTTCGGGCTCTCCCAAAGGGCCCCCTTTTCATTTCACCTTTAGAACTCATGTATGGGAGGCCGGTTTTGACCCCTGGCCTCTCATCAGGAACCTCTCCCCTCCCCGATCACTTGCTTACTCCCCTCCTTTTCCACTTACGTTCACTTCTGTGGGACTTCGCTGATCACTCTCTACCTCACCCTTGTACTAATGCATGTCCACCACCGATTAACATAGGGGACAAGGTACTTCTATCACCCCCAGGTCAACGCCTCCCATCCCTTTCCCCCAAGTGGCAGGGCCCTTTCAGAGTAATTGTTCTAACCCCCACAGCTGCCAAGCTCGAAGGAATCCCTCATTGGATCCACCTGTCACATCTTAAACCATTTGTTTCCACAGCTCAAGATAATCCTTCATATACAGTAACCCAGACAGGGCCTTGCTCCCTTAAGTTCCAAAGGAAACCAGGCTCAACCCCCTGTACTCCAGTCTGAGGAAAACAGTGGCCCTTTCCGCCACTCAATCTTTCTGTGTTCATACACCCTTTTTCAAATTCCTAAATAACCATCCAGTTGTCGTTATAGATCATCAAATACTAAGTCAAGGGCTCAGGCGGTAAGCAGATTTTTAACAAAGTTACTTGACAGAACAGGTCAGTCATCGAACTACAGCGGTAACTCTTTTAAGACACTTTCTTTAAGCTCCAGGATGCCAGCCCGCCCCACCTAAGCAGATAAAACACAAACGGATCGTTAACGGAATAAGTATCATTTAATTTTTCTTATCATCTCTAAACCCAGACCTCTTAAAAACTCTTCCCCTACCCCCCATCCGCAAATTTCCCCTCAAATCTTCCAGACCTCCTCTCCCCTTCATTTTTTTCCCTTTTTTCTCTACTAATGCTGCTTTGGCCTTCCAGTATTTTAACGATGACCCAGCTACTCAGGAAAAGCCAGACAAAGGTGACTTCTTCAATCAACCATCTCAGGACGCCAGCGGACTGGACAGAACCAACAGAAACCAACCATCTTGGAATGCCAGCGGCCAGGACAGAAACACCAATGGGACATGTCAAGATCATCGGACACCCCCTGGACCCTTCAACGCCCAAAGACAGCAGGAAGCAGTCATGAGAGACAGGGCTACGCCCCTATTCCCTACCCCCTAAGGCCCCCCAATTTTTTTTAACAAAATAGAAAGGGTGAAATGTTATTCCTTTGGAAACTACAACTCCCAGACTCCTCCTGGACTACAGACACCTATGCGCACACCTGCACACAGGTAGGGGACATCCTTCCCAGACACCTTTGCATTCCCCGTTAAAAGGCAAAACCATACGAGGCCTGCTCTCTCTCTTTCGCCTGCCCTTGTGTGTCTCGCATACCCCCCGCCCTTTCGTGTTCCCCTCCCCCATTAAAGTGCACCCACGTGGGAGCCTTCGTGTCTGTTTGTCTGTCTTGCATTCGTCTCCATACACCCACGCACGTATGTTTTTTAAGAACAACAATACTGACATTTGAAGTATCTACATTAATGCACAGACCTATCATACATTTGTGAACCAAGGCCAGAAATCTACTTTAATTGAAAGGAGCTGCTAATCTGACTGCATATCCATTACATCACAAGCTTTTAAGTTTTATATACTGATGCCCATGCACTCTTGCTCTTTATATGTTGTCTGCTGTCTTTCTAATTCATCCCCGAAAGGCCAGCCTGCTCTATTTTTACTTCAGACTGGTGTTTTGTAGTAATATCAATGGGATTTTTAGAAAAAAAATACTGTGATTAATAGTGTTTCTTTTCTCTGACTTCCTAAACTTTTGGTTTAGAATGGCCTGCACTGAAGTCAGGTAGGATTTAGGTTTATGGAGTGCTCTGTAGCCTGTGTGGAAGCTAACACCATGCTCCTCATCAGACCCACTTTGCAGTTGTAGAGAAAAAGCCCAGATCTGCAGATCCTGAACAGATGAGCAGCTCAGAGAGATCCTGGGTTTTCTGGTAGAGCTGCCGTTCGCTGTCTCCATGCCATGCCTTGCCCTTTTATTTCTGGCATGTATCTCAATGCCTTCTTGAAATCAGACTTTAGAGATTTTGCTTTGTCTGGCTTCCATTTAAAGTGAGACCTTATGAGCTTGTATTTCTTTAGATCTGTTTGTCAAGGTATTGAACCTTATTGTTTTGTTGTTTAATGAAACTCTCTCACTTGCTTTTTGGAGCAATCCCTGAGTATCACAGAGACCAGTTAGAAAGTTCTTTTTGTAGCACTAGAACACACTGCTCCAAAGGGTTGTCAAGACTCAGGACTTGGTCCATTAACTTATTCTACAAGCACACTCAGATCTGGGACAATTAAAATGAACTCAGAACTGCTACTGTCATTATGGTCTCTTTTCCTTCCTTATGACTTCTCTCCCTCTGCAGCACTCCACCGGTCTTTCCTCTTTCATGTTGCTTGCTGCACATTGTGCCATCACAGCTCACTTGGTAATTTCAAGTTAATTGCTCAATTATCAATGATAGTCACAGAGGACTCAAAACATGCACAGTGGAAGATCTTTAAAATTTCAAAATAAGTTGGTGTGTCATAATCTTAAATGTGAGGCATGCCAATATATGCAGACATAAAACACACAGCCTAAGCTTATCGTTTAAGAGAAAGCCAAAGACTCACTCTTAAAATCAGTGCTTTTGTCTGGCACCAAAGTGTTTCATCTTCGCTGATTTTAAACAACATGTCTAAATTTGATCTTGGTTTACTTTTCAACGCCAACAATTTGGGTGGTTTATGAAATAAAAGGGAAGTAAGCTGCACAGATTTCTGTCTGAGTGTTGTAGAAGCTCACATCCACAAATTCCCTGTAAAGTGGACTTGATGTAAGGTGGGCCTACCTTGGTGCCATGCAGGAAGCTTATGAAGGGTATGGAATAATGTATTGGTGGTCATGCTCCATGTGGGGAAGCCGTAATCAAAGGACAGAGGGACAGTGACATGTGTGTTCATTATCTTTTCGTGATGAAAACATGTCTCCAAGAACAGTGACTTTGAGTACTCATTGACTGCTGCCTAGCGACACCCTGATGCCTCCAAGATAACTCACGCATCACAACAGGATTATTGTAATACTTTTGACAACTAAGCAAAGTAATATTACGTTTTTGTTTCAGCATTCATAAGGTTTTCTCTAAACTAATGGTGCAGCAAAAGCTCCAATTTTAGATGCTGAAATGGTCCTTTCATGTTTTTATAGGACTGTGGAAAGGCTGCATTTACTGGCTGCATTTGAAGGTGTGCTGGAACCACATAAGGGTCAATGCTGACATGGCGAGTACCCACTGGAGAAAGGAAACAGTTGGGCCTGGAGATAACCACTCCAAATTGCCTTCTGAGCTTGGTTTAACCAAAAGAGAGACTCAATAATTTCCCTGTAATCTTACATTGCACTAATTCTCAATGAAAGGACCAAATGCATATAGAGAAGGGTAAATACAATTATTGCCTCAGCTGGGTAGTGCTCTCAACTGTAAGGTGAGGGAGTGTCAGCAAACACACTACTGCACAGCTAAGGACAGGACATATACTCTGCCCATTATTTAGCAAAAATAGGTCATAGATTACCACAAATAACTATCCAGTTTAGGAAGGAAATCTATTTTGTTACATACTTCTGCATTACTTTTTATAGTTTTATGCTAAACATATTGACATGTTATTTTGGAATTTTGGTATAAAGATAATCATTTCACCCATTTTTGCCAGGAATGTGAGTTAGATATTGCCAGTAAGGAGAAAAATGGTGTGTATTTTCTTTCTCTTTCAGTGTATTACTTACATATTTCTTACTGCGAGTTTTTGTTTTTGTTTTTTTAAATTGAAACCATTTAATGTATATCCTGCAATTCATGATGCAAATTTCATGATTTATCAATAGTTATTAATCCACAGTATGACTGTTCGAAGGTTTCACATCATGAGAAATTTTGAGTCTCAATCCTCAATATCTACACCCCTAATATAAAAGCACCCACTTATGTAAAAGAAATATTACTGCAAGTTTTTGAAAACATGAGTTAAATATAGTGAAAGAGTTGCATTTCTAAGCCTCACTTTGCACAGATGACTGGCAAAAAGACTTACCTTTAATGTTTATCCATCAAAAAGTTGATTCCCATGATGTATGCGTGTTGAAATTATTATTTGCTGAACAATAAGACTTTAGCACAGAACTTAGAAGAGAAGGGAGGTGTTTCCACCAAGGGCTGAAAGCTTGAGCTGTTCTTTGAGAGTTTCCCGGAGTGGAGTTTTCCCTGGACAGAGATGCTGCTCTCCCCCTTCAGCTCAGTTTCCTATGGACAGAAATGAGCGGACCCACCAACAGCATTAGGCTTTCCACTTCATCTCTTCTCTGACTCTTCTATAGCTTTGGAAGGCACAAGCACAGCACAAGGCATGTTTGCCAGTTAATTGTTACTTTTCCCTGTTTGAGACTGGGCATTACAAACAATTAAGCAGCAGCATTAATGAAATCCAGTCTATGCCCTCGTAGCTACCTGGACTGAACAGAATACATTTTTTTTCTAGCTGGGGCAGGCTGTTAAGAAGCCCATGGCTTGGTTTTTAATGACTTCAAGTTTCATGAAACTAACTAATGAAGAAATTTAGATGTAATATTCCTTGTGGGAATACTATTTTCTTTTATTATGTATATCACTACATCACAAGTTAGAACGGGTGACTGATAAAATATGTGCTTAAGTTCATATTCACTGAAGGTTGACAGCTTTAAGGGAAGGGAATATTGTGGAATTTCTCTTAGTAATGACACTGTATGAACCCACTGACTGTGTTGATTCTATGACTAATTAAGTGGATTTATCCATGAACCTACAGTTGCAGGGCAGACAGCTTGAGAAACATCTGGGGACACTGAGAAATCTAAGCATGATATAGGACAGACAAGACAATTATTAAAGAACCCAAAGCCTTTCAGAAGAAGATACAGCTGAAGAACAGGGACACAGAGATGTGTGGACACAAGACAACTCAACTAGGAGGCTTTCCGTAGATCACAAAGTGGATTTTGGGATTGTTTCCCAAGATTTAGAAATACTTGTTGGGATTTGGCAACAGCTATTTAAAAGGACTTCTACATTTTCTCCTGATTTATTGCAAATGTATTTATTTTAATTCAATGGTTTTAAAAGTACAACTTAAGACATTCTAGGACACGTAGATTCTGTAAAGAAGCTAATGAGAATAATTTTACTTTTTCTGCATATAAATGTATGTGAAAATAATGACCCACGTAGCACATGTTAACATTATGTGGGAGAACTGGACAGTTCACTCACCAGGTCAGCATTCCCCAGATACTTGCACCCCATGCATATTTCAGGACTTTTACAGTCCCCAAGATAGGGAGCTACTCTAGACAGCCATCAAGAGATGAAGGATAAAGAAGATGTGGTACATATATGAAACAGAGTACTAGTCAGCCATAAAGGACAAAATGATGTCACTTGTAGGAAAATTCATGAAACTAGAGATTGTCATATTAGCTGAAATAAGTGAAGCATAGAAAGACAAATAGGATATGTTTTCTCTCTTAGTTCTTATCTTTTGTAAAGTATAGATTATGCATGTGAGGGAAATATGCCATATTTAATTTTGTGTGTTGGAACGCATGTGGAGCCAATCTTCTAAGGCAAGTTACAGTGTGGTGGGTCTGCCTTCTGCTTCCTAACTTTCCTCCCTCCCTTTGCTTTCTTCTTCTCCCTGTCCCTTCTTTGTTTCACTGGTGACTGCTTTGCTAATTTGGTCTGTACTGTGTGGTAAGTTGAAGATGACCTTGGCACTTGTCCCTGAAGTCCTGTGCAGTATCACTGTTCTGATGGGGGCTTCAGAATCCTGATTGTTCTTTGTTTTGTTTTGTTTCATTTAAAACAATAAACTAAGGTCTCTCTAGTCCATTCTGTGCAATCAAAGGAAGTGGAGGAGTTGTTGGGATTAGTTTTATTATTGCAAGGTGAGGCAAATAGGATATTTGGAAAGAAATTGTAATCTTTATTGTCTCGGAGTCTTTCTAAGCCAGAATTAAGGTCTGTCAAATTTTAAGGTTTATTGAACATTTTCTTAGAACAGAATAGGGGAGCGAGCACCTCTTTAAAAAGGCTTTAGACAGTCCCCAACGGTGAGCTTTCTGGCTATCACTGTATACTTGCCAGAAACATTCCCAGCTGTGTCTCTTGGGTGTTTGCTCTTTGGAGGATAAATTAGACTTAGTTCTTGACACTGCTATTTTTCTTTCTTTCTTTCTTTCTTTCTTTCTTTCTTTCTTTCTTCCTCCTCCTCCTCCTCCTCTTCCTTCTTTTTTACTTTTTACTTTTTTTCTTGGTTTTTCAAGACAGGATTTCTCTGTTGCTTTGGAGCCTGTCCTGGAACTAGCTCTTATAGACCAGGCTGGTCTCAAATTCACAGAGATCTGTCCATCTCTGCCTCCCAAGTGCTGGCATTAAAGGCGTGCACTACTACCACCTTGCTGACACTGCTATTTCTTAAGAACAATTAATTCCACTTAAATATAATGGGGTACATATTCTATAATACCAGAAAGGTTAAGTTCATCTGTCATTTCCGAAGTAATATTTGGGTAATGGAAGCCGGATTTATCAGGAAGAAGGCTGTGGCTTGGCTAATGCATGTATGCTGATCAAAAGGCAAGGTGCACAACAATCTGAAATTCTTCAAGAGGATTTTCTTTGTGATAGCACTTACCAACAGTACTCTGACATTTCCCACGGCAGGAGAGGAATGAGTGAGCCCAGGTAGCCAAGGACTTACAGCCATGGCTGTTACTAAGCACTTGTGTGGGCTAGCTTTCAGTGATCTTATGAGACGGTCACTTCCCCAGTATGGGTTTTTTTTTTAATGCTAGATGGTTTCCTTTTCTTTTTCTCCCCACTCTCCATGATAGCATTGAAAATGCTAGGTATGTGTCATGTATAATGTCTATTTCCTTCTCTAGATTAAAAGTTCTATCAGGACCAGGCAGGGGTAGTACAAGTCTTTAATCTCATTGCTATGGAGCCAGAGGAAGGTGTATTTTTATGAGTCTGAGGCCAGCCTGGTCTATAGAGCTAGTTTCAGGGCAGCTAGGGCTACTCAGAGAAACTTTTGTCTCAACAACAACAGCCACCACCACCACAACAATGTTCTGTTGGGGAAAATACTAGCACAATGCCTGATATAGGAGAAGTTCTGCCTAAATATTTATTTAAAGAGTAAATAAATGAACAATAAGTAAAGGATAAGAACAGATGGTAATTCAGGGAAGTAGAAGACAGAGCTAGGACATGAAATCTGATGATCAAGAGGAACTGACTTCATTTAGAAATCTTGGGTGTGAAGGGTCCCCATGTATTGTACCCATCTCAAAGCAGTTGAAGTTGTTGAGACAAAGTTCCTCGAAGTTAGAATATTTGATCTCTGTATGGTTGCATCTTAGCTTGAGACTGAATGCCAGCAAAAGATCGATCACATCCTTTTCCATCCCATTGTAGCTCAGCTGTCTTATCCTAATAGTTTCCTCTCAGAACACAGATGTCACACCCTGGACATTCAGAGTTCTCTTCCTCATCCACAGGGAGAACTTTTCTCATCTTTATTCTCTGAGATTGTCTCAGATTTTCAGTCTTTGTGCTATTGATTTGAGTTTTGGTCATAGGCAATGTGATTGTTGTATGCCCAGTTGAGTTTTCTTCTGGAGAGATGAGACACCATGGGGGCATGGGGCCTTAACTTATGTAACTGTTAGCGTGCAAGTACTTGTTTTGATCCTCTAACAGTGATTTCATTTATGATGTTTGGCTTTTTTCTTTACTATTAGTACATACTTTGGCCAAGAAATCTTCTGTCTGAATTTTTTTGCTTTTGCAAAATGCTATTGATCATTTTTTATTTCTGTTGCCACTTTCAAAAATGGTCTTATGGTTTCTTTTTGTTATGCTTCCTAGTCAAGGAGGAAGTGAATATGAGAGAGTGAATGTAAGATTTGCCTCATGCCATAGACACATGTGTAAATCTTTCAGTCTGCTTACAGTGTTCTATATAAACTGCCAAGATAGTACAAAAAATGGATTTCTGTGGAATCAAGCAATATTCACCTTTACGTGGGCCAAATTATGATCTGGATGCTTTGACTATATGATCAACTATCAAAGAACATCAAAAGTCAGCTTCCAGGGGCCAGTGGGATGGCTCAGCAGGTAAAGGTGCTGCCACCAAGACTAAGGACTTGCGCTCAATCCATGGAACTCACACACTGGAGGGAAAGTACTGACTCCCAGAAGTTGTCCTTTGACCTCCACATGCAGTCTATGGCATAAACACACCCCTCCAAAGTAAATAAAATGTGTACTTTTAATGTCCCTTTTCTAAAAGAAATTATTTGAAGCAGCCTCTTTGCCAGTTTCCTCGAAGTTAGAATCATAGTAAGGATTGATCTGGCCCCATTACACATTTCATAGATGTAACCAGTGGTCAGCCAATGTCCAACTTAATCCCTGAAACCAACTTCTATGTGTGATCAGCTCTTTTCCCAGTTAAGAAAAATCACTGTTTTGATAACAAAGGTTTTCATCTCATAAGAGTGTTTAGTACCTGCTGGAAACGAATCGGTTCCACAACCATACAATGCATGCTGAGTATGCTCATAGCACACCATTGATGCTACACTGGAAATAAATGCAAGTGTGTACATAGGTTCCTGGGCTGAGAACTGTGCAGTGCTTTTACTCCCTGCCATGTTCTAAGTATCTAACCAAGACAACATATACTCCAAAGAAGGTAGTAATGAATACCAACTAAGCTATAATGGTTGTGGTTCTATCAGAGATGTGATATAGTCTCCATACAGAATATATTATGTACCTTGCAGAGAGAAATGCAGCATTCTAGAGTCTAGCTTTAAAGATACACATATTAAAAAAAGGACATTAGAGGTTGGAGAGATGGCTAATCTGTTAAAGGCTAGGCTCACAACCAAAAATCTAAGAAGAAGAATATTAGAAGCACTCATCTACTTATTTATTTATTTATTTATGCCTATGTATGGGTGCATATATATTACCTGCTGAGCCATGGCACTTGTCCCAAGAAATCAACTTTTGGTACTCTTTGACAATTGAGTACAAATTTGTAAATGGAATATGTATGAAGAAAGGTGTGTCCTGCTAGTTTGGGGACCAACATAGGATAGGTAACAGCAGGGAGGAAGCCAGGTGCACAGTGAGAAGTTCAGTCATGGGGTACAGCTTGTGGTTGTGGAATGTAGGTATGATCATATGATTGTGGAATGCCATGTCACACCAAGTAGATCACAGGGTCTATCACAACCAGAATTCAGAGGCATGGTGAGAGTTTACCTCTGAAAACCTAACTCTGGCAGCAGTTAGCAGGGTTGGTAGAGGGGGCTAAGATTTGAGCAAGGGAAACTGCTTGTGAGCGACACTGTACAGTAAGAGGTAAAGGTGCTTAGGCAAAGGTTTAGTAAGACTGGCAGGAGGCTCCAGTGGCAAATGACCCTTGTTGCCTTCACTCTGTTTCTTGTGCTTATTACAGCATGGGATTTAAAAAAGATAAGTAGAAAGGACCTACTAAAATACATCTTGCCAATGTGTACACTCTTTTTCATCTCATTGATTGAATCTTCACTTAAAATTGAGTATTTTTCTTCCCTTTCCACAGAATACTAGGAAAATACATATTTTTTTAAAGGAACAAAGGTAGGTTTAAGGATAAAAGTACCTTGGAAATTTAGAGGCACGAGAATGAATATATAACATGGAAATGCATCTAACAAGAACACAGACAGATATGAGCTCTAGGAGCTCAAGAACAAAGGCAGGGACTTGTTGATTTTAGAGGCTTATTGTGGAGCCAGGCAGGTGTGAGCATGAACAAAGTGAAGATCTTTGAGATTGGGGCAGGCTTTTTAGGTGGCTTTCTCAGGAGCGTTACTGCATGGCCTCTTGTAAAGAGTGATCATCTCGGGTCTTGATGATAGTGGCTCTCTGGTCAGTTGTCACAACAGGTATGGTTACATCAGATAATTATACTTGTAAAACATGTTCCCTTTTACTTGTTCTGTTGAAGGCAAGAAGGGCAGAGCTGAGAAGTACATCCAATGTGAGAAAGCTCCTACTGATGTGAAACTTAGAAAATAGATGTTTCATGAAATTACATCTAACCTCCCAACTTCCTTGAGGATCTTGGTTATTTTGTTACATTATCATCCAGAAAGACATTAGACTCCATCTATCCATCTATCCATCCAACTGTACAGACACCATCCATTCACTTATTCATCCATTCATAATCCTTTTGTCCACTCATTTATCTAATCATTTACCTTACATGCTCATCCACCTATTTATCCATCCATCCTTCAACCTTCTATTCACTCATGTATCTGTTCATTCATCCACCTGTCGATCCACATGTCCTTCTGTCCATCCATCCATCTATCCATCCATCTGTCTTGCCAACCATCCATCTGTTCATTCACCATTCAATTATCTATCTATCCATTTGTCTGTTTACCCATTATTCATTATCTGTCCATTCATCATCTATCCATATATTCATTTGCCAATCCATCCATCCATCCATCCATCCATCCAGCCAGCCAGCCAGCCAGCCAATTTACTCATGAATTTGAATTTTTCTCCATGAGAATTAAAAAAAAGATTTATTTTATTTATGTGTATGTGTGTGTTGACTGCCTTTAAGTATGTGTACCACACTTGTGCCTGGTAACGGAGGAGTCCAGCAGAGGGTATTGGATTTCCTGGTTCTGGAGTTATAGGCAGTTGCAAGCCGCCATATAGGTGTTGGGAACTAAGCCTAGGTCCTATGCTAGGGCAGCGAAAGTACTTAACTCTTAAGCTGTCTCTCAAGCCCTTTATAAGAATTTAAATTCAAGAATCTTTCACATGAGGCAAAAATTTAAAAGAGAAAAATGATAGATTTCAAATAGACCAGGAATTTACAATCTGTGAGAAGAGATGATATACACATCTAAAAATGCAAAGGAAACTGACAGAATATCAAGCACTTCCTCCCTGGGAAGCTGTTCATTGCTCTGGACACAGTGAATGCTCTTTCATAGCCTTTGTGTGACTGAAAAACCAGTTTTACTTGTTCTTAGGACTAATTAACATGAATATCAGATATATACATCTCTCTCTGTGTGTTTATACAATACCAAAGTAATTTTCACATGAATTGCATGAACTCTATATCCCACATATATGGTCTATCAGTTAAGGTTTTTGTGTGCTAAAAATCTTAATAATTTGAATATCGTATGAGAAAGTTAACATTTATTAATATTTCACATCTTAGCTTCTTATACCTTTGTACTTTAAGAATAAACAAAATAATGAATATATAATTTTAAAATTCCTCTGTGGATCAAGGTGTATTTAGGAGAGTTCCCCCTCTCCACTTCACTGAGTGACAGCTGCCACTAGCATAGTATCAGGGAACAATGCACTCAGGGTTTCTTTTTTCGGTATTAGCTCACAACTCTCATCCCCACTGACTGTGGGAAGAGCTGTGAAAGTGTTGTAACAGTTTTGAAGTAAGACCTATGGGATTCCTGACACCCTGGGCTGTGCTTGACCTAGCACCAATGTCAGATAAAGCATAAAATGCCACCTGTGCATGCTGGTTTTGATAGCTTTATTGAACTGTAATTGATATACAATAAATTGTATGAATTGAAGCTCTTCACTAGGTAAACTTTGAGGTGGGACACAGGAATAAAGCCATTTCCACAGCAAGGTAACATTTCATTATTACCAGTGTGTCTTCACCCTTGCTCCTTTGCCTGACCCAGGCCATCACTGCTATGCTATCATGGTGCAGTCTGCACTTTATAGAACTTTGCCTTAGTGGAATCATGCAGTATATGTTCTGTTTTCTAGAGTTTCTTTCACTAGTAGGATTTGTTTTGAGATTCCGTCATGTGCATGCCAATATCTTATTTTAAAATTGTGGAATAGTTCTTATTTTATCAATATGCCTTTGATTGTCCATTTATTTTTTTTCTGTTTTTCTGAGTTTGTTTTTGACTTATTTATTACAAGTGAGGCTGCTGTTAACATCCATTTTTGTGTGTTCCTGTGCTGTTCTGTCTCCTGGATAAGCAGATGAGAGGAAATGGGGTATTTAGAGGACAAATGTATGCTTGACTTTGCAAGGCTGCTGAACTTTCACAAAGTACAACTTTATATTCCTTATGTCCCTGCCACACACCTGAACATTTTTTTTTGTCTATTGGTTTTTCACCCAATAAGAGAGATTTTGAAAATTCTATTATTCTGCTTAAATTTTTATCTCCCTTTGCCTATTTTTCTTTGAATCCTTCCAGATGGATTAGTATTTAGATCATTATGTCTACCTGAGGTGATTACACAAGCATTTCTATAAATCATTCATTTAACCTATAGTAATTATTTTCTTTGAAATCTTCCTTGTCTGCAAACCTATTACAGTCTTTTCTTAATTTTACTGTATTATGTATATTCTTTCTTTTTTTCTGGATTTTTGAGACAGAGTTTCTCTGTGTAGCCCTGCTGTCCTTGAACTTGTTCTATATACCAAGATTACCTGACTTCATGTATCACAACTGCCTGCTTTTTTTTTCCATTCAATTATTTACACTTCCTTCCTTCCTCCCAATCCCCTCCCGCTTCCCCACACCCCCTCCTCCCTCTCCCACCCTGCTTGAGAGAGGGCAGGGAATCCTGCCCTGTGGGAGGTCCAAGGCCCTCCCCTCCCCCTACATCCAGTCCTAGGGAGCTGTGCATCCATATAGACTACAGTCCCAAAAAGCCAGAACATGCCGTAAAAACAAGTCCCAGTGTCTTTATCAATGGCTTCTCAGTCAGTCCCCGTTGTCAGCCACAATCAGAGAGTTCGGTTTGATCACATGCTCATTCAGACCAGGTCCAGCTGGATTTGATGAGCTCCCATTAGAACAGGCACACTACCTCAGTGGGTGGATCAACCCCTCACAGTCCTGACTTCTTTGCTCATCTTCTCCCTCCTTCTGCCTTTCAACTGGACCTTGGGAGCTCAGTCCTTGCTCTGATGAGGGTCTCTGGCTCTATCCCCAACCTTCGTCTGACAAAGATTCTATGGTGATATTCGAGATAATCATCAGCGTGATAGTGGGGTAAGGACAGTTCAGGTACCTTTTAAAAAAAACTCTCACTTTTGAATCATTGTGTTTGTGTTTGAAATTGATTTCTTATAGATTGCATATAATTTTATATAATATTGTAAATCTGACTTTTAACTTGGAAGTTGGGACTGGTCATATTTAATGCAATTATTAGCTTGGCTAAGTATCAATATATAGTCTTTTCTATTTTGCTACCTATTCATTCTTCAGTTTTCCTTGCCTTCTTTTAAATTTATTGAGAATTTTTAATTTTTAAATTCTTTTTTATTTTATTTTAAAATTTTTATTTATTTATTTTAAAAATAAAACAATCTTTTTTCATTTTACATATCAATCCCAGTTCCCACTCCCTTCCCTTCTTCCCCTTCCCTCCACCTAACCCTCTTACCACACCCTCCAGCCACTTCTTAGAGAGGACAAGGCACATTGCTTTGGGGAAGGTCCAAGGCCCTCCCTACTATATCTAGACTGAGAAAGGTATCATCCAAAGAGAATAGGTTCCAAAAAAAGGCAGTACAAGGAGTAGGGATAAATCCCGGTGCCACTGCCAGTGGCCCCGCAGTCTGCCCACCTGTACAACTGTCACTCACATTCAGAGGGACTAGTTTGGGCCTATGCTGTTTCCTTTCCTGTCTGACTAGAGTTGGTGAGCTCCTCTTCTATCTTTTTTCTGTTTATTAAAAAAAAAATACTCCATTTTTATGAGTACATAACAATGATCTGGAAAATGATTATTAATCTAATAATTTACTGTGGAGGAGACCTAGAGGGAAACCACTCTCTCCTAAGCTTTGCATAGAAATATTGAATATTTGGGGACCAAACACCCTTAACATATAAACAATCCTCTATTAATTAGACACACAAACACAAAGTTCTTTATAAATTCAGAAGTAGTTTTTCCTTTGTGTGTGGAATTCAGAAACCTTGGCTCAATGGGATATAACATGTGGTTGTGCACAGGCACTAAGATCAACCATCAATAAATGGAACTTCATAAAACTGAATCATCTTTAAGTCAAAGGAAACTATCAACAGGGAAAAATGACAGACCACAGAATGGGAAAAGATTTTCGCCAACTCTACATCTGATAGATGGCTAATATCCAAAATATAAAATAAACTCAAGAAACTAGACATCAACAAACCAAAAATCTGATTTAAAAATGAGGTATAGTTCTAAACAGACAATACTCAACAGAGAAATCTCAATTGGCTAAGAAACATTTATAGAAAAGTTCAACATCCTTAGCCATTAGGAAAATGCAAATCAAAAACACTCTGAGATTCCATATTGCACCTGTCAGAATGGCGAAGATCAAAAATACAAGTGACAGTTCATGCTGGAAAGGATGTGGAGGATGAGAACACTCCTCCATTGTTAGTGGGAGAGCAAAATTGTATAACCAATCTGGAAATCAATATGGCAACTTCTCAGAAAATTGGGTATTGATCTATCTCCAGACTGAGAGCTATAGCACTCCTGGACATATACTCAAAGGACATGCCATTCTACCACAAGGAGCTGCTTGACTATGTTGTCAGTAGCTTTCTTCATAAAAGTCAGAAACAGGAAACAACTTAGATATCCTTGAATGGAAGAATGACTAAAGAAAATGTGGTACATTTGCACAATAGAGTATTATGCAGCTGCTTAAACAAAATAACAGCCTGAAATTTGCAGGCAAATGGATAGAACTAGAGAAATTCAGAGTGAGGTAACCGAGATCCAGAAAGAAAAACATTGTATGTACTCACTTATAAGGGGACATTAGCTGTGAAGTAAAGAATAATCATGCTACCACCCACAGACCCAGAGAGGCTAGTTAACAAGAAAGGCTTTAGGTAGGACACATGGATCTTCCTAGGAAGGAGAAATAGAATAGATTCCACAGGTAGACTAGGGGTAGGTACAGATGGGAACAAGAAGGATGGCAAGATAGAAGATGAGAATCCTGGAAGGGAAGACTGGAATTTAGGAACTTCTGAAGCCAGGTTGACACCTAATGCAATGGAAACTCCCTGGAATCTAAGAGGGTGATCTGACCTTCAAGAAGCATTCTAGTAATGGGATTTATGGAGTCTGAACCATTCTTCTATAGCCAGGCAAGCCTTCTAGTAGAGGGACCAAAGCCAGCCACAAAACCTTCTACCCACAATTTGACCTGCCTGCAACAAGTGTTGAGGTAAAAGTGGCACAGAATTTGTTGAAGTGGACAACCAATGACTGGCTCAACTTGTGGGCTCAAGTGACCCACAGGACAGAACCCATACCAGGCACTGCCTGGAGGAACCAGAGGCTGGATAGCCCAGAGACCTAGGATAGAACCAAACATAACTGCTAAAACAAAGTCAATGAAATGATTCCTAATGTTACTCTACTATACTCATAGACCAAACACAAATAGTCATTAGCGAGGTTTTATCTAGAAACTGATAGGAGCAAATGCAAAGAAACACAGTTAAATGTTAGGCTGTAATTGGGTGATACTCCAGAAGAGGAGGAGAAAGGATTGTATGAGGCTGAGAGTTCAAGGACACCAAAAGAACATGGCTCATGTAGTCAACTAACCAGGGCTCTTAGGGATTCAAAGAGACTGAATCAATAATCAGGGAGCTTGGTGGTTCTGATGTAGACCCCCTGCATATAAAGGACCAAACTCCCTGATGGGTGAATCTCAGATAGGAAAGACATCAAGACCATAGACTCAGAATGTCTTTTGCTTCTGCTGTGCCTTTACATGTTTGCTGCTGCTGTCTTTCTTTGGTATCTGGCATGGTATGAATGGATGTGGGGAGACCCCCACTACCTGTAATATAGTGTGTTTATCTCATGGAAACATCCCACTTTGCTGTGTGTTCTTACCTGTGGATTGTTATGAATATGGTTCCTTCCTAAGCTGTACTGTCCTATTGATAATAATATTGTTAGAGTTTTGATAATAAAAATATAAACAAGAAAGTGTCACACAGCTAGAACACATGAGCTTCTATTGAGGAGCCAAATAGTCTGTGGCTTAAGTTAATGAATAAGAAAAACAATTGAGTCCCGGTAGTTCAGCTGGCTTAAATTTTTTTAAACTTAATGTTGGGAGATGTGTTCACAGGTTTTGGAGTGCATCGCAACTGAAACAAAGCTTTGAAAGATGATTTTGTCAAATAGCTTTGAAGTTTAAAAAAAACAAGATAATCTAAAGTTTTAGAAAGGCACGTAATTGAATGCAGAACCCATTAAGGTCAGGGAGCAAGAACAAAGCAGCCCAATTATCATTAGCTGATGTACTTACCTTGCTGGGTTGGTCGATGACCAAAGGTGATGATTAATTCCTTATACCCATTTCTATCGTCTGTCTCCTGATATGAAAAACTACTGATGAGTGAGTATGTACCCTAAGAATTTAAAACAGAAATGACTGATACTTTTCCATATATAAAAAGTTTAGGTTTGTGATTCCTTTAAGATTCCTTATAAGATTACCTTTCAAGATAAATAATAAAGTAATTGGCCCTTTATTTTTAACTACAAAATGTACCTGTTAGTAAAAGATCTGACTAAGAAGATTATCTTGCTTGCCTACACAGCTAATCTCTAACAAGATGCTTGGGTATGAATGTTTGTGGGTTCTTGAAACAATTCATTTTTCACCTATAACATGTAAAATGTTAAATCATGTAAGGGAAATAAAAAACATATTTTACCTGAATTCATTATAATCATTCACTTGAAAAATAGAATGTAATGATATTGTAATTCCTATATTACCTGAAAAATTTGTTGGAGTATATAATCTGTAGGAATTAAAGTATACAGCAGAAATAACACAGAAAAATACATAAGGATAGAGAATAAAGAAGGTAACCATCAAGGGAGAGTGTGAGAGCCTTTTTCCTACCCACTCAGATAGAAAAGTGTTAAGTAGGTGACAACTCCATGGTTTCCCTTTGATTCCAGTGCTGTCAGAGGCTGGGCCCCCAGGCAAGAAAATAGTACCACTATCAAAAAGAGGAGAAAGGATTTTTAAAGAAAATTATTTATTTTTTTGTGCCTGTGTGTTTTGTATGCATGTATGGATGTTCACTACGCACATGAAGTGAGTGTGTCAGATCCCATGACAGTGGAATTACAGAGGGTTGTAAACTGCCTTGTTGGTACCGGAAATTGTACCTATGTGCTCTGGAAGAGCAGTCTGTGCTCTTAAACAGTGAGACATCTCTCCAGCTCCAGCCCTTGGACTTTGCAAAGGCTCATTTACACACTTTTTTTCTCTATTTTATAAAAATCTGAGAGTCTGTCCCATGAGACCTGGCCAAGATACTAAATTTCCAGTAACTATAGACAAGGTATAAACAGAAAGATGTACAGAGAGCTGGAAATATTTATGTACTAAATCTGCTTTTACAATTTGGAGTAGAAAAGGCATTTGTTTGCCTGTAAAGCCAGAAGAAGCAGCAAACAGTTACTGTTTTCATATTATTATATGCAAAACCATACTATTTGTTAGTATATGCCTAAGGGGCTACTTTCTATATGTGGAAGGATGCTTAAAAGAAATCCCACACTAGCTCGGAATTGAGAAATAGGTGGTTATTTATTTAGGGGTAGACTCACAAATCAGAATCCTCTTCTTGAACAGAAATCAGAAACCAAATCCCACAACCAGAAAAGAGAGGCCCCAGTGGGCAGGTAACCACTGTCTGTAAGACTTCCTACAGTACCTATAGGCAGACCTATACAAGACCTTTATACCCAGTTCCAGCAGCCACGCACTTTTTTTTTATAAGACAAACACTTGATTCTTGGCAATTCATTTTAGGTGAGCTGAGCTGAAGGAGGTATGTTGAAGATGCCTGTCTTAAGAACTGACAATACCATGTGAAAAGGAAGGTGAATATCCTGGAGTAGTGGTACACACCTTTAATCCTAGCCCTTGGGAGGCAAAAGTAGGAAAAGAGCTCTGTGAACTTTAGGTCAGCCTGGTCTTCATAACGAGTCCTAGGACAGTCAGGGCTACATAGATTCTGTCTCACCCCCACACACAAAAAAAAAAAGAAAAGAAAAGAAAATTATAAGTATTTAAAGACCAGAGAAAGGACTAGAAAAAAATAGGTAATCATTTTTGCCTATACTTTTACATCATCCTAAATCAGCCAAAAGATAAACTGAACCATCTTTCTGGAGAACAACTATTCCAATAACTTTCTAGTTTCTCACATGACTAGCAAATGTTAAGCAGATACTGTGTGTTCCTCATTCCACCCTGTTACAAGCATTGTTCCAAGGCTAGCTATGGATGTTGGAGAAAAGGATGCACATATGCTAAACAAACAGATAACTTGATGCTTTTGTATTATCAAGTTAAAATTAATCAAGACTTAATGAGAGAGCCTTCATTTGAAAGGATTGTCCTGGGCACTGGACATTTGCAACAGAAAGAACAAACCAATAATAAATTCTGAAGAGCAGGGGCTATAGACATGACTCTGCAGTTAAGACTGTAATTCTGCTCTTTCAGAGGACCTAAGATCAACTCTCAGCACCTAAGTTGGGGACAAAGTTAAAGGTACAAAGATCTGGAAGCCACTGGCACTCATACACACAGATCTCACATGCACACATACATAAAAATAAGAAAATAAATCTAAAAACAAAACAGAAAAATCAAAGCCAGGTGGAAAGAGGTAATTGTTACAGAGAAGTGTCCATAGACTAACTTGTCATTAGTAAGGGGGAGTGGGATATCAATGGAATGTTTTCCCTGAGGTCAGCAGATTTTTCTACTATAAATCAAGGAATTGTATGCTGGATCTGATGGAAAGCCAGATAGATCTCAGGAGTCTTGAGGTAAGAGATAGTTAGCTAATGTTTGGCAGTTACTAAATGTTTTATTTATAATAGATCGATGGTAATAAATAAATACACTAATCTTTTAGGAAGAAAAATTAAAATTTTAAATATCTGTGTCTGGCCTGTCTTTAAGAGAGATATGAGGGTGATCTAGGTCTTAAAAGGAGGAGGGACTTTTTTTGGTATTTCATAGTTTTTATTTTTTAAACCAGCATACAAAGTTTCTCTATCATGACTTATTCTTTTTTTTTAAGATTTATTTATTTATTATGTATACAGCATTCCTTCTATGTATGCTTGCATGCCAGAAGAGGGCACCAGATCTCATTATAGATGACTGTGAGCCACCATGTGGTTGCTGGGAATTGAACTCAGGACCTCTGGAAGAGCAGTCAGTGCTCTTAACCTCTGAGCCATCTCTCATTCTTTGTAGCAAGTCTTTTTTAGCTGCCTTAAAGTAAAATCCTGGGTTCTAGATGCCAAAAGAAGCTAGATTTGATACTAGTATTTATAAAGCAATTAAACATAGTAATAAAAATTGAAGAACGAATAAGTATTCAGTGTGGTCTCAGATAGGGTTTCTATTGATGTGAGGAAACATCATGAACAAAGCAATTTGGGTAGGAAGAGTTCATTTGATTTATGCTTCTCCATTACTGTTCATCACGACAGGAACTCAGGGCAGGAAATCAAACCTGTCAGGAACATCAGTTCAGGAGCTGTAGGGGAGTGTCGCTTATTGGCTTGTTCCCCATGTCTTGCTCAACCTTCTTTCTTATAGAACCCAGGACCACTAACCCAGGAACAGTACCACCTACAATAGGCTGTACCCTATCACATCAATTACTAATCAAGAAAATGCCCTATAGTCTTGCCAACACTCTGATGTTAGAGAGGAATTTTGATGCTCCCTCCTCTCCAATGACTCTAGCTTGTGTCAAGTTGACATAAAATTAGCCAGCACAAATCACACTGGGAAGAATAAGTAAGAGTCTACAGACTTCCCACCAAGTTCATCTTCAGGGTATTGACACAAGGTTTAGATTTATTAACCAACCTATTAGTCCTGGTCAACTTATGGTCCTACCTATCACTGACCCATTCTTGTTTAAGTAGCAACCCTACAAGGTGGTTTGTTGTGCAGGGTGACCCCGTAAGTTATTAAATTGTCAATCTGCTAATCACAGAAGGTGATCCTTATGAATGATTCTTGTTATCTGAAAAGTGGGTGGTTTTGTGAGGACATGACAGCCAGTCCTAATCTGATAGCACTGTGTTATTGACTGCCTAGGAATGAACATCTATATCCAAGTCATTAAAATACTCAGACCTGCATAAGAATTTACACAGGTGCCCTATGATGCCTGAAAAAACTTAATGTGGAACCAGGCATCCTCTATGGGCCTGGAATGCCTGCGAGATCCTAGTCACCTGCACATGAGATAAAAATGGGATAATGGTGTTTGTGATAGGAAGTTTTCTCAGGATTTCTATTGCTATAAAGAGACACCATGACCACAGCAACTCTTACAAAGGAAAACATTTAATTAGGGTGGCAGCTTACAGTTTCAGAAGTTCATGCCATTATGGTACAGCATAGTAGCATGAAGACAGACAAGGAGCTAGAAAAGTAGCCAAGTGACCTACATCTTTCAGGTAACAGAAAGTGAATTGAGTCAGGGGGCAGAATCTTGAGCATATATGAAATCTCAAAGCCCCCTTCCACAGTGACACACTTCTTCCAACAAGACTATACCTCCTAATAGTGCACTTCCTTTGGGGGACATTATCTTTCAAACCACCACAGAAGTATTTAACAATTCGTTTTTCACTTTTGTAAATTTTCTTCACTGTAGAACAGGGATGAAGTGGACTTTTTATTACTACAGAATGAGAAAGAGAAACAACCGAGGGGAGTGAAACAATTATCTCACCCAGCTGTGGATTGCAATGCAGAGCTTTGATAGCCACCTTTGTAAACCCTCCCTTTGCACCCTGCTGCAAGGCTTGCTGTTTGGCTCTAAGGTTGCCATCCTTCTGCCAGGAGTAAGAATAAATTCATTTAATCTAAATTTGAATGGAATCTAAGTCTTTGGTCTTTCGTAATGGATTCAAATGCCAGGATATTTGGAGATTCCATTGAAGTCCCTGGGAGACCTAAAACTCAAAGACAGACTTCTCCTGAAGAGCCTGCAAAAGGTGAAAGGCCTTGAAAGACTTTAAGTCAGGGGAGCCTGAAAGGGATATGCCCCACCTGGGGAGCCTGTAAAAAAGTGAAAGGCCCTTGGAGCCAGAGAGGGAGAGGTCCTTCTTTAGGAGGCCATAAAAAGTGATAGGCCTTATGATATTGGAAACCTGGAAAGTCTGCAACCATACTATCACAAATTAGTGGTCCTAATAGAGAATAAGCCCTGAGGGAGCAATTCCAAAGTGAATGTCATAGGCCCCTGGAAAGGACAGATTATGACCACTGAAAATTTGGAAATTGAAACCAAATGAAGTAAACACTGCTGGCTAGTGTCCATCTGAATCTCAGACATTTAAGAGACAGAGAGAGATTAGATGCAATCATAGACCTTTGTCTCAAAGGCACATGAGGGACACCTTTTGTCCTTCTGGTTTTGATGTGGTATGAAGGTGGACACCATCTGACTATATCTCCTGACTTTGTTTGTTCTCCCCTTACGGTGCTGGTGCACTGTCTTTTTATATTAGTGTCTATCATCTGTTGGATTTGTGTTTTTGAGTTTTGTTGCAGGAATGGAAACCGGACCAAGTAGAGCCTCATTGTACCTAAACTGAATGCTGCAATATTCGCAGGAGTTCTGTAAGGAGGACTGGGGGCTAAGCTCTCACTCCAGAAGCTCCACAACCTCTGTGAAATATAGTGGCCCACCTTTGATGTGGAATGGCCAGATGAAGGGTGTTTGACCCCCCTTCCCCAACCTGCTAGGAAAATCTGACAGGTGGTCACAGGGAATCCTGGTTTCCCAGATCAGTTTCTTTATATCAATTACAGGTTCTCCCTCCTTCTGGAGCCCATGTGTGACTAAGGCATTGCTATACACTTAATTAGGTCTCTTCTCTTTATCTGTTTTATTCACCAAACCTGTGGGCCAAAGGCTGAGTAAGAATCTTAGCAAAATGCTAGGCCTCTCTGTTCTAGTTGCCACAGAAGAGAAGGTGGACATCCCCAGCCCTACACTCCTGCATCCAGCCA
The DNA here is from genome assembly GCA_902806775.1 of Microtus agrestis. NCBI lineage: Eukaryota > Metazoa > Chordata > Mammalia > Rodentia > Cricetidae > Microtus > Microtus agrestis. Next base: position 1,485,762 of record CADCXT010002379.1, on the reverse strand, counting down.
GTCCAGGACCAGATTGTATTTGAAGGGGACCTGTGCATCCATCTATTCTGATTTTTCTTCACCTTCACTCAATTTGCCTTCACTTCCACCTGCTTGTGTGTCATCTCCACATATTTGAAGCAGACAGGAGTCTGCTCCACTCCCACTGAGCCAAGCTGTCCTCCCTCTCAGAGAGTCACCTCTCACCTGGCCCCTCCCCTGCCCACAGAAAACAGTGATGGGAGAAAAGCCTACACCTTTCTAGTCTATGTTCCTTTCTCTGTTGTTTTGCTTTTTATTTATTGTTCTCTCACATATTACACTCTGAACACAGTTTCGCCTCCTTTCTCAACCCCCAACCTCTCCCCGTGACTAGCATTTTCTCCCCAGATACACTCCTCCTCCTTTACCTTCAGAAAAGTGAGGTCTCCAAGGAATGTCTACCAAACAAGGCATATGAAGTTACAATCAAAATAGGCAAAGCCCTTCATATCAAGGCTGGACAAAGCAACCAAATAGGAGGGAAAGAATTTCAAACACAGGCATAAGGATCAGAGACAGCTCCTGTTACCACTGTTATGAGTCCCACAAAAACAGTTGGCTAAACAACCAAAAAATACATGCAGAAGACCTAGGTCAGACCCATCCTGGATCCCTCATTGTTGGTTCAATATCTGTGAGACCATATGAGCTTTGGTTTGTTGGTTATATGGACTGTATTCTCATGGCGTGTTTGACTTCTCTGGCTTCTACAATCCTTCTGCCCCCTCTTCTGAGAGGTACTGCATCTGTGGGTCTCTGCCTGTGCTCCCATCAGATGCTGGATGAGGCTTCTCTGATGATTAAGGCAGGTTCCGGTCTATGAATATAGCAGAGCAACATTAGGAACCAGTTCATTGACTTTTTTTTTTGCCAGGCATGTTTGTTTCTATCCTAGATCCAGGCTACCCAGACTCTGGTTCCTGGACCTCCAGGCACTGTCAATTATGGGCTTCCTCTCCTGGCATGGGTCACAAGTTGGACAAGTGATTGGTCCTCTACCCGGCACTCTCCAGCCCAGGGGCTGGGCTCCCTGCCCCCAGAGGCTCTTCCCTATATAATCCAGACATTTTAGTTACCTAGCCCTTTGTGCCTTTGTCGTGCTGGTTCTCCTCTATCTATCTCATCTCCCTTTCCCTCCCCGCACATGGCCCATAGACCATGCTGGCTGCTAGAACTCCAGCCATCAACTTGGAGGTAAAACTCCTATAAAACCAAAGTCTTCCTTAATATTCAGATGTCAAGCCCCAAACTCAGGTGGAGACCTTCCACTAAAACACAGGCCACTCCAACAGAAGACTAAACAAGAAACAGAAATCAAGGAACAAAACACCCATTCAACAAAGACAAACTCAGAAATCAGTACCAAGACCTATAATTATCTCAAACCCAGACACATAAATGCCAGTATAAGAATATACTCAATAACAGCCATGGCAATATATCACCATCAGAGATCAGTCATTCTACTAGAACAAGCCTTGAATATTCCAACATAGTCAAAGGACAAGAAAATGACCTTAAAAACAACTTTGTAAAGATGATAGAAATGTTTAAAGAAGAAATAAGTAAATCCCCTTAAAACCAAGGAAAAACAAACAGTTCAGAGAAGTCAATAAAACTGTTCAATATTTGAAAATGTAAATATTAGCAATAAATACAAAAACTTCAACCTAACAAAACTCAGGTAGGTAAGCAAGAATGACAGATACATGTATTGCCAAAAAAAATACAAGAGGTGGAAGAGAGAACCTCAGGCATTGAAGATACCATAGAAGAAAGAGATACACATAACAAAGAAAATGTTAAATCTAAAAGAGTTACTGAGAAACATTCAGGAAATTTGGGGCATCTTGAAAAGATCAGACCTCCCAAAAGAAAGAAGAAAATAATAAAAAGGGAGGAAGAAAAACAAAACAGACAAAACAATTTTAATTTGTGTTGCCCATATACTCAATGAAGCAGTCAGACCTCCTTGCCAGGCCCCTAAAGAAAAATCAGACAGTTGAAAGAAACAAATAAAATTTTTCAATTGCTGAAAATGAAAATATCAGCAATAAATAAAAGTCCTTCCCTACCTGCACACCTACCAAAGGACATCAATTCTGGAAATATACACTTAAACATCCTTATCACAATTCTTAAGAGTTCTCTTAAATAGCTTTCTGCCTCAGCTGTTCATTTGGAGGGTGGGGTAGAGGTAAAGATTGCTACAGAGGCTTATATGGCCCTCTTTCTCAAATGTGAGGGTGCAGTTATCAATTTCATGTCAAAAGTTCCTTCATTGTCCTCTACAGTCAGCAGTATCATGCATCATGAACTGAAACATGGTTCTATGCACAGCACAAACCACAGATATTCACATGGCTCTCAGTGTCAGCATATGCCACTGATTCAAGCATGTTCTCCTGGGGCAGTACAGACCATGGACAGCATCCTGGACCTCTGTTGCTGCACAGATCATGAACACTATCACAGCCCTTGGTGGCAGAAATAAAGGAAGAAATTAAAGGCATCCTAGAATACAATGAATGAATACACAAAACCCAACCATATGGGACACAATGAAAGCTATGGATTAATGAAAGTTTATAGCATTTAATGCTTTCATAAGGAAATTGGAAAGATCTCATACTAGAAGCTTAGCACATCTGAAAGCTCTAGAACAAAGAACCAAGCCCACCCAAGAAACAGACACAGCAACAAATAGCAAAACTGAGGGCTGAAATGAACAAAACAGAACAATACAATGAAACAAAGAGCTGGTTCTTTGAGGAAATCAACAAGTAGACAAATGCATATCTAATCCAAATAAAAGACTGAAAGAAAATATCCAAATTAACAAAAACAGAAAAGAAATGTGAGAAATAACAACAGACATCTAGGGAATCAAAAAAATCATCAGGTCATATATTTCAAAAGCTTGTTCTGCACAAAACTAAAAAATCAAGAGTAATAGAAAATTTTCATGATAAATACCAATTATCAAAGTTATACCAATGGTGTAGAAGGTTATTCTGTTCATGTATTGCTTTCATTGGTTAAGTGAATGAAGAAACTGCTTTGGTCCTGATAGGGCAGAATGTAGGTGGGCAGAGAAGACAGAACTGAATTCTGGGAAGAAGGGCAATGTGAGAGACACATGATTCTTCTGCCTGAGATAGATGTTGGTTAGAATCTTACCAGTAAGCCACAGTCATGTGGCAATACACGATTAATAGAAATGGGTTAAATTAAGATGTAAGAATTAGCCAATAAGAAACTAGAGCCAATGGGCCAAACAGTGTTTTAATGAATACAGTTTCTGTGTGGTTATTTCAGGTATAAGCTAGCCAGGCAGTCAGGACAAACAAGCCGACTCTCCTTGCAACACACCAAGAGCAGATAAACAATTAAAATATACTTATAAACCCTAAGGAAATAGAAGCAGTCATTAAAAGTCTCTGGCCAAAACAACCCAGGAACAAATGGTTTTCACAAAGAATTCCACCATGCTTTCAAAGAAGAGCTAATGCCAACACTTTTCAAATTATTCCACAAAATAGAAACAAACAAAAAAATTGTTGATGGTGATTCTCTCTCTCTCTTTGATGGGCATTGTATTGAATCCGTAAATTGCTTTTGGTAAGACTGAATTTTTACTATGTTAATTCTGCCTATCCAAGAGCATGGGAGATCTTTCTACTTTCTGGTGTCTACTTTAATTTCTTTCTTTAAAGATTTGAAGTACTTGTCATACAAATCTTCCATTTGTTTGGTTAGAGTTACTCCAAGATATTTTATGCTATTTGTGTCTTTGTGAAGGGTAATGTTTCTCTGATTTCTTTCTTAGCCCAATTATCATCTGTGTAAAGGAGGGCTACAGATTTTTTTTGAGTTAATCTTATATCCTGCTACATTATTAAAAGTGTTTATGAGTTGTAGAAGTTTCTTGATAGAATTTTTGAGGTTGCTTATGTAAACTATTATATCATCAGCAAATAGTGTTTGAGTTCTTCTTTTCTGGTTTGCATGCTCTTGATCTCCTTTTGTTGTCTTATTCCTCTAACTAGAACCTCAAGAACTATGTTGACTAGATATGGAGAGAGTAGACAAACATGTCTTCTTCCTGATTTCAGTGAGGTCATTGGATTTTTCTCTCTATTTAGTTTGATTTTGGCTATTGGCTTGCAACATATTGCCTTTATTATATTTAGGTATGTTCCTTATATCCCTGCTGACTCCAAGACCTTTATCATGAAGGGATGTTATATTTTGTAGAAAGCTTTTTCAGTATCTAATGAGATGATCATGTGGTTTTTATTTTTCATTTTGTTTGTATGGTGGCTTACATTGACAGATTTTCATATGTTGAACCGTCCCTGCATTTCTGGGATGAAGCCGACTTGGTCATGGTGGATGATGGTTCTGATGTGTTCTTGGATTTGATTTGCCAATATTTTCTTTAGTATTTTTGCTTCAATGTTCATGAGTGAGATTAGTCTTTCTTAGTAATGTCTTTATGTGGTTTGTATAGCAGAGTAATTGTAGCCTCAAAAAAGAGTTTGGCAATGTTCCTTCTGTTTCTATCATGTAGAACGATTTGAGGAGTATTGGTATTAGTTCTTCTTTGAAAATCTTGTAGAATTCTGAGCTGAAACCATCTGGTCCTGGAATTTACCTTTTTGGTTGGGAGACTTTTGATGACTGTTTCTATTTCTTCAGCAGTTATAGGTTTGTTTAATTTGCTTATCTGGTCTTGATTTAATTTTGGTAAGTGATATTTATCCAGAAAGTTGTCCATTTCAAGTTTTCCAATTTTGTGGAGTACAGGATTTCGAACTGTGACCTGATGATTCTCTGGATGTACTTTGTGTCTGGTATTACGTTCTGTTTACAAGGCTTTGTGTCCCACCCAGTCCTGCAGTCATTCAGTCCCAAAGAAATACACTGAGGTCTACATTAATTATAAAACTGATTGGCCCAGTAGCTCAGGGTTCTTATTAATTCTTATAGCTTATATTAGCCCATATTCTTGTCTATGCTAGCCATGTGGCTTGGTACCTTACTTGGTGAGGCAGTCACATCTTGCTTCATCTGCAGCTGGGTCATGATTGCAGAATGATTCTTCCTCTTCCCAGAATTCTACTGTTTCATTGTCCAGCCTCTACTTCCTGTATGGTTGCCCCACCTATAATGTCCCCATTTTCATTTCTGATTTGTTAATTTGGATAGTCTTTCTCTGTCTTTTGGTTAGTTTGGATAAAAGTTTGTCTATTTTGTTGAGTTTCTCTTTGTCTCATTGATTCTTTGCATTGTTTTCTTTGATTCCATTTTGTTGATTTCAGCTCTCAATTTGATTATTTCCTTCTGTCTAATTCTCTTGGGTGAGATTGCTTCTTTTTGCTCTAAAGTTTCCAAATTTTCTGTTAATTCACTAGTGTGGGATTTTTTTCCAGCTTCTTTATGTAGGCATTTAGTGCTATGAACTTTCCTCTTAACACTCTTTTCATTGTGTCCCATAAATTTGGGTATGTTGTGTGGTCATTTTCATTGCATTTTAGGGAGTCTTTAATTTCTCCCTTTATTTCTTCCTTGACCCATTGATAATCCAGGTGAACATTGTTTAATTTCTATGTGTTTGTGGGCTTTCAGGAATTAGTATTGCTGTTGAATTCTAGTTTTAAGCCATTGTGATCTGATAAGATACATGGGGGTTATTCCAATTTTTTGTATATATTGAGGTTTGTTTTGTTACTGAGTGTGTGGTCTGTTTTTGAGAATTTTCCATGGGGTATTGAAAAGAAGGTATATTCTTTTATATTTGGATGAAATATTTTATAGATGTCTGTTCCATTTGAGTCATAACATATGTTATTTCCCTCATTCCTCTGTCAATTTTTTTGTCTAACTGACCTGTCCAGTGATGAGAGGGGAGTGTTAATGTCTTCCACTATTACTGTGTGGAGTTTAATGTATGATTTGAGCTTTAGGCATGTTTCTTTTATATATGAGGATGCCCTTGTATTTGGGGCACAGATGTTCAGTATTGAGATTTTTCTCTTGATGGATTTTTCCTGTGATTAATATGAAATGTTCCTCTTGTCTCTTTTGATTGATTTTAGCTTGAAGTCTATTTTGTTAGATATTAGAATAGCTATATCAGTTTCTTTCTTAGGTCCATTTGATTGGAAATTTTTTCCCAACCCTTTACTCTGACACAATGTCTGTTCTTGAGGTTGTTTCTTGTATGCAACAGAAGGATAGATTCTGTTTTCATATCCAATCTGTTAGCCTGTGTCGTTTTATAGGCGAGTTGAGACCATTTATATTAAGGGATATTAATGACCAGTAATTGCTATCTCCTGTTAATTTAGTTTTCATTTTTGGTGATGTTAATTTGTGTTTTTTCCCTTCTTTGAGATTTGCTGATGTAGGATCATCATTGTCTTTATGTTGATGTAACCAACCAACTTCCTTGGGATGGAGTTTTCCTTCTAATATTATGTGTTGAGCTGGGTTTGTGGCTAGGTTTTGGTTAAATCTAGTTTTGTCATGGAATAGCTTGTTATGTTCTCCTGTGGTGATTGAAAGTTTTGCTAATTATAGTAGTTCGTGATCTCTTAATGTCTACATTATATTTGATCACAACCTTCTGTATTTCATTATCTCCAATGAGATGTCAGGAGTAATTCTGATAGGTCTGCCTTTATATGTTACTTGGCCTTTTTCCTTTGCAGCTCTTAATATTCTTTCTTTACTTTGTATGTTTAGTGTTTTGATTATTATGTTGTCACATTAAATGGGGACTTTTTTTATCCAGTCTATTTGGTGTTCTGTGAGCTTCTTGTATCTTCATAGGCATATCTTTCTTTAGGCTGGGAAAGTTTTCTTCTATGATTTTGTTATATATATATATTTTCTGTGCTTTTGAGTTGAACTTCTCCTTCTTCTATAACTATTATTCTTAGGTTTGGTCTTTTCAAGATGTCCTTAATTTCCTGGAGATATTGTATTAAGCTTTTGCTAGATTTAATGTTTTCTTTGACTGATGAGTCTATTTCCTCTATTGTATCTTCAGTGCTTGAGATTCTCTCTTCAATCTCTTGTATTCTGCTGTTTATGCTTGCATTTGTGATTCCTGATCTTTTTCTCATAATTTCTATTTCTATAATTCCCTCAGCTTGTGTTTTCTTTATTGTCTCTATTTCAGTTTTCAAATCTTGAATAGTTTCTTTCACATGTTTGATTGCCTTTTCTGTTTTCTTTAAGGGATTTGCTAATGTCTTCCAATTTTTTTGTTTGTCTTTTCCTCCATTTTTTGAGGGAATTTCTTATTTCCTCTTTAAGAGTCTTATGCATTTTTCTGAAGTATTTTTTAGGTAATTTCTTCTGCTTCATCTTTGTGTGGTTGTTCAAGTGTTGCTATTGTAGAGTCTCTATATTTTACTGGTGTCATGTTCCTCTTTTGGGGGCTGCATGTGTTCTTACCTTGTCTATTCAACTTTTCCTCTAATTGGTATGGTTGGGACTGTCTGTGACTCTAGTGATTAATCTTCTAGATTCCAGTGGATCCAAGGCTCAGATGGTTGTTCTTCATGGTACAGTCACTGCCATGGTTCTAGTTATCCTACTCTGTGTTTTTTGAGGTTGATCAGCACTCCTGGGGTGAACTCTGTTCCCTTTGTGTTTGCTATCTCAGGCCTGAGCTGGCCTAAGTTGCTGGCCCAAGACTGTTTCTGCTAATGTCGCTGATCTGGATCCACTCATGCAGAAGTCCTGGCTTGGGGTTGGTCCTGAAAAGGTCTCTGTCTCTGATCTACTTTCTCAGAGGTCCCAGACTTAGGTGTGCCTGGACCTGCAGAAGACATGGCTCAGGCCTACTCCCTCAGAGGTCCAAGACTTATTCCCAGACCCATAGAGGTTTCTGATTCCTGCCTACTCCCTTGGAGGTCCCAGACCCACACCTGGACCCACAAAGTTCCAGGCTCAGACCTACTTCCTCAGAAGTCCCAGACCCATGCCCAGACCCACAGAGGTCTTGGCTCAGACATAGTTCCTTAGAGGTCCCAGACTCATGCACAGACCCTCAGGGGTCCTGGCTGAAGTCTACCCCTTCGAATCCCAAATTCATGCCTGGACCCACAGTGGTCTCTGGTTCTGGACTACTCATTCAGTGGTTGCTCCTCTGTACCTAATCCTGTGGAGTTCGTTGTCTCATGTATGTTCTCACCCAGGTTGCTGGCCCAGTCCTCCTTTTCCAAATGTCCCTGGTCTGCATCCACTCCTGCTCCTGTGGAGTTCACCATTGCAGGTTGATGGCTCAATCCTGCTCTTGTGGAGGCCACTGCCTCAGGCCTAACAAAATCCTTTTTTATATTAAATAATTTAACCCTTAAAACAAGTTATAGATAAGAAAATTGAGACAGAAAGAGTGTAACACTCCTTAAAGGAACATGGCTTGAAAATGGAAGTATCTGTACCACAAGCACGGAAGTCTGCCTTAAAAGTCCATAGTCTTAGTCACCGAATCATGCTGTCATATCCAGTGGTCTGTTGTTCAAACACAGTGAGTGAGAGAGAGTCCTATAAAAGACACTGGTTGCCTCAAATATGATATTACCCTCACCTTCCTGGGGGACAATTTTAGAAAAATAAGGGGAGGGACTAAAATCTCTAGGTAAACAAGAGATAGCATCAGGGGTGGAAGACATCCCACTTCATCACCATATGTTTGGGAGGCCAGAAGTCAAGCTGCATTCATGGCTTGAGTACTAATAGCAACCACAGGCTTCAGAGACTCAATTTGTCCTGCCACAGCCCCAGAGTAAGGGGAGACCTAGGGAGGTAGTTGTGAAGAACAGGAGAGCAAAACACTGACAAGTCAAAAAGTGCCAATTATAGGAGGATAGGTTCAGGCATAAAGGCATGCACAGGATAAAACAGACTAAATCATGCCTAATAAAAGTCCTAGAGTTGGTCAGTGCTGAGCCTGAAGTCAGCAGGTGACTAAGTCTCCAGTGAAAAATAAAAGCTGTATCTGTTGCTCCTTGATTATTATAGAATCTGAGAACCATTACATCCAAGTGATGGATCTGGTACACAGCTTTTTCCATCCAGCAGGGTAAAGATTGAGAACACAGATATATGCCTGTCCATATTTTAGTACTGTTGCCTCCCACATTCCAATATACTTGAGAGGTCACCCAACTGAAACACCAGTAACCTTAATGACAGATGATTTGGGAAATCTCAGGAGAATGAGAGAACCTACTCAAATCAGAGATTTCAGACTAATAGTAACCAGCAGAGGGAGTTGGCAGAAGGGATTAAAAGTGCCAACAACACTGGCAGACATTGCAAAGTTGTCAAGTACAAACTCAGAAAGAGTTTAAACCACAGAAAGCACAAGTGCATGTTCAACTGTTCAACTGAAACTCTGACCAACTCTGACAAAACTGGCAGACTCCAATATTTTAGAAGCTAGAAGAAAGATACAGCAAACGGAATCTATTTTATTTAAATACTTTGCTACACTCCAGTATGTCCTTTTCCTTTTTACTATATGTTTGAGACTATTTTGATTTTATAGAATCAAAATATCTTTATGTTTACGCTTCTCCTATGTTCAACTAAGCATGTTTATACACCTAAAATATCTATTACTGGGTATTTCTTTCTTTCTTAGTACTTAATTCTTCTTTTTCATTTGTTTTTTTATGGTTCTCACATTTTCTTCTGTCTTGTATTTTAGTGTTGTTTTTACTTTTCAGTACTAATGTTTTCAAAGATGTTCTTTTTTGATTCTTTGAAAATTTCACACAATATATTTTAGTCATGTTCTCCCTTCTCCAACTCTTTCCTGACCCATCCTGCTTCTCTACACAATCAGCTTTGTGTAGTTTTTAAATTAGTGAGTCCAATTGCACTGCCTGTATTACTCCTGGGGGAGTGGCCATCCACTGGTGCATGGTCGACCTTAGAGACACCACATCTTTTTTTTTTATTTATTTATTTATTTTATTTTTCTCCATTAACAGCTTCAACTGGGTGTGGGGCAACAGAACCATTCCCAGTACAACCATGGGTGTGGGGTTCCCCACAGTCTCCCCAGGGCGATGGTTCCTGCAATGATCTCTAGGGGGAAACAGCTCCCAACAGATCCCCTGAACCTCCCATACAAAGGCAGGCAGCTATCATGTGGAGAGCACCAGTCAGAGTCAACCATGGTGTCAGAGCAAAGGAGAAGGGACTGAGACAAGGAGAGACCCTCCTCTCGAGTGGTGAAGCAATCCATCTCTCCTGGGAACAGAGGGGTGCCCGATGACTCCTAGGTCGAGTGGGGACCAGGCCTTTCTTCTTTCCCCCTTACCTGTCCTAGGGTTCCCAGGGCCCTGCCTTAGGTTGGGGGATTATCCTGCCATAAGTCGCCCGTCCTTGGAGCTCCTCAAATAAAAGGCATCTAGCAGGATTAAAGTAAGCAGATCACAGGGCACCCTGTCTTAGGCCATGTGGAGAGCGCCCTCATACCTGAACCATGCCATGTTGAGCCGGTTTCTACAACCTCTGTATGGTGTGCTCTTCAGGCAAGGATCCACACTAACTCCCGTCATTGGGCCCCTGAGTCTGTCATTAATGAAAAGACTGTGAGGAGCTCCTCAAACAAAAGATATAATGATATAATTTTGGCACCAATAACTCCGTCTCCAGATAAGAAGAAAGGGCTTTTTCCCAACCCAGTATTCACCTTTTAGTCTGGCCTATGGTATGACCTCCTTCCTAAGTGCCTACTCCACATAAAGTTACGTGTGCTGCCTGCCAAAAAATTAGGGCAGTGTAAAAGGGATCAAAATCCAAAATTTTTAACATATGCATTAAAACCAAACACTTTACAACATGTGTCAAACTTTACCCATTATCTATAAGCAGTTACAAATATCATTAGCTCAAATTCAGTAGGAGTACAATGACATACATTGTTGTTATCAAATACCACCAGTTCCAGCCTCTGGGCAACAGTAACAGGAACCCCCAATTTTCCCCCTTCTTAAGTGAAGAGAGGTTAATATTTTAATTAAAATGAGTTCTGTGTCCCAAAGTTTAAAGCAGTCTGATGTTTAGTCTGCAACTCAGCTCCAAAGCAGACCAGAGTTCAAGCTGCAGAAGCAGTTTAGCATTTGTGCTCCAGGACAGGTGGGGTGGCCAGGGTGAGGTGAGCTGGATTCAGGTACATGAAGCACATCCTGGCCCTTATGTCAGCCGGGTCTCCCTGGACTCTGGGGGCTGGATGACACCATGCAGAGTGGTGTAGCTGGTTTTGTCAGCAGGCACTCCTTTCCTTGGGGGTAGGGAAGACCAGACCAAGGATCTCTCCTCAATCACCTCTGGAAGTCTGGAACTCCTCTGTGTCTGCAGCCTTGACATCACGTTCAGATTTCATTTTCTTTCTGTGAAAAAAGCACAAACACATCCTCGACCCCAAATATATATAGGTCGGGTTTTTTCATGATGCATTGCGAGGGCTTTTTCACCTTGTCTTAGCAAAGGTCAGCTTGGTGTCAACAAGCCAGATCCGTTTGCATCAGGATCTGCTGGCAACTTTTATGAGTTGCTTTGAAGGAGCCTTGTTATGCTCCATAATTTTTATTATTATTAGCCATATATGCAGTTCCTCCATTGGAAGAGCCAATTGTAAAATTTAGCATAAAATCCTTTAAGGGATTTTTTTCTATAACTTTAGCAAAATATAGGTGCATAAATTGTAGCAATGATCTGGGAAAAGACCATTGATTTTGGCCTTTGAATTTAGCAAAGGCAAATATCCAGGAATCAATCTTAAAATTATCAATGAGTCTACTGTTTAGTATAAGAAACCTTGATCATAGTCAAAATTTTGTTAAACCATTTTCCAGATTCTATCCTGTCCTTTTATATCAGACAGGCTACAGGTTTAAATTAAGAGCTTAATATCTTAACTAGCAAAACTGATAAGATTTAGCCATAAGCCTCATTTTTTTATAAAACTGTTGTAGAATAAGTTTTACATTTAATATACACACTTGCCATAGCTGAATTATAATTAATATACTGTATTTGTTGATTATTGTATACTTTATCTGTTGATTTATACTTTACCTGCTTGAGTACCTGTTAGGCAGCTGTTTTAAGCTCTCTATTGGAAACTGTTTTCTGTAAGAATTTTACCTAGCAGCTCAAGGTCTCCCATAAGAATATTATCACTAGAGCTTTAACCATTGGACATCCAACCAAAAGTTTGTAAGCTATCCTTTTTTTTTAGTTTTTTTTTATATTGGAAAAAAAGAAATTTCTGCCTCCTCCCCGCCTCCCATTTCCCTCCCCCCTCCTCACACTCCTCCCCCCCTCCCCCTTCCTCCCCCTCCTTATCCAGACCGAAGGGTGGTTCCCTGCCCTGTGGGAAGTACAAAGTCCTCCCCCCTCAATCCTGGTCTAGGATGGTGAACATCCAAACTGACTAGGCTCCCACCAAGCCAGAACATGAAGTAGGATCAAAACCCTGTGCCATTGTCCTTGGCTTCTCAGCAGCCCTCATTGGGTTCACCTTCTTATTTAGCTTCTTTAGTATCACAGAATATAGACTCAATGACCATAATTTGTGACTAGAAACCAATTATGAGTGAGTACATCCCATGTTCCTCTTTTTGGGTCTGGGATATCTCACTCAGGATAGTGTTTTCTATTTCCATCCATTTGCATGCAAAATTCGAGAAGTCATTGTTTTTTACTGCTGAGTAGTACTCTAATATGTAAATATTCCACACTTTCTTCATCCATTCTTCCACTGAAGGACATCTAGGTTGTTTCCAGGTTCTGGCTATAACAAACAAGGCTGCTATGAACATAGTTGAACAAATGCTTTTGTCATGTGATCGGGTATCTCTTGGGTATATTCCCAAGAGTGGTATTGCTGGGTCCAGAGGTAGGTTGATCCCGACTTTCCTGAGAAACCGCCACACTGATTTCCAAAGTGGTTGCACAAGTTTGCATTCCCACCAACAATGGATGAGGGTACCCCTTCCTCCACAACCTCTCCAGCAAAGACTATCATTGGTGTTTTTGATTTTAGCCATTCTGACAGGTGTAAGATGATATCTCAATGTTGTTTTGATTTGCATTTCCCTGATGGCTAAGGAGGTTGAGCATGACCTTAAGTGTCTTTTGGCCATTTGGAATTCTTCTGTTGAGATTTCTCTGTTCAGCTCAGTGCCACAATTTTTAATTGGGTTATTTAGCGTTTTAAAGTTTAGTTTCTTGTGTTCTTTATATATTTTGGAGATCAGGCCTTTGTCTGTTGCTGGGTTGGTGAAGATCTTCTCCCATTCAGTAGGTTGCCTTTTTGTCTTAGTGACAGTGTCCTTTGCTTTACAGAAGCTTCTCAGTTTCAGGAGGTCCCATTTATTCAATATTTCCCTTAATGTCTGTGCTTCTGGGGTTAAACATAGGAAGCGATCTCCTGTGCCCAATTGTTGTAGGGTACTTCCCACTTTCTCTTCTATCAGGTTCAGTGTGTTAAGATTGATATTGAGGTCTTTGATCCATTTGGACTTGAGTTTTGTGCATGGTGATAGATATGGGTCTATTTTCATTCTTCTACAGGTTGAAATCCAATTGTGCCAGCACCATTTGTTGAAGATGCTTTCTTTCTTCCAATGTATGTTTTTAGCTCCTTTATCAAAAATGAGGTGTTTATAGGTTTGTGGGTTAAAATCTGGGTCTTCTGTATGATTCCATTGATCGAGTTCTCTGTTTTTATGCCAGTACCACACTGTTTTCATTACTGTAGCTCTGTAATAGAGTTTGAAGTCAGGGATGGTAATGCCTCCAGAAGTTCTTTTATTGTATAAGATTGTTTTGGCTATCCTGGGTTTTTTGTTTTTCCATATAAAGTTGATTATTGTCCTCTCAAGATCTGTGAAGAATTTTGATGGGATTTTGATGGGAATTGCATTGAATCTATAAACACCACATCTTTTAAAAGAACTGACTCTCCTCCCAGATTTAGCAATTGTGCCTCACCTAAAGTTAGTACTGCATGCACATCTTCCCTCTCCATTTCATAATAGTCTGGCTTGACCTCATGAGTTCTTGTGTCTGCTGTCACAACTGCTATAACTTCCTATGTACAACTGCCTTGTTACATCTTGAAAACACTTTTCCTATAGTCTGTTGTAGTATACATCTGAAAATAAATCTTACAGAGAATGAACTTTTTCCAGGCCTTGTCACCGAATTAGTAATATGATGTGAGAACATTTAAAATTATGGACTTAGCCTGCTACCTTTCTGTGGACTTAGCCTGTTCAAGTTTAACCTGATTTTAAGAAAACAATAGACTGCTCCCACACCTAAGGTTCAGGGATACTTGCAGAATGTGGGACAGAAAGATTGAAGATCTAAAGTAATAAGGATTTTGCTGTGAGAGTGCATCTCCTGGTAGTGTCAGAAGCTACACCCATAAAATCTCACCAGTGTGACTGCCTAAATATAAGCTGAATAAGGGCAACAGCAGTAGACACACTAATGTCACAGGGGAAATCCAAGGAGGTCTCAAACCTACGAAAAGAACTAAAGCAATGAAAGAAGGCTGATAAGGGGGAGATCCTCCTCCTCAGAGGGAGCACATGAATTGCCTATCTGATATAAAATGGTCAGTTCTGAAAACATACATGCAAGTAACATTATACAGATGTAAAAGGATGTACTTATGTATTTAGGAATACATACATCTACACACACACACACACACACATATATATATATATATATATATATATATATATATACACACACACACAATATATGTGCATGATAGTTGGGGGATGAAAGGGAAATGGAGAGTCACATAATTATAATCTAAAAATATTGAATAATTTTAAAAGAAAAAAGAAGAATGTACCCAAACTTGTTATACCTTGGAATTTCCCAAGTAATCAGCTTTTAAAACCTAAGATAAATGCATCTCAATATTAAGTGATATACTCTTACAGTGACCCTGAATAATGCATGTGTGTATGTGTATGGTGTGGCAATAATTTACAATCAGCAAGTTGAAAGCAATATTTAAGATCATTTATCTGCAAGAGATCTTGAAAGTAACATGTGAATATAGTGTAATTACATCTGTCTGTAATTGTGTTTGCTATTCTTGGATCAACTGGGAGCAGTAATGTAACTTCTGCACTTATTAAACTCTGTTAAAGTTGTCTCTAATGAAACCTGAACAAGAAAAGAACTGCTGGAGATTTCACCATTTCCAACTTCAAGCTCTACTACAAAGGAATAGTAATAAATACAACACTGTATTGACATAAAAACAGACTGTTGATCAATGGAATCAAATGGAAGACCCAGACATAAATCCAAACACCTATGGAAATGGTGGAAGACACCAGAGCTACCCATCCACTGACAGTGACTGTGATTCTGGAATATAAAGCTATATAAAGCATTTAAGATATTCACTCTTGAAAACACTGCTATCTATACCATACTCTAACTAACTGAGATAAGTGGCCAGCTAAGGCTGATAACATTTTTATTTACCAATAAGAATCTCTATTATGAAATAACAAATTATTTTGACATCTAGAATATCCATATTCCTAGCATATAACAGTTAAAATTTTCTTCCCTGTTGGAATAAAGTTCTGTCACTAATGGTAATCTTGAAAACTCAAAAATATATAATGGTAGCTATGACTGAGAATACAGTTTGTGCTCCGATTTTCACTTTTATAGACCTTACATTGTAAACAATTGAGGAGTTCCCTAAGCCCAGTAATACAAAGCCCAGGTGAGTTTTCAGAAAAAAATGTCCATTTGTTGCATAGTTATAGAAGGTAGATAAACCCAAAGGGTAGCTTCATTGTGATGGGTGTGCACTGTGCTTTGGCTTTAAAGGGAAGAAAATTGCTTAGTGAACAGAACTCAAAGTCGAGTCCTTGTGGCATTATAGGAATCAAAAATTAACCATAGCTTTAAAAATAAATTTCCAGGTTTTTTTTACAAGCTACCCAACCAGCAAGGAGTGCTGATCTCGGCACCAGAAGAACCTTCTCAGGGTGAGTGAGTTTCTGACCCGCGGCCAAAGCCTGGGTCAAGGAACTATTTCCTGCAGGCCCTATACTCCTGCATACCGCCTCTCTCTTCATACCTCACCCAGCGTGTACCCAGAACCCTCCCTCACTTCTCTCTCCCTGCCATCTCTGGGCAAATAACATCACCCAGCTCAGCCTGTCTGGGCGCTGGGGCAGTATCCGGAGGGCAGCCGGGCGGGCGCGAATTCCCTTGTCCTCAGTAGCCTGCGTGCACCAAGCAGGGTCGGCGCCTTGATTACAAGCTTCCCAACCAGCAAGGAGAGCTGATCTTGGCTCCAGGAGATCCATCACTGGGGCACCTAGAGAGCCATCACGGGAGAGTCCCATCACTGGGAAGTAACATCAGTGGGCAAGGAGACCTGATCCTGTAAAAGAAGATCCTTAGGGGAGCATTCGGAGGAAGAGATGGGCAGGCGCCAATGCAGGAATTCACCCAACAATCTGAAAAACAACATGAAACCACCTGAACCCAGGGACCCCACATCAGGAGGACATGAACACCTTAATCAAGAAGAAGGAGAAAAAATGGAATCTTTGAAAGTGATTGACATCCTTAAACAGCATGTAAAAAACGCCCTCATGGAAATGGATGAGAAGTATAACAGAAAGTTTGAAGAATTTAATAAATCAGTGAATGATACCCTCATAGAAATAGATGAGAAGTATAACAGAAAGTTTGAAGAATTGAATAAATCAGTGAATGATACCCTAGGAAACCAAGGAAAAACAATCAAACAGATAATGGAAACAGTTCAAGACCTGAAAACTGAAATGGAGACAAGGAAGAAAACACAAACAGAGGGCCGTCTGGACATAGAGAATCTAGGTAAACGAATAGAAACTACAGAAACAAGTATAACCAACAGAATACAAGAGATTGAAGAAAGAATCTCAGACGCTGAAGATACCATAGAGAAAATAAACGCACTGATCAAAGAAAACAGCAAATCCAACAAGCTCTCATCACAAAACATTCAGGAAATCTGGGACACAATAAAAAGACCAAACCTAAGAATAATTGGAGTTGAAGAAGGAGAAGAAGTGCAGCTCAACAGTCCAGAAAATATATTTAATAAAATTATAGAAGAAAACTTTCCCAACCTAAAGAAAGATATACCTATGAAGATCCAAGAAGCATACAGAACACCAAATAGGCTGGATCAAAAAAGAACATCCCCTCGCCATATAATAATCAAAACACAAAGCATACAGAATAAAGAAAGAATATTAAGAGCTGCAAAGGAAAAAGGCCAAGTTACTTATAAAGGCAAACCCATCAGACTTACACCTGACTTCTCTTTGGAAACCATGAAAGCCAGAAGGTCCTGGATAGATGTACTGCAGAAACTAAGAGACCATGGATGCAAGCCCAGACTACTATACCCAGCCAAACTTTCATTTCACTATAAATGGAGAAAACAAAATTTTTCAAGATAAAAACAAATTTAAACAGTATGTAGCCACAAATCCAGCCTTACAGAAAGTAATAGAAGGAAAATCACAAACCAAGGAGTCCACCAAGGCCCACAATAACTCAGATATCTAGAGTCCCTTCACCAACACATCTCAAAGAAGGGAAACACACAAACTCTACTACTAGAAAAATGACCGGAATGAACAACCACTGGACATTAATATCACTTAATGTCAATGGACTCAACTCATCTATAAAAAGGCACAGGCTAAGAGATTGGATACGAAAACAGGATCCAACACTCTGCTGTCTACAAGAAACACACCTCAAACACAAAGACAGGCAACTACTCAGAGTAAAGGGCTGGGAAAAGGCTTATCAAGCGAATGGACCTAAGAAACAAGCAGGGGTGGCCATACTAATTTCTAACAAAGTTGATTTCAAACTTAAATCAATCAGAAGAGATGGAGAGGGACATTTTATACTCATAACAGGAACAATTCATCAGGAGGAAGTTTCAATCCTGAATATCTATGCCCCTAATGTAAAAGCACCCACGTACATGAAAGAAACATTACTAAAACTCAAGGCTGCCATCAAACCGCACACACTAATAGTAGGAGACTTCAACACTCCTCTCTCACCAATGGACAGGTCAATCAGACTGAAACTTAACAGAGAAATAAGAGAATTATTGGAGGTAATGAATCAAATGGACTTAACAGACATCTATAGAACATTCCACCCAAAAACAAAAGAATATACCTTCTTCTCTGCAGCTCATGGAACCTTCTCGAAAATTGACCACATACTCGGTAACAAAGCAAACTTCCACAGGTACAAAAAAATATGCATAACCTCCTGCATCTTATCAGATCACCATGGATTAAAGTTAGAATTCAACAACAAAGCTACACCCAGAAAGTCTACAAACTCATGGAAACTGAACAGTCAACTACTGAACCACACATGGATCAAGGAAGAAATAAAGAAAGAAATTAAAGTCTTCCTTGAATTCAATGAAAATAAAGAAACAACCTACTCAAACTTATGGGACACTATGAAAGCAGCCCTGAGAGGAAAGTTCATAGCACTAAGTGCCCACTTAAAGAAAACAGAGAAAGCACACATTGGAGACTTAACAGCCCACCTGAAAGCTCTGGAAAAAAATGAAGCAGACTCTCCTAAGAGGAGTAGAAGACTGGAAATAATCAAACTGAGGGCAGAAATCAATAAAATAGAAACACAGAAAACTATCCAAAGAATCAATGAAACAAAAAGCTGGTTCCTGGAGAAAATCAACAAGATTGATAAACCCCTATCCAAACTAATCAAACGGCAGAGAGAATATGCAAATTAATAAGATCAGAAATGAAAAGGGTGACATAACAACAGACACAGAGGAAATTCAGAGAATAATGAGATCTTACTACAAAAGCCTGTATGCCACAAAACTGGAAAATGTGGAAGAAATGGACACTTTTTTAGATAAATACCATATACCAAAGCTAAACCAAGACCAGGTGAACGATCTAAATAGACCTGTTAGTCGCGAAGAATTAGAAACTGTTATCAAAAACCTCCCTACCAAAAAAAAGCCCAGGTCCAGATGGTTTCAATGCGGAATTCTACCAGAACTTCCAAGAAGACCTAATACCTATACTCCTTAATGTATTTCACAATATAGAAACAGAAGAGTCGTTGCCAAATTCCTTTTATGAAGCTACAGTTACTCTGATACCAAAACCACACAAAGACTCAACCAAGAAAGAGAATTACAGGCCAATCTCACTCATGAACATCAACGCAAAAATCCTCAACAAAATACTGGCAAACCGAATCCAAGAACACATTAGAAAAATTATCCATTATGACCAAGTAGGCTTCATCCCAGAGATGCAGGGCTGGTTCAACATACGAAAATCTATCAATGTAATCCATCATATAAATAAACTGAAAGAAAAAAACCATATGATCATTTCAATAGATGCTGAAAAAGCATTTGACAAAATTCAACATCCCTTTATGATAAAAGTCTTGGAGAGATTAGGGATACAAGGGTCGTACCTAAATATAATAAAAGCTATTTACACCAAGCCGACAGCTAACATCAAATTAAATGGAGAGATACTCAAAGCCATCCCACTGAAATCTGGAACAAGACAAGGCTGTCCACTCTCTCCATACCTCTTCAATATAGTGCTTGAAGTGTTAGTGATAGCAATAAGACAACACAAGGGGATCAAGGGGATTCGAATTGGCAAGGAAGAAGTTAAACTTTCGTTATTTGCAGATGATATGATAGTGTACATAAGCGACCCCAAAAACTCCACCAAAGAACTCCTACAGCTGATAAACACGTTTAGTAATGTGGCCGGATACAAGATCAACTCCAAAAAATCAGTTGCCCTCCTTTACACAAAGGATATGGAAACAGAGAGGGAAATCAGAGACGCATCACCTTTCACGATAGCCACAAACAGCATAAAATATCTTGGGGTAACTCTAACCAAGGAAGTGAAAGATTTATTTGACAAGAACTTTAAGGCATTGAAGAAAGAAATTGAAGAGGATACCAGAAAATGGAAGGACCTCCCTTGCTCTTGGATTGGGAGGATCAACATAGTAAAAATGGCAATTCTACCAAAAGCAATTTATAGATTCAATGCAATTCCCATCAAAATCCCATCAAAATTCTTCACAGATCTTGAGAGGACAATAATCAACTTTATATGGAAAAACAAAAAACCCAGGATAGCCAAAACAATCTTATACAATAAAGGAACTTCTGGAGGCATTACCATCCCTGACTTCAAACTCTATTACAGAGCTACAGTAATGAAAACAGTGTGGTACTGGCATAAAAACAGAGAACTCGATCAATGGAATCATACAGAAGACCCGGATTTTAACCCACAAACCTATAAACACCTCATTTTTGATAAAGGAGCTAAAAACATACATTGGAAGAAAGAAAGCATCTTCAACAAATGGTGCTGGCACAATTGGATTTCAACCTGTAGAAGAATGAAAATAGACCCATATCTATCACCATGCACAAAACTCAAGTCCAAATGGATCAAAGACCTCAATATCAATCTTAACACACTGAACCTGATAGAAGAGAAAGTGGGAAGTACCCTACAACAGTTGGGCACAGGAGATCGCTTCCTATGTTTAACCCCAGAAGCACAGACATTAAGGGAAACATTGAATAAATGGGACCTCCTGAAACTGAGAAGCTTCTGTAAAGCAAAGGACACTGTCACTAAGACAAAAAGGCAACCTACTGAATGGGAGAAGATCTTCACCAACCCAGCAACAGACAAAGGCCTGATCTCCAAAATATATAAAGAACTCAAGAAACTAAACTTTAAAACGCTAAATAACCCAATTAAAAATTGGGGCACTGAGCTGAACAGAGAATTCTCAACAGAAGAATTCCAAATGGCCAAAAGACACTTAAGGTCATGCTCAACCTCCTTAGCCATCAGGGAAATGCAAATCAAAACAACATTGAGATATCATCTTACGCCTGTCAGAATGGCTAAAATCAAAAACACCAATGATAGTCTTTGCTGGAGAGGTTGTGGAGGAAGGGGTACCCTCATCCATTGTTGGTGGGAATGCAAACTTGTGCAACCACTTTGGAAATCAGTGTGGCGGTTTCTCAGGAAAGTCGGGATCAACCTACCTCTGGACCCAGCAATACCACTCTTGGGAATATACCCAAGAGATACCCTATCACATGACAAAAGCATTTGTTCAACTATGTTCATAGCAGCCTTGTTTGTTATAGCCAGAACCTGGAAACAACCTAGATGTCCTTCAGTGGAAGAATGGATGAAGAAAGTGTGGAATATTTACATATTAGAGTACTACTCAGCAGTAAAAAACAATGACTTCTCGAATTTTGCATGCAAATGGATGGAAATAGAAAACACTATCCTGAGTGAGGTATCCCAGACCCAAAAAGAGGAACATGGGATGTACTCACTCATAATTGGTTTCTAGTCACAAATTATGGTCATTGAGTCTATATTCTGTGATACTAAAGAAGCTAAATAAGAAGGTGAACCCAATGAGGGCTGCTGAGAAGCCAAGGACAATGGCACAGGGTTTTGATCCTACTTCATGTTCTGGCTTGGTGGGAGCCTAGCCAGTTTGGATGTTCACCTTCCTAGACCAGGATTGAGGGGGGAGGACTTTGTACTTCCCACAGGGCAGGGAACCCTGACTGCACTTCGGTCTGGATAAGGACGGGGAGGGGGGGGGGGGGGGGGAGGAGTGTGAGGAGGGGGGGGGAAATGGGAGGCGGGGAGGAGGCAGAAATTTCTTTTTTTCCAATATAAAAAAACTAAAAAAAAAAGGATAGCTTACAAACTTTTGGTTGGATGTCAAATGGTTAAAGCTCTAGTGATAATATTCTTATGGGAGACCTTGAGCTGCTAGGTAAAATTCTTACAAAAAACAGTTTCCAATAGAGAGCTTAAAACAGCTGCCTAACAGGTACTCAAGCAGGTAAAGTATAAATCAACAGATAAAGTATACAATAATCAGCAAATACAGTATATTAATTATAATTCAGCTATGGCAAGTGTGTATATTAAATGTAAAACTTATTCTGCAACAGTTTTATAAAAATTGAGGCTTATGGCTAAATCTTATCAGTTTTTCTAGTTAAGATATTAAGCTCTTAATTTAAACCAGTAGCCTGTCTGATATAAAAGGACAGGATAGAATCTGGAAAATGGTTTAACAAAATTTTGACTATGATCAAGGTTTCTTATACTAAACAGTAGACTCATTGATAATTTTAAAATTGATTCCTGGATATTTGCCTTTGCTAAATTCAAAGGCCAAAAACAATGGTCTTTTCCCAGATCATTGCTACAATTTATGCACCTGTATTTTGCTAAAGTTATAGCAAAAAATCCCTTAAAGGATTTTATGCTAAATTTTTACAAATGGCTCTTCCAATGGAGGAACTGCATATATGGCTAATAATAATAAAAATTATGGAGCATAACAAGGCTCCTTCAAAGCAACTCATAAAAGTTGCCAGCAGATCCTGATGCAAACGGATCTGGCTTGTTGACACCAAGCTGACCTTTGCTAAGACAAGGTGAAAAAGCCCTCGCAATGCATCATGAAAAAACCCGACCTATATATATTTGGGGTCGAGGATGTGTTTGTGCTTTTTTCACAGAAAGAAAATGAAATCTGGACGTGATGTCGAGGCTGCAGACACAAAGGAGTTCCAGACTTCCAGAGGTGATTGAGGAGAGATCCTTGGTCTGGTCTTCCCTACCCCCAAGGAAAGGAGTGCCTGCTGACAAAACCAGCTACACCACTCTGCATGGTGTCATCCAGCCCCCAGAGTCCAGGGAGACCCGGCTGACATAAGGGCCAGGATGTGCTTCATGTACCTGAATCCAGCTCGCCTCACCCTGGCTACCCCACCTGTCCTGGAGCACAAATGCTAAACTGCTTCTGCAGCTTGAACTCTGGTCTGCTTTGGAGCTGAGTTGCAGACTAAACATCAGACTGCTTTAAACTTTGGGACACAGAACTCATTTTAATTAAAATATTAACCTCTCTTCACTTAAGAAGGGGGAAAATTGGGGGTTCCTGTTACTGTTGCCCAGAGGCTGGAATTGGTGGTATTTGATAACAACAATGTATGTCATTGTACTCCTACTGAATTTGAGCTAATGATATTTGTAACTGCTTATAGATAATGGGTGAAGTTTGGCACATGTTGTAAAGTGTTTGGTTTTAATGCATATGTTAAAAATTTTGGATTTTGATCCCTTTTACACTGCCCTAATTTTTTGGCAGGCAGCACACGTAACTTTATGTGGAGTAGGCACTTAGGAAGGTGGTCATACCATAGGCCAGACTAAAAGGTGAATGCTGGGTTGGGAAAAAGCCCTTTCTTCTTATCTGGAGATGGAGTTATTGGTGCCAAAATTATATCATTATATCTTTTGTTTGAGGAGCTCCTCACAGTCTTTTCATTAATGACAGACACAGGGGCCCAATGACGGGAGTTAGTGTGGATCCTCGCCTGAAGAGCACACCATACAGAGGTTGTAGAAACCGGCTCAACATGGCATGGTTCAGGTATGAGGGCGCTCTCCACATGGCCTAAGACAGGGTGCCCTGTGATCTGCTTACTTTAATCCTGCTAGATGCCTTTTATTTGAGGAGCTCCAAGGACGGGCGACTTATGGCAGGATAATCCCCCAACCTAAGGCAGGGCCCTGGGAACCCTAGGACGGGTAAGGGGGAAAGAAGAAAGGCCTGGTCCCCACTCGACCTAGGAGTCATCGGGCACCCCTCTGTTCCCAGGAGAGATGGATTGCTTCACCACTCGAGAGGAGGGTCTCTCCTTGTCTCAGTCCCTTCTCCTTTGCTCTGACACCATGGTTGACTCTGACTGGTGCTCTCCACATGATAGCTGCCTGCCTTTGTATGGGAGGTTCCAGGGGATCTGTTGGGAGCTGTTTCCCCCTAGAGATCATTGCAGGAACCATCGCCCTGGGGAGACTGTGGGGAACCCCACACCCATGGTTGTACTGGGAATGGTTCTGTTGCCCCACACCCAGTTGAAGCTGTTAATGGAGAAAAATAAAATAAATTAAAAAAAATAAAAATAAATTTCCATACTTTAGGCTTTTCTCGAGTGTGTGCACTACTCACTGGAAAGATAATATTATCCAGAAAAATAAGTTTAGGCAAAGCTCATTTAGCAAAGATCAAGTGGCATTATAGTATAGACAAAATGATGGACTTTGAGAAGAGAAATCAAAGTGGTCCTTATCAGAGTTTGTGATATCTTGCAACTCAAAATAATGTCCTTTTATTTAAGATTACTTTTCTGTACTGAACTTGCAAATTAAAACTATTGCTTTACCTCTTTGATTTTCCCTAGCAATTTATAGCTCACACCTAAGCATCACACGAATCTAGATGGAATTGAAGCATGTGAAAAATTTGATGAGAATTCTAAAACCAAAACCAAACAAAGATGGGCTCATTTGTAGTCACAGACCAAAATAAAAAAAATCACTTAGTGTAGGTCCATATTTCTGTATGGCACAAAAGCCATAGGCCCAGTCTGAGCTGATCACCTAGCTCTGCAGACATGCTGTCTCTGCCTAGCAAGGATGTACTTGTTAGAAATGTAGATCTCCTGAGGAGAGGTGTTGACTGAAACTGGTCAGGATGTTTGGTGCTTCCTTCCTTTGTAATTTGGAGGATGTCTTATAGAGATGCTAATTCATGGCCTACCTGACTACTAGATGCAGTCCTGACCTGAGCCCAGGCACCTGGTTGCCTAGGAGACAGCCTAATGTGTTCCGGCTCAATTGATGTGATGATATATAAGGTGTTTTAAGAATAAACGAGGGATCTTGGGAGAGAGATCTTGCCCTTCCATGATGACCCTGTAAGCTGTGTCGGTTTTATTCCTCGCGACTCCGTTCCAGCCCAGTTAGGGAATCTGTGTTGGACCCACATGGGCTCCGATAACTTAGCAAACCTGCTGTAAACACACTTCTACAAGAACAAGATATAAAAGAGGGAAGTGATGAAATTTAAAGTTTGAAGTCAACAGTAATGTGGCTATGACAGATACTGATATCATAGAAATCTAGCTACATACTACACAAAACTACCCTACTGATTTTACAAATAAGCTTTAAAATTAAATATATGCTGTTGATTACTAGAGTTTTATAGTAAGTTTCTAAAGTAGATAGCTTGATTCCTTTCATTTTATCATCCTTAAGAAATTATTCAGCTACTCTTGGTTCTTTGCACTTCTATAGAAAAATTTAAAACCACTTAAAATTTATTTTAAAACTTAGAATTTTATTGGCACTGAAATCAATGCATAGATATTTTGATTTTTAGTTCAAAGCACTGTTTTCCAATTCTTGAACGTGTAATAACTCTTCATTCAATTTGATGGCTTTTCTTTTCTTTTTGCAGTGTTTTATAGTAGAATGAATTCTCAAAACAGCTTCATTGATATCCTTAACCAATAACAAAACTGTTCAAAAATTTTGGTAGGAAATAAACAATGTTTTCAATAAATTCTGCTTGAAACAATAGTTAGCTGTACTATGCAATAAGAGGATCCTTATTTATCGTCTCATACAGAGGCAAATATTAAAGAAAAGTAGATCATAGACTTAATGTAAGAAGAATTACTGATTTCTTAGAAAATCATACCAAAACATTTGGATGGCAGTGGCTAGGCAAGAGATGTTTAATAAATAAATTCATTAGTTAGTTCATTAAATTAAATAATTAAATAATTGTTAAATATATTTCATTAAAGCATGGAAATTGATACGGTGAGAAAACAACTAAGAAAAGGAAATATCAAGCTGCCAATCAAGAGAAAGTTTTCCTGAAGGTGTCTAGCCAAAGACGTAAAATACATAAAAAAATGTGATAAATCGAAAGTTGAAACAAAAATTAAAATTAAAACCCAAAGTGAAATCATAGCACATACTGACAAACGATTAGTAATACCAGTTAGTACCAGCAGGTGGCAGATGACCAATTCATGCATAACCTATGACAGATGGTGAGGTCACCAGAAAACTGCCATCTGGAAACTGGGTGACATCCAGACCCAGGCTGCTGCCAAGGGCCGTGGCCCTACTGCAGTCAGGATCTGTGTTGATATCCATGGCTCCTGTCTCCAGGAGCGTCATGTGGATTACTGGAGTCTGGGCTGCCACCTGGGGCTGTATTTGTGTGGGAGGGCCATACTGCCACTGGGGTCATGCTGATCTGGGTGGCCTGTGCTGCCACCTGGGGCCCTGGTGACATACATACCTAGGCTGCTCCTGAGGTTCATGTCTAGGTCGGTGGTCCTGCCACAGTCGCAGTCTGTGTTGAAGTCTGTGGCACACATTGCCACAAGGGACCGTATGGAGGTCCTGTGTCCTTGAAGGAGTCTGGGAGCCTATGCTGCAGACAGAGCCATACATATCTGAGTGGCCTGTGCCTCCACTTGGCGACATCCAGACCCGGGATGCTGCCAAGAGCCATGTCTGGGTGAGTGGTCCTATTATAGCCATGGTTTGTGTTGGAGTCCAAGGCCTATGTTGCCACCAAGGGCCATGTGGATGCCCAGAGTCAGGTTGCCACCTGAGTCCATGTTTGTATCCAAGGGACAAGCTACATCCAGGGCAATGCAGACCTGCTTATCCTACAATGCTGCCAGATGCCATGGTAATATCGGGGCCAGAGCTGCAGCCAAGGGCCATGTCTGGGTTCATGTCCCTACTAAAGTCAGGGTCAGTGTTGCTGTCTATGGTTCCTGTTACCACTGGAGACCTATGGATGCCCAAGATCTAGGGCTAAATTAGTGTCTGAGGACCACACTGCTACTAGGCTCTGCCCATCTGAGTGACCTGCATGGCCACATGGGGCAATGGTGGCATCCAGATCCAGGCTGCTGCTGAGAAACATGCCTGGGTCCATGGTCCCACCACAAACGGTGTTTGCTTTGCCACCAAAGGTTACAGGGAACTCTGAGGTGGAGGCCACAATGCGTGGTCTTGCCGGTGTCTGGGAGCTATGCCACCACCAGAGCCATGATGATTTGTGTGGCCTGGCTTCCACCTGGAGCCAGGATGTCCTCCAGGCCCAAGCTGCTGCCAAGGGCCATGTCTGGGTCTGTGGTCCTGCTACAACTGGGATCTGTGCTGATGGTGGTGACCCCATTTTCCTCATCGGGTCATGGGAACCACTCAGTGATGGAACCAGAGGGCCATACTGAACAGGCCCTGCCCTTCGCTGACCTTGGTCCTGGGAAAGCTTCTTCTGCCATTGTTGGACACTACAGCAAGAGTGCCTGCCCCAGTCCTTAGGGAATAGCTGACCCCATTCACTAGGGAGACATGGCCTCACCCACTCCACAGGCAGGGGAGAGCTGATCCTGATGGCATAGTCAGAGGGGAGCTGGCTCTGCCCTTCACCTAAGGCCCCAGTGGCCTGGACTGACCAACTCAACTACCACCCTGGCCCACACTGGGCCTAGAGTTGGCCCATCCTAATGTCTACCTTCTCTAGGACCTGCTGTGAGTCAACAACCATAAACTCCCCATCAGTTGGGGCAGTTGCAGGATCCTGTGATGATGGTGTACCAGAAACCAGAGGCTTTAAAACAAACCAGTGACTCATTGCAATGAACATTTGCAAGTAAAGCTGACTGGACAAAAGGGTAGACTGTGTGACACACATGGCTCCCAGTGGCACCAGGAAGAGGGTTATTTTGCTGTTGCTCCTTTGTTTTTGTTATTTGGGGGGTTGTTTTGTTTTTCTCTGTGTTTGTTTGTCTCCTTAATTTTGGTTTGGTTTTGTTCTTTTTAATTTTTATTTGGAAGGCTGCTGCAGGAGGAAGGATATGGAGAGATTGGAGGTAAGCAGAATTTGGGTACGTGCTGTGAAATTACCAAAGATAAAATAAATAAATTAGGTTGAAAACTTTTCAAAAAAAGAAAAAAGAAAGAAAAGGAAACACCACATCGGTATTTGAAAGTAAACTTCTATTTGTCATGTTATCCTGATACGTGTCTACAGATGAGGATGAAAATATGTGTCTATTAATCATACAGTTACAAATATTCATAATAAAATTAACAAGAACAATAGAATGAATCACTTCCAATACCTAGCAACCAACTGTTAAAAAGATACTACATCACAGCCAGTTTTGTGTTTTATAGAGCAGTACTAGCTAATGAAGGGTCTCAAGGGTAAAGGCATCGGCTGTGATGTGAAGGATCTGAGTTCAGTCATGAATGCACATGGTCAGAAGAGAGAACTGATGCTGCTAGTTGTCCTCCGACTTCCACACACGTGCAATGCCATGTGTGTCCGTGGACATGCACAACAGAAATAGATAAATAGATATGCAATTAGAAATGTTAAGCACTCGCTAAGTGGAATAGGATCAGGTTTCCAGATCATCCTCCCTGATAGACCCTAGGGATAGCTACACATTCAACAACAAAAGCCTAGCCTCGCTCTATTTCCTAGACAGGAGAAATCCAACTTACTTGAAAGATTAATCCATCCAAGATTTTTCTTTTGAGAATTGGTACAAAGCTATGTTTGTTGATGTTCTATTCACAATAGCTAGGGAGCAGAAACAACATAAATACCTTTCAACCGAAAGATGGATTTTGAAAATGTAGTACATATACGTTACGTAATGCTATTTAACTCTAAAAAAAAAAATGAAATCATAAAATTGTAGGCAAATTCCATGTGGAACTAGGTTACTGGATGAGGTAACCTAGACTCAGAAAGACTAATTTCATATGTCTTCTCTCCTCAGAGGCTCCTAGATATAAATACTCAAATGTGAGAAATATCCTTGGGTAACAGCAGAAACTAGGATGGTAAAATAAGACTGTTGATAGGAAATGGAGTTTGTAGAACAGTAGAAAGGAGTATAGTGAAACAAAAGTCATCTAATCAGGTAAATGGGGAAAGGAACTCTTGATGAAGAGAGAAGGAAGTACACGCAGAAGAAGTTGGAAGGAGAAAAACAATAGTAAGGATGTCTGGAAAAGTCACAAGGCATCATATTACTAAGAAGACACCTATAATACACATAGTTATTTGTATAAATATACATATACAGTTTCAGCCAACTTTTCGCATCTGGGCAGACAATGTTCCCTCCAAAGTCAAAGACCACCTAACGGAATCTCTAACACTAAGCATGAGAAGCCCTTTTATGATTTGCTGATCAAGGTTGTCAAAAGACTCTCAAAACATGCCATCTGTCGCTTTTAGTTGCCCCTCGGAGGTAGAAGACAAATCCCTGTTGCTGAACACCACGCACTTAGGAAACAGGGCCCAAGGAGCCTGACCTTGGACTAACCCAAATACCCTTTACCTGACAACTAGATTTCATGGTATCAGAAGACATCATGCAAGCTTCCAAAGGTACAAGGCAACCAACAGTCCTACCCAGTGGTGATTCCTATGAACCACATCAACAGTCATGTGCAATAACCCTAAGGGTGCAGTAACCAACAGCTCTCTAGTTGGACTTTTCAATAATAGGAAAACCATGAATGGTACTAGAAATCTAGCTAATGACTCTCAGGGCTAGTGAAGGCATGGTTATTTGAGGAGAACAACAACCACTACATTCTTAATGAGATCCTCCAAAAATTAAGTGGTGGTTAAGTTCCAAAATTACTGCCTGGTATATTTGCAAACAATTTCTTAGTATTCAATAGGTTTTTTTTGTCTTGTTCTGTTTTTCAAAGTTCACATTAGGAGCTCTGGCCAGAATATGAGAAGGTGCATCATTTCAGCACCTGGTACCCAAAAAAGCAGTCTTATAGTAGTGCTGTCTGCATCACAATGTCATCTCAACTAGGTAGAGTTGTTGCTGTGGGGCCCCATCTTCTTCCTGGAAAATTTAAAGATTATTGCAGGAATAGGCTCTGTAGGAGAATCTATGTTCATCGTGAAAACTTAAACATCATTTATATAAACATACATTCAATGAAGAATATGATATAGACAAAATAAACATGGAGAAAGCAAAATTTTTCCTAAAGTCTTTCTTCTGTAGCATACCAGATGGCTCCTGATATGAGACAGAAACTCTGAATGTTCCTTTTAACAACAAGCTTGGATTTAGAGTACAGAACCATTGTTGAACTACAGAACCAGCTGAATATATTAGTGTGTGTGTTTGTGTGTGTGTAAATGTAAGTGTAACCCATACCTAGATTCATAAACCATATTCTGTTTTCTAGATGTTCCTTAGTGGATAGTTATTTTTTTTCTTCTGTCAGCATTCAAATATCCAGGCTTTCTTGAATTTTTGATGATGTGTATTTTCCTGTAAAGACAAGAGCAGAACCCTGCCCCAATTCTATATGGCTTTCTGTACCACCTGTATGGTTGTCACCATTGTGGATGAGCTGTCATTTCTCTGTTTCAATAGCTTTCTCCTTTTCAAAGCAAATCTTTAGTAATTTTGATGGTAGTCATAATTTTTCTTTTTCTGTGGAAACAAGACTGAAACCCCTTCCCCAACATAGTACATCTCCTGGTTTCCATTGTGAAGTCAACATATCCTTGAAATATACTGGTTGATTCAATTCAGGTTTTTCCATTATCCATTGTAGCGAGCTGCGCGGTGTCACACCTGATGGAGATGTATACTCCTGAGATGGCTAAAGTCTGACCTATGCTATGATCACACAATGATTATCAGCTGCCTGCATATGCATGAACCTATGGGCAGTGCCCACCTGGCAGTTCGGAGTTGGCGGCCCATGCCTACTTAAGGGCTGGGAGAGGTTTGCCCGAGGAGAGAGAGGAAAGAAAGAGAGAGGAAGGAAATAGAGAGGGGAGAGAGAAAGAAAGTTAATAAAGTCCTGGAATAAACTGTCAGCAGGAAGAACTCCGGTGGTGGCATCATCCTTGCAGGACGAGGGCTGGACGTGACAAGTGGTGGCCCGTATGGGGACAAGCATAAGAGGAACCTCCAAACCTCTCTCTGTGGAGCCCAGAACTTGCTTCAGTCAGGGGGTGCACCAGAAAATCCTCAAGGTAAAGATTTGGGATCCTCGACAAAAAGCGGGTTTTCCGCTCTCGCCAGTAGAAGAAGGGAGAGTGGGGGTAATAGGGCTGCGACTATAGTGGATGGTTTAAAGTGAGGGCCACGACCAAAGTGGATGGTTTAAAAAAAAATAAAAGGAAAAATGGGATTTTAGAATGGGCGCTTCAACATCACACCCGATTTTTCTGGCTCTTAACGAGCTGTTACGGAGCACTTTGGAGAGGTTTTTGGCTAAATGTGACACAATTGCTTCTTGGTTTGCCATCTCTGGCAATCTTAATGTGTCATCCTGGGATAAGCCTGGTTGAGATCTGAATTTTGCCACTGAACAAGGTATGCTAAGGAAGGGAGTTATATTCATGTGGTTTGAATTACCAAGACCTCCTGAGTTTGCAGTGGAGTGTGAGCAGCTGCGGCTCCAAGGCCAAGCAGCACTGAGGGTCTGCAAAGCTTCAAACACCTTGAGGATCAACAAGGTCAGAATGCTAGGCCCCTCCCAGCGTGGGCCTCAGGGCCTAGAAGTGCAGTGCCACCACTAGGCCTGAATCTCTGTCCTAGCCTGGGGCAAGAGGGCAAGATGGGATCCGCCCCACCCTGATGGGGCTGGGCCAGCCACTCCTAGCCTGCCAGGCCTCCACCTTCTAGCTAGCTACATATAACAAAACAGTTATCAAGTAAAAATTACAATAATCTTTATCATAACTAAGGAAAACTATAACTATAACTAACTATTCTTAACTCCATCAAAGACTCCAGAAAGATACAATATTACCTAAGCAAACAAGAAATAAGCAACTTTCAAACTCTAGAAATGACAGAGACATCTTGCTGCCTTGACAGTCACCCAAAGTTTGTCTGTACCATTGGGGCATCCATCTTCGGCCTACAGGCCCATAGTATCCAAAGACATTTCCATGAAGCAGGAAATTTCAAAGTCAGTTCAGCCACTATTTGTTGTGTCCTGCAGAATGTCTTGCAGACTCCTTCATGAATCAGGAACCCCAAAAGATCATCTCACCTTTAGGCAAGTTCAACAGTCCTCTCTCTGCAGGTTCTCTGTGTCCAGTTTATGCAATAGTCCAGGCAAGAGCAGTTTCTTGCCCAAATGGCTGTCAAACTCCATAAGGATCCTCTTTGATGCCCATCTTCCTCTTGAAGTAGATTGGTACTGCCAGGAGCAGAGTGTCTCATTGTCATGAAAAGTCCTAAGTTATTAAAACATTAAATAGCATATTCTGTAGTCTTTAAAAGATATGAAGAATGCCAATCTAACTGAAATATATATCTATATATCTAGAAAATCTAACTAACATGACTACAAACTTGACTATTAATGATTATTCATTAGCAATCTATATACATTACATTTTTACATGAACTACACAATCACAATACCTTAATCAATATCAGAAATACATATACATATAACAAAATTGACCTTAAATCTCTATCAATAAAGTAGAATCTATACTAATGCAAATTATTCATATCTATATCATATCCCCTTTTAAATGTAAAAGAATGTTTATAAACCATATTTGGGGACATGGGTGCAGTTTTTTCTCTGCAAACTGCTTCCTGATGAATGGGGGAGTCATTAATTACGTCTTTCATGGTATAACCTGTGTGCTAGTTTCATCTCAGTTGGCAGTTGAGTGAAGCAATTTTCTGAAGATGTTTTACAGCAACCATTCAGGAGGGTGTGGTCCATCATACCATATCAGAATAGAAGAAATGAACAGGGTCTCATCCTCTGTGAAAACAAAAGAAGAAACTCCTTTCCAAAGCATCATGTCCTTAGATCCAAATTTCAAAGTCAAGGCATTTACAAAATATCTATGTTGGATTAGTTCAGCAGCATTTATAAACAAATATCTTTTAGCAGCTGTTACTCCTTCCTCAGCATTCAAACAATTCAAAGAGAGCATAATAGCATACAGTATCAAGATTCTCTTTGTATTTTCCATCTTTGTACAGCTTTATTTTAACTCTATTTTGTTTATTTTTACTTTTAACTTTCTGCTTTTTGAGACAGGTTCTCTATATCTTTGACCTGGAATAACTCTATAGACCAGGCTGTCCTTGAACTCTCAGAGATCTGCCTGTCTCTGCCTCCCAGGCATTGGGAATAAAGGTGTATGCTACTACACCTTGAATTCACAGAGATCTGTTTGTCTCTGCCTTCTAGGCACTGGGATTAAAGGCCTGTGCTACCACACCTTGAAGTCACAGAGGTCAATCTCCCTCTGCCTCCCAAGTGTTGGGATTAAAGGTGTGTACTATGACACCTAACTACTCTCTTTCTTCCTTATTTTTGTTTTTTACTTTTAAGAACTTTTAACTTTTAGCTTGCATATATTTTTAACACACTGTAAACCATTTAGAAATTTTCTTTATCTTTGAATTTCTCTTTACTGTATATCTCTCTTTTTCTGACCACATGAGTCTTTAATTTACCAAGCAATATCAGTAGGACTAAAGCCATGGCTTTGACGGCTGGATCCCGTCCATTCCTTAGCATTCCAGCCTCATGGCTGAGGTACTGGCTGTAGCCATGTTTACTGCCACAATTCTATGGCATTTCAAGGTCCCTGCCAGCAAGCGAGCTTCCGCAGCCTGTGCTTGCAAACCGCATGAACTGCCTGTGTAAAAGAGTTAGAGTTTGCCCAGGCAGGACAGCCCAGAAAGCCAGCATTTTTAAACGGTGCAGCTTTTTTCCTGCTACGGCTGAAAACCGAAAAGCATGCGTTCAGCTTTTTGTCAACACCGTTTAAGTGTTTTGTGGTAGGACCTCTTAATGAGCTGCAGGGTTTTGCAGCTAAAGCTGAGTCAGGAAGCCTCTCTTAGATGAGAGTGTTTGCTTGCCTCTAGCAAGCAGAATAGACCCGAGAGAGTGCTGCTGTTGGATTCTAGCTTCCAAACACCGAGGAGGAGTCGCCCCCAGAGACCACCTCACACACCACAGCCGATGCAAAAGCATGAGGATTTTATTAATTCTGTCATGACAGGGTCCCCCAGCATTTGGGAAGCCGAGGGACCTCGAATAGCGGGTACAGTCTACTTTTAAAGGGGCCACAGAAGCAAGGGGGGTTGTTTTTTGACTATTCTGATTGGCTTATTTGAAAGGGCTATTACCAATAATTGACTGGAGCGCTGTTGCCAGATCAGATGAGGTAAGAGGTCATTTTGACACCGTTTCCCAGGGGACCGAACCAAAACATACGTATATGGGTAATTGTTCAGGAACTGAGTATGTGCGAGTGTAGCTGTTAGGTCCTTGGTTCCCAGGGGAGGAGGGGAAGCACTATGGCACAGAGGCTGAGAGGATTCAGAATTGTCAAAAATGGCTTCAGGATTGTCTTAAAGTCTTACATTCCCTCCTCTTATTTGGTCAAATATCTCAATCTTGAGATATTAGTAAATTTTGGAGGACCAATTGGATCTGTACACAGAGATTAACAAACCAGTGTTGTAGGCCCATCATAGATCAATAGAAGGCACCAGGTCTGTTGTCCTGGGACTTGGGAGAGTTAGGTTTATCCCCAATTACAGGACGTATGAGAGGTGATATTGTTGAAACTGCTAGATGAGGTTATTTCCTCATAATTGGGAGGTCCTGCTGACAAGCATAGCCAAGATTGTGTCAAGCTGGGGTCAGTACTATTTAGCAAAGAAAAGGCTCCCACTAACAGATTAAACAGTCGCTGGCCTGTATTAGAGCTTGCCAGCAGTGAAGCAGGGGTTGCAGAAGGGTTTTTAGGACTAGGAGTGGAGCCCAGGGCCCTGGCAAGGGGGGCTACCTCAGCAGGGGCTAGCTGGCCCTGGTCAGGTAATACCAGGTTGGGCCCTAGTACTATGGTCATTGGAGATGTTATAACAACTCACAGGGTGAACAGAATCCCTATGTCTTTTCTTCCTGGATCATACAACCATAAACCCCAAGTATTGCCTGTTAACCAGTTAGGTTTTTTTTTTTTTTTTATGAAAGTGATTGTGATTTCAGATTTTTTTTTTTTTGGTGTGGTATGGGTGAAAGAGACTAAGTCCTTTTTGTTAACCCTCAACCAGGAGACATTGACATTGGTTTTACATTCCCAGGCAGCACAATAAAATACTTTACCCCCCCAATACTGCTTTTCCCCCTAGACAAATATATCATTCAGAATATTTGCATACAGGATAAAAGTTTTCAGGGGCTTGCTCAGTATCCTCCCAAGAGTAATTTGCTAAAACACACGGGTCAAAAGTTAGCTGGGGAAACCAGGCATCCAGGGGATGAACTGCAGTGGCTAGCCTTAAGGCTGGCCCAGTCTCAAAGTTAGTCAGGGTCCAGGTTAAGTCCTGAGGTATAAACATCAGGGCAAAAATCAGCAAGCCTGGCAGAGTCAGGCCTCCTTGAGAGGATTTTGGGTACGCTGAAGTTTTCATTTCGATGGTCCTGGGTTGTCCTGTGAAGGTGAAGGCTTGACATGAGATGCATGGATCCAGTCTGTAATACCTTTGAGGGCAGTAGGTGTAGGGTCCCTTTCAGCGAGGTTCAAAGTTCTGGGACAGGTGTCTCCGAACGTACACAGAATCGCCAACCTGGAATGGGTGTGAGATTTCCGGGTGCCCGGGCTGGTGTTGGGAGGTGCCGGCAGAGAAGCAAGCAGGGAGAGTAGCTTAGTCCAGCGGGCAGCAGTAGGGATAGCTAGGGCTCCTTTAGGGAGAGTCTAGTCTGGCCGGCAGCAGCAGGCTCTGGTCAGATAAATACCATTTTATACCCCAAGTCCTTCCTGACACCCATGGAGACAGTTTCGCTGCTCACCCCTGGGAGACAAGTGGGGGAGATGTCACAGGTCCTTGTGCTCCACATGGAGCATTGTTTTGGGAAAGTATTTGTGTTTTGGACCCCCATGTTCAAATATTTTTTCCAGGGGAAAATCTGCCAGCCTCCAGGGGCAGCTGTGGGGGATATGCATCTCGGATATCCCAGGAGGCTAGCCCTGCTACTAGTTGACAAGAATCAGTGATGAGGGCAGGGGTATCAAAGCAAGGGCTTGAGGAGGCATGGATTGCAGGTATGAGTGGGCAGCTGCTGTTCTGGCTGTGGGGTGCTACAGCTTTTTTCATGTCCCTCCGGATATACCCCAGGCGTCAATTCTGGAACGAATGCGAGATTTCCAGGTGTCAGGGTGGCCAGGGGTCTATATGCCTGGGCTCGGAGGTCTGGAGAGCCTTCAGCTGCGCCTGAAGATTGGGTTTGTGAGCAACTGGGTTACAGGGGCCTTAGGAAACCAAGGGGGGAGGTCCCCCATATTGGATCTCATAGGGGGTTAGTCCAAGCTGAGAAGGGGTGTTTCGCACACAGAACAGGGCTAGGGGAAGGAGTTGTACCCAGTCTCTACTGCCAGACTCCAAAGACTAATTTGGTAAGGATCTTTATTTATCCGTTTTACCTGTCCTGAACTCTGGGGTCTGTATGCACAATGTAATTTTCCCAGTCTTACCCATGTCCTGACTTTTTTGGGCAACAAGGCAGTTTTACCATCAACCTTGATTACCTTGGGCAGGCCAAACCTCAAGAAGATTTCTTCTTTGATCTTCTTAGTCCTGGTAAGAAAAAGTTTCTCTGTCATCCGGCCGATGTCACTTTAAGTAGGCTGCTCAGGTCATTCACCATTGCTGCCCTGCCTTCTTCAGCAAATCTTACCAGCACACGCCAACAAAACTGGCTCTGCTTGGGCATTGCTGAACCCCAAGCTTTCCATAGTTGTGGTCTGGGAGCTGGGGGCAGTTGTTCTCTGTGAAACTTGCAAGCAGCTTGGGAACGCTGTTTGGAATTGGGCTCAGGCATCTTCCAGCCCCTCCTCGCTTTAGTCAGTCGCTACCTGCCGGGGCAGGTGGCTGTAAGCAGAGTTCTCAGGCTTGGGCTGTGACCAAGGCAGCAGGAAGGAGGATTCAGCTGGCAGTGGCTGCAAAGCCTTCCTCAGCAAGGTGGACATGGCAAAGACAGAGAGCAGCCTGCTATTTTTTTACAGCCCTGGAGAACAGTAGGGGAAGTCAAAGTCTTTAACAGGTCTTTTTCTAATAAAAGTGTGGGACACTCAGGAATAATCAGCAGTTCTTGTGTCCATGGTCAAATGTTATAGACATAGCAGAGGGGAACCCCTTCTCTTTTTTCTCCGTACACCCCAAAATCGAACACTTGGGTGCACAGCGTAAGCAAGGGGGGGAATTTTAGTACTATCACTGTGGCTGCTGTGTTGGCCTCTCAGGTGAGCAGAGCACCATTTCAGTAGCCGGCTGTACTCGGCGCCGTTCTCTGACCTGCTTCTACTCAGCAGCTGCTTTGGGAAGTGTCTTGAGCCCAAAGTCCTGTAGGGCCATTTTTCCTCACTGAAGTCCGCATTTGGCCACTCAGGGGCTGCTCTGTCTGAGGTGCGCGGTCTCTGCAGATGTCGTCTTTTGTTGCCTCCCTATCTGTCTAATTTTTTTTCTTTATTAAGTCCTGGAGGGAGCATTTCTGCAGTCCCACCATTCTCTGCAACTTGCTGTCTGATGCTGACTAGCCTATAAAAGACATCATTACATTGGCTTGGCGATCTGCTGCCATGGGATCAAAATGGGTGTACATCCTGTACCCCTCCAACAGTCTTTCTAAAAATCCTGCAGGAGTACTATCAAACCTTTGTACTATTGCTCTTACCTTAGCCAAACTAGTAAATTAGTGGAGTGCTTTGCAACCCCCCCCTTTTTTTTTGACCCGCCAACTGGACTCTGGCAATAAAGACGGAGCGGCTCCCTACCAGCTGGAGTATTGAAGTCCCATCCTCTATCTTGTCCGGTGATTGGGTTGGCCTGCTCTCAGCTCCTGGGACATTCTTTTTTCCTCTGTAGTTAGGAGCACCTGTAAGAGCTGTTGGCAATCATCCCAAGTGGGCTGATGAATAACCAGAACAGATTCTATAAGCCTGGTCACAGCCTGAGAGTCCCAAGAGAAGGAAGGGTTACAAGTAAAGATTAGAGGCAGAAAAAGGCAGTATTGTAATTGGCCTGTTACTGAGCGAAGGAGAAATGCTTGGGAAGTCACTTTCATCCTTCCCCTGTCCCAGCGTAGATGCTGAATACTGAAGTTTTCAGGGCTAGGGCCTGACCAATGGGGCTCCTCAGGAACGAAGTGCTTCCTCCAGGGGAGGAGGAGGGAGAAGTCTGTCATGCTCGGCTGGATATCAGGAATAACCAGAGGTGCCTGGATTCTTGGTTTCTTTCACTCCTGTACAGGAAAGAGAAAAGACAAAGGGCTTGGGGAGGGGCAGCCATCACCTCCTCCAGCAGTGGGGCTGCTTTTGGAATCAGGAAAACTGATGATGGCCAGGGGGCCGGTGCCAGGTTCTGAATTCCTGCAGGTGGATTTTAACAAAGACAAACCGACATACAAAAACAAAAAATACAAAGAGACAGACATAAACTCAAAACCAGAAGCTGGTGCTCTCACCACCACTCTGGTGTAGAACTGAAAATACACAAGAACAAAAAGACAGACATAGACTCAATCAGAAGCCGCGCGGCAACACACTGATTCGAACCTGGAAGGGAGTGGGCAATAAGGGCCACACTCCCTAGAAACTAAGATGACCTAGTCACAAATTGCCAGTGAAGCGTCCTCCATGACTGGGCCAGGGAGTGTTCCCGGACACGTCTGTCCCACTGCCTGGTCCCTTTCAAATACTAGCCCTGCGCAGGTACAATTCTCAGATTACTAATTCACAATTACACAGAAACAGAAACACAATATACAAACAGACAGACATAAAAAATGAGCTCATTTCTTTATACCTCCAACTGGGTCTAGAGTGTGACTGGGAGTGACTTGATTCCCGGTCAGGGAACCAAATGTTGAACTCTAGCGTCCAAACACCAAGGAGGAGTCGCCCCCAGAGACCACCTCACACACCACAGCCGATGCAAAAGCATGAGGATTTTATTAATTCTGTCATGACAGGGTCCCCCCGCATTCGGGAAGCCGAGGGACCTCGAATAGCGGGTACAGTCTACTTTTAAAGGGGCCACAGAAGCAAGGGGGGTTGTTCTTTGACTATTCTGACTGGCTTATTTGAAAGGGCTATTACCAATAATTGACTGGAGCGCTTTTGCCAGATCAGATGAGGTAAGAGGTCATTTTGACACCGTTTCCCAGGGGACCGAACCAAAACATACGTATATGGGTAATTGTTCAGGAACTGAGTACGTGCGAGTGTAGCTGTTAGGTCCTTGGTTCCCAGGGGGGGGAGGGGAAGCACTATGGCACAGAGGCTGAGAGGATTCAGAATTGTCAAAAATGGCTTCAGGATTGTCTTAAAGTCTTACACTGCTACCAAAAAACCATGTACAACGCTGTCATTTTGTTCTAGAATTACTTCTCAAGCTGTCTCAGGCTTTCAGTGGATTCAGTTGTCCACATGTCTGGGCGCCATTCTGTTGAAATAGGAGCAGCAGGGCTGCGTCCCCTGCACCCCGGCCGCCCACACGGCTAGCTTTACCTGAAATAATTACACGGAAACTGTATTCTTTTAAACACTGCTTGGCCCACTAGCTCTAGCCCTTACTGGCTAATTCTCACATATTAATTTAGCCCATTTCTAATAATGTGTGTAAGCACCCCAAAGTGCGCTTACCGTGAAGATGCTAGCCTACGTCCATCCTGGGTCAGAGCTTCATCACGTGTGTCTCTGAGAGGAGCTATGGAGTCTGTCTGAGGAGTCTTACCTCACTTCCTCTTCCTCCCAGCATTCTGTTCTGTTTACTCCTCCCACCTATGTTTTAACCTATGGGGGCCAAGCAGTTTCTTTATTATAATTAACCAATAACCTTCCTCCATCTGGTGGCATCACAATCCAATGCCTCTCTGCTGCTGTTGTTCTTTTCTCATTAGTGTTAAGAAAATTCAAGGTTAGTAAAGCCTTATGCAATCATTTATGGGGATATTTTTCATCAGCATATCCTTTATAATATGATTTGACCTTTCTATAACTGCCTAACCTGTAGGATTATTTGGTACACCTGTAATGTGCCTTATATTATAATAAGCAAAAAAAAAAGTTTCATTTTCTTAGATACATATGCTGGACCATTGTCTGTCTTTATTTGTGCAGGTATACCCATATTGGCCATAGCTTCCAATAAATGTGTGATTACTGAATCAGCCTTTTCTGAGCACAAGGAAGTTGCCCATTGAAAACCCAAATACATGCCTATGGTGTGGTGTACATATTTTAATTTATCAAATTCCATAAAATGGAACATATCAATATGTCAGATTTCATTCCTTTGAGTACCCAGTGGGTGACTCCCTGTAGGCAACAGTGTTTGATTATAGAAAGAGCAAGTAGAACACCTCTTTATATTCTCCTTAGCTTGTTGTCATGTAATACAAAACTATTTCTTTAAACCTTTGCTATTGATGTTTTTTATAAAATTCAGAGCCCAGCAACACAATTCCAATCAATAATTGATCACTTTCTGCATTCCCTTGTGCTAGAGGACCTGGCAGACCCATATGGGATTGGATGTGTGTTATGTATATAGGACAAAGCCTATTCCTGATTATGTCTTGCACCTGGATAAATAATGAAGTCAATTCTGTATCATCTGGTATAAATTTCAGCAGTTTCAATATGCAAGATAATTCTTTCTACATATTGCGAATCAGTTGTAGTTATAAGGGACAGCAGGCTGCATTCCCACCGCACAGTTCCCAGCTGCTTATACCCCTAAAATAACAACACATAAATTGTATTCATTTAAATACTGGCTGGCCCATTATATCTAGCCTCTTCGTGGCTAACTCTCACATCTTGACTAACCCATATCTAATAATCTATATGCCACCATGAGGTTGTGGCTTACCAGCATGAGTCTAACCAGCATCCATCTTGGGAAGGGGAATCATGGTGTCTGTCTCATTGTCTTCTTTCCAGCATTCTGTTCTGTCTACTCTGACCACCTAATTTTCTGCTCAATTAAAAGGCTAAGGCAGTCTCTTTATTAACCAATGAAAGTAACACATAGACCAGATGACCCTCTTAAATCAATCAGTAACTATATTGAGAGGTTCTTTAAAATCCCTTAGTACTATAAGAATAGCATATAGTTCTGCCTTACAGACAGAATTATAAGGAATTTCTTTCACCTTACTTAATTCTTCTCATTTGTAATCTGCCTTTCCTCGTTTATTTGAGTCAGGATAAAATATATGGGCTCTAGTTATGGGTGCATAAGATACAATTTGGGGAAGAATCCAAGAAGTTCTCTTTATAAGTTTAAGTCAATCGCTTTTGGGATAATTGATATTAATTTCTTCCAAAAAATTACCCTAAGCCCTTTGCCAGGGTTCACTGTCTTCCCATAACTTTTTTATTTCATCAACAGTAAAAGGTACCATAATCTCTGCTGGGTCTATACCTGCTAATTAATGAAGTCTCAATTTACCTTTTATAATTAATTCAGAGACTTTCCACATATGTTTTTATTTTTTTACTTGGCTTTTGTGGTAAAAAAGATCCATTCTAAGATAAATTCATCCCTCTGCATTAAAATTCCTGTAGTAGAAATTCTAGAAGGCAATATGACTAGAATACCAATTAAGATTTGGATTCACCCTATCCACATGTGTGATGTGGGAGTGTCATATCAATCTGTTGATTTAATTGGATAAGCAATAAATAAACTGCTTGGTCCTGATAGGTAGGAACATAGGTGGGTGGAGTAAAAGAAGAAAATGCTGAGAGGAAGAGGAAGTGAGGTCAGAAAGCATGCAGCTCTGCTCAGAGCCAGACGTCTCAGAGAGAGACACCATGCTCCTGTCTAGCGGGCAGACGGGATAGCTCTGCTCTCTGAGGCCGAGGGATGAAACTCCGACTCAAGATGGATGTAGGCTAGAATCTTCCTGGTAAGCGCACCTCATGGTGCTACTAACATGATTAGAAATGGGTTAGTCCAGGTGCGAGAGTTAGCCTAGAAGAGTCATGATAGAAATGGGCCAAGCAGTGCTTAAAAGAATACAGTTTGTGTGTAATTATTTCGGATAAAGCTAGCCATGCAAGCGGCCGGGGTGTTGGGGACACAGCCCCGCCGCTGCTATTTCAACACATGTGCCTCCTGTAATTTCTCCTCAACAATCATCAATTCCTTTTCTGCTTCAATTGTTAATTCTCTGGGACTATTCAAGATTTTTTTTTTTTTGGTTTTGTTCGAGAGAGGGTTTCTCTGTGGTTTTGGAGCCTGTCCTGGAACTAGCTCTTGTAGACCAGGCTGGTCTCGAACTCACAGAGATCCGCCTGCCTCTGCCTCCCAAGTGCTGTGATTAAAGGTGTGCGCCACCACCGCCCGGCTATTTAAGTCTTTATTACCATCTAAGGTTTTTGTTTAAATGATTTATTAGATCAGGTGCTATTCCAACAGCGGGTCATAGACTAGAAATGTCTCCTAATAATCTTTGAAAGTCATTAAGAGTCCACAACCAGTCTCTCTGAATTTATGCCTTTTGTGTTCTAATTTTCTGTAAACCTATTCTGTAACCGAGGTAATTAGCAAAATCTCCTCTTTGAATCTTTTCAGGAGCAATTTGTAATCCTCATTCAGGCAAGACTTTTCTTCTTCAAATATTCTTTCTAAAGTATCTATATTTGAATCAGATAACAAAACGTCATCCATGTAATGGTAGATTATAGACTTAGGAAATTGCTTACGAATTATTTCCAATGACTGGCTGACAAAGTATTGTCACAGGGTGGGGACAGTGAGCATTTCCTGTGCAAGGATGGCCCATTGATATCTTCCAGTAGGCTGAGAATTATTATAAGTAGGCACTGGGAAGGCAAACTTTTCTCTATCCTTTTCTTGTAATGGTATAGTGAAGAAACAATCCTTTAAATCAATAACTATGAGAGGCCATCCCTTTGGTAACAGAGAAGGCCGAGGAATTCCAGATTGTAGAAGGCCCATAGGTTGAATAACCTTATTGATAGCCCTTAAATCTGTCACCATTCTCCATTATCCAGATTTCTTTTTAACAACAAATACAGGAGAATTCCAAGGGCTAATATATTCTTCTGTATGTTGAGTATCTAGTTGCTCTTCTACCAGCTGTTCTAAAGCCTACAACTTTTCCTCAGATATAAGCCACTGCTTACCACATATTGGTTTCTCAGTTAACCATTTTAAAGGTAGGGTTGTTGGTACCTCTGAAGGTTTATCAATTGCTTTCTGTTCTTGTACAGCCCAAATGGCTGGTGTACATTTTCTATAATATCTTCTAATATTTTCCTCAGAAACATAAGTTTTGCGGCTGCAGGAATGCTAATCTAGGTATTTCATTGCTACAATCGGTCACAACCCCACAAATTTACTGCAATATTGGATATATATGGCCTTAGTCTTCCTATTTGCCCTTCTGGCCCTATGCGTTCAACCCATCTCATGCTTTGTTTAACCTGAGATAGGGTTCCAATTCCCAGGAACTGAATGAACATCTTCCTCTTGAAGAGGCCAATTCAGATGCCAAGATTATGGAGTGATGATACTTACATCAGCACCTGTGTCTAATTAGCCTTCAATAAAAATGCCATTTATACAAACTCTTAGTTTTGGTCTTTGATCACTTATTAAAATCTGCCAAAATTTACATTTCCTCTGTCCTACTGGAGTTTTTGACTCGTCCTTCACATTTAGCCCATCATTCAGATGGGCTTTTAAAAGCAGTATTACTTTTAAAAGCAGGCATTGGATATTTTAATTTTCTTTGTGAGACACATTCTCCTCTGTAACTGGGAATGACTAGACCATATTCATCACGGAAGCCTACAAGAGGCCCCCCACTCTGTTTCCCAATGGTATCCTGTTGCCTTGTCTATCTTTCATTGACCTACATTCATTTGTCCAATGTCACCCTTTGCAACACCTCCTACATATACCAGGAGGCTGAATCCTCTTATTTCTGCCATTCCCAGAGGAGGTATTATTTCTAGGAATCCATTGTCAACAATTGTAACATGATAGGCCTGCTTGCTCATTGGGGTTTCTGTACTGCCTGATACCCCACAGCTGGCAAGCCCCACAGAAAATCACACAGAGATCTCCATAAGTAATAAAACTTATTGGCCCATTAGCTTAGTCTTCTTATTAGCTCTCATATTAACCCATTATTCTTATCTATGTTAGCCACATGGCTCAGTACCTTTCACAGTGGTGCAGGTCAAATGTTGCTTCTTCAGTGGTCTGGGCAGAACTGCCAGAATTCTCCTGCTCTCACCAAAACACACCAAACAATTCCTTTTCAGATATCCCATATACCTGGAGGCTGAGTCCTCCTATTTTTGCCATTTCCAAAGGAGGTAATATTCCTAGTAATCCATTGTCAACAATCCCTTTTCAGATG
Source organism: Microtus agrestis (assembly GCA_902806775.1). Taxonomy (NCBI): domain Eukaryota; kingdom Metazoa; phylum Chordata; class Mammalia; order Rodentia; family Cricetidae; genus Microtus; species Microtus agrestis. The sequence continues at coordinate 1,441,174 of CADCXT010002379.1, read as the reverse complement.
TCCCATTCTACCACAATTAAAACAATTGGTATTTTGATGTCTTCTCTTACCATTGGAAACTGCTTCTCCTACCCATGCTTCAGTATCATAATCAGTATCATAACATTCATTGTATGCAAGACCCATCCATCCATGGGTGCTGATCTGATCTTTAAAGGCCCAAGGATCCATTTACACTCAGTGTTGGCATTCTCATAAGCCAAAGATTCAATTATTATAGGTCTAGCTGCTACCCCCCAAGAATGACTTTGATGTTTACAAATAAGCAAGAAACAGTCTTAAGAATTTATCACCCATTTCCTTTGGCCTACTGTGCCTAACTCCCTGCCTTTTTATAATAAGAAAGAGATGAGACCATTGTAATTTGCTAGCCTGGTCTATTACCTGGGTACCCTGTCCCTTTAAGAGACAAGCCTTGCCCATTTCCAACTTTCTTGTGGGTCTCCTGCTTTCTCACCAGCATGCTTCCTCTCATTAGTGCCACTTCTGAAGGTTTGTAACTACTGCTATAAGAATCTGCTATTCTCAAAGGGACGAGAAGAAATTTCCTAGTATAGTGTTTTAAAATCAAAAACCCCAGACTAGTTTCGTGTTCCCAGAAAGATATTGCCCTCACCCCCCACTCAGGAAGTTCCAAAGCACAAGGATGCCCAACACCTGGTGGAGACTGATAAAGATGTCCTGACTCGGGGGCAGGGTAGCCTTGCTCTGAAAACAAAGAACAAGCTGACTAAACAGAATGTGAGAGAAATCAAAGACTTTGCACCCATGCCAACCCCCCACGACTGCCCTGAAGGGCTGCTTGTGATTTTTGCCTTTTAAAAAAGCTAATCCAACAAAGGAACTCTTAACTCCTCTCTACCTCACAGTATTGAGGTGTTGGAGATGGGGTGCAATAAAACCTTGCTTTTTGCAGTCTGGACTTCTCTGGTTTCTGGTGGTCTCTCTGGGGGTCATAATCTGGGTACAACATTTGGTGCATTGGCCTGGAACCCCAGGGAGCCCACCGAGACCTTGAGAGTGCAGAGGTTCATTAGCATCTACCAGTAAGAGCTCTCTTTGTCTTTTGTCTTGTCTGTGTCATTGTTTTGTAACTTTTGTTTTGTACCAGTCAACTGATTTGGGATTCTGGAATTGGCAGGCTCTCACTGAGATAGGTGTGTCAGGACAGTGAATCTGCAGGGGAAGAAAGATATTTCTCCTCAGTTTTGGGCCACCTCAGCGGCAGTTGTTTGGGTGAAAGATCTCCCGGTCCAAGCCCATTGGGGCCACCTCAGAGCAGCCATTTGGTTTCAGAAACCTCCTCTGGGAAGCAGAGGCTCCTGGTCATTCAGCGGCCCATTAGGAGTGTATTTGAGTATCTCTACCCACAGAGGTTGGAAGTGCTGTCTTGCGTTTCATCCTGGGAACTTGTTAAAGTCTTTTTGAGTCTTGTTGTGGTAATTGTTGTCATGTTTTCTTTCTCTCTTGACTTTTATCTTAAACTCTCCTCTTCAGAAATGGGGAATACCCCATCAACACCCCTAAACTTAACTCTTGCTCACTGGCAGGACATACATGACATTGCCAGCAAAAATAGTGCAACTTTCAAGAAGAAAAAATGGGTCATTCTCTGTTCAGCTGAGTGGGCCACTTTCAATGTCAGACGGCCAGCAGGTAAAACCTTTGATGCAGCAACTATCCACTGGGTGGATATAGTCTTCGACCCCCACAATGGCCTTCCTTACCAAGTCCCATATATTGTTACTTGGAGGGGGCTGAATGGCAGGGTAGGGGACCCCTTCCTTGGATTGTACCATTCTTACTTCTATAGAAGACCCAAGGCACTCAAGTTTTAGGTACTAAGACTAGGGCTCCCTCACAGGTTAAAAGAATAGGACAAAGCCTGCTACTGTATTCCAGGGAGGAACAAAACATACAGAGATTTTTCCCACCACCCTATTTCCCCAGTCTCCCTGAGCATGTCCCCTGGCTCCTGTAGAAGAAGCCCCAGCCCCACAGCTGTCAAGAGCAGAGGGGGAGAGCCATCAGCACTATCTACCCATAGCAGGAGGGCAGGGACCCCACACCCAGACTCCATGGTGGCCCTGCCTCTCAGACCCATCAGGCCTTTTGATGATTCAGGGAACCAACCCTTACATTATTGGCATTTTACTACCAGTGACTTATGTAATTGGAAGGCTCAGAATGAACCATTTCCCAAGAACCCCCAGGATCAGATTAACCCATCAGAAACTGTTCTTTTTACATGCCCCTATGTGGGATGATCCACCGGTAGCTGGTTCTGGGACCCACAGGCATCCCTATAGCGGACCCTCTGCTAGCTGTGGAAGCCTTTCCAGCAACCTGCCCTAACTGGGACTTCAACATGGCAGAAGGTAAGGAAAGGCTCCATGTCTACCGCCAAGTTCTATTGGCAGGTCTCAAAGCCGTTGCACACAGGCCTACTAATATGGCAAAAAATGTATGATGTAAAGCAGGGAAAGGATGTGTACCTGGAAAGGTTGATGGGGGCTTTCAAACAATACTCTCCCTATGACCTGGACTGTGGGAAAGTTTAGCAGGCCATTACCTTAGCCTATGTCAATCAAGCAGCATTGACAGTCATTAGAGAAAATTACAGTCATTAGAAAGACTAGAAGAGAGGGACGTAAGAGACTTAGTAACAGTGGCAGAAAAGGTTTACAATAAAAGTGAAATAGGACCAGAAAGAAGAGAGAAGGGAAAGAGAATGTCGAGAAAGGGAGGAGAAGAGAGACCAAAAAGAAGAGATGAACCTAACCAAAATATTGGATAGATAGCAAGTTCAAATGGAAAAATTATTCCTTGCTGCTGAGGTGGGAGGACAGGAGAGAGGCCAACGATTCCAGACTAAGTTAGGAAAGTTTAGTGCAGGTATTGCAAGGAAGGAGGACATTGGGCCAGAGAGTGCCCCAAAATAAGAAACAAAAGAAGAGAATCAACAGGATTGGGAAAAAAGTCAACTCCCATTCTTGCTGCCTTGGAAGAAAACAGTGACTAGGGGAGACAGGGTTCTGTCCACTTCCCTGAGCCTAAGGTAACCCTAAGAGTGGAGGGAAAATCTATCCAATCCATGGTGGATTCAGGGGCAGAGAGATCAGTACTTTCAACACTGAGGGCCCCTGTCGAGGAAACAGACCTGGGTGAAAGGTGCAATGGGCACCAAACCCTATAAATGGACTACTTGAAGAACAGTGGACTTGGGAGTGGGATGGGTAACCCACTCATTCTTAGTCATTCCTGAATGTTCATATCCCTTTCTGGGGCACAACTTGCTCACCATAATGAGAGCACAGATTCATTTTACCGATGCAGGCACCCATATCAAATACCCAGATGGAAAGGCCATTGGAGTATTTTTAACAATACCTTTGGAGGAAGAATACGACCTCCATAAACAGAAATCTACCTCCAGCCCAGATATGGACACGTGGCTCTGAGAATTTCCAACAGTCTGGGCAGAGACAAGGGGAATGGGGATGATCAAACATTGGCCTCCAATATATGTGAAATTGAAGGCTAATGCAGATCCAGTGGCAGTTCGCTAGTACCGCATGACACTGGAGGCCAAAAAAAAAAAAAATATTCCCCACATAAGACAGCTTCTACAAGAGGGGATCTTGTGTCCCTTTCAGTCCACATGGAACATGCTCCTCCTGCCAGTTAAGAAACCACACACCAGCGACTATCAAACTGTTCAGGACCTCAGAGAAGTCAACAAAAGGGTAATGGATATTCATCCCACTGTACCTAACCCTTATACCTTGCTGAGCATGCTCCCATCAGAAAAGGGGTAGAATAGAGTTTTTGATTTAAAAGATGCTTTCTTTAGTCTCCCACTTGCCCTGAGTAGCCAGGGGTATTTTTCCTTTGAATGGCACAATCTGGACATTGGAATAAGAGGACCGTTGACATGGACAAGGCTGCCACAAGCAGTCAAGAACTCTCCTACCATATTTGATAAAGCTCTTCATGAGGATTTGAGTAAGTATCAATCTCTCCACCCTCATGTCTCCCTTTTACAATATGTAGATGGCATATTAATAGCCACCAGGTCAGCAGAAGAATGCCTGAGCGGAACCAGAGAACTTTTAACAGCTCTGAGAACATTGGGCTATTGGGTATCAGCAAAAAAGGCCCAGATCTGCAGGAAACAGGTGACTTAGCTGGGATATATACTGAAAGATGTAAAAGATGGCTGTCTGAAGCCAGAAAAGAGACAGTGTTAAAAATACCTGTGTCTAAGACAATGAAACAAGTCAGAAAATTCCTAGGTTCTGCAGGATTTTGCAGACTTTGGATTCCAGGGTACACTGAAATTGCCTGCCCTCTCTTCTAGACCACAAAGGCAAAAAAATTAACTTGGAACTCAGAGAGACAGATGGCTTTTGAGACCATCAAGCAGAGACCATTGGAGGCCCTACCCTAGGCCTCCCTGGCATCAATAAATCGTTCCTTTTATACATGGATGAAAATCTGGGAATAGCATATGGAGTGTTGACTCAGAACATTGGACCATGGAAAAGGCCGCTTTCCTACTTATCTAAGAAACTGGACTCTGTGGCCACTGGGTGGTCTCCATGCTTACGCATCATTGCGGCTGTGGCACTGTTGGTCAAAGATGCTGATAAGCTGACTTTGGGACAAAATCTTGAGGTATGTACCCCACATGCTTTAGAATCTATCTTAAAACAGCCTTCTGGCAGGTGGATAAGTAATGCCAGAATAACTTATTACCAACCTCTTTCCTTAAACCCTTGCAGAATAACGTTTCAGACACCGACTACCCTGAACCCAGCTACCATGCTGACTGACCCTGAGCAAGAGGCTCCCCTCCATCACTATGCTGAAATTCTAGCTCAGGCATATTGCATTCAATCTGACCTCCTGACCTCCGTGACAGATGCAGAAGAAACTTGGTTCACAGATGGGAGCAGTTTCAATGGACACAGGTATGCAGTGGCTGCAGTGACAACAGCCCACATGATATTCTGGGTGGAGGCCCTGCCCACTGGTACTTTGGCCTGAATTCATAGCATTAACAAAGACCTTGCAGCTAGGAAAAGACAAAAGAATCAATGTTTACACAAACAGCAGGTAAGCATTTGCCACCTTGCACATCCATGGGACTATTTACATGGAAAGGAGGCTCCTCACTATGAAGGGATAGACTATCAAAAATAAACAGGAAATATTAGAATTGCTAAAAGCATGCTGGCTTCCAAAGAAGCTAGCAGTAATGCCTTACCCAGGACACCAGAAGAGAACAGATGCTACCCTGAGGGGAAACAAGCTAAGAAATTACCTGAAGATATCCTTCCCAGGTTTGGTTTCCCACACATGATAGGGTCAGACAATGGATCTGCCTTTGTCTCTCAGGTAAGCCAGGGAATAGCCACTGCACTGGGGGCTGAATGGAATTATATTCAAGACAGGTTGAGAGAATAAATAGGACCCTAAAGAGACCCTTACCAAATTAGCCTTGGAGACTGGTGGTGATTGGGTGACACTTCTCCCCTATGCCTTGTACAGGATGAGGAATTCCCATACCATATGGGACTTACCACTTTTGAGATAAACTGTGGTCTGTCCCAACCCCTTGTGCCTAGCTTACAGGACGAGTTAATTCCACCTCCAGAAGAAGTGGACCTTCTGGAGAGCCTAAGGGTGCTGTCCCAAATACAGGCAGATATCTGGCCTCAGTTGTGGGCCCTATATACATCCTTCTCTTTCCCTGAGCCCCACAGTTTCAATTCTGGTGACTGGGTCCAAATCCGCAGACATAAATGCAAATCCCTGGAGCCACAGTGGAAAGGACCCTATGTTGTTATCCTAACCACTCCAACTCCTCTCAGGGTGGACAATATCTTCACCTGGATTCACTACTCCCATGCCAGGCCAGTGGCACCTATGGCTGAGAAGCCTCTGGATGGGATCTGGGAGATCTCCAAGCACTCCACCGATCACCTGAAGCTGAAACAACATCAGAAACCTAAAAATTAAATTCACTTTGCTGCCATGGTACCTGCTACTTCGTTTGTACCCAGGGAGTACTGAAAATCCTCATGCACCTTGGAACTTAACCTGGAGCCTGACTATCCTTAAGGTTGGTCACTGAAGTTCATTCCATAGACACATGGTACCCCTAGTTAACTTTTGACCTATGAGCTTTGGGAAGACACTGGGAGAACTTTCTGGGACTCTTATCCTACATGTAGACATTGTGGCTGATATATTTGTCTGATGTAGGTGGTGATGGAGGGAGTAAGCGAACTCTCCACTGTGGGGAGTCTGTAGTTTATTATTGTGGTGCTTGGGGATGGGAATCCATTTTCTCCCAGTGGAGAACTAGCAAGAGAGACCTAGTCTCTTTTACTTGTATGGCACCAGGAGAGTATAAAATCAGTATCACCTTTACTGAGGAGGGAAAAAGGGCTAACTTAACAGGCAAGACTTGGGGATTACAATTGTATGTTCCAGGAGGAGAAGACATAGGGATCCTGTTCTCCCAGCAAGTTGTTGCAGCACCTTCAGTGACCATAGCATTAGGCCCCAATAAGGTAATTAACCCCAGCTCAGATAAGAAAAATCCTTCCTCTCCTCCCAAGCCAACTATTAGTACCACAAACCCGACAATTGCTTCCTTGACCCTTGAACAAGTTTCCGGTCAGGGACTATGTATAGGAGAAACATCAATACCTGACTGCTCTGTACCCTTCTGTAATAACAGTATACCACTCACAAACCAGTCAGGATATTTGGTCAAAACAAATGACACCTGGTGGACATGTTCCACTGGCCTAACACCCTGCACCCATGTGACTCTACTGAATCAAATCAAGGGGTTCTGTGTCCTTGGACATCTGGTTGGTTCCCAGGGTAACCTACTAGGCCACTGAGGAGTTGTTAAGCCTAAATGAGGCTACCCAATATGCTCTTAGACAAAAGAGCCAGTCACAGCCCTTACACTTGCCATCCTGATAGGAACCAGCTTAGCAGGATTGGGAATGGGGAAAAGGGGACAGCCTCACTAGTCACCCAACAGCATTATTATGCAGATCTCCGCATATCAATAGATGAGGACAATCAGAGAATAAAAAACTCCATCTCTCTCGCACCACCTGCAAACCTGCAAGAATCTCTGTCTTCACTAGCAGAACAGAAGGGGCCTAGAGCCTAGATTTACTATTCCTAAAAAGGGAGCTATGTGCAGCTTTGGAGGAAGAATGCTGCTTCTATACAGACCACTCAGGAATAGTAAAAGATTCTATGGTAAGAGCCCATGAAGGCTTAGCCAAGAAAGAGAGAGAGAGAGAGAGAGAGAGAGAGAGAGAGAGAGAGAGAGAGAGAGAGAGAGAGAGAGCATAAAGCCAACCAAAGTTGGTATGAGGCCTGGTATTCCAAATCCTCATGGTTCAACACCCTCATCTCATCCTAATAGGGCCTCTATCACTCTTTCTCCTGATACTCACCTTTGGGCCCTATATTATTAATAGAATACTCAAATATATAAAACAAAGGTTGCGAACTATACAACTTATGGTGCAACAAGGGTATACTCTAATTAGACCTTATACAACTGAAATGTATGGTAATATCAGTAGAGCTGATTGAATATATGAGCTATAGCAAAGCAAACTCATGATTGAGGCCCCTTAGGCCCAAGAGGAGTGGGGAAATGTGAGACCCTAACCCCTTATTCTCAAAGGAACGAGAAGGAATTTCCTAGCAGAATGTTTTAAAATTAGAAACCCAGACTAGCTTCATGTTCCCAGAAAGATAGTGGCCTTCCCTTACCCCCTCCCACCTGGGAAATTCCAAAGCACAAGGACACCTGGTCACCTGGTAATAAAGATGACCTGAATCAGGAGCAAGGTGGCCTTACTCTGAAAACAAAGAACAAACTGACTAAATAGGATAGGAGAGAAAGCAAGGACCTTGCACCCATGCCAGAACTTCCCTGACCACCCAAAGGGGCTGCTTATGATTTTCGCCTTTAAAAAAACTAACCCCTAATGAGTGAGTATATACCATATTCATCTTTTTGGGTCTGGGTTATCTCACTCAGGATAGTGTTATCTATTTCCATCCATTTGTGTGAAAAACTCAAGATGTCATTATTTTTTACCACTTATTAGTACTCTAATGTGTATATGTTCCACACTTTCTTTATCCATTCTTCCCTGGAGGGTCATCTAGGTTGTTTCCAGGTTCTGGCTATTACAATAATGCTGCTATGAAAATAGTTGAGCAAATGTTTTTGTAGTATGATTGGGCATCTCTTGGGTATATTCCCAAGAGTGGAATTGCTGGATCCTGAGGTAGGTTGACTTCCAATTTCCTGAGAAACTGCAACACTGATTTCAAAAGTGGTTGCATAAGTTTGCATTCCCACCAGCAATGGGTGAGTATTCCCCTTACTCCACATCTTCTCCAGCATAGTCTATCATTGATGTTTTTGATTTTAGCCATTCTGACATGTGTAAAATGGTATTTCAAAGTTGTTTTGATTTGCATCCCTGATCACTAAGGAAGTTGAACATAACATTAAGTATCTTTTGGCCATTTGAACTTCTGTTGAGAATTCTCTTTTCACTTCAGTACTTCAATTTTTAATTGGGTTATTTAGAATTTTAATGTCTAGTTTTTTGAGTTCTTTATATATTTTGGAGATCAGACCTTTGTCTGATGTGGGGTTGGTGAAGATCTTCTCCCATTCAGTAGGATGTTTGTCTTAATGACAGTGCCCTTTGCATTACAGAAGCTTCTCAGTTTCAGGAGGTCCCATTTATTCATTGTTGCTACTTGGGTTATTATACATAGGAAGTGGTCTCCTGTGCCCTTGTGTTGCATTCTACTTCCCACTTTCTCTTCTATCAGGTTCAGTGTGGTTGGATTTATATTGAGATCTTTAATCCATCTGGACTTGAGTTTTGTGCATGGTGTTAGATATGGATCTAAACAAAGGACATTGAGCATATAGTTTACAAGCCTAGAAAAACCAAATAATAAGGTGAACCCAACGAAAAACATATATAGATCCTCTTGGAAATTGGAAGCAGACAAGACTGCTGGGCAAAAGTTGTGAGCATGGGAGTAGGGGTGGGGGTGTGGTGGGGGAAGGAGAGAGGCGTAGAGAGAAGAGAAAAAGGGAAGGATTGGGGAGAGCTTGGGGGAGTGAGAGGATTGAGATGGAGGAAGAGCAAACAATATAGGAGCAGGGAATAAGATATCTTCATTAAGGGAACCATTTTAGTGTTGGCAAGAGACTCGGTTCTAGAGTCAAGAGCCAATATCAAATATCTTTTCTTGCTCTCATCTTTGTCTTTCAACCCCCTTTCCATCAAGTTCTCCTCCCCCTATGCTTCTCTTCTTCTGTTTCCCTTCACCACTCCCTTCTCCCCCGACCTCCATGGTCCTGATTTTTATAGGCAATCTTGTCTATTTCCCCTTTCTAGGTGGATCTATATACATTTTTCTTAGGGTTCACCTTGTTACTTAGCTTATTTAAGGTCATTAACTATACGCTTGTTATCCTTTGCTTTACAGCTAGTATTCACTTATGAGTGAGTACATACCATATTTATTGTTCTGGGTGTGGGTTGCCTCACTCAGGGCAGCTTTTTCTAGTTCCATCCATTTGCATGCAAATTTCAAGATGTCATTGTTTTTACTGCTGAGAGTAACTCTGTTGTGTAAATGTGGCACACTTTCTTTATCCATTCTTCTGTTGCTGGGCATCTTAGTTGTTTCCAGGTTCTGGTTATTATAAATAATGCTGCTATGAAAATAGTTAATCAAATGTCCTTGTAGTATGATTGAGCATCATTTGGATATTTGGGTATGGCTGGGTCCTGAGGTAGATTGATTTCCAATTTTCTGAGATATCACCATACTGATTTTTCAGAGTAGTTATACAAACTTGCATTCCCACCAGCAGTATTAATGTTTTTGATCTTAGCTGCTCTGAATGGTGTAAGATGGTATCTCAGAGTCGTTTTGATTTGCATTTCCCTGATGACTTAGGATGTTGAACATTTGCTTAAGTGTTTTTTTGGCCATTTTAAATTCTTCTGTTGGGAATTCTCTGTTCTGTAACCCACTTTTAAAAATCGTTTTTATTGAACTGTGTATTTTTATCCTCTCTTTTCTTTTCCTCTCCCCTTTCCTTCTACCCTATCCCAAGGTCCACATGCTCCCAATTTACTCAGAAGATCTTGTCTTTTTCTACATCCCATGTAGATAAGATACATGTACATCTCTCTTAGAGTCATCTTTGTTTTCTAGGTTCTTTGGGATTGTGAACTGTGGGCTGATTTTTCTGTGCTTTAAATCTAAAAGCCACTATGTGTGAGTACATATGATATTTGTCTTTGTGGATCTGGGTTATCTCACTGAATGTGATGTTTTCTAGATCCATCCATTTGCTTGCAAATTTGAAGATATCATTAAATTTGTTTCTGTTGTATAGTGGTCCATTGTGTAAATATATATTTTTCTTTATCCATTCTCCAGTTGAGGGGCATTTAGATTGTTTATAGGTTCTGGCTATGACAAATCATGCTGCTATGAACATAGTTGAGCACATGCCCTTGTGGTACGATTGAGCATCCTTTGGGAACATACCCTAAAGAGGTATTGCTGGGTCTTGAGATAGGCTGTTTTCTTATTTTCTGAGAAATCACCATACCAGTTTGCACTCACAGGAGCAATGCAGGAGTGTTCCCTTTACCCCACATCCTCTCCAGCATAAGCTGTCATCAGTGTTTTTAATCTTCCCCATTCTAACAGGTATAAGATGGAATCTCAGAGTTGTTTTGTGATATATATATATATATATATATATATATATATATCAGCAGAAATTAAACCACAATCTAGCATTCATTCAAATGTTCTTTTAAATAAACTGTATTTTCCCATTTTCTACTTTTATAAAGTATTTAGAAAATTAGGTAGAAATCAGAATTTTACATGTCTTGTAACTAAGTATAACTTTAGTTTTATTTGTTAGGAAGGGAAATAAGGCTCTATCTGGTGTAACTTTGACAGACTCTACTTCCTTTTTGATTAGAAAAATGTTGATTTTTGTACATATGCCAGTATTTTCTTTAAAGAATATTATTACGATAAATATGAATATTTACAAATTCTAAATAAGAGTACTTCAGAACACCTTTAAAAACCAAGAAAGATCTGCTCTTAATACATAAAACACCATGAGCCAGTCAGTGCCTTACTTAGTTTAGTTTCCTATGCTGTTAAGAGACACTATGACTACAACAACTCATATAAAAAAATCTTTTAACTGGGGCTAGCTTACAATCTCAGAGGTTTGGTCCATTATCATCATGGTGGTGGCACTCGGGTTGCATTCTCCAAATAGAGTGTTGAGAAAGAGGAGAGAGTTGCATATGTTGATCCACAGGCAGAATAAACAATGTGTGTCACACTAAACACAGTGTGAGCAAAGAAGACCTCAAAGCCAACCCAACAGATACACACTTCCTCCAACAAGTCTACATTTACTCCAACAAAGTTACATCTCCATAGTGTTACTCCCTATAGGGGTCATTTCCTTCAAACCAGCAAGTGAAGCCTAGTGCTACATACTTTTAATACAGAATTTTGTAGTCAGAGGCAAGCAGATTTCTGTCAGTTTGAGGCCAGCCTCATCTACATAGTAAGTTCCAAGACAGCCAGGGCTACACAAAGAGACTCTGTCTCAAAGGAATCAAAGGGGAGAAAGATACAAAACATCATGAATATTATTGTTTGTTGTAGGAGCGGCAGCCGGGCTGTTGCGTCCCGCCACCCCGCTGCCCGCATGGCTTACTTATGCCCCGAAATAATTACACGGAAACTGTATTCTTTCAAATACTGCCTGGCCCATAGGCTAGCTCTTCTCGGCTAACTCTCGCACCTGGACTAGCCCATTTCTTATAAGTTGTGTAACACCCCGAGGTGTGCTTACTGGGGAGATTCTAGCCTGCGTCTGTCTGGCATGGAAACATAATGGCGACTCCTCAGCTTCCTTCTCCCAGAATCATATTCTGTTTTCTCCACCCACCTAAGGGTGGACCTATCGAATGGGCCAGGCAGTTTCTTTATTGATAAGAAATCACTACCACATCATTTCCCCTTTTTCTGTTTAAACAAAAAAGAAAGGCTTTAACTTTAACATAGTAAAATTACATATAACAAAACAGTTATCAAGTAAGAATTACAGTTACAATATCTACTTTATCTTTTATCATAACTAAGGAAAACTATAACTATCCATTCTTCAACTCCATCAAAGACTCCAGAAGGATATAAAACTACCTAAGTAAACAGGAAGTCAAATGCTCTAGAAATGACAGAGACATCTCGCTGCCTGGACAGTCACCCAAAGTTCCTTTGTACCGTTGGGGCATCCATCTTTGGCCTTCAGGCCCACAGTATCCAGCAGACATTTTTATGAAGCAGGAAATTTCAAAGACAGTTCAGTCACTTTTTGCTGTCCTGCAGAATGTCTCGTAGACTTTTTCATGAATCAGGAACCCCGAAAGACCACCTCACCTTTAGGCAAGTTCAGCAGTCCTCTGTCTGTGGGTTCTTTGTGTCCAGTTTATGCATCAGTCCAGGCAAGAGCAGTTTCTTGCCCAAATGGCTATCCAACTCCATAAGGATCCTCTTTGATGCCCATCTTCCTCTCGAAGTAGATTGGTGCTGCCAGGAGCAGACGTGTCTCATTGTCATGAAAAACCCTAAGTTATTAAAATATTTAAATGCCATATTCTGCAGTCTTTGAGAGATATGAAGAATGCCTATCTAACTGAAATATATCTCTATATATCTAGAAAATCTAACTAACATGATTACAAGCTTGACTATTATCGATGATTATCCATTAGCAACCTATATTTTCTATTATACATTACATTTTAAATGAACTACACAATCACAATACCTTAATGAAGATCAGAAATACATATACATGTAACAAAATTGACCTTAAAATCCATACCAATGCAAATTATTAATATCTATATCATATCCCCTTTTAAATGTAAAAGAACATTTATAAACAATATTTGGGAACATGGGCGCAGTTTTTCTCTCCAAACTGCTTCCGCTGAATGGGGCGTTGTTAATCAGATCTTTATGGTGTAACCTGTGTGCCAGGGTCATCTCAGTTGGCAGTTGAGTGACGAAATTTTGAAGGTGTTCACAGCAACCTTTCAGGAGGGCGTGGTCTATCATACCAAATCGAATAGAAGAAATCCACAGGGTCTCATCCTCTGTGAAAACAAAGAAGACCCTTTCCGAAGCATCATATCCTTAGACCCAAATTCTGAAGTCATACCCTCATGATATCCATTCTGGTTCCATTTGGCAGCCCATATAATGAAATGACTCTCTGTACTTAGCTCCTTTACAGTCAAAAATTTTAAAGAAAACACAATGTACATAATCCAGACTCTCGTGAATTTTCCATTTTTACGTGGCTTATTTTTCTTCATTTTCTTAATCTATAACTATCTGTACTCTGTCTCTTTAAAGACTTTACCCCTTTTTTTAAGGGCATTAACTTTATTCTTTCTCTCTCTATTTTTTCTCTCTGTCAAGCCTACGTACATTCATCCAACATTATGATTCATTTATTGGTCTGTCTGAATCTGTTTTATTGTGAATCTGTAATTTTTTAATGTCCAGGAGCAGTTCTTAAAAACTCAAGTTGCATCATGTAGGGGTAATACGGTACCGCCTGAGTCCTGCTCAGCCTAAACCTAAGTGTGCTGTTATCACAGTAATTACGGTAATTCCTGCCTGAGCTGTGCACAGTTCCACGTTGGGCGCCATTCTGTTGTAAGAGCGGCGGGCCGCTTCCCTGCCGCCCCAGCTGGCGGCCGCCAGCTACCTTACTTATGCCCAGAAATAGTTACACGGAAACTGTATTCTTTTAAACACTGCCTTGCCCGTAATCTGTAGCCTCTTATGGGCTAGCTCTTACACATTAATCTAACCCATTTTTATTATTCTGTGTGGCCCACGAGCTGGCTTACCAGGGAAGATCTTAACCTGCGTCTGCCTGGCATGGGGACATAATGGCAACTCCTTCTCAGCTTCCTTCTCCCAGAATCCTGTTCTGTTTTCTCCACCCACCTAAGGGTGGACCTATCGAATGGGCCAGGCAGTTTCTTTATTAATAAGAAACCATTCCCACATCATTTCCCCTTTTCCTGTTTAAACAAAAAAGAAAGGCTTTAACTTTAACATAGTAAAATTACATATAACAAAGCAGTTATTAAGTAAGAATTACAGTTACAATATTTATATCTACTTTATCTTTTATCATAACTAAGGAAAACTATAACTATCCATTCTTCAACTCCATCAAAGACTCCAGAAGGATATAAAACTACCTAAGTAAACAAGAAATCAAACGCTCTAGAAATGACAGAGACATCTCGCTGCCTGGACAGTCACCCAAAGTTCTTTTGTACTGTTGGGGCATCTATCTTCGGCCTTCAGGCCCACAGTATCCAGCAGACATTTCCATGAAGCAGGAAATTTTAAAGACAGTTCAGTCACTTTCTGTTGTGTCCTGCAGAATGTCTCGCAGACTCTCATGAATCAGGAACCCCGAAAGACCATCTCACCTTTAGGCAAGTTCAGCAGTCCTCTCTCTGCGGGTTCTTTGTGTCCAGTTTATGCATCAGTCCAGGCAAGAGCAGTTTCTTGCCCAAATGGCTATCAAACTCCATAAGGATCCTCTTTGATGCCCATCTTCCTCTCGAAGTAGATTGGTGCTGCCAGGAGCAGACGTGTCTCATTGTCATGAGAAACCCTAAGTTATTAAAACATTAAATGCCATATTCTGCAGTCTTTGAGAGATATGAAGAATGCCTATCTGAAATATATCTATGTACATCTAAAAAAATCTAACTAACATGACTACAAGCTTGACCATTATTGATGATTATCCATTAACAACCTATATATGTTACATTTTTAAATGAACTGCACAATCACAATACTTAATCAAGATCAGAAATACATATACATATAACAAAATTGACCTTAAAATCCATACCAATGCAAATTATTAATATCTATATCATATCCCCTTTTAAATGTAAAAGAACATTTATAAACAATATTTGGGAACATGGGCGCAGTTTTTCTCTCCAAACTGCTTCCTGCTGAATGGGGGCGTCGTTAATTAGATCTTTCGTGGTGTAACCTGTGTGCCAGGGTCATCTCAGTTGGCAGTTGAGTGAAGTAATTTTTTGAGGGTGTTCATAGCAACCTTTCAGGAGGGCGTGGTCTATCATAACAAATCGGAATAGAAGAAATCCACAGGGTCTCATCCTCTGTGAAAACAAAAGAAGACCCTTTCCGAAGTATCATATCCTTAGACCCAAATTCTGAAGTCATACCCTCATGATATCCATTCTGGTTCCATTTGGCAGCCCATATAATGAAATGACTCTCTGTAGTTAGCTCCTTCACAGTCAAAAATTTTAAAGAAAACACAATGTACATAATCCAGACCCTCTGTGAATTTTCCATTTTTACGTGGCTTATTTTTACTTTATTTCTCTTAATCTATAACTATCTGTACTCTGTCTCTTTAAAGACTTTATCCCTTTTTTTAAGGGCATTAACTTTATTCTTTCTCTATTTTTTTTGTCTGTCAAGCCTACGTACATTCATCCAACATTATGATTCATTTATTGGTCTGTCTGAATCTGTTTTATTGTGAATCTGTAATTTTTTAATGTCCAGGAGCAGTTCTTAAAAACTCAAGTTGCATCATGTAGGGGTAATTACGGTACCGCCTGAGTCCTGTTCCGCCTAAACCTAAGTGTGCTGTTATCACAGTAATTACGGTACTTCCTGTCTGAGCTGCGCACAGTTCCAGGCACACAGCAAGTCCACATTGGAGTCTCACCCAGCAGTTTAATTCTGAGATTGAGCGTGCAGCACAGAAACTCTTTTCATCCAAGTTACAACCAAATCTGATACGCAGAGCACTGCGCAGTCTCCGTATCGTGGCAGGAATCTGCCATACTCTTCCGCCTGCTCAAGCCCGATTCCGCAGTCTGCCCAGGTGCAGGTGGGGAGCGCGCTTTAAAATGACGCAGCGTTTAAGTCTCTCTACAGCATACCACCAACAAACAACAAAAATCTGTGTTAAACTCCGTTTTTTCTCTGTTTAAAATTAAGCTCTCTCAGGTTTTAAGTGGATTTAGCCCCATGTTGGGCGCCATTCTGTTGTAGGAGCGGTGGCCGGGCTGTTGCGTCCCGCCACCCCACTGCCCGCATGGCTTACTTATGCCCTGAAACAATTACACAGAAACTGTATTCTTTTAAATACTGCCTGGCCCATAGGCTAGCTCTTCTCGGCTAACTCTCGCACCTGGACTAGCCCATTTCTTATAAGTTGTGTAACACCCCGAGGTGTGCTTACCGGGGAGATTCTAGCCTGCGTCTATCTGGCATGGGAACATAATGGCGACTCCTCAGCTTCCTTCTCCCAGAATCCTATTCTATTTTCTCCACCCACCTAAGGGTAGACCTATCGAATGGGCCAGGCAGTTTCTTTATTGATAAGAAATCACTACCACATCAATTGTTAGAGGCTGATGTGTTTATATCACTTGGGAAAGACAAATTAACCCTTTTATTGGTATGGCCAGTATTTCTTTCTACAGCAGGCATTGTTTTTTTTAATTTTCTTGGTGAGACACATTCTCCACTGTAACTGGGAATGACTGGGCTATTTTTGGCTTGGAGGCCGGCAAGAGGCCCCTCAAGGAGTTTCCCAATGGTATCAGTTTGCCTTGTCTGTCTCTTGTTGACCTGCATTCATTGGTCCAATGTTGGTTATTACCACACCTCCTACATACAACTGAAGGCTGAGATCTCCTATTTTTGTTATTCCTAGTGAATATATTATTCCTAGAAATTCCTTCCCTGCAATCCCTTTTTAGATGTCCTAATTTACCACAATTAAAACATTTGGCAGTTTGATGTCTCCTCGTTGATTTGGAAATCTCTTCTCCTACCAAAGATTCATCATTATAGCCAAACGTCTCAACATTCATTGTATGCTGAATCCATTCATCCAAAGGTGCTGATCTAGACCTTAAAGGCCCATTTAACTTTTTGAATTCTAGGTTTGCATTTTCAAAAGCCAGAGCTTCAATAATAATTCATCGGACTTTTGGGTCTGTTACTCCTATTTGCAAAGCCTTAATTAATCTTTGTAAAAAGTCAGTAAAGGGTTCTCTCTGTCCCTGCCTAACTCTGGTATGATATATGAATTGATCATTTCCCCAAGGTCTTGTATCCTATCTCAAGCATTCAATGCTGCTTTGTGGCATAGGGACAATACTTCTTTATCATAAAGAGCTTGGACCTGTGGATCAGCTTACGCTCCTATGTCAAGAATTTGATCCTGGGAAGCCTCCACACCTCGAATGCTCTTCCTTGCTGTTCTATATATTTGGATTCTTCTCTGAAATAAATTCCAAAATCAAGGAAGGTCCATCATCCAATACTGTAAGACACTAACTGAGAGAAATCAAGGGGGTTAGCTCTAACATTAGAAGCTGAAGTGCTTATCTACTCTCGGAGAGGTGAGTCTGGGTTTATGGCTGGAACATTTAGCTGTCTGGACCCTAACCTCCAGGTGAAAATCCCATGCCCTATCACTACCACCAAACCCCAGAGATCCCAGAGCAGCCTCCCTACACCTGCAACCACCCACTGATGTGGGAAGGTCATATGTCTATCTGTTGCTTTCATGGGGTAATTAATAAAGAAACTGCTTGGCCTGATAGGTCAGAATATAGGTGGGTGGAGTAGCAGAATAGAATGCTGGGAAGAAGGGAAGTGAGATGAGATGCAATGGACCCAGCCACCAGGTCAGACATGCTGAATCTTTCGCTGTAAACCACAACCTCGTGGTGCTACACAGATTATTAGAAATTGGTTAATCAAGATGTGAGAATTAGCCAGTAAGATGCTAGAGCTAGTGGACCAAGCAGTGTTTAAATAAATACAGTTTATGTGTTGTTATTTTGGGTGTAAAGCTATCTGGTGGCCATGGGCAGTGGAACACAGCCCACTGTTCATTCTACAACCCACCACTGCACCTGTAACAATTGGAACTCTGACCCTGACTTCATCTGGAGACTTGGCCCCAGAGCTGCATCAGCAACTTCCAGGGACACAGTCCCACTGACACCAAAAGAAATAGTGTTCATCTAAGTCATAGACTCCACCTTCATCAATGGGAGAAAGAAAGACCCCCTAAAGAACAGGCCCCACCTGCATACCTTGGATGAAGAAATGGGTAGGTCCCAGTGCAACAATATGTTCAAAAACCAAAAGCTCAATATGATAATACCTGAACCTAGTGGTCCTACAAAAGGAAGACCTGAACATCCTAACCCAGAAAAAGCAAAAGAAAATGCACTTGAATATAACTTTCTGAAGATGATAGAGACCCTTAAAGAGGAAATAAGAAATTCCCTTAAAGAAATGGAGGAAAAGAAAAATTGTAAGAAATCAATAATTCACTTAAAGAAAACCAAGAACAAACAAACAAGTGAGGATAATAGTTCAAAGAGTTCAAGACTTGAAAATTGAGATAGAGTCAAAAAAGAAAACACAAACCAAGGAATTCTGGAAAGGATAAATCTGGGTAAAAGAACAGGAACTACAGATGTAAGCATAATCAACAGATTAAAAGAGATAAAGGAGAGAATCCCAGGACATGAATACATGGCAGAAAAAATAGACTCATCCGTCAAAGAAAATGTTAAATTCAACAAATTATTAACAAAACACATCGAGCAAATCAAAAACACTATAAAAAGATCAAAACCCAGAAATAATAGGGTTGGAAGGAGAAGAACTCCAACTCAAAGTCATAGAAAATATATCCAACAAAATTATAGAAGAAAGCTTTCCCAACTTAATGAAACTTATGCCTATGAAGATAGAAGCATAGAAAACACCAAGTAAACTAGACCAAAAAAAGTCCCTTTCCATATGATAATCAAAACACTAAACATACAGAATAAAGAAAGGATATTAAGAGCTGCAAAGAAAAAGGTCTAGTTAAATATAAAGACATATCCATCAGTATTTCACACAATTTCTTTTTTCGGGGGTGGGAGAAGGTTCTCTGTAGTTTTGGAGCCTGTCCAGGAAACTACCTTTGCAGACCAGGCTGCCCTCACACTGCCCCCAACTGCCTCTGCCTCCAGAGTGCTAAGATTAAAGTTGTGTGCATCACCACTGCCTGGCTTATACTTGACTTCTTAATGGAAACCCTAAAAGTCAAAATGTCTTGGACAGATGTGCTGAAGATACTAAGATACAATGGGTGCAAGCCCAGACTACTATACTCAGTAAAATTTTCAGTCACCCATGAATGAAGAGAAACAAGATATATCACAAAACCAGATTGAAACAGTACCTATTCATAAAACCAGCCTTACTGAAAGTGCTAGAATGAAAGCTCCAACCCAAGGATGCTAACTGTACCCACAAAAACATAGGCAACAGAAAACCTTATAACAACAAAACCCAAAGAAGGGAAACACAAAAGACTACCACCCAAAAAGTAATAAAAACTAACAATCACTGCTCAAAAATATCAATGGACTCAATTTACTTATAAAAAAGACAAAGGCTAAGAGAATGGGTATGAAAACAGGCTCCATCCTTCTGCTGCATACAAGAAGCATACCTCTACCTCAAAGACAGATATTACCTCAGAGTAAAAGGTTGGGAAAAGATTTTCAAATCAAATGGATCTAAGAGACAAACTGGAGTAGCTATCCTAATATCTAACACAATAGATTTCAAAGTAAACACAATCAGAACAGATACAGAAGGGCACTTCATACTCATCACAGGAAAAATCCTTCAAGATGAAGTCTCAATCCTGAACATCTATGTACCAAATACAAAAGAAACCACACATGAAAAAGAAACATTATTAAAGCTTAAATCCCACATCATTGTTGACACTAGAGACTTCAACATCCCACTTTACCCAATGGAGAGGTCACCCAGTCAGTAAAGTAACAGAGAAAAAAAGAGAACTAACAGATATCATGACTCAAATGGACTTAACAGACGTTTATAGGACATTTATCCAAACACAAAAGAATATGTCTTCTTCTCTGCACCTCACAGAATCTTCTATAAAATTGACCACATACTTGGTGACAAAGTAAACATCAATGGATAAAAAATCAAAATGGAATAACACCCTGTACCTTATTGGATCACCATTGTTTAATGTTAGAATTCAAAAACAGCACTAATTGAAGACACGCTATAAACTCATTGAAATTGAATAGTACTCAATTGTATCAAACCCGGGTCAAGGAAGAAATAAAAAAAAAAATAAGGACTTCCTAGAATGCAATAAAAATGAGTGCACAACATACTCAAAGCTATGGGAAACTGTGAAAGCTGTGTTAAGAAGAAAGTGCATATCACTAAATATCTACTTAAAGTCAATAAAATAGAGGCAATGAAAAAATATAAAGAATCAATGAAATAAATAGCTGGTTTTTATTTATTTATTTATTTTTATTTATTTATTTAGTTATTAAAGATTTCTGCCTCCTCCCCGTCACCGCCTCCCATTTCCCTCCCCCTCCCTCATCAGCCTGAAGAGCAATCAGGGTTCCATGCCCTGTGGGAAGTCCAAGGACCACCCACCTCCATCCAGGTCTAGTAAGGTGACCATCCAAACTCCCTAGGCTCCCACAAAGCTAATATCTGCAGTAGGATCAAAAACTCATTGCCATTGTTCTTGAGTTTTCAGTAGTCCTCCTTGTCCTATATGTTCAGCGAGTCCGGTTTTATCCCATGCTTTTTCAGACCCAGGCCAGCTGGCCTTGGTGAGTTCCCGATAGAACATCCCCATTGTCTCAGTGTGTGAGTGCACCCCTCGTGGTCCTGAGTTCCTTGCTCGTGCTTTCTCTCCTTCTGCTTCTGATTTGGACCTTGAGATTTCAGTCCAGTGCTCCAATGTGGGACTCTGTCTCCTTTCATCGCTGGATGAAGCTTATTATTCAGGAGGATGCCTATATGTTTTTCTTTGGGTTCACCTTCTTATTTAGCTTCTCTAGAATCACGAATTATAGGCTCAATGTCCTTTATTTATGGCTAGAAACCAAATATGAGTGAGTACATCCCATGTTCCTCTTTTTGGGTCTGGCTTACCTCACTCAGGATAGTGTTTTTTATTTCCATCAATTTGCATGCAAAATTCAAGAAGTCATTTGTTTTTTTTTTACCGCTGAATAGTACTCTAATATGTATATATTCCATACTTTCTTCATCCATTCTTCAATTGAAGGGCATCTAGGTTGTTTCCAGTTTCTGGTTATTACAAACAATGCTGCTATGAACATAGTTGAACATATACTTTTGTTGTATAATAGGGCATCTCTTGGGTTTATTCCCAAGAGTGGTATTGCTGGGTCCAGGGGTAGGTTGATCCCGAATTTCCTGAGAAACCTCCACACTGCTTTCCAAAGTGGTTGCACAAGTTTGCATTCCCACCAGCAATGGATGAGTGTACGCCTTTCTCCACAACCTCTCCAGCAAAGGCTATCGTTGGTGTTTTTTATTTTAGCCATTCTGACTGGTGTAAGATGGTATCTTAAAGTTGTCTTGATTTGCATTTCCCTGATCGCTAAGGAAGTTGAGCATGACTTTAAGTGTCTTTTGGCCATTTGAACTTCTTCTGTTGAAGAAGTTCAGCTTCTGTTCAGCTCAGTGCCCCATTTTATAATTGGGTTGATTAGCCTGTTACAGTCTAGTTTCTTGAGTTCTTTATATATTTTGGAGATCAGACCTTTGTCAGTTGCAGGGTTGGTTAAGATCTTTTCCCAGTCAGTGGGTTGCCTTTTTGTCTTAGTTACAGTGTCCTTTGCTTTACAGAAGCTTCTCAGTCTCAGGAGGTCCCATTTATTCAATGATGCTCTTAATGTCTGTGCTGCTGGGGTTATACGTAGGAAGTGGTCTCCTGTGCCCATGTGTTGTAGAGTACTTCCCACTTTCTTTTCTATCAGGTTCAGTGTGTTCGGACTGATATTGAGGTCTTTAATCTATTTGGACTTGAGTTTTGTGCATGGTGATAGATATGGATCTATTTTCATTCTTCTACAGATTGACATCCAGTTTTGCCAGCACAATTTGTTGAAGATGCTCTCTTTTTTCCATTGTATACTTTTAGCTCCTTTATCGAAAATCAGGTATTCATAGGATTGTGGGTTAAAGTCCGTGTCTTCTATTCGATTCCATTGGTCAAATTCTCTGTTTTTATGCCAATACCAAGTTGTTTTCAATACTGTAGCTCTGTAATAGAGTTTGAAGTCAGGGGATGGTAATGCCTCCAGAAGTTCCTTTATTGCATAAGATTGCTTTGGCTATCCTGGGTTTTTTGTTTTTCCATATAAAGTTGATTATTATTGTCTTCTCCAGATCTGTGAAGAATTTTGATGGGGATTGCTTTCAATATACATATTGCTTTTGGTAGAATTGTCATTTTTACTATGTTGATCCTCCCGATCCAAGAACAAGGGAGATCCTTCCATTTTCTGGTATCCTCTTCAATTTCTTTTGTCAAAGACTTAAAGTTCTTGTCAAATAGATCTTTCACTTCCTTGATCAGAGTTACCCCAAGATATTTTATGTTATTTGTGGCTATCGTGAAAGGTGATGCTTCTCTGATTTCCCTCTCGGCTTCCTTATCCTTAGTGTATAAGAAGGTAACTGATTTTTTGGAGTTGATCTTGTATCCTGCCATATTAATAAAGGTGTTTATGAATGGATTTTTTTTAAGAAACTAAGTAAGATAGACACTTATCCAAAATAATCAAAAGGCAGAGAGAATATCCAAATTAACAAAATAACAGAATTGAAAGGGGGTACATAACAACAGATACTGAGGAAATCTAGAGAATTATTAAGTCATTCTTCAAAAACTTATACTGTACTCCCCAAAATTGAAAAATGTAGAAGAAATGGACAATTATCTGGATAGGTACAATACACCAAAATTATATCAAGACCAGATGAACAATTTAAATAAACTTATAATCTGTAAGGGAATAGAAGCTTTCATCAAAAGAATTCCAACCATTAAAAGCAGAGGGCCATATGGTTTCAGCCAAGAATTCCACCAGAACTTCAAAGCAGAGCTAATACATATATCCCTCAAATTGTTCCACGTATAGAAACAGAAGGAACATTGTCAAACTCTTTTTATGAGGCTTCAGTTTCCCTGAAACCAAAGCAATGCAAAAACTCACCCAAGAAAGAGAATTGCAAACCAATCTTCCTCATAAAATATTCAATATCATACTGGCAAACCAAATCAAAGAACACATGAAAAAAGAATTATTCACCATGATCAGTTTGGCTTCATTGTTGAGATGCAGGGATGGTTCAACATACACAAATCTATCAATTTAACCCATCATATAAATAAACTCAAAGAAAAAAATAAACATGTGATCTTCTCATTAGGTGCTGGAAAAGCATTTGACAAAATCCAACACTCCTTCCTGATAAAGGTTTTGAAGAGATCAGGGATAGAAGGAACACATCTAAACATAATAAAACAATATACATCAAGCTGACAGCCAATACCAAATTAAATGGAGATAAACTCAAATCAATTCCACTAAAACCAGGAAAAAGACAACTCTCTCCATATTTGTTCAACATAGTTCTTGAAGTTCTAGCTAGAGTAATAAAACATCAAAAGGAGATCAAGGGGATACAAATTGCAAAGGAAGAAGTAAAAAAATCAGCTGTTTGTAGATGATAAGATAGTATACATAAATAATCCCAAAAATCTGATGTGGAAACCCTACATCAGATAAACACCTTCAGTAATGTGGCAAGATACAAGATAAAGTAAAAGAAATCAGTAGACTTCCTATATACAAATGATAAAGGGACTGAGAAAAAAATCAGAGAAATATCGCCTTTTATAACAGCCACAAATAATATGAAATATCTTCAGTAAAACTAACCAAAGAAGTAAAAGGCCCATATGACAAGAACTTTAAGTTGCTGAATAAAGAAATTGAAGAAGATATCAGAAAATGGAAAGATTTCCCATGCTCTTCAGTAGGTTGGATCAACATAATAAAAATGGCATTTCTACCAAAAGCAATCTACAGATTCAATGCCATCCCCATCAAAATCCTAATACAATTCTTTAAGACCGTAAGAGAACAAAACTCAACATCATATGGAAAAAAAATCCAGAATAGACAAATAATTCTGTTCAATAAATGAACTTCTGGAGACATCCCCATCCCCATCATCAAGCTCTACTATATAGTTATTAACCAGCCATTGTGGGGCTAGTAATGATAAACACATTGGTATTGACTGGTAAACCAATGGAATTGAATTGAAGACCCAGATATTAATCCACACACCTATGAACACCTGATATTTGACAAAGAAACTAAAATTAAACAATTGAAAAGAAACAGCTTCATCAAATGATGCTGGCATAATTGGATGTCAGCAAGTAGAAGAATGCAAATAGAGCCATATCTATTGTCATGCACAAAATTTAAGTCCATAAATCAGAGACCTCAATATAAATTCAGCCACTATGAACCTGATAGAAGAGAAAGTAGGACATATTGGTCAATGCATTGGCATGAAAGACAACTTCCTAAACATAACAGCAGTAGCACAGACACTGAACACAACAATAAATAAATGGGACATTCTGAAACTGAGAAACTTCTGTAAAGCAAAGAACACAGTCAATAAGACAAAAGGGCAGTATACTGAATGGTAAAATATCTTCACCAATGCCCCATCAAACAGAGGACTGATCCCCAAAATCTATAAAGAACTCAAGAAACTAGATATCACAATTACAAATAACCCAATTAAAAATGGAGTACAGAGCTAAACGGAGATTTCTCAACACAAGAATCTCAAATGGCTGAAAGACACTTAAGGAAATGTTCAGTATCCTTAACCATCAGGGAAATGAAAATCAAAACAATTCTGAGATACCATCTTATACCATTCAGAATGGCTAAGATCAAAAACACCAGTGATAGTTTTTTCTGGAGAGCATGTGAAGTAAGGGAAACACTATTCCATTGCTCGTGGGATTGCAAAATTGTACAGCAACATTGGAAATCAGTATGGCAGTTTCTCAGGAAATTTGGGAATTAACCTACATCAAGACCCAGCAATACCACTCTTGGGCATATACCCAAAGGATGCTTAATCATACTATAAGAACATTTGCTCATCTATTTTCATAGCAGCATTATTCATAATAACCAGAATCTAAAAACAACTTAGATGCCCCTCAACCAAAGAATGGATAAAAAAAAATATGTGGTACATTGACACAATAAAGTACTACTCAGTGGTAAAAAGTAATGGTGTCTTAAAATTTGCAGGCAAATGGATGAAACTAGAAAAAAATCATACTGAGTGAGGTAACCCAGACACAGAAAGATAAACACAGTATATACTCACTCATACATGGATATTAAACATAAATCAAAGGATAAATCAGCTTACAGTCCATAACACCAGAGAAGATAGGAAACAAGGAGAACCCTAAAAGAAATATGTGTGGATCCTCCTGGGAAAGAATAGACAACAGCCAGCATGGTACACTAACAGTACATACATTAGTGATATACATACCTGAGCAGTAACCAAAAAGTTCTGTAATTGAACTTAAGATCTGCTCAACAAGAAGGAAACTCCCTAAAACAATTGGAACATTTGTCCTTATGTCAACATATAAGTGTTTCCTCACCTCCCATCAAGGAAATTTCTCTTGCAACAGAACAAATTTAATATAGAAAAGCCACAATCAATGAATAATGTCTAGAACATTTGCATTTGACAAATTCAGAGAAATTATTCTATATCTATCCTGTCTTGGTGAGTCTGAAGTCTTGTACCTAATTTACTTTCTATCATAACTTGCTTTCTTCATTAGATAAATAAGGAAAACTATAACTACCTAGTCTTCAACTCCCTCAGAGACCCAAGAAGAAAATAATACTGAGTAAACAGGAAATACAAGCAAACAAAGGAATGGGCTAGACATTGTTGATGTATTTATTGCTTGTATATATTGTATATAGTCATTATACTTACTGTATATATTTCTCTTATATTAGTTATAGCCTTTTATTTTAGACAAATAGGGGAAATGTAGTTATATTTCATTTATATTTTAATAAATAAAACTTGCTTGAATATCAGAGGGTAAAATAGCCCCACTGGTCAGTCTTACAGACCAGACAGTGATAATATAAACTTTTAATTCTAGGAGTGGAAGGAGGGGGTACTAGGAACTGGGATTGGTATTTAACATGAGAAACAATAGTTTTTTTAATTAATTAATTAAACAGATGAAGGGAAAAATAGGAATGGAAAGAAACTAGTATAGAAAAGCTGAAGAACTTATGGAAAAGTTCTTGTTTCAGAAATTAAAATCAACTAACATATTTTGCATTTGAACTGATGCTTAGATCTTTGTCACAACCTGGAGTTTATGGAAGAGGAAATACTATTAAACAGTCTATTACACAGCACCTCACAATAACAACTAGATACATGAGCTGCATTTAGCACAGTTGTGGGAAACAATGTGACGGGACTTCACAATTTAAGGTAAGGATGAGAAGTTCCTGCAGACCAATAGACTTAGGACACTTATTCTATTAACAATTTTCTTGAAAATCTTCAGCCCAGACTCAGATCTCCAATAGATGCTGAAAGAAGTGGGGTGGTCTGTTGACTACTGCCTACTGAAGTTTCAGGAACACCTGGGTGTGATTTGTGTCCAGGCCTTACATTTAGAAGAAAAGACCTCCAGAAGAAGAAGTCCTAGACACAGCCCACATGGGAGAAAAAGACTCTGGAGAAGCTGCTTGAGCTCTCACAGCCAAACAGTGTTGCAGAGTTCCAGAAGTCGTTAGGAGAGATGATAAGGAACAGACAGCAGCAGACAGGACAGGCACTGCAGGAACTGAGGGCCTTACAGTCAGAAGGGAGGCACAGACAGGAAGAGGCAGTGAGGAAGAAAGAAGCAGAGATGAGGCAAGCAATGGAGATCCCTAGAGAGTGCTGGCCAGGGTCTAAAGTGCCCCTAAAAGATATCATTGAAACAATGGAAAGATATATCATGGACATGAAGCAAAATCTTTTCTATAGTGGAAACCTCCCAGATAGAAACCTACTATGGGCTACATATGGAGAGTTGGCTCTGCAGGGAATTTGTAAGACAAACAAGGAAAAAACGCCTGGTAGTGAGGAGAGAACTACTCCGGATCCCCAGGAAATTCTTCCTCTTTGGACATGAGCAAGGAAAAAGGATAGATGCAAAGAATTCATATCATCTCAGGAAGAATCTCTCTTCACCAAAACTGTGGAGAAACTGGGATTTGTAGTAAAAATTTTAGCCAAGGATGGATGTTAGGGATTTAGTCTGGAAGGAGATAAAGATCACAGTAAATGTTCAGAATCTAAGTACACTCACCAGTCATATTTAAAGAATTCTTGTTTCTGTTCAGCCAAGTTCAGTTATGTGCCCCTGACCTCCTTACACTTTCAAAGTAGTGAGCTCCAGCTCTCCAAGACTGCTCTCAAGTAACTGAAAATCATTGAGGAACAACTGGAACACACTGATGGACCAGACAAAAATCCCCTTACTGAGAAACATGACTGAAAACCTCTTCAGCAGATTTGATTTTCATGCTAATGAAGGCCCTCTGCACCATGGGGAATCTACTGCAGGAAGTCCATTTCAGAATTTTTCAAAAGTAACCAGTGGCATTGTGTGAAGCAGCAGACGGCAGCAGCTTTGCATAGTTACATAAGAGAGGGCTTCAAGTGGCTTTGGGATTGCTGCAGACCTGATGATAGCTGGTGTTCCCATTGAGCTGATGGATGGGGATGCTTCATATATGTCCCCAAATGGGCGGCAGCTGTTTTTGACAAGATCTCAGAGATAGTTGGAGACAAAAGACTGATTGTTCTCTCTATCCTTGGATTCCAGGGCTCAGGGAACTCTACTGTGCTGAATGTCCTGTTTGGGTTATAGTCACATTAGTGTAGGTCAGTGCACCGGGGGAGCCTATATGCAGTTTCCTAAGGTAGATGACACATTCACAAAAAACACTTGGCTTTGATTATATTCTAGCAGTAGACACAGAAGGACCTTGGGCTCCAGAACTCAAAAACACATCCCAGAATCAGGACAATGAGTTGGCAGCATTTGCAACTGGTCTTGGAAACTTGGCTCTGATTCAGGACATCCTTCAAATAGTTGTCCAAGCCTCTTTGAGAATGAAACAAGTAAAAATCTCTCCCATTTGCATCTTTGTCCATCACAATGTGGGAGAAGTTACAGCTAAAGACCAAACTATGGAAGGACAAAGGAGACTGGAGCAGAGACTGGATGAAATGACAACATTAGCTGCTAAACAGGAAGAGTGCTCAAGCATAACCTGCTTAAATGATGTAATTAAATTTTAGGGCAATATTCATATCTACTACTTTTCACACCCATGGAATGTCACAATGTCCAGGAGTTGAAAACTGGGATTTCTAGGAGTGCCCAGCAAAAATTCAGCAGAAGGATTTTAAGATCTCAGGTGTAAATTTTTGAGTTCAAGACTTGTAGAAAGCCCTGCTTAGTGGGAACTTCATTTTCAGTTTCAGCAACACTCAAATATAAAACCATGAGAAAACTTGAGAGCATATATAAACACTAGACCTGAGTGCTGAGCATTTATCGCTCTCTCTTTTGTGACTATTGATACAGTGAGACCCTCTAACTCAAGTTCAAGTCTCTAAATTTCCCCACTCTGAACTCAAACCATGAACTCAAATTCTGCTTATGTTGATTTTGCCTGACTAATGTGCAATGTCACCTTATTACATTAGTTAATTTCCTTTTTTGGAATAAAAATACCATAAGAAAAAGCTTCTTGCAGAAGGAAAAGATTGTTTTAACTGAGGTTCCAGGAGTCTAAGTGTCCATCACAGTGGGGAAACAGGAACCATAAACTGAGAGATCACATTTCCGTTGTACACAAGAAACACAGAGTGTGAACTGTAAGCAGATGGGTTTACAAACTATCAGGTCTGATTCCACTGTTATACTTCCTACAGCAAATGTACATAGGCTGAGAAGAAATGAGGGATGTCTTAGAATTTTCACACCTCCCCAATCAGTTTCATCAACTGCTAACCATATATTCAAATACATAAGCCTAAGGGTATTTTCTCACTTAAACCACAGTTTTCCATTCCTACTTCCAGAGACTCATGGTATATCATAATGCAAAACCCATTAATCCAACACAAAAATCTCCATAGTATTTAACAGTCTCAACATTGGTTAAAACTCCAATGTCTAAGTAAATTCTGAGACTTTAAACCAAACTCATAATTTTGACCCAATGAACAATAATTAACAAATAACAAAAATTTATAACATAATTACAAATTTCCAGCAGTGGCACAGAACATATGCTCCCAGTTCAAAATGGAGGATCAGGGGGTTATAATGAGAAAAGAGTAGGGCAAAGCAAGACAGAAATCCAGCAGGGAAAACACCAAGTCCTGTAGCTCTGTCTCTGGTGTATGAGACTTCAATCCCTAAGGAGTTTCTTAACTCCAGACCTCCAGTTCTCGCTTATGCCTGTTCCACTCTCTGTGAGCAGCAGCCCTTGGCAGATGCCTCATGTCTCAGAAATCCCCAACATCTTGGGAGCATGTGTTATATCTATTTTTATCATCTGAGGAAGATTCACATTAATTCCTATAGGGGCTCTAACAGTTTACATGCCCACTCACAATGGAGAAGTGTTCTTTCCCATAATCCTCCTGTCCATTCTGATTGTTTTGGAGTAAAGTCCAAAGTAGTCTTATTTTGTATTTTCCTTAATGGTAAGGATATTCAAATATATATATATATATATATACACACACACATTACTTGGCCATTTGTATTTTTTCTTCTGAGAACTCTGTTTAGTTCAATACCTCATTTGTACCAAGATTGTTTTCTTGGTGTTTAGTTTTTTGGGAGTTTATATATTCTATATAGTAACCCTCTGTCAGATATAAAGCTGGTAAAGATTTTTTCCATTCTTCCTCTTACCATCGTCATGATATTCTTTTCTATACAGAAGCTTTTTAGTATCTTGAGGTCCTGTTGGTCAACTTTCATGTTAATGCCTGTGATGGTCCTTATTCGGAAAGTCTACTCTTGGTTCTAAAAGTTCAAGTGTATTCCTTACTTTCTTCGCTATTAGATTCAGAATATTAGATTGTGCTGGTTAAATATTGTCTACTATACATGCTGAAGTTTTATGGGAGGAAGGAATCTCAATATGGGAATTATGTCTATCAAATTGGCTTGTGGGTGTGTGTCTATAGGGAATTTTCTTTGATAATGATTGATATAGAAGTGCCAAACCTGTAGATACTATTGCCACTCCTGGACTGGTGACCCTATGTTGTATAAGAGCACAAGCTAAGCAAGTAATGAAGAACAAGCCAACATGCACCAGTGCTCCATGGATCTGCTTCTTACCTCTGAGCTCATGCTGAATTCGCTCAGTGATGAATTGCTAACAGAATTCAGAAGACAGATAGCCCCCCTCACAAATTGGTTTCATTCAGTGTTTTATCATAGAAGTAAACAAGGACATAGAATTGATGCTGAGGTCCTTGATTGAGTTTTGTGAAGTGGCCAGATAATGATTTAACTTTATTCTGCTACCTGAAACTAAGCTAATGATCAGTATCATTTATTGAAAATGTTGTCATGTCTCCAGTGTTAATTTTTGGTCTCTTTTACAAGAATCAAGTTGCTGTAAAGAGTGGGATTATATCTGCATTCTCTACATTTATTATTCTGTTACATTGATCAGTGCTTGCTTTTATGGTGGTGTCATGCTGTTTTTATTTCTATAGCTCTGTCATATAACAAATGCACCATATTCCCTCTCCTATGTGGATGCTAGCTTTAAATCTTCAAATGTGTGTGTTTACATTGAAGTGCCCATAGAAGGCACAGAACTAGCAAGGGTCGAGCTGGGTGATCTTTGAAGGGAGGTGAAAAGTACACAGGTAGTATGAAGAAGGGTAAAATGGTGTAGAGGAATGAAACAAGAAGACAGAGGAGATATAGGGAGAAATAAAGAATACTAAAGTCCTTTGAAAATGTCATATATAAACTGGCTACTGTAGAAACAACCTAAAATGCATAGATATATACATAAAAATCAGTTTAAATGGAGTTACACTTTAAAGGGGACAGTGCTTCCCCAAGCACTATAAGTTATCAACTGTAAAGTCCAGGGCTAGGTATGTGCTATGATTTTTTTTCAGGTTGTTTGTCAGTGGATCCACACCAAACATGCAAAGCATTAAAAGTTACTGCCATTATTCCTGCTTACCCTCAAGAACTTGATGGTAAGACCCTATTGTTGAAGACACCACATATTGAGTCTTTTATTTTGAGGTAATTATTCTCCCTGTGTATTTATTATATTGATATAAGTTATTATAAGTTACACTTATGTGACTTCTATAAAAGTTTTATTCCTTACAAGACTAAAAAGTGAAAACTTTTGTGTAATCAGAAATTTAAAATTTTAAACCTTTTTATTTATATTTAATACAATCTTTCATAATTTTACATAGCTATCCCAGTCCTCATTCCCTGTCCTCTTTCCACCCAACACTTTCATACTACCCACCCCCTATCCCCCACCCACACCTCAGAAAGGGTAAGGCTTCCCATGGGATGTCAACAAAGTCTGATACATTGCTTCTAGGTAGGACCAAGGCCCTCCCTCCTATATCTAGGCTGAGCAATGTATGCCTCCAAAGAGAATGTGTTCCAAGTCACCAATAAAAATACTAGAGATAAATCCTGGTCCCACTCCCAGTGAACCCACAGACTGCCCAAGCCTCACAACTGTTCCCAACATTCAGTGGTTCTACTTTGATTCTATGCGGTTCCCCTGATTTTAGTGCAGAATCAGTGAGCTCTCACTAGCTCAGTTCAGCTGTTTCTAAAGGTATCACCATCATAGTCTTGACCCTTTTGCTCATATTATCACTCCTTCCTCTCTTGGAATGGTCTCTGTAAGCTTGGCCCAATGCTTCTCTGTAGATCTCTGTATCTGCTTCTATCAGTTACTGGATGAAGGTTCTACGATGACAATGAAAGTAATCATCAATCTGAATACAGAGGAAGGCCAGGTTAGGCATCCTCTTCACTGTTGTTTGTTGCTTAGAGTATTAGCTGGGGTAATCCTTGTAGATTCCTGAGAATTTCCCTAGTGTCATGTTTGAGATACCATCTTACCATCTTGCACCAGTAAGAATGACTATGATAAAAACACCGATAATACCTTATGCTGGAGAGGATACAGAGTAAGGGGGAATACTCTTCCGTCGCTAGTGGGAGTACAAACTTGTACAGCCACTTTGGAAATCAGTGTAGCAGTTTTTCAGAAAATTAGGAATCAATCTACCTCACTATTCAGCAATACCACTCCGAGGCATAGACCCAAAGGATGCACACTTATATCACAGGGATATTTGTTCAACTGTGTTCATAACAACATTATTCGTAATAGCCAGAACCTGGAAATAATCTAGATGCTCTCAACTTGAGAATGGATAAAGAAAATGTGGTACATTTATCCAATTTACTCAGTGGTTAAAAACAAAAAATGACATCATGAAATTTCCATGCAGATGGATGGAACAGAAAAAAAAATATCCTGAATAAGATAACCCAGACTCAGATAGACAAATGGAAAACTGGTGTGCACTTATTCATAAGTGGATATTAGACCTAAGGCAAAGGATAACCAGCCTATAATCCATGATCACAGAGAAGCCAGGTAACAAGGAAAACCTGGGAACAGGAACAGACAAGATCTCTTGAGAAAGTTGAGTGGCAGGGAGGTAAAAGGAAGGGTGGAAGGATAGGAAGAAGGGAGAAGGGGAGGGAAGAGGAAATCATGAGGGAATGAGATGATCAAGAAGGATGGGGGACAGAGAGGGTGAAAAGGAAAGAGATATCTTGATTGAGGGAGTGATTAAGGGGCTAGCAAGAAACTTGAGTCTTAATTACATTAGAAATAAAGCTGGTACTGACCTAGCAGAAGCATCCCTATTGACTAACTTTCACAAATATAGAAGATTCTATGCATGATATAGAGGGAGAAAAAATAAAACAACTTGCCCCACTATGAACACTGTGTATAATAAAAAAAAAACTAGCTTGGTCAGATATGCTCACAATGGCAGCATTGTTTTGACAACAACCAACAGCTCTCTGATTGCAGTTAACACTCATTCCACAATATGGAACCCATACCCTGGTATTATTCATTGACCAAAAAATTGTTAGTTCACTCAGTGATGCTCTGTGTTCAGCAACTTTAAGCCAAATAAACTGTTTCTTCCCTAAGTTGGTTTTGGTTAGTGTTTGGTCTGCTGAATCAGCACAGTAATAAACTTATCTCTGACTGTATCTTGTCTTTACACAAATGTTTTAAGTAATTAAATAATGCATCACTCAACCCTCAGTAGAGAAGTTTCTAGTTGATGCTGATTGATTTAGAGATCTATAACCGATCAATATGCAGTGAATGAGGAGTGTTATGGATTTCGTCTTTTTAAGAGACAAGCCACACCCACTCCTGGCAACCCTTGCCCTCCTCTCACCATTTTGATTATCATTGTTCTTTTTTGGCATGAGCGCTCCCTCTCTCCCCCCTTCTCTGTCTCTCTCCTTTCTCTTCTCCTTCTTCCCCCCTCTCTCCTCTAAGTAATAAATATCCAATTCTATTCTGTACGAGGTATCTGTCCATGTGCCTCCTACCCGCAGCCTGCTCACATCCATGGGCTTGCTGGGACCAGCCCTCCCATGTCCAGCCACTGCTCGGGAACCAGCAGCTGTCTCTGCCTGGGACTAGCTGCTCTGTGGGAATGCTGCTTACTGCCACCATGGATCTTGTAGCATTTTTAACAAGGAGTGTTTATCTATAAATGGTGCATCTGTATTTCACCTCCTCACAAAATTTGGTAACACTGTAGAAGAAATGACACAGACAATGTCAGGGCCAGAGGAGTTGTCTGAGGTGACACAGTATTTGGTGCATACAACAGTGCAGTTACACATGTGAAGTCACACTATCTGGGACTACTTGTGGTTATACTGGACAAAATCAAGCCAGCTGGCCTCTCAGTGTGGTGGGTAGGGGCTCATCATGTCCTCTCTCTTTGTGAGAAGCTATTAGCAATTTGTGGCTGCTGATGCAGAGTCAATAGTGTCAGGATTGTGGGCTCTGAGTAGGCATCCATGCTCCCACACCAATGCATATAGAGGCAGAAGAATGTATATTTGAAAAAAATAAGGCAGCACATGAAAGTAGAGAGGAAAAGTAGCAAAGCATTGAAGAACGGTGGTATGAATTTGATCAAAACACATTAGATACATATATGATATCAAAAAATAGAATTTTAGGTTTAATTGATTATTTTATTTCTTTATTTGAGGTTTATCTGCTAGGATCACTATATCATTTAACATCTGAAATTTTGAATTTAAGGTATTTAATTTAGTAATTTTTTGATATATTCTCAATATGAATCAACAATCTGAAGTATATCTGACAAAGATTTTATTTCCATTTGTGGGTTGTCTTTTATTACAGTGTTTATTTTCTTGCAAAACAAAAACTTTTAAATTTTATGTTATCATCAGAAAAAAACAATGACATCATAAAATTTGCAAGTAAATGGATTGAACTAGGAAAATCATCCTGAGAATGGTAAGGCAGACTCAGAAAGACAAACACTGACTAACTCACCCATAAGTGGATATTAGATGTAATGCAATCCACTGACTATAATCCACAGCCCAAGAGAAGCTAGGTAAAGAGGAGGAATTTAGAGAGATTCATGGATCACCCCGGAAAAGGGAAATATATGAGATCTCCTGGGTAAACTAGGGCACAGGGGTGGTAAGGGGTGGGAATGGGGGGATGAGAACATAAGGAAAGAGGATGGGCCATTTGGGGGAGGGGCAGAGTGGGAGAGCAATGAAAGAGCTGTCTTGAAAGAATGAGCCATTATGGAGTTGGGAAACCCGGTGCTAGAAAAATCCCCAGGAATCCACAAGGATGACAACAGTGAAGACTCCTAGCAATAGTGGAGAGGATGCCTGAACTGGCCTGTTAGGAATATTTCCTAACACGAGCTCCCTGCCAACACAAAAATTCCCAATCAAGCCAAATCAAAACAAGCCAAATTAAGAAGTATCCAGGTTTAATGGGAGTTCTGAGCTCTTGGGTGGCCCCTAATGGGAAACCAGGAAGCCATGTGAATGCTACCACCACAGGGAGGAAGAAAAAGTGTTCCTCTTTCAGGAGATCACTTAAATACCTTGGGGAGTGGCCCTGACCCCACCTCCAGGGAGGGGTCAGGACCTGGCCTGCTGGGATTTGGAGTCCAGACTAGACCAGGGGGCTGGGATAGATGGGAGGGGTTGGAGCCTATGCTCCCACCTTGACATGGCCTTCCCCTGTAATCAGATTGGTGATTACCCTAATTGGCACCATAGAGCCTTTTATCCAGTAACTGATAGAAGCAGATGCTTGCACAGCCAAGCACCAGGTCGAACTCCAGGAGTCCAGGCAAAGAGAGGGAGGAGAATTATATAAGCAAGAGGGGTAAAGATCATCATGGGGAATTCCACTGAGACAGCTGTACCATGCTGGGGACTCATAAATTCTAGGCAGACAGCTGGGGAGCCTGCATGGGACTGAACTCTCTGCATCTGGGTGACAGTTGTGAACTTTAGTCTGTTTGAGGGGCCCCTAACAGTGGGACCAGGATCTATCCCTAGTTCATGAGCTCACTTTTTGGAGTACATTCCCTATGGAGGGATGCCTTACTCAGTCTTAATGCAGCAGGGAGGGTCTACGTTCTGACTCAAGAAAATGTGTCAGGCTTTGTTGACTCCCCATGGAGCCCTTACCCGTTTTGAGGCTGGATGGGGCTGTAGGGGAGTGACTTGGGGAAAACAAGAAGAAGTGGGAGAAGGGGTGGGATAGGGAACTCTGGTTGGTATGTAAAATGAAGTAAAAGTTTTTAATTAAAAAAGAGCATTAACAAAAATATGACTTTTGAGAGTGAAAGTTGTAGGTGCACCTGGGAATAATTTTTTATTGTTTTAAGCAACTATTTTTACTATTTCATTAAAAGAGCAACACGAAAACAATGTGTACTTAAGGTATTTACCCAACTAAGGGGAAGGGAGCTGGCTAGTGAACCCAGTTCTTTACCACTAAGCTTCGTCATGTTTTTGGGTCTGATTTTTCACTCTCAGGATAGTGTTTTCTATTTCCATCCATTTGCATACAAAATTTAAGGTGTCATTGTTTTTTTACCGCTGAGTAGTACTCTAATGCATATAAATTCACACCTATTTTATCAATTCTTCCATTGAGGGGTATCTATGTTGTTTCCACGTTCTGGCTGTTACAAATAATGCTGCTATGAACATAGTTGAACAAATGCTTTTGTAGCATGATTGGACATCTCTTGACTATATTCCCAAGATTGCTATTCCTGGATACTGAGTTAGGTTGAGTCCCAATTTTCTGAGAAACTGTCACACTGATATCCAAAGTGGTCGCACAAGTTTGCATTCCTACCAACAATGGATGAGTGTTCTTCTTACTCCACATCCTCTCCAGCATAGGCTATCATTGTGTTTTTGATTTTAGCCATTCTGAGTGGTGTAAGATGGCATCTTAAAGTTGTTTTGATTTGCATTTCCTTAATACCTAAGGAAGTTTAACATGTCCTTAAGTATCTTTTGGCCATTTGAACTTCTTCTGTTGAGAATTCTCTGTTCAGTTCAGTACACCATTTTTTAATTGGATTAGTTAGAATTTTAATGTCTAGTTTCTTTAGTTCTTTATATATTTTGGATATCAGACTTTTGTCTGATGTGGGGTTGGTGAAGATCTTTTCCCATTAAGTAGGCTGCCTGTTTGCCTTAATGACTGTGTCCTTTGCTTTACAGAAGCTTCTCAGTTTCAGGAGGTCCTTTTACTTCATTGTTGCTCTTATTGTCTGT
This sequence comes from Microtus agrestis, assembly GCA_902806775.1. Taxonomy (NCBI): domain Eukaryota; kingdom Metazoa; phylum Chordata; class Mammalia; order Rodentia; family Cricetidae; genus Microtus; species Microtus agrestis. The sequence goes on along the minus strand of CADCXT010002379.1, from coordinate 1,403,922 downwards.
GCTACTGGGATTATACATAGGAATTGTTCTCCTGTGCCCATGTTACTTACCCCTTTCTCTTCGACAGGTTCAGTGTGGTCAGATTTATATTGAGGTCTTTAATCCATTTGGACTTGAGTTTTGTGCATGGTGATAGATATGGATCTATTTTCATTCTTCTACATGTTAAAATCCAGTTATTCCAGCACTGTTTGTTAAAGATGCTTTCTTTCTTGCATTGTATTATTTAAGTTTTTTGTCAAAAATCAGGTGTTCATAAGTTTGTGGATTAATATCCGGGTCTTCAATTAGATTCCAATGGCCAACATCTAATATGTGGGCCTGCTTCTTGTGGGTTTCTGATTTCCCATCAGGTCCCAAAGCCATTTAACTCCAAAGAAAAGTCACACAGGAAGTCTGCATTAGGTTATAAACTGATTGGCCCATTAGCTTAAGCTTCGTTTTAGCTCTTATGACTTATATTAACCCATTATTCTTATATATGTTAGCCACGTGGCTCGGTACATTTTTCAGCGGGACAGGTCCCATCTTCCTTCTTCCGTGTCTGAGCAGGACTGCCAAGGGAGCTTCCTGCTTCCCAGAATTCTCCTGTTCTCATTGCCCCACCTGTACTTCCGACCTGGCTGCTGGTCTATTGGCATTTATTTAAAATGTAATTGACAGAATACAGAATTGTCCCCCAAACGTCTCTGATTTTATGCCAATACCAAGCTGTTTTCATTCCAATGGCTCTGTAACAGAGTTTGATGTCAGGGATGATAATGCCTCCAGAAGTTCCTTTGTTGTATAGGATTGTTTTGGCTATCCTGGATTTTTTGTTTTTTCCATATAAAATTGATTATTGTTTTCTCAAGAAGAATTTTGTTGGGATTTTAATAGGGATTGCATTGAATCTATAGATTGCCTTTGGCAGAATTGCCATTTTTACTATGTTGATCCTACCAATCCAAGAGCATGGGAGATCTTTCCATTTTCTGGTATCCTCTTCAATTTCTTCCTTCAAAGACTTAAAGTTCTTATCAAATAGATCTTTCACTTCCTTGGTTAGAGTTACCCCAAGATACTTTATGCTATTTGTGGCTATCATGAAAGGTGATGTTTCTCTGATTTCCCTCTCTGCTTCTTTATCTTTTGTGTATAGGAGGGCTATTGAATTTTTTGAGATGATCTTGTATCTTACCACATCACTGAAGGTATTTATCAGCTGTAGGCATTCTCTGGTAGAGGTTTTGAGGTTGCTTATGTACACTATTATATCATCTGCAAATAATGAAAGTATGACTTCTTCCTTTCCAATTAGAATCCCCTTGATTTCCTTGTGTTTTCTTATTGCTATTGCTCAAACTTCAAGTACTATGTTGAAGATATACAGAGAGAGTGGACAGCCTTTTCTTGTTCCTGATTTTCGTGGAATTGCTTTAAGTTTCTCACAATTAAATTTTATTTAGCTGTCAGCTTGCTGTATATTGCTTTTATTATATTTAGCTATGATCCTTGTATCCCTAATCTCTCCCTGACCTTTATCATAAAGGGGTATTGAATTTTGTCAAATGCTTTTTTGGCATCTAGTGAAATGACTGTATGGGTTTTTCTTTCAGTTTATTTATATGATGGATTACATTGATAGATTTTTGTATGATGAACCAGCCTTGCATCTATGGCATGAAGCCTACTTGATCATAATGGATGGTTTTTTTGATGTGTTCTTGGATTCGGCTTGCCAGTATTTTATTGAGAATTTTTGTATCGATGTTCATGAGTGAGATTGGTCTGTAACTCTCTTTCTTGATTGATGGTTTTTGTGTTGTTTTGGTACCAGGGTAAATGCAGCTTCATAAAAAGTTTGGTAATTAATCTTCTGTTTCTATTATGTGGAACACTTTAAGGAGTATAGGTATTAGCTCTTCTTGGAAGTGCCGGTAGAATTCTGCAATCAAACCATTTGACACTGGGCTTTTTTTTTTTTTTGGAGGTTTTTGATGACAGCTTCTATTTTCTTGTGACTTATAGGTCTATTTAAATTGTTCACATGGTCTTGGATCAATTTGGGTATATGGTATCTATGGGGCTGTCTGTGACTCTGGTGATCAATCTTCCAGGTGCCAATGTATCCAAGGCTCAGATGGTTGCTCCTTGTGGTGAGGTCAGGGCCATAGTTCCAGTAACCCCATTGGTCACTCCGTATTCCTAGAGGTCACTTGGTGGTCCTGGTGTTTGCTCTGAAATATCAGTGATAGTTCGTGCCTGCACCCTCAGAGATTTGCTTGCTTGGAGCTTTTTCTGCTGACTTTGCTACCTTGGGCATGCTCTGGCAGAGGTCCTGGCTCAGCCTACTCTTTGGGCAGTTCCAGATTCATACCCTAGACCCACAGAGGTCTCTTGTTCCTACCTACTGCATTGGAGGTCCCAGACTCATGCCCAGACCCTCAAAATTCCTGGCTCAAGCCATCAAGTCAGAAGTTCTAAAATGAAATCTTTAGAGTGTATTATATAGAACAATACCATCTGAAAACGGTAAAATGTAGATTTCTTCCCTTTTTACTTATACCACACTTTATTAGTTTCTCTTGCCTTTTTACTCTGACTAATCTTTAATCACTAGACTATATTGGCTAAGAGGTAGGGAAATGGACAACATTGTCTTAATCCTAATTTTGAAATAAATGCTAATATTTGGTCACCACTTAGTTTACTACAGATTATACGCTTGCCAGATGTGACCTTTTTTTTGAATATTTTTTTATTGGAAAAAAAAAGAAATTTCTGCCTCCTCCCGCCTCATATTTCCCTTCTTCTCCTCCCACTCCTCCCCCTCCCCCCACCCCTCCCTCTCCAGACTGAAGAGCAGTCAGGGTTCCCTGCCCTGTGGAAAGTCCAAAGTTGTCCCCCCTCAATCCTGGTCTAGAAAGGTGAACATCCAAACTGGCTAGGCTCCCACAAAGCCAGAACATGAAGTAGGATCAAAACCCAGTGCCATTGTCCTTGGCTTCTCAGGAGCCCTCATTGTCCGCCAAATTCAGAGAGTCCGGTTTTATCCCGTGCTTTTTCGGTCACAGTCCAGCTGGCCTTGGTGAGCTCCCAATGGATCAGCCCCACTGTCTCCGCGGGTGGGTGCACCCCTTGTGGTCCTGACTTCTTTGCTCATGTTCTCCTTCCTTCTGCTCCTCATTGGAACATTGGGAGCTCAGTCCGGTGCTAGAGTGTGGATCTCTGTCTCTATCTCCATCCATCGCCAGATGAAGGTTCTATGGTGATATGCAAGATATTCATCAGTATGGCTACAGGATAGGGTCATTTCAGGTTCCCTATCCTTAGCTGCCCCAGGAACTATCTGGGGACATCGCCTTGAGCACCTGGGAGCCAGTCTAGGTCCAAGTCTTTTGCCAACCCTAAGATGGCTCCCTTAATTAAGATATGTGCTTCCCTGCTCCCCAAACTAACCTTCCTTTATCCCAATCATCCCGTTTCCCCAAGTTTTCCCCAACCTCCCGTTCTCACTTTTCTCTCCCCTTCTCCCCTTATACCCCTCCCACAACATCCCGAAGATCCCAATTTTTTGCCCAGCAATCTTGTCTACTTCCCATAATCAGGAAGATAGCTATATGTTTTTCTTTGGGTTCACCCTCTTATTTAGCTTCTTTAGGATAGCAAATTATAGACTCACTGACCTTTATTTATCTCTAGAAACCAATTATGAGTGAGTACATCCCATGTTCATCTTTTTGGGTCTGGGTTACCTCACTCAGGATAGAGTTTTCTATTTCCATCCATTTGCATACAAAATTCGAGAAGTAATTGTTTTTTTTACCACTGAGTAGTATTCTAATGTTTATATATTCCACACTTTCTTCATCCATTCTTCCATTGAAGGGCATCTAGGTTGTTTCCAGGTTCTGGCTATTACAAATAATGCTGCTATGAACATAGTTGAACAAATGTCCTTGTCATATAATCGGGCATCTCTTGGGTATATTCCCAAGAGTGGCATTGCTGGGTCCATGGGTAGGTTGATCCCAAATTTCCTGAGAAACCGCCGCACTGCTTTCCAAAGTGGTTTCACAAGTTTGCATTCACACCAGTGTAGGGAGAGCCCGCCTTTGGGGGCGGGACAGACTCAGGAAAATGTTTACGGATAAATTCGGGCGCGCAGACGCGGCTGCGCTTCCTGTTTCCTGTTTCGGTGCATCGCTGGAACTTTGGTTGCTTGAGTGTGCTATTTTCATTAAAGTTGTGTTAACTTATACCCATCTGTCTGTATTAATCCTCCCACTTCATTTTGGCGAACCAACGTGGGACTTGTCCCCACCCCGCAACTCACAGCAGGTCCGGGGGAAGTCCCGGTGGCTGCAGTGCACATCCCCCAAGCCGGCGGCCTGGGCAGTGCTGAGACTGCCTTTGCTCACCTCTCCCCGCGAGCGCGAGCGGGTGGCGCTATGGCCGCTTCTGCTAGCTTCTCCCCGCGGGCTCCTTGACCTCCGCGTCTGGCGCCGGCCGCGCGGTTCGCTAGAGAAGCCGCTGTCAGCACCGGCCAACCCAGCACCCTCCCCCGAGCGCGGGCTCCCGCCGCTACTGCTCTGAGGCTTTCATTGTGCTTCCGGGTGCGCTTGCCTGAGCAAACCGCCACAGCGGTGGACTTGAACTGATTCAAAATAACCTCTTCACACAAATTATAAATCCTCAGGCGGAACGATAAATTTCGGTTTTGAGTTGTTTCAGATCGGCTCTCCATGTGGACTCAAGTGGACTCTTCTGCCACCTCTGGCAGAAACCAGTCATTGCAGGCAAAAATTTTTTTTTCCTTATTTAAAAAAAATGTCGGAGAACGTCACTCTAGAGTATTTTAACGGTTTCTTTGAGTGTGCCATGTGGGAGATCTTACAAGAGGTGTCTAGCACCCCACATCTATGCATTCTTCTGGGATTGGTAATTTTCCTTGGCACTAAATGGTTTGACAGCAAGGATATGATAGAGTCTTTAAGAGAAGAATCCAGGATACTTAGGACAGAGGTAAAACAACTGAAAATTATTGGAGACGAATCCAGGATTCTTAAAACAGAGGTAGAGCGGCTAAAATCTATTAAAAATGACTATCATATTCTCAAGAATCAGATTGACGTTATACAGGAAGATAACAGATCCTTGTCTAACAAGACTCTGCTAACTGAGCAAAATTTAGAAAAGATTCAGGTTGATATTAAGGAAAAATTCGTTAATATGGAAGAGGAAAGAGCTGAGTTGGACCGTAAACTTCAATCCCTTTCTGTAGGAACTGAAACATTATTGGCTGATATTAAGGAGAAATTCATCAAGGTGGAACAAAGTCCTTATGATTCTGTCCAGAAGGCAGAATTATATGCCATTCTATGGTGCTAAGGGATTTTAAAGAGCCTATTAATATAGTTACTGATTCACAATATGCAGAAAGAGTTATTTTACATATTGAAACTGCTGAATTTATACCCGATGATACAGAACTAACCTCATTCTTTATCCAGGTTCAAGATTTGATCAGGAACAGGCTCTGCCCTATGTACATAACACACATCCGATCCCATACGGGTCTGCCAGGTCCTCTAGCACAAGGTAATGCAGATATTGATCAATTATTGATTGGTAGTGTGCTACAAGCCTCTGAATTTCATAAAAAAACATCATGTTAATAGCAAAGGTTTGAAGAAAGAGTTTTCTATTACATGGCAACAAGCTAAGGAGATTGTAAAGAAATGCCCTACCTGCTCTTTCTATAACCAAATGCCACTGCCAGCAGGGGCTAATCCTAAGGGCACCCATAGGAATGAAATCTGGCAGATGGATGTGTTCCATTTTGCAGAGTTTGGCAAATTGAAGTATGTTCACCACACCATTGACACTTATTCAGGTTTTCAGTGGGCAACTGCTTTAAGTTCAAAAAGCTGATTCAGTAATCATTCATTTATTAGAAGTCATGGCTATCATGGGTATACCTACACAGATAAAGACAGATAATGGCCCTGCTTATGTCTCTAGGAAAATGAAATGGTTTTTTGACTATTACAATATCAAGCATGTTACAGGTATACCCTACAATCCCACAGGTCAAGCAGTTATAGAAAGATCAAATAGAACTATAAAGGATATGTTGAACAAACAGAAAGGGGTGGAAAACACCCCCAGAAATAGGTTACATAATGCTTTGTTAACCTTGAATTTTCTTAATGCTAATGAGAAGGGAACAACAGCTGCAGAAAGACATTGGATAATGGAAAAGTCTACTGAACTGAATCAACCAGTTTATTTCAAGGATGTGCTGACCTCACAATGGAAGCCAGGAGATGTGCTGCGTTGGGTAAGGGGTTTTGCTCTTATCTCCACAGGTGAAGAAAAATTGTGGATACCATCAAAATTAATAAAGGTTCGGTATGAAGAGGAAAAGTCATTTGAAAAAGATAAATAACAATTCATTCACAAGGATGGCGAGCATGCTGATGGTAAGTAAAGTAAATAGGTTGGGGGCAAGGTTCTTTTCTTATCTCCACAGGTAAATACTGATCTTCAAAGAATTTAAGGGACCCTGAATAGTTAATTGTTGATGGATGGAAAATAGTTACAACCCACTGAGGATAAGTAAGTATTGATTTTATATATATATATATATATATATATATATATATATATATATATGTTTTATTGAACACTTCTTTATATGTATGTAGAGCTGGTTTTGGTGTTGGACTATGGCTCAGTCCCTTTTCAATTTCAAGCCTGTTGACAAGAGGTATCTCAGAGTTTCTGTCTCAGATCAGGAGCCATGAAACAGGACAGAATAAGAATAATTATATACTTGATAAACTTTCTTTGCTTTTCCTCATATCTGTGTCTTTCTTTGTATGTCAGCATGTGTCCTTGTGGTTAATGTCTAAATTTCCCATAACAAACATCAAATTTTCCTACAGTAATCTTTCAAGTTTCCAGGATGAAGATGGGGCCCCACAACATCAACTCAACCTGGTTTTTATGACGTCATGAATATTTTTTTTTCTCTTCAAGCGCTGATATTAGACTTGTTTTTTGGTACCAACTGCAAAAGTCAATTTCAAATGGTGCACATTTTTGACAACACTCTGGCCAGACATTCTCAAAACGCACAGAGACTAGTTACAATTTTCTTAGGTCAAAGGTTAATTAGGGAATTTTACCATCATTTGCTTTCACAGGAGCCCCTAAGAAGAACGTCGCCCCCATGTCAGCTTGAAGCAATCTTAGAGAACGACGTCCCCTCTCCCAACAGAGTTTGCCCTCGGGGTTAGGGACATCTTTTAATGGTTGGTTTGGGGTTGAGGGGATGGGGAGATGTTTTATAAAATTAGGAGTATGTTCAAAAAAAAAGAGGGGAGAGGATTAACTGGTTTGATGGGATGATTGGTATTTGTGAGTTACTGTTTTTAGAAAATTGTATTTGTACTGTTTCCTGTATATTGATATATTGAATATTGAATGTGAGTGTTCCTACCTCTATTTTTGTATAAGAGTATGCTTATATTGTATTGATACATCTACTATATTACAATGTACATCTCTACATCTGATACTATTTATGTAATATCATTGTTTACATTTGATATGTAATGACATTGTTCACAGATGAAGATAATTGTCTTCATATATTGCACAACTGTTTATTCTTTTAGTCTTCAAGTTAGATAGGTATTGAGAATTATATGTTTGTCATGTTTATTTTTAGATTAATCAGGTCTTCTAGTTACCCAGAGATTATATTTAGTATAGATAGTATAATCTTCAGCCTCTTTAAAGAGCTGTAGAAAAATGGCCTTTAATCTAACCTAGAATTCTGTGCCTACGAGACACAATTACTCCTGGCAACACCATTCTACTCCCGAGAGAATGTTGAGCACCAAAGACACTCTACTGGGAGCTTGTCTTCTTGGCAGAACTGGCCTTTGGGTTAAGAAAAGCCCAATCCTCAACTACTGACAAAGATATGAAACAGGATTGTCTTATCTTGCCAAGACAGGGTAGGATAATTCTAAGAAAGTTCCTTGCATTTGGTAATGGCATGTCAGTTATGTTAGGCCTTAGCCAAAGTTGGTTGACTCAACATTGCGAACTAGAATTTGGGTGATTGCCCAGGTAGTCAGTTGTCACTGTCATTTTTGGCACATTTTGGATATTTCTCATTTGTTAAGTAACACTTACTCCCTTCTCAGATCTTTGACGGAGTTGAAGATTATATAATTGTAATTACTCTCTACATCATTTAGACTCCTTGAGATAGAGTGTCTGGTAAAACTTTTGTTCTCAATATTGTTTGTTATATTTATTATTTGTTATTATTATTCATAGTTGTAGTTAGTTTAGTTCTGTCTTATTTAGACAAAAGGAGGAGATGTAGGGAGAGCCCGCCTTTGGGGGCGGGACAGACTCGGGAAAATGTTTACGGATAAATTCGGGCGCGCAAACGCGGCTGCGCTTCCTGTTTCCTGTTTCGGTGCATCGCTGGAACTTTGGTTGCGTGAGTGTGCTATTTTCATTAAAGTTGTGTTAACTTATACCCATCTGTCTGTATTAATCCTCCCACTTCACACCAGCAATGGATGAGGGTACCCCTTTCTCCACAGCCTCTCCAGCAAAGGGTATCATTGGTGTTTTTGATTTTAGCCATTCTGACAGGTGTAAGATGATATCTCAATGTTGTTTTGATTTGCATTTCCCTGATTGCTAAGGAGGCTGAGCATGACCTTAAGTGTCTTTTGGCCATTTGGAATTCTTCTGTTGAGAATTCTCTGTTCAGCTCAGTGCCCCAATTTTTAATTGGGTTATTTAGCATTTTAAAGTCTAGTTTCTTGAGTTCTTTATATATTTTGAGATCAGACCTTTGTCTGTTGCAGGGTTTGTGGAGATCTTCTCCCAGTCAGTGGGTTGCCTTTTTGTCTTAGTGACAGTGTCCTTTGCTTTACAGAAGCTTCTCAGTTTCAGTAGTTCCCATTTATTCAATGTTGCCCTTAATGACTGTGCTGCAGGGGTAATACCTAGGAATCGATCGCCTGTGCCCATCTGTTGTAGGGTACTTCCCACTTTCTTTTCTATCAGGTTCAGTGTGTTTAGATTGATATTGAGGTCTTTGATCCATTTGGACTTGAGTTTTGTGCATGGTGATAGATATGGGTCTATTTTCATTCTTCTACAGTTTGACATCCAGTTGTGCCAGCACCATTTGTTGAAGATGCCCTCTTTCTTCCATTGTATACTTTTAGCACCTTTATCGAAAATGAGGTGTTCATAGGTTTGTGGGTTAAAATCCGGGTCTTCTATAGGATTCCATTGGTCGACTTCTCTGTTTTTATGCCAATACCACACAGTTTTCATTACTGAAGCTCTGTAATAGAGTTTGAAGTGAGGGATGGTAATGCCTCCAGAAGTTCCTTTATTGTATAAGACTGTTTTGGCTATCCTGGGTTTTTTGTTTTTCCCTATAAAATTTATTATTGTCCTGTCAAGATCAGTGAAGAATTTTGATGGGATCTTGATGGGGATTGCATTGAATCTATAAATTGCCTTTGGTAGGATTGCCATTTTTACTATGTTGATCCTCCCAATCCAGGAGCAAGAGAGATCCTTCCATTTTCTGGTATCCTCTTCAATTTCTTTCTTCAATGCCTTAATGTTCTTGTCAAATAGATCTTTCACTTCTTGGGTTAGAGTTACTCCGAGATATTTTATGCTGTTTGTGGCTATCGTGAAAGGTGATGCTTCTCTGATTTCCCTCTCTGCTTCCATATCCTTTGTGTATAGGAGGGCGACTGACTTTTTGGAGTTGATCTTGTATCCGACCACATTACTAAAGGTGTTTATCAGCTGTAGGAGTTCTTTGGTGGAGTTTTGGGGGTCACTTATATAGACTATCATATCATCTGCAAGTAACGAAAGTTTAACTTCTTCCTTTCCAATTCGAATCCCCTTGATCCCCTTATGTTGTCTTATTGCTATTGCTAAAACTTCAAGCACTATATTGAAGAGGAATGGAGAGTGGACTGCCTTGTCATGTTCCTGATTTTAGTGGCATGGCTTTGAGTTTCTCTCCGTTTACTTTGATGTTAGCTGTTGGTGTGCTGTAAATAGCTTTTATTATATTTAGGTATGACCTTTCTGTCCCTAATCTCTCCAAGACTTTTATCATAAAGGGATGTTGAATTTTGTCAAAAGCTTTTTCAGCATCTAATGAAATGATCATATGGGCTTTTTCTTTCAATTTATTTATATGATGGATTACATTGATAGATTTTCATATGTTGAACCAGCCCTGCATCTCTGGGATGAAGCCTACTTGATCATAATGGATAATTTTTCTAATGTGTTCGTGGATACGGTTTGCCAGTATTTTGTTGAGGATTTTTGCGTCGGTGTTCATGAGTGAGATTGGCCTGTAATTCTCTTTCTTGGTTGAGTCTTTGTGTGGTTTTGGTATCAGAGTGACTGTAGTTTCATAAAAGGAATTTGGCAATGACTCTTCTGTTTCTATATTGTGAAATACATTAAGGAGTATAAGTATTAGGTCTTCTTGGAAGTTCTGGTAGAATTCTGCATTGAAACCATCTGGTCCTGGGCTTTTTTTTGGTAGGGAGGTTTTTGATAACAGCTTCTAATTCTTCACGACTATTTAGATTGTTCACCTGGTCCTGATTTAACATTGGTATATGGTATTTATGTAAAAAAGTGTCCATTTCTTTTACATTTTCCAGTTTTGTGGCATACAGGCTTTTGTAGTAAGATCTAATGATTCTCGGAATTTCTTCTATGTCTGTGGTTATGTCCCCCTTTTCATTTCTGATCTTACTAATTTGCATATTCTCGCTCTGCCGTTTGATTAGTTTGGATAGGGGTTCATCAATCTTATTGATTTTCTCCAGGAACCAGCTTTTTGTTTCATTGATTCTTTGGATTGTTTTCTGTGTTTCTATTTTGTTGATTTCTGCCCTCAGTTTGACTATTTCCAGTCTTCTACTCCTCCTAGGTGAGTCTGCTTCCTTTTTTTCTAGAGTTTTCAGGTGGGCTGTTAATTCTCCAATGTGTGCTTTCTCTGTTTTCTTTAAGTGGGCACTTAGGGCTATGAACTTTCCCCTTAGGACTGCTTTCATAGTGTCCCACAAGTTTGAGTAGGTTGTTTCTTTATTTTCCTTGAATTCAAGGAAGACTTTAATTTATTTCTTTATTTCTTCTTTGATCCAGGTGTGGGTCAATAGTTGACTGTTCAGTTTCCATGAGTTTGTAGGCTTTCTGGGGGTAGCATTGTTGTTGAATTCTAACTTTAATCCATGGTTATCTGATAAGACACAGGATGTTATGAATATTTTTTTGTAACTGTGTAAGTTTGCTTTGTTACCAAGGATGTGGTCAATTTTCGAGAAGGTTCCATGAGCTGCAGAGAAGAAGGTATATTCTTTCCTATTTGGGTGGAATTTTCTATAGATGTCTGTTAAGTCCATGTGATTCATTACCTCCATTAATTCTCTTATTTCTCTGTTAAGTTTCTGTTTGATTGACCTGTCCATTGATGAAAGAGGAGTGTTGAAATATCCTACTATTAGTGTGTGCGGTTTTATGCCAGCCATGAGTTTTAGTAATGTTTCTTTTATGTACGTGGGAGCTTTTATGTTAGGGGCATTGATATTCAGGTTCGAGACTTCATCTTGCTGAATTGTTCCTGTTATGAGTATAAAATGCCCCTCTCCATCTCTCTTGATTGATTTAAGTTTGAAATCAACTTTGTTAGAAATTAGTATGGCCACACCTTCTTGTTTCTTAGGTCCATTTGCTTGATACACCTTTTCCCATCCCTTTACTCTAAGTAGGTGTCTGTCTTTTTGGTTGAGAGATGTGACCTTTTATATGCTCATGTATGCTCCAACCTTTCTATCTTATATTTTATCAATAAGCTTTGATGGTCTATCTTGCAATTCATCCATCTATTCATCTTCTCCTCTCAGAGATTACTCACAGAACTCTTTCTTCATCAAACCTTATTTTTCGTAACCCAGAATGAATCCACAGCCTCTAAATTTCTGTGGAAACAAAAGCAAAACCTCATCTGCAAAGTAACATATCTTTTGACTTAAATTTGAAGTCAAGGCGTTTTCAAAATACATATGTTGTGTTAGTCCAGCAACATTTATAATCAAATGTCTTTTAGTAGATGTTGCTTTTTTCTTAGCCATCAAACAATTCATATATTTTAACACACTGAAAATTATTTAGAGGTTTTATTTGTCTGAATCTACTTTACTGTATATCTCTAGGATTGAAACCATTATTTTAACAGCTACATTCAATTTTTTCTTTATCGTTCTAAGAGTACCTCATGGTGGAGGTGCTGGTGGGAGCCATGTTTATTGCCACAACTCTATGAAGCCTCAAGGTCTCTGCCACCAAGGAGAAGCATGTTTCAGCTATTTATAAACACCATTTATATGCTTTGTGGCAAACCTCTTAAAGGGGCCACAGGTTTTCTAAGCTGAGTCAGCAAGCCTCTCTGAAATGAGACCTGCTCACCTCCAGCAAACAGCCCACCCAAGAAAATGCTGCTACCATGAAGCTATTCTTGTCTATTCTTTTCTCTCTGGAATTACTTGCCAGTCTCTCTCAGGATTTATGTGAATGCAGTTAGATTCAAGGATCTTGTTTTTAAAAAAGGGAGGGGGAAGTTCTGTGGTTCAATGATCTTGTACATTGTAACCATTTTTCAGTTGTATTGCTTTAATACAAGGCTGATTGGCCAGGAGCTATTCAAGAAGTATAGGTGGGATGACCAGGAAGAAAGTATAGGTAGGACAACAAGAACTTAAAATTCTGGAAAGAGAAAAGACTCAGTCTGAAGTAGTGACCCAGACACAGAGGAATCAGGAAGAGAATGCTTCGCTGAACAAAGGTACCAAGCCACATGAATTACATAGAGGAGTTATGGGTTATTATAGGATGTAAGAGATAATAAGAAACATAAGCTAGTAGGACAAATAGTTTGTGATTAATGTAGACCTTTGTGTGTTTCTTTGGGATTTAGCAGCTGCTGCACCAGCCAGAAGAGAAACCTCCTTCAGCACATATGTGCTATGTTCTCTTCTTAATTTATTTATATAAACCATATTGCTGGCTGCCTCTAATTTCACTTTCTCAGGGCAATGGATAAAATAGCTATTGCAAAAGGGAAACTTCTGCCTAATGACTTTCCTCTGGGTGAGCCTGAGGGGACATTGTTTAAAATATACAGTGGACATAATTCAGCCCCTAAATCCTTTGATGTTTCAAGTGGCACCATGAATCCAGATGCTGACGAACAGATGTTGCTTTTGAAATACACCATGTGACTAACCTGAAAGATTCACAGAAGTTCATGACATTACAAATTTTCATAACTGTTATGGAGAAACTGATTTTAACTACAAGAGTCCAGGAGAAATGCTAATAAGTAGTAATGTCAGAAGTTCATGGGAACAGTCTAGGAACAGGAAAAAAAGAAGAATAATTGAAAGCCACTGCCCTCATTTATAATAGCTGTGCCAATACTGTATGAAGTTGAAAGGAAGAGGACCAGAGACTCAGGGATAATCAGTGGCCACTATTAAGAGTATATTTCCAAGTTGCATTGCCTATAGGAAAAATGGAAAAACCTGGAAGAGATAGAGTAATACAGAATGTAGAATGAATTGATTCAACTTCAGTTGTGGAGTTGATTGTGAGAGCCCAGACTTTACCAGACATAAATATCAACCACTAGAGACAAAACTGTCCCTCACTCTGCTTGATGCTGTAACTGCAAATACTGTCAGCTGGATGCACTCTCCTACCTCTAGGCATGCCTTTTTTCTTGCAATACTACTTATCCTTCAAAAATTAGAGCTATGAATCAAGTGTGTGATGTTTACCTGTGGGAAAGTTGGAGGTGAAAAGGGGTATGAAGTAAAGCAACAAACTGGCAATTATTGTAACCATTATTCAAAGCATAAGGGAACAAATTTGACAATAAAACTGATCATGCAAACCATTAAAGCTGTATAGATAAAAAAGGCCCAGTCTGTCCTGGGACCACTTGTTTGAAACAGGTGGTCATAGCTTCTTCAATGTGCTGCCTTTACACATCAGTCCCAGATCATTGGACCCATTTGGATCAAGGCTCCTTACACTGTACCAACAGATTTCAAATAAACTACAATATTCTCCAGAAATTGTTGTTGCTGCACCAACTGAATCCTCAGAATCTACCCACATTCTGGTCCAGCCTCACAGACTACACTTCTTCAGCCTCAGATGGTTGCATAACACCTGGACATCAACAGACTTAGCCTGAACTTATGGACATTGACCAACAACCCAGCTATCTTGAATTGCCAATGTCAGTAGGAAGCAGCCAGATAGACTGAGGCTCGCTTACTCAATACCCACCAAAATAATAATAATAAAATAATGAGAGGAAAAAGAAGAAGGAGAAGAAGAGGAAGAAGAAGAAGAAGAAGAAGAAGAAGAAGAAGAAGAAGAAGAAGAAGAAGAGGAAGAGGAAGAGGAAGAGGAAGAGGAAGAGGAAGAGGAAGAGGAAGAGGAAGAGGAAGAGGAAGAGGAAGAAGAAGAGGAGGAGGAGGAGGAGGAGGAGGAGAAGAAGAAGAAGAAGAAGAAGAAGAAGAAGAAGAAGAAGAAGAAGAAGAAGAAGAAGAAGAAGAAGAAGAAGAAGAAGAAGAAGAAGAAGAAATGAAGGGACTTGCGTCCACTCAAGCAGCACAAGGTTCTAGCAAGATTTGCCCTTCTATGTAATTCCCTTTTCCTTGCTAAAACTATTAGACTATATTACTAAAGCTAGCCACCAAGATCTATTCCCTTATTTTGCCACTTTCTCTTCCTAAGGCTGACTACAAAGGTCCAGCTATCAAAATTTTGAAATCCAGCAAAAAAAAAAAAAAACCTCTGCTTTGGCTCAACAAATTAACATGTCCAATTAAAATCAAATATCTCATCCTAACATGGACTTTCCCCTTGTACCTTTACAAACTGCTAATTTCCTATGAGCCACATCTGTCTCTACTCTATCTAGAGTCTGTCCTTTGTACTACTCTGGAACAAGTACCCATTCCCTCCCTAAATTGCCCATTTTCTCCCCTCACCTTGTACTTTTTCTTTCTCCCTCTTCCTCTATCTTCTTACTTTGTCGCTTATTTCTGTCTTCTGTCCCTCTCAGGCAATTAAATATCCTTTGTGTTTAGAACTTGGACTGAGAAATTGATCTTAGATTCTTGAGGTTAGACTTTTCTTTCAACACACTCATAAATATGGCTGTCACCACTGCATGGGAAGGTGTTCAATTAATAGAAAGATAACAAATCAAAGAGCAAAATGAAAACCCACAAATAAACAATAATTAACCAAGGTAGATGTGCTTTTAGATGCATGGGAGACAAAATATCAATATTGAATATTTAAAGATGAAGTTACAAAATTAGGGATGGAAAGAATAGATATATGTTTGAGAGACACTATTATAGAAAAGCTAAAAATCTGATGGAACAAATCCTGTTTTAGAAATGAATATCAACTAATATAATTTCACTTTTGAACTATTGCTTTGCAGCTTGTCACACTGTGTTTATGAGTGCTAAAAACCAAACTATTATACTATACCTCACAATGACAACTAGACTCATGAGATACATTTACTACAAATGTGGACAATAATGTGACAAACATACCAATAAAAGTTCATACTTCATAATTAAAGCAAGGATGAGAAGTTCCTGCATAATTGTAAATTTGGGACATTCTTTCTATTAGCCAAAATGCTAATACTTCAAAAAGGACAGGACACTAGCTAAGTGCCTGTTCTCAAAACAGCCATGAAGCTGCAAGATCACATTTCAACTGCACACAGAAAACAGAAGAAGCAAACTATAAGCAAATCCTAGAATTTTCTTTCTTCCAGAATTTTATTATCTGGAGACTACATGTTCAAAAACATATGCCTGTGGACTATTTATCATTTAATTAACAATATTCCACTCCTGACCCCCAAAGACTCATGTATATATTATATTGCAAAACCCATTTAGTCCATCACAAAAAATCCCCATAGCTTATAATAGTTTCAACACTGATCAAATCTTCAAAGTCTAAAGTCAGGTCTCAGAATTAAGGCTGAATCTTTCCTGTGATACCAGGAACAAAATAAATAAATGAATAAAAATTTAAAATATAATTATATATTTCCAAAGCGATGCAGAATATACATTTCCATTTAAAAATAGGGAAAACTGGAATATATTGAGGAAATAGTATAGCAAAGCAAGACAGAAATCCAGCATGGAACACATTAAATCCTATATCTCTAGTTCTTGAATATGAGCTGTGTGGAGTATTTAGTCTGAAAGGCTGTTGATGGCTCCAGTCCCCTAGTTTTGCTGCCTGCACTATATACACCCTGCTTATGCTTGTTTTACTCTCTGTCTCACAGCTCTCAGACATCTCCACTATCTTGAGAACATGTGGAAGATCTATTTCTATTCTTTTGAGGAAGAAGCACATTGATTTCTATATTGGCTGCAGGCAGGAATTTACATTCCTACCATCAAGGAAGAAATGTTTTTCTTTCCCAAATCTTCACCAGCATTTGTTGTGGTGATTTGTATTTTTTACCTTAGCAATTTTGGCTCTCTCAGAATGAAATCCAAAGAGTTTACTTTGGTTTCCTTATGATTAGGATACTGAACATTTTTTAAAATATATTTCTTGGTCATGTGTTTCTTCTTCTGAGAACTCTATGTTTAGTTCCATATCCCATTTGTGCTGGGATTCTTTTCTTTGTGTTTAGTGTTTCAGTTCTTTCTGTATTCAAGACAACAATTCTGATAGATGTAAAACTAACAGACTTTTTCCCATTCTTCCTCTTTTCCATCATGTTGGTTTTCTTTGTTATACAGAAATTTTTTTAGTCTCACATGGTTCCATTTGTCAAATTTGATAATAATTTCTGTGATACCACAGTCATTGTACAGAAAGTTCTTTCTTGAAAAAATATATCAATGTTTATTTCCTACTTTCTCCTCTATTGGGTTTGGAGTATCAGGCTGTCCTGATTAAATATTCTCTACTTGACAAAAACTATGGTCATCTAGGAAACTCAGGAAAAACCTCATTTATGGAAATGCCTCTATCAGATTGGTATGAGCATATGTCTAAGTAGCATTTTCTTGAATAATAATTGATATAAAAGGGCAATACCTTTATTATCATTGCCATTCCTAGATTCATGATCCTAGGTTTTATAAGAACATAAACTGAGCAAGTCATGGAAACAAGCCAAAAAGCAACACTACTTCATGTTTCTGATTCAGTTCTACATCTAGGCTCCTACTTAATGTGCTCAGTAGTGGACTATGATCAGCAATCATAAGCCAAATAAGCTGGTTCCTCTCCAAATCAGTTTCCTTCACTGTTTTATCACAGCAGCAGTATTCTTAATGTGAATAATAATCTGAAATTTATCTGACATAGACTTTTCTCACATTCTGCAAGTTGTCTTTCATTGTGGTGTTTTATTTTCTTTTCAAGGCAAAAGTATTTTCATGTTATCTCACTTGTTGGTTTTTCAAGTTATTTCCTTGATTAATCCAAGTGCTTTTTAGAAGGTTCTTTCGTCAGACATTACCTACACTTATGCCTGTTTACAAATATACATGTATACATTGTAGGCCAGGAGAGAGCATATAGTTTTCTCATTCTGAACTTGTGCTTTGCTGTAGGACAGTGGTTTTGTACCTTGTAAAGATTTGTCAGCTTTATTGGTTTAATCAAATGCTTATTGGCCAGTAACCAGGCAGAAAGTATAGGTGGGATGACCAGAAGAGGAGAATTCTTGGAAGAAGAAAGGTTCAGTCTGCAGGCATCATTCAGACCAAGAGGAAGCAAGATGAGAATGTCTTACTGATAAAAGGTACCAAGCTACATGGCTAACAGAGACAAGAATTATGGGTTAAAGTGAGGTAAATGAGTTAATAAAAAGCCTGAGCTAATAGGGCAATTAGTTTATAATTAATGTAGACCTCTGTGTGTTTCTTTGTGACTGAATGACTTCTGGACTGTGGCAGACAGAAACTACTGCCATAAGTGCTTCTCCACTTAACACTGTATTTCCCATTTCCATCAAGCTCAGATGCCGAAATTGCCACATGGGGTTAGTGTGGGAACTTGGTCAACAGAGGAAACAGGTCAGCAGCAGTTAAGAGCATTAGGGTGCGACTGTGGTGCTCAGGAGTCTTCAGACAGCACTTCAGAGCTTTCTGAGAAATGATTCAATTTCTGTTTCTCAGCAAACCAGAATCTCCTAGTGAGCCCAGGCCAGGTGAGAACCAGACAAACACCCTAAAATATCACCATCATCCCTGAGATTGTGAAGGCCCTGTCTTGGAGATCTAACATCTCTATACTCTCATCCCAGTGCTAAACCTGGAAGGGAGCTGGATAATTTAAGCACTGTTAAAGAGATTTGGAGAGTTTCTTTAACTTAAATGCATCAAAGCAAAGCAAGATGTTTTATGCTTGGAAAGTGGAAGTAAAATTAAATGAAATATAAAAAGAAACAATAATGCCTAGGAAAGAAGATAATTTAAAGAACATTTAGTCAAATAAATATATGTTCATTTCGGTAAAAATAGGAATTTCTATGAATTTGGATATATATGAGTCTTCTAAAAGCCCAAGACAGACAAAATTACAACATACAGGGAGAGTTGGTCCCAAAAGTTCACTGCTAACTGAACACCATTAGCGTCTGATAGCTTCTAAAAGAGGGAACAATGTGACTATACTCTAGGGCAGGCCACATTCCCAGGAGTAGTTAGGCAATGCACACTGGGCTCAATCAGAAAAAGAAGAAGTAGAGAGAAGAGGAGAAGGAGGAAGAGGAACTTGCGGAGGAGATGACAACACAAAGTTCTGTCAAAGCAGAGATTAGGATGGAGAAGGTAGATAAAAAATTCATTGTTTTAAAATCTCAAAGAATTAATAAGAATATTATTTGGAAAGTGTATATTCTAGGTGCACCTGAGAATAACTTTTGTTTTACACTAATTTTTAATAACAGCAGTAAGAAACTTATATACCTGCTATTTTGTTGTTATTGTTCTTGGTGGTGATGTCAGTGGTATGTTTCTGTGTGTGTGTGTGTGTGTGTGTGTGTGTGTGTGTGTGTGTGTGCTGTGTGTTTGTGATGTGTGTATGTTTCTGTCTGTAATTTTGGTTTGCAGGTATGATATTATTTCATGGGCTTTCATGGGCATAGTTTACCTCCTTTAGTTGGAGTTTTCTTTCTAGTACCTTCGGTAGCGTAGCAATTGTAGATAGATATTATTTAAATATGCCTTAAATGGGATATGTATTTTCTCCAACTATGGTGATTGTAAGTTTTGCTGGATATAGTAGTTTGTGTAGGCATCTGTGGTCTCTTATTTAGAGTCTTGGTTGAAACTCTCAAAGTCAGGTTTAATCCTAATACGTCTGCCTTTATATGTTACTTGGTAATTTTCCCTTGCAGCTTTTAGATTTTTTATTTCTTCTGTACTTTCAGTATTTTGATTATTATGTAGCAAGGGAACTTTTTTCTGGTCCAATCTTTTGAGAGTTCTGTATGATTGCTTCTTATACCTTGATAGGTACCTCCTTTTTTAAGTTAGAAAGATTTTCACCTATGATTTTGTTGAAAATATTTTCTGAGGTTTGAGCTGGGATTTTTTTCTTCCACCATTTTTATTATTCTTTGGTTAATCTTTTCGTAGTGTACCAGATTTCCTCTATTTTTTATACCCGATTTTTTTTAGATTTAATATTTCATTTGACTGATGTGCCTGTTTCTTCTATTGTATCTTCAATACCTAAGAGAGATTTTTTTTATTCCATGTCTTGTATTCTGTTGGTGACTTTGCCTCTGTAGTTACTAATTGAGTTCATCAATTTTTCATTTTCAGGATTCTTTCAGTTTGTCTTTTCTTTATTGTTTCTATTTCCATTATAAGGTATCTAACAGGTTTATTCGTTTTTTTTCAACTATTGGTCTGTATTTTGTTGGTTTTTTAAAAAAGGGTTCATTTATTTCCTTTCATTGTTTGTGTTTTCCTGCATCTTTCCTGGGATTTTTTTAGTTTCCTCTTTCAGAACCTCTATTACCTTAATATAGATAGATTTAAGGTCTTTTTCTTGTGTTTCATTTATGTTGTAATATTCAGGCTCTGCTGTGGTGACATAGCAGGCTCTCATGGAGGGCTCTGTTGCTCTGGATATTATTAATTATGTTCTTAATCTGACATCTAGACATCTGAGTTTGGATGTTTACAGATCTACGTACTGATTATGAGTTTCTGTAGTACACGGCTGTTTTGTTTCTTGGTTTCTGTTTTCTCTCTGGGTTTCCCAGATGGCTGTGTGTTGCCTGTTTTTTTCTGGGCTGCTCAGTTGGTGTGTTCACAAAGTAGGCTTGTTGTATTGGAGGTTGAGATATAGTGATGAGTGGCAGGAGGATAGAAGGGTTGGTTTGTGTGGTCCACAGAGGGTGTCTGCTGCTGGTGATCTGTTACAGCACTAAGGACAAGACTGAGGGATAGGGTCTTTGGGGACCAGACAGGGAGAAAGGAGAAGTTATATAGGAGGCCTTTCACGTTTTCTGCCAGTCATGGTTTATGTTTGAGCAGGAAGTGCCTTCTGGAGGTGGAGATTAAGATACTGCAACAACTGGGGCATGAGGTTAGGAGTGGATGGTTTGTAGGATCCACAATAACTGGACAAGAGAGAAGTGAGGCTGCAGCTGGTAATCTGCTGCAGTGCTAGGGATAATACTGAGTAATTGGGTCTATCAGAACAGAAAGAGCTCTAATCTTGTAATGTTTCAAGCAAGTAATTTAGTGGAGAAACAATTATAGATAAATGACAATTATATATAAAGGCTATTTCCACCAACTATAAGCTAGTATCTTTAAAAAAGAGTATTTAATCCACAAAGCATTAAAATATCAAATTAGTATATCTGTTCATCAATTTGAAATATCTCTACAGAGCAAACAAAAAATCATTTTATTGGATTATTTCTGTGGTTTCTTTCCAATTGTAGTTAATATCTTAATTTTTAATATGTTAATTAAGAACTCTAATAAGGCTGTCATTAATATTTTAAAACATTAAATGTTTATATGTGCCTAGTGTCTTTGTCTTTCATTTATATGGCAAAAGATAGCCATTTCATTGTAAAATTGCAGTATATTCAGATGGAGAAAGGATGAGTGGAAAGAGACACCGTTCTAAAGTTTAAGGACAAATTCTTGCTTCATGTTGCAAAAAGGAATGTGCTGGTGCACATTTGAAAAGCTACATAGGGACATGCTATTAAAAGCTAAACTTCATTCTGAGTTATACATCACCTAGAGTAGGTGATATGGACAAATATAAAACAAAGTTCAACAGTCACCAGAAATAGCAAACCCAAATGCACAGAGAGGGTGGTGTGTGCAAAGTCCAGATGATGATAGTGACAGAGGTACCAACACTGCCAAAGATATATCTAGCCACCTGACAGGACTAGATTTTGAAATGACTTTTTTACCTTTTTCTTATGAAGTTTCCTACCTGGAGATATGATAGGAAATCTCTGTGGGGTAAATCAGTCTTCTCCGAATGAAGGTTTTTGAATAGGTTATAAAGATTCTCTTGAAAAGACAATTTTCAGCTTCAAGCAGAAACAGGAACACATAGGATAGTTAAAACAATCTTGTACGATAGAAGAACTGCTGGAGGTAACACTATCCCTTATTCAAGGAGTACTACAGAGTGACAGTAATGAAAACAGCATGGTATTGGTACAAAACAGACCTATTGTAATTACATCCAACTTTTTTTTTTAAAGTTTCTTTTTTGCCTTTTCTTTATTATAATTTTCTGCCTCTTCCCGCCCCCCACTCCACTCCGCATCCCCCCATTTCTCTCTTCTTCTCCCCATTCCCCACTCCAGTACAAAGAGCAGTCAGGGTTGCCTTCCTTGTGGGAAGTCCAAGGTCCTCCCCACTCTATCCAGGTCTAGGAAGGTGAGCATCCAAACAGGCTAGGCTCCCACAAAGTCAGTACATGCAGTAGGATCAAAACCCAGTGCCATTGTCCTTGGCTTCTCATCAGCCCTCATTGTCTGCCATGTTCAGAGACTCTGATTTTATCCCATGCTTTTTCAGTCCCAGGCCAGTTGGCCTTGGTGAGCTCCCCACTTGGTAATCAGCCCCACTGTCTCAGTGGGTGGGTGCACCCCTCGCTGTCCTTACTTCCTTTTCAGACTCTCCCTCATTCTGCTCCTAATTTGGACTTTGGGAACTCAGTCCAGTGCTCCAATGTGGGTCTCTTTCTCTCTCTACCTCCATCTCCAGATGAGGGTTCTTCTTATTTAGCTTCTCTAGGATCACAAATTATAGTATCAATGTCCTTTATTGATGGCTAGAAACCAATTATGAGTGAGTTCATCCCATGTTCATCTTTTTGGGTTGGGGTTACCTCACCCAGGATAGTGTTTTCTATTTACATCCATTTGCATGAAAAATTCAAGATGTCATTGTTTTTTACTGCTGAGTAGTACTCTAATGTGTATATATTCTAACTTTTTTCATTCATTCTTCCATTGAAGGGCATTTAGGTTGGACTTGAGTTTTGTGCATGGTGACAGAAATAGATCTATTTTCATTCTTCTACAGGTTGACATCCAGTTATGCTAGCACCATTTGTTGAAGATGCTTTCTTTCTTCCATTGTATATTTTTAGCTTTTTTATTCAAAATCAGTTGTTCATAGGATTGTGAGTTAAAATCTGGGTCTTCTATTTGATTTTATTGGTTGACTTCTCTGTTTTTATGCCAATACCAATCTGTTTCCAATACTGTAACTCCTGCTTATGTGTCCTATGGTATCGAGGAGGTCTGGTCTCCTTGATGACCAAGTAGGTCGCAAACAAAAGCTACACCCAACTTTTTAATGGAGAATCTAAAAGCCAGAAGGGCTTGGACAGACAACTTGCAGACTCTAAGAGACTACAGTTACCAGCCCAGACTATTATACTTAGCAAAACTTTCGATTACTGTAGAGGGAGCAACGAAGATATTCCATGAGAAATTCAAATTTAAACAGTATCTTCCCTCTATTCCAGCCATTCAGGAGGCACTAGAAGGAAAAATTCAACCCAAGGAGGTTTACTACACCCTTGAAAATTGAGGAAATGCATAATTGAACACTTCAAAACCAAATAAAAAGAGAAGCACACACACACACACACACACACACACACATACACACTACCACCATCAATAGCAGTGACAAAATAACAGATTGGAGGGATATCTTACTCAGTCTAGATGTGGGGGGAGGGCCATCATTCTGCCTCAGAGTGATGGGACGAGACTTTGTTGACTCCCCTTGGGATGCCTCATCCTCTCTAAGGGATAAATGGGGTGTAGTGGAGGGACAGGTTGAAGGACAGGAGGAGGAGAAAGAGTGGGAACTGGAATTGGTAGATAAAATGAGAAAAGATTGTTTAAAAACATAAATGTAATAAAAAACACATCTTAACATGTAACATAGATATTACCTCAGAGCAAAGGCTTAGAAAAACATTTCATAAGCAAATGGACCCAAGAAGGAAGCTTTAGTATCATTCATATATATTACAAAATAAGCTTCCAATAAAAATAATATAAAGAGATTGGGAAGAACACTTCATACTAATCAAATGAAAAATACGCCGTGATGACTTCTCAATTCTTAACATACATGCCCAAAATGCAAGGGTACCCACATTTGTAAATTAAACATTATTAAAGCTTGAATCTCACATTGAAACTCACACATTAATAGTAGGAGACTTCCATACCCCACTCTCACAAATGGACAAGTCATCGAGACAAAAGCTAAACAGAGAAATAATGTAGCTAGCAGATATGATGAACCAAATGGACATCACAGATATCTACAGAACATTTCATCAAAACACAAAGAATACTCTATTTTTCTCAGTACCTCATGGAATTATATCCAAAATTGACCTCATATGATCTCAAAAACTGACACAAAAAAATTGACCTCATGGAACTTTCTCAGTACCTAATGGAACTTTCTCCAAAATGACCATAAAGCAAGTCTCAACAGATACAAGAAAATTTAAATAACCCCCTGTATCCTATCAGACCTCCTCAGATTAAAGCTGGATTTCAACAACAACAGAAGCAAAAGAAAGCCTACAAACTCATGGAAACTAAACAATCCTTTGTAAGTGACTACCGACTGGGTCAAGATGAACATAAAGAAATCAAAGCTCTTTTAGAATTCAAAGAAAATTAATTCACAGCATACCTAAATGTATGGGACACAATGAAAGCTGTGCTAAGAGAAAAGCTCATAGCGCTAAATTTTTTCATAAAGAAATTGGATAGTTCTCATACTAGCAGCTTGCTTGAAAACTGCAGAACAAAAAGAAGTAAGCACACTCAAGAGAAGTAGACTGAAGGGAATAATCAAACAATGATGAAAAATAAAATACAAATAAAAAACAATGCAAAGAATAAGTGAAATAAGGAGTTAGTACTTTGAGAAAATCAACAACATACAACAACCCTTATCCAAATGAAGTAGAGGCAGAGAGTGAACAACCAAATTAACAATATCAGAAGCAAAGAGGGGAGTATAACAACAGACATTGAGGAAATCCAATGAATCATTAGTTTATATTTCAAAGACCTGTATCCCACTAAGTTGGAAAATCTAAAATAAATAGACCATTTCCTTGATAGATACCATATATCAAAGTTAAATCAAATTAATTTAAACAAACTAAACAGACCTATACCTCCCAAGGAAACAGAAACAATCATTAAAAGTTTCCTACCCAAAATGAGCCCAATGCCAAAGGGTTTTAACAAAGAATACTACCTGACATTCAAAGCAGAGCTAACACCAATATTCCTCAAATTATTCTACAAAATAAAAACAGAAGGAACATTTTAAAATTCATTTAACAAGTACTCAGTCACCCTAATACCTAAACCACATGAATTTCAACAAAGAAAGAGAATTACAGATCCATTTTCCTTATGAACATTGGTACAGAATTGCTCAATAAGATATTTTTATCTGGGTGGTGGTAGCACACTTTTTTAATACGAGCACTCAGGAAACTGAGGCACGAAGATCTATTAGTTCAAGGTCAATTAGGTCTACAGTGTGAATTCCAAGACTGCCAAGGCTGGACAAAGAAACCCTATCATCAATAACAAAAACAAAGCAAAAGACCCTCAAAACCCTAATGCAATAACATATAAAAAGATCATCTACCATTTTCAAGTAGGCTTCATTCCCACAGATTAGGGATTGTTCAACATATGAAAATCTGTTAATATAAACTGCCATATAAACAAACTGAAAAATAAACATGGTGATCTCATTAGATCTAGCTGAAACATCTTTGTCAAAATCAAACATGTTTCTATCATAAAAGTCTTGGAGAAATCAAGTATATAAGGAACATACCTAAACATAATAAAGGCAATTTATGGCCAACATCAAATTAAATGAAAAGAAACTCAAAGCAATTCCACTAGAATCAGGAGCAAGACAAGGCTGTCTACTATCTCTATATCTATTTAATATAGAACTTGAAGTTCTAGCTAGGCCAATAAGAAATCTACAGAAAATCAAGGGGATACAAATTGGAAAGGAAGAGGCCAAAGTATCATGATTCACAGATAATATGATAGTATACATAAGTGACCCAATAAAACTATCAAGTGTAGGGCCTATGAGATCAGGCCAACCCCTACCTCAGGTTTCAAAGGTGAAATGCTTCTCAGTAGCGACGAGGGTGAAAATGATTAACAGGCTCATGTTCTTCATTCCAAGTTCTCTTTATTGTTCTGTTTCTGATAATCCTGTCCTTCATGCTTCTTCTTCTAGATTCTTCTATTTTAAAAACTCTTCTCATACAGGAGCTTTTAAGTGATAAGGAGATGAGCCACTGGCCAGGGCAACTAAATGGTCCAAGACCATAGAAGCAAAAACTCATCTAGACAGGGGATGCATAGTACCCAATGACAACTTTGAGAATTGGATCCATTGTTAGTAAACTGGTAAGTGAAGACTTGGCATGCCTTTCTTAGCAAAATTGTTTGGACATCTATGACTCTGACCTTGTGTAATTTGTAAAGTTTTCTTTTAAAAAAATCCTTTAGTCTAATTGAGTTTTTATTGAGATGAAAATGAACTAATTATGTGTAGTTAGCAAGGCAGGCTTTTAGGAGTCTATAGTCCTCATGGGACAAAAGATCTAGCTATTAAGTATGTCTGAGTATATATTCTACATATCAATACTATATAGCTAAATAAAATGTCATCTATTTGAACATCCACAGATATGTGTGTCCATTAAATTGAGATGCCATCATAAGATGACATGTACACATTTCAGGAAAATGCATGGTATTAGGGAGATTCATAGATGGTATTTTACAGAAGACAGCAGCAGTTTTCAGCGTAAGTTGCAACTGGCTCATGACCTGCAATGTTTCATGATAAATGCTTCTGACAACCAGGAGATTCTGTCTACAAAGTAACTTCCAAGACAGCTAGGGTCTTTCTTGAAAACCAAAAGAAGGAAATGGAGCAGTACTGGGGGGATAAGAAGAATAAAGGAGTAGGAGTAGAAGGAGGAGGCTGAGGAGTAAGAGAAAGAGGAGGGAAAGGGGAGAAAAGAAGAAGAAGAAGAAGAAGAAGAAGGAGGAGGAGGAGGAGGAGGAGGAGGAGGAGGAGGAGGAGGAGGAGGAGGAGGAGGAGGAGGAGGGAGAAGCAGGAGGAGGGAGAGATATTAGAAATGAAAAGAACTCCCATGCTCATGGAATCAAGTAGATTAACCTAGTATAAAAGGCTATTTTCCCAAAAGCAATCTACACATCCAACAGAATCCTCATCAAAATTACAACATAATTTCTCATATACCTTGAAAGAAGAATGTGATGATATTTTGTTTGTTATCTAACAAATAAAACTTGCCTGAAGATTACAATACAGAGCTAAGACACTAGTTAGCCACAAAGGCTAGGCAGAGGTGGCATACATCTTTAATTGCAGCACTTGAGATGCAGAGTCAGATGGATCTCTTTGAGTTCAAGGATAGCCTGGTATATACGAGGCTGAATCAATCTAAAAGATAAACAGACCCAAGTGGTGGTGGCTCAAACCTTTGATACTAACATTAGGGAGGTGGAAATGGGAAAGGATATGGCTGTGTGGAGAGAATAATATAAAGCAAGAAGAGACAGAAACTCAGAATTCAGTATGATTCATAGAGATAGGATCTTGTCCCATTGATGCTGAGGATTTTGTGGCTGCTCTGATTCTCTGACCTTTTCAGCTTTCAACCCTTAATATCTGACTCCAAAGATTGCTGTCTTTATTAAGACCAATTAGAATTCACATTACAGGACAATACTTGACAAATAAGGAAAAACAAGAAACCCAATGCTGCTAAAACAATCTGTGTAACAAAGATCTCCTAGAGATATCACCATGCTTGAATTCAAGCTCTCTACTACAGAGATATAATAGTAATAAATGCTACATTGAACTGGCTTAAAAATAGACGTGTTGATTAATGGAATTGAATGAAAGACCCAACCATAAATCCTCGCCCATATGAATACCTAATTTTTTTATAATGAACCAAGAAATACACAATGGGAAAAGGGCATTTTTAACAAATGGTGTTGCATAACTGGATATCAGCATGTAGAAGAATGTAAATTGTTCCATATCTATCACCCTACACAAAATTTAAGTTCAACTTGTTCAAAGACCTCAACATAGAAACAGATACATAAACCGAGTAGAATAGAAAATGAGGAATATCTTAAAACTAATTGGCATGGGAAACAACTTCCAGAACAGAACACTGATAGCACAGGCACTAAGGTTTACAATTAATAAATGGGACATTATAAAACTGAAAACTTGTTTTCACTGTTGATAGAAAATAAAACAGCAGGATACAGAATGGGAAAAGATTTTCTACAACTCACATCTGACAGAGGGCTCTTACCAAAAATGTATAAGAAACATAAAAAACTAGACATCAATGAATCAATCTACTTTTAAAAAGAAGTACAGATATAAACAGAAAATTCTCAACAGAGGAATCTAAAATAATTAAGTACCACTTAGATAAATATTCAAAATCATTAGCTATCAGGAAAATTTAAATCATGAGATTCCATTTTACACCTGTCAGAATGACTAAGATCAAAAACACAAGTGACAGCTATGCTGTGAGGATGTGGAGAAAGAGGACACTCCTCCATCTCTGGTGGGAGTGTTAACTTGTATGACCGTTATGGAAATCTATATGGCGATTTGTCAGAAAACGTCAAGACCCAGCTGTACCATCTTGAGTATATACCCCAAGAATGCTCCACCCTACCACAAAGACAGTCACTCAACCATGTTCATGATAGTATCTTTTATTCATAATAGCCAGAAACTGGAAACAACCTATATATCCCTTACCAAAAGTATGGGTGAAGAAAATGTGTACATTTACAAAATGGAGTATTACTCAACTGTTAAAAATTCATGAAATTTTAAGGCATATTGATGGAAGTAGAAAAATATCTCATCCTGAGTGAGATAAAATCTCATCCTGAGAAAGACAGACCCAGATAGACAAACATGGAATATAGATATTAGCTATACATGACAATCATGCTATGATCTACAGACCCAAAGAGACTATGCAACCAGGATGGCCCTAGGGGAGAAGGCATGGATCTCTCAAGAATGAGAAAATAGAGCAGATTTTTGGGGGGCAGACTTGAAGCTTGTGGGAATGGAAACAGAGGGAAAAGGTTGGAGGGGATAGTAGGATAGAGTACAGGAAGGGATAACTGGGATTGGGGTGCATTTCAGGGACAAGGTAGAAACCTAGTACAAAGGAAACTCCAAAACTCTATGAAGGTGAACTTATGAAAACTCCTAGTAATGAGGGAAAAGGAGCCTGAGCCAGAAATCTTCTATCACAAGGCATGGTTTCCAGGGGCCAACTTTTACCCTACAATTTGTCCTGTCTGCAAGATGATCAGAGGTAATGAAGATGCAGATCTTGTAGGAGTAGACAACCAATGATTGGTCCGATTTGAGACCCAAGTCATGTGAGAAAGCCCATGCCTGCTCTTGCCTAGAAGACCAGGAGCTAGAGGCTGGAAAACACAAAGACCTAGGATAGAACCAAAAAAGATGGGCATGGAGAGATATTTAGATGGATAGATGACAGATAAACAAAGAAGTAGATTAATTAAAATTAAATAAATTTAAATTAATTAAATAAAATAAAAAAATTTAAAGTGAGTGAAATTATTCCAAATATTAACCTGCTTTACTCATAGATTAGTGCATAGCCCAAATTGCCATCACTGAGGCTCTATCCATCAACTGATGGGAACAGATGCACAGACCCACAACCAAACTTTAGGATGACCTTAGGGAATCCTGTGTAAATTGGGGAAAGAAGGGTTGTAAGAGGGATCAATGATACAAGAAATGATCCCACCGAATAAACTAAGCAGGACTTATAGAGGATTACAGAGAATTACAGGATTTATAGTGGATTACAGGGAGCCAGTATGAGTCTGACTTAGGTTCTCTACATATGTGTTAAGGCTGTGTAGTTTGGTGTTATTGTGGGACACCTAAAAGCAGGAGCAGGGGCAGTGTCTCTTTGGTCTGCTTTTGGGATCCTTTTCCTCCCTCTGGGTTGCCTCATCCAGCCTTAATATGAGGTGATGGTCTTCTAATATTGTAACATGATATGGTATGTTTGCTTGATATCTCTGAGACGCTTGTACTTGGATCTGGTAGAGAGGGCAAATATGGGAAGAATGAGTAGTAGAAGGAGAGAAAGATGGAGAAATTGTTGTCAGGATGTTACATATAAAAGTATAGTATGTATTTGTATGTGTGAGTATGTGTATCCTCAATTATGTATAATAAGTATAATCTCTAAATATAAAAGCAAAAGAAATATTAGGTAAATAAAGATGTTCCCACAGGGGAAAAAAAAAAAAAATGTTAGAGCTAGAAGGTAGGAAAAAGTTCCAAATATGACATTTTAGTTGAACACATGAACTAAAATCATCAGTGGTTATTTGTACAAAACAGGGTTCATGAAGCCTTATCTGTCCCTTAAGAAAATAGAGTTATAGAGTTATATTCTTCACATATGCAGCCACTGGACAGAGCGTTGCCTCTGCTCTTAGTAAGATCACACATCACTACTTATGGAAACAGAACTATTTAAACATAATGTGTGTGTGTGTGTGTGTGTGTGTGTGTGTGTGTGTGTGTGTGTGTAGAAATGACAGTAAGAAAGTAAGAAAGGAACATGTTGGAAAGAAAAAAAGGGTTTACCTGATGTACAAAGGGGTTTAAGTAAGGTCTGGCTAAAGACCTAATCTGTCCTGTCCTGTGTATTCAAGTATTCTATCGCCCTTAAAGTCCATTAAAAATCATGTTTTGATGTAGTGTGTTTCATGAATCATTTGTACAACAAAAACTCTGGTATATCATCAAGAGATATCAAAGAAAATGATTCTTTGATAACTCACAATGTTTTAAATCAAGTATTTTAGTCGGGCAACAAGTATTGAAAATTAAGATTTTATGTAAATTTTGACCTATGTAAGTGAGTCAAAATAGATTTTAAGTGATAAAGATTTAAGATAACAAATGATTACATCTGTCCACCAGTTTAAAATGCCTCTACATGAGAAAAAAACACTTACATTGGATTATTACTGTGATTTTCTTAACAGGGAGAGGATATATAAAAATTATGAACTTTATTTAATAAGACTGTCATTAATATATTAAAGCAAGAAAGTCTATGTGTGATAGAAGTCTTTGTGTTATATTTACCTGGTAAAAGACATTCATTTTATGGTAAAATTACAGGATATTCTGATGGAGACAGGATGGATGAAAAGTGAAAAGGTTTTAAGGCCCAATAAACCTCTCTGCCAATGCAATAATCCAAATCAGAACAAATCCAATCAAATTAGAGAGAGTTCAGTTTTAATGGAAACTTGCACTCCTGGGTGGCATTTCCACCCTAAGAGAGGAAGACCAGAAAACCACATGTTTATTCTCTGTGGGGTAGTTTAAATACCTTCTGGGACCGGTCTTGAGCCTCTATGGGGAGTGTTCACTGTTTGCTGGGCTATCTCAGAGGTGTTGTCTGGACTGAGGCAACTCCCAGGGGAGGGGTTTGGAATGGAACTTTCCACCCAAACATTCCAGACTTTTGAGTATATGGATGTCATCATTTGGTGTGATGCTTCCAATCAAACATCATAGACTCTATGGGTGTAGGGATGCTGGCTCAAGTCTGGCTACTTTCTGCAGGAATAGGGTTATATGGGAGTTGGAGAGTTAGGGGTTGGTGGGCTCATGCTCAGAAAGACGTGAGGCTGAAGGGGCATCCAGTTAAATGCCATCCTGGAGACCATAGGCATCTGTTTCTTGAGGTAAATGAGAAAACAGATGGCTAGGAAAAAAATATATTGTTATCACTGGACTTATGAATGGGGCTAGCCATGAGAAGTGTCATTAACTGCCAGAAGGGATGGGACAGAGAAGTGCTTCAGTTGTACAAGAGAGGCGTGGGTGAGTAAATGAGAAAGAAGGGCAGATATGTCCTTTAGAACCAGACTGCAGTCATTGGGTAAGTGTCACTTTGAACCAGGAGAGGTGGTATCAATGGGAAAGCCCCGGGAGCTGGTACAGGTGTTGGTGTTAACTGGAGGGCCCTTTGTAAGTTGTTCTTGGCCCAGACAGCAAGAGTGAAATATAAAATATGCTTGAAAATGGGTAGGGTTGAAATAGACTCTGGAGAGTTAGTTTTTTGTTTTTTGTTTGTTTTGTTTCGTTTTACCAGATTTCTTGATAAAGCAGCAGAACATTTCCCAGGAACCTGCAGGTATCTGAAAGACAACTGGAACAGATTTACATCTTGGTGTCATAACAAAAGCCTATGGCTTTAGGTTAAAAGGCATGAACATTTTAGAAGACAAGTAGAGGGAACTGGAAAATTGAAATGTTTTAATTTTGGGTTATGAGGGCTGTGAAAGAGGCACTCCTGCCTGCAATTTTTGTACCAGCACCTTAAATTATCAAATGCCATTAGTCAGATCTGGGAGGGCTAAGTGAATAGAAAGAGACATCTTTTTTAGCTACACATGCAATCCCAAGTCTCTCTGTGGTCTTTGGTGAACACCAGTCTTAGAAGCAGTACTTGCAGTTAGCTGCTAAGTCCAGGAGGCCTGAAGATTTTCCTGTGTGTGTGTGGGGGGGGTATGGTCTAGTTTACCTGTCTTGTCAGGATGAGATGATTGATCTCCAGATATAATTTCCAGGAAGCTGAAGAGGCAGAAGATAGCTTTTTTGCTGTGTGAATGGCTTTGCCATGCCCAAAGGCAAGCCTCCAGGTAGAAGATCTTCTGTAACCATATATCTTCTGGGAGGAGTTATAGGATGCTGCAGGAGTCGGCATGTCTCTATTATAAGAAGCTCTTTTGTTGCCCAGAGTGGCAGTACAGCCCCTGGCTGATGTGTAGCAGTCATCAATGCCAGCCATCATCAGTAGCTTCTTGGGCACAGGAGCGGAGACTATGCCAGTGCCTCTGGGGGCAGGAATGAGACGCACCAGCACAGAACCACAGCGGCCTGTCACTTTGCAAGGAACAGTGTGGGGCTTGCCAATCTTGTTCCCCTAGTAGCCTCTCCGCACAGGGACAATGGAAAGCTTGGCCAAGATGATGGCCCCTCGGATGGCAGTGGCTACCTCCTTGGAGCACTTGACACCGAGACCTACGTGACCATTGTAGTCCCCAATAGCGACGAAAGCCTTGAACCTGGTCCGCTGGCCTGCCCTAGTCTGCTTCTGCACGGGCATGATCTTCAGAACCTCATCCTTTAGGGAAGCTCCCAGGAAAAAGTCAATAATCTCAGATTCCTTAATGGGCAGGGAGAACAGGTAGATCTCCTCTAGGGACTTGATCTTCATGTCCTTAACCAGGCGGCCCAGCTTGGTGACGGGAATCCACTCCTTGTCTTCAGCTTTACCTCCGCGAGCCCCGCGGCATCGGCCTCGGCCCCCCTCAGACCGCTGCCGAATCCACCGCGGAAGCCGCCACGGCCTCCTAATCCTGGGCCCCCGGATCCTCCGGGCCCTCCCGCTGCACCAGCGTCATCTGCCATTTGATGCCATCTCTAAGACCTACAGCTACCTGACCCCCGACCTCTGGAAAGAGACTGTGTTCACCAAGTCTCCTTATCAGGAATTCACTGACCATCTTGTGAAAACCCACACCAGAGTCTCTGTTCAGAGGACCCAGGCTCCAGCTGTGGCCACCACATAAGGGTTTTTATACAAGGAAAATAAAAGTGAATTAAGTCTGTTAACAAAAAAAAAAAGAAGCTCTTTTGTTAAATTCCATACTTTCAGATCTGTAAAAAGCACTTGAGGTGCCTCTAAAGGATACCATTACCTGTCAGGTATATTTAAATTAGACATATAAGTTAAATTTAGACACATTTGTGCTTCTTGCTGTAAAAATGAATGTGCAAGCACACAGTATGAACAGCTTCATATGGACATGCTACTGTTTTCCTGAGATGTATATTACCTAGAGCAGGTGATATGGACAGAAAGATAACAAGATTCAGAAGTCATAGGAATTACAAATCCAGATTCCCAGGGATGCTGATATATGCAAAGTCCTGAAGGTAATAGTGACAGAGGCACCAAAACTATTAATCTCAAAGATAGGCCTGGCCATCTGACAGGACTAGACTTTGGAGTGAATGACTCTCTTTATTCCTATTTTCTATGAGTAACCTACCAGAAGATATGATCAGAAATCTCTGTGGGGTAATTCAATCTTCTCAGACTGAAGGCCTTTGAATAAATTGTAGTTTAAAGATTCTCTTGAAAAAATTTTTTTCAGTTTCATATGGAAATACAAACACACAGTAGATAAAAGAATCCTGAATAATAAAGGTACTGCTATATCTCTCCACTGTCCCTGATTTCAAGCTCTGTTGCAGAGCTATAATGATAAAATCTGCATGATGATATTGGCTCTAAAACAGACATGTCAATCAATGGGATCAATATACAAACCTATACTCAAAGACCTACAGACAACTGATTTTTCAAAACAAAGCCAGAAACACACACTAGAAGAAAGGCAGATTCATCTAAAACTGTTGCCTGTCAAACGAGAAGGTTGTGTGCAGAAGAATCCAAACCCATCCATACTTATTAGCCTGAAAAATATCAACCCTAAATGGATTAAAGATCTCAACATAGAATTATTAGTTAAGTTTAATATATTTATGGGATTCCTTAGTGCACCAAACTAATGCATCTTTGATCCTTGATCCTTCTCATGAATTCTTTTTTTCGGTGCATTACTTCCAATATATTAATATTTGTTAAATATAATTATATTACATTTTATTATTATTCTTTAGAAGCCTGTCTGTTTTTAAGAAGAGTGGATCCAAATAGTGGTGGATGCAGAGAGGAACTGGCAGGCATAGAGGGTGTGGGAAAAATAATCAGCATCTGCTAAGTGCATTCTAATTATACAATGGATTTTTTTGTTTGGTGGTAGACAAGTGAGTCAAAACATATTCATCAGTGAAAGTGTAAAATCCAATGTGAAGCTCCATAGTTTCATAAAGGAAATCTGACTGTACAGAAGTACAAGGAGATGTATACATTTTCTGTTTGGTTCACCTTGGTGTGTAATATTATCCAAGATTGTTTTATTTTTATAATAAAATTAAATCAAACAAGAACAACAACAAGGACTGATGTTTTAATAACATGTGTTAGAAGACAGCCTTGATACTTTGAATCTGATAAATTATTCAGAAGTCCTTCTGCTGCTTTTATCTGGAGAGTCCTAGAATTCCAGGTCTGAAAAGCCTCTCCTGGCCAGGTAGTGGTGGCACACAACTTAAGTCAGGTACTTGGGAGGGAGAGGCAGGAGGATCTCTGTGAATTCAAAGCCAACCTAGTCTACAAGAGCTACTTCCACAACAGGTTCCAAAGATACACAGAGAAACCCTGTCTCAAAAAATCTCAAAACAAACAAAAAAAAAAAAAGCCCTCTCCTGGTTGCAAAGCGATTTCTCTTCATTACTTTCCCATTTCCTGGATCCCTGCAGGACCACAAAGCTTTCACATTTCAATCTGAGTTCATGCTCTTTCTGATTTTCTCCTTCCTGGGTTAAAGTCTCTGACTTAAAAGCGCTTTCTGGTCCATTTTAATTATATTACTTCACATGATACAGCCTCTGTGGTCTCTGGTTTGGAATAACCTTTCCTATCTCCTCTCTGTTCTTCTCTTAAGCTTTGTGTTATGTAATCCCAGAACTTTCACCTGGTTTCATGAGCAGCACAGCCTCCATTCCAATCGATAGTCTATTGGGCATGTTCTAGCACATTGGTCTGACTATGCTTATAACCCTGGGGGAAAGAAGAAAATGTTCTCTTACATTTTTTATTGTGAGCCTAGCCTATAACACCCGAGCCATCTCTCTGGCTTGAAAATGATCTCTTTCATCCCACTGAGCATCCTGGATAAAGGAGCCATTTGCTCTCTCTCCAGGTTTTCTAAAGAACAGATGCCCTTTGTATCCAGAGCTGTGTTTAAAAGGTTGACACCTAAATGTTAACTCTGTGTTTTGTTTGCTCTTTTTCTCTTTGCCCTTACAAACGTGGTTTTGTTATCCAAGTGGAAACCTAACCAGTACTTGTTAGAATGTAACATTCTGTAACATAATGACCTCTTGAAATATCGGGTGTGGAGGTGGTATGTAAAAATTACCTTTCCTTTAAATCCAAGTGCCACTAAAGAAATTTTGTAGTTTAACATTATGTAGGTAAGGTTTTCATTGTTTTTTGTTTTGTTTTGTACCTCATCTACTTTTTGTATATTTTTTAGATTACAGTATAAGTATTTGAGTGTGTGTGTGTGTGAGAGAGAGAGAGAGAGAGAGAGAGAGAGAGAGAGAAGAGAGAGAGAGAGAGAGAGAGAGAGAGAGAGAGAGAGAGAGAGAGAGAGAGAGAGAGAGAGAGAGAGAGAGAGAGAGAGAGAGAGAGAGAGAGAGAGAGAGAGAGAGAGAGAGAGAGAGAGAGAGAGAGAGAGAGAGAGAGAGAGAGAGAGAGATCCCTGAGTAGCCCATGCTGGGCCAATTTTTGGAATCCCTTTATTCCTTTGACTCTCAAGTGCTGGGATTACAGGCCTGAAACACATCATTCAAAAAAGGATAGATTTTCAAAGCAATTTCCATGTTTAAAATGCCTACTTTTTCTTGAATAATAACTGAAAATATACCCAAGAAAAATATTTGTATTCAGATATTTTTATCTTCCTCATTTGTGTTTGTGACATTGGCTAACATAACTGTTACCATTAGAACATGCACTTGAGTAACCCAGAGCAGACAGACAAGATTATTTCATGTCTGACCATCTCAGAACGCTTGAATATCCATACAGTTTAGGCACAATCCCTGTAACTAGTAGGAGGTTAGTCAGACATACGCAGGTTTAGATGTCATTTAGGATGTACTCCATTACAGTAATCAGCTTTTCACCTCCTCTTATTTCTCTGGCAACACTAATGTTAAGACTCTGTATCACCTCTGCTCTCCTTAGAATTTGAAACGTGTGAAAAAGGTGAGGAAGCACCACACAACTGCCTCTCCCTCAGCTTTAGAACACCATAGGACAGAGAGGACAGGTGAGAATCAACGTTTTGTTGAATCCCATTACAACAATCAATTTCCTTCAGATAGTGTGTGATTAGGGAAGCAGGGTTTCTCACTGAAGCTGGAGTTAACAAATTCTGGATAATTTATCTAGCTAGCTTAGTCCTAGCAGTCTCAGTTTCCTGAGAGCTGCTGTCAGAAACACCCATTGTGCCTGCATGAAGGTGTGTACACCGGTCCTAATCCTTGCATAGTCAACACTTTATCCACTGAGTTATCCCCACAGAAGCTGCCTGATTTTCTGACTTCTAATTCAAAAAGCATGACTTCCTTTTCTCATCCCTCTTCCTTAAAGCTACTATCATCTCTAGTTTGCCTGCCCTTGTTACATTTTCTTTCAAATCTCAATAAAACCGGGTCATTAATTTTTATGTGAGATTAGTTACTTATAAACTGGACTCTGGACTCTTTAGTGACACAACTAATGATAT
The DNA here is from genome assembly GCA_902806775.1 of Microtus agrestis. Classification (NCBI taxonomy): domain Eukaryota; kingdom Metazoa; phylum Chordata; class Mammalia; order Rodentia; family Cricetidae; genus Microtus; species Microtus agrestis. Next base: position 1,366,574 of record CADCXT010002379.1, on the reverse strand, counting down.
AAAGATGAATAACATGAAACTCCTCCCATCAAGAAGGACTTAGAGGCTTGCCCCGATGAGAATAAATTTAGCCCCTGCCTTCAGATAAAGCACCCTGTCTGAGAAATAACTGACAGACTGCAACCTTGCCTACTAGAGCAAGGATCACACCCTCCCTGCACTTCTCTCTGGAGCAGCACCTGACCTCAAGGAGACAAGTAAGTAGAAGAGTAGGTAGTAAGTGGGGTGGACAGCCAAAAACAAAATATTATAAAAAGATTGTAGAACACAAACATAGAAATGGATGGAAAAGTTAAGGGAGCTGTTGGAGACACAGTGATTATGACATGCTGAAACCAAAAACATAATTTGGCATTGATCTATAGTTCACATTGCCAACTATTCCACTGAAAACATGAAATGACTCCAACCCTGACAGAAACAGACTTTACTGTCTGACTTTCCATTTTCAAGAGTTAGTGACATGGGAGTTTTTTTTTTTCCGTAATTCCAGGTTAAACAAGAAAACCTCTCACTGGGCAGTCTTCCTCTTCAAGCAGAGTGTCTTGTTTTCTTACAAGGTTTAGTTGGATCTAAGACCTTTACCTCTTGGATTTGCATTTTCGTTTCAGACAAACACATTACATTTTGGCAAGTGACAAGGCAAGCCAAAGTGAAGGGAGAGGACACACGTGTGCCACTCTTAGGCCTTAGCATTTCACACAAAAGAGATGGGTCACTGAAAGGTGAGGGAAATAATTTCAGATCTAAGTAAAAACAGTAATTTCTACGCTTTCTGTCACTGCATGATAAAGCAGACCTGCAGTGAAACCTAGCCATTTGGAGGAGGGTGAAAGAGGACAACTATCCAGATGACTTCCTTATTTTCAGAAAGATTGTGAACATTAATGAGACAATGTGCACCTAAATTTATGGATACTCTTAAAACTATTACACTAATACTAAATCTAAAATTATGTGAGGATAATGAACCCACAAGATAAACAAAAAGAACTTGGTTATTTCTATGACCAAATAAAATCAAGATCACATGTAAGTAGAGAGAGGCTTTTTTGAAAATTTCACACAGACAATAAAAAGGGACATTTCCAGCAGGAAAACTAATAGTAAGATCTACAATATAAACATCTCAAAAGCCATGGAGAAAGAGATATATTCTTATATTCTTAATATTTAGTTGTTATTGTATAGTTTTTGCATGATGGAGAAAATATACTTGCCACAGTGCAATGTGGACATCAGAGGACACCTCTGTGGACTGTCTTCTCTCTTTCAACATTTATGTAAGTTCTATGGATCGATTCAGGTTGTCAGGCTTATGTGGCAAATACTCACTGAACGATATGGCTGCCCCAGGACAGGATCTATCTTATATGAGAGGATGGATATGACTAGGAAGAGGCCAATATGAGTCAACTAACTACTTAGAGATTGCTTTCCCTTAATTAAATGAACTAGGATAGGACAAGGAAGTGTTAGTTATGACCTGTCTCTGGTAGAGAGTCAGACAGAGTTCAGGAGCTGTGATACAAGAAAATCTTAAAGTATTTATTTACTATTTGATTTTTATCAAATCGTCATTTCTAAATAATTACACTAATCTTTTATGAGGCAGTGAACTGGTATTTGAATGGGCTTGTCTGGCCTGTCTTCAATTAAATGGAGGTGGACAAGACACAGATCTCATTTAAACCTTACTTGATTCTTTGTTCAGTATATTTTTAATTCACTTAGGAAGTAAGGGCAATCCGTCAAGAGTAAAACTTTACACTAAGTATCCTACCAAAGACGTTAGGATGAAAGCCATGGATACAGCAGTCCAAAGATCTTGGTTTGGCATCCAGTTAAAGAAATGTATACTGGTAAGAAATGATACAGGATATTAATCCTACTTGACCACAATAGAATAAACACATACAGGAGAACCAGTGTTTTCTAAACCTATAATCAGTGTTTTGGCATGGGAGGTTATATTCAAAGAGAGAAAATGTAAATGAATGCAGACAGATTGTAAAAAATATATACAGCTTTAATGGGGAAATAGACTTACAGAACCACCGTTCCTGCGCAGACCAGGAAAGCAGAAGCAAAGCTCTGCCAAGTATGCTTGCCAGATTTATTAGTAAACATTAGCCAGAGGCGAACATGCCCCCTAAGGGGCGGGACTTATCCCTACAAGACAATGTATGCATAATTGAGCAGTGCTGGTCTGGATGTGATTCTGCACATCATGGATCCATCAATGTCTCAGCTACCAGAAGGTAGTCAGTCCAAAAAAGGAGCTCCCATAATTGTTAAATTGTCCATTTATTCACCCATCACAAAGAAAGGAGCCTAGCCCCCATGAACAATTCTCTTCACATAGGAGATAGTTAATTTTTTCCTCTTGGTTTTCCTCTTCTGGGAGTCAATGTCACTCAAGTGGAAATATTAAGGATAGTACTTACCTCTGTTCCTTCAGGCCAAGTACAGACATCCATGGAGGGCTTTAATCCTTCTTCAGTGACTATGAGCAAATAGACTAAATGTTGTCTCAACAAGAACTGTTTCTACATTCACCAGTACCACTAGCTGGGACACAGACATTTAAACACATGAGCCCATTAAAGACATTTCAGATTCAAGCATACAATAGGCATATTGGTTACCTCCATCTTAGTTAGGAAATAAGAATAAAGCTTCAATGCTGTCTTTATGCAAATGTTTCTGTGAACAAAAATTTTCATCTTCTTTGTGGAAATACCATGGGATATGTTTGCTTTGTTCTAGGAGGATTGTCTAATTTTGCAAAAATAAACAGTCTTCATACATGGTATTAGCCTATTTGCATTCACATGAGTTGTTCCACTTTTTCATAAGCATGGAGTACTTTCAGGAACACAGATGTTAAATTTAATCATTGCAACACTTCATGATGCTTTCACTTACATTTATAAAATGACATAACATGTAAAAAAATATTTTCTAAACCTCTGAGCAATCTGTAAATCTTGGTGAAGAGCTTGCTAGAGTCTTTGACCCTGTCTTTAACTTGATGTTCAGTGTTATGCTATTTGTTTTTAAAGATTGCATTTTGAATGATACTACTTTATTTTATATTTTATATTTTCTCCCAGACTATGGATTAGCTTCCTGTTTGCCTTTCATAGAGCAGAGAATTTTGCATTGAATGAATAGAATTAGTCAGTTTTCTAACACTGTGACTAAATGTCTGAGAAAACAAACTTAAAGGAAGAAAACTTTATGTTGTTTATAGTATCTGAGATTTCATCCATGATCAGCTGGTTCCATTGTCAGTGATGACACACAATGTCACAGTGGAAATGGAAAGCAGAGCAAAGATAATCACCTCATTGTAAAATAAAAGGAACCAAAACCTAAAAAAACAGGAAGGCAGACAAATAGGACAAAGTAGAAGAATAACAACAAGAAGAACAAGAAACAGAGCACACCATTCAGAGGCTGAGATTGTATAGGGAATTGCATGAATACCTAGTGCTTGCAGAAGTCTAAAGTAGGATCAGGATTGTTGTTTTCCTTCCCCTCAACCCCCCACCTACCTGGCCTGCCTGTGGTCTTAGACCCCAGAAGAATAGAAACTAGAAAACCTATAGCTGTCAGTACATAGGCGCAAACAAAACTTGGAAGCCTGCATCCTGGACAGCTTATATACTGGAGTAAGTGGCTACTCTCTATATAGCTTAAAGACAAAGAAACAGGTAAAATACTCCTAGTTTTCATACACAGGCAAGACTGAAGGCAAGCAGACATTATCAAATACCAAATTCTAGCTGAAAAGATGAGGAAAAGGAAATATTCAGGGATATAAAGCTGTGAGGCTTGGAACCTTGGGAAAGCTGGCACAAAACTTACACAAAGAAATACTTTGATAGTATTCCCTAGTCTGAGGCTTCACTTTTTGGCATAAGTTAAATAATTGTCATTTATACCAGTCTACACCAAAACAAGATGGATCTGGGAGCTTAAAATCCAGATATATTGTATGTTTTCACATTAATTATCATTTTTGTGCAAGTGAAATGGAACTATATCAGTGTGTGTGCATAATATTTTATTAATAAAAATTTTTCAGTTTTCATTCAAAGTAATACTAAATAAAACACTAAAAGATCAACACTTTTGTTATGGAAGAACCTGTACCAAAGAGCGATGGTGGGGGTGATAAGCAGGATAGAGAAAAGAGCAGGACAAAGCTAAATAAAAAAAAATATTAAACTAACTACTTATTAAGGGAAATATAAAAGTAAAATTTATTAATCAGGTTGCAGACTCCATACCAATACTCATCTGGACACAAATGCACAGGTATGTTAAGGAGTTTAATAGCCTAAACAGGAAGAATAGAATCTGATAGAATCTGTTTCCTTACCATAACTCATGTGGGCACAAGTATGGAGTGTATCTTTTAATCTGTATTGCTTTTCTTTCTTTCACTACATGTCTTCATTTATGACTTAATTTGTATTGCAGGAACAAAACATGATGACCAAGGAAACACAATGAGCCTATGTTGAAGGTGGGTCTCTCTCTCTCCCTCGCTCCTTCCCTCCCTCCATTTCTCCCTCCCTACTTCTCTCTCTCTCCTTCCATCCTCTTCTCTTTATCCGATACTGAAAGTACAATGAAAATTTTGTAGGGATTCAGTCTTTTTTCTTTATTATAAATAAAATTACTGTAAATAAGGGGATTCATTATGTTTTCCATATAGTGTCAGTATACTGTGTTCTGATTCTCTGCCATTTCTGTTTTCACCCTTGCTTTCAATCCTGTACACATGCACTACTCTGTGTTTGGAGTAGAAAATTCTTTGCTTGAGGCTGAATACTGTGGAATGGACTCTGGGTCCTCTCCTTCAAACTATTTCCATTCTGTTCTTGTTAAGAAAATCTGTGTCTCCCCTCTTTACTCATAATACAGGATATCTTCTCTCCAATTATCCCTAGTTGTTCCTACAGATTCTGGTATTGCATGACTGGGTGCTATTTTATTTTTATTTCTTTACTTTTTATTTTATTTATTTTTTTTATTGAAAAAAATTCTGCCTCCTCCCAACCTTCCATTTCCCTCCCCCTCCACCCACTCCTCTCCCCATCCTTCCCACTCCTCTCCCCCTCCCTCTCCAATCCAAAGAGCTGTCAGGGTTCCCTGCCCTGTGGAAAGTCCAAGGATCTCCTCCCTCCATCCAGGTCTAGGAAGGTGAGCATCCAGACTGGTTAGGCCCCACAAAGCCAGTACATGCAGTAGGATCAAAACCCAGTGCCATTGTCCTTTGCTTCTCATCAGCCCTCATTGTCTGCCATGTTCAGAGAGTCTGGTTTTATCCCATGCTTTTTCACTCCCAGTCCAGCTGGCCTTGGAGAGCTCCCAATAGATCAGCCCCACTGTTTCAGTGGGTGGGTGGAAACCTCCGGTCCTGTTCCTTGTTCATGTTCTCCCTCCTTCTGCTCATCATTGAGACCATGGGAGCTCAGTCCAGTGCTCCAATGTGTCTCTGTCTCTATCTCCATCCATCGCCAGATGAAGGATCTTCTTATTTAGCTTCTCTAGGATCACAAATTATAAGCTCACTGTCCTTCATTTATGGCTAGAAAACAATTATGAGTAAGTACATCCAATGTTCGTATTATGGGTCTGGTTTACCTCACTCAGGATAGTGTTTTCTATTGACATCCATTTGCATGAAAAATTCAAGATGTCATTGATTTTTATCACTGAGTAGTACTCTAATACGTATATATTCCACACTTTCTTCATCCATTCTTCCATTGAAGGGCACTTAGGTTGTTTCCAGGTTCTGGCTATTACAAATAATCCTGCTATGAACATAGTTGAACAAATGCTGTTGTAATGTGATAGGGCATCTCTTGGGTATATTCCCAAGAGTGGTATTGCTAGATCCTGGGGTAGGTTGATGCCAAATTCCTGAGAAACCACCACACTGATTTCCAAAGTGGTTGAACAAGTTTGCATTCCCACCAGCAATGGATGAGTGTACCCCTTACTCCACAACCTCTCAAGCAAAGGCTATCATTGGTGTTTTTGATTTTAGCCATTCTGACAGGTATAGATGGTATCTCAAAGTTGTTTTGATTTGCATTTCCCTGATCACTAAGGAGGATGAGCGTGACCTTAAGTGTCTTTTGGCCATTTGAACTTCTTCTGTTGAGAATTCTGTTCAGTTCAGTGCCCCATTTTTTTAATTGGGTGAATTAGAATTTTAAAGTCTAGTTTCTTGAGTTCTTTATATATTTTTGAGATCAGACCTTTGTCTGTTGTGGGGCTGGTGAAGATCTTCTCCCAGTCAGTGGGCTGCCTTTTTGTTTAATGAGAATGTCCTTTGCTTTACAAAAGCTTCTCAGTTTCAGGAGGTCCCATTTATTCAATGTTGCCCTTAATGTCTGTGCTGCTGGGGTTATACATAGGAAGTGATCTCCTGTGCCCATATGTTGTAGAGTACTTACCACTTTCTCTTCTATCAGCTTCAGTGTGTTCAGATTGATATTGAGGTCTTTGAGCCATTTGGACTTGGGTTTTGTGCATGGTGATAGATATGGATCTATTTTCATTCTTCTACAGGTTGACATCCAGTTGTGCCAGCACCATTTGTTGAAGATGCTTTTTTTCTTCCATTGTATACTTTTTTATCAAAAATCAGGTGTTCATAGGATTGATGGTTAAAATCTGGGTCTTCTATTCGATTCCATTGGTCGACTTCACTGTTTTTATGCCAATACCAAGCTGTTTTCAATACTGTAGCTCTATAATAGAGTTTGAAGTCAGGGATGGTAATACCTCCAGACATTCCTTTCTTGTATAAGATTGTTTTGGCTATCCTGGGTTTTTTGTTTTTCCATATGAAGTTGATTATTGTCTTCTCAAGATCTGTGAAGAATTTTGATGGGACCTTGATGGGGATTGCATTGAAATTATGAATTGCCTTTGGTAGAATTGCCATTTTTACTATATTGATCCTCCCAATCCAAGAGCAAGGGAGATCCTTGCATTTTCTGCTGTTCTCTTCAATTTCTTTCTTCAAAGACCTAAAGTTCTTGTCAAATAGATCTTTCACTTCCTTGGGTAGAGTTATCCCAAGATATTTTATGTTATTTGTGGCTATTGTGAAAGGTGATGCATCTCTGATTTCCCTCTCTGCTTCCTTATCCTTTGTGTATAGGAGGGCAACTGATTTTTTGGAGTTGATCTTTAATCCTGCCACGTTACTAAAGGTGTTTATCAGCTGTAGGAGTTCTTTGGTGGAGTTTTTGGGGTCGCTTATGTACACTGTCATATCATCTGCAAATAACGAAAGTTTAACTTCTTCCTTTCCAATTTGAATCCCCTTGATCCCCTTGATCCCCTTATGTTGTCTTATTGCTATTTCAAGAACTTCAAGCACTATATTGAAGAGGTATGGAGAGAGTGGGCAGCCTTGTCATGTTCCTGATCTAATGATTCTCTGAATTTCCTCTATGTCTGTGGTTATGTCCCCCTTTTCATTTCTGATCTTACTAATTTGCATAAAAAGGAAGCCGGGTGATGGTGGCACACGCCTTTAATCCCAGCACTCGGGAGGCAGAGGCAGGCAGATCTCTGTGAGTTTGAGACCAGCCTGGTAAACAGAGCTAGTTCCAGGACAGGCTCCAAAGCCACAGAGAAACCCTGTCTCGAAAAACCAAAAAAGAAAAATGCCCCTCTCCATCTCTTCTGATTGATTTTAGTTTAAAGTCAACTTTGTTAGAAATTATTATGGCCACACCTGCTTGTTTCTTAGGTCCATTTGCTTGATAAGCCTTTCCCCAGCCCTTTACTCTTGAGTAGATGCCTGTCTTTGTGGTTGAGGTGTGTTTCTTGTAAACAGCAGAATGTTGAATCCTGTTTTCGTATCCAATCTCTTAGCCTGTTCCCAGAGCACCACCAAGTGCTTAGCTGCAGATCTCTGCAAATGCTCCCACAGTGGTTGGATGGAACCTCCCTGATGATGATTGGGCTAGACATCATTCTATGAGTACAGAAGAATATCATTAGGAATCATTTTGTTGACTTTCTTGGCAGTTGTGTTTGGTCCTATCTTAGGTCTCTGGGCTAACCAGGCAACAGATACTGGTGATCCTGATATGATAGGTATAGGCCCCCCCTTGTGATGCGTGTCTCTAGTTTGACCAATAACTAATTCTCCACTCCACAAGTTCCATACTATCATTGCCCAGCACATCTTGTAGAGAGGACAAATTGTACATTGGAGGTCATATGGCTGGGGTGATGTCATTGTCCCATGGCTAGAATCTTGACTGGTTATAGAAATTGCCAGTTCAGGGTCCATATCCCCCATTACTAGGAGTCTTTGCAAGTGTTCTCAAAGATCCCAGGGAATTTCCCCTGGACTAGGCTACCACATCACCCCCTAAAGGCCCCGAGTTCTAGTCATCTGCCCTCTCTCTCCATACCTTCCCCCCAAACCCCCTTCTGATCACACATTTTCCCACCTCCACCTGCCCCCAGTCCACACACAAAATCTATTCTACTTCCCCTTCCAATGGAAATTATATTAGTCCTCCCTTGAGTCCTCTTTGGTACATGTAGCCTCTCTTTGTCTATATATTGTAGCATAGTCATTCTTTACTTAAAAGCTAATCTCTTCCATGAAGATTAACACAGCTGAGACCTATGTTGATTCCCATGTCCCCACAGTGCCACCAAAATCCACATGAAGCCTAGAGACTGGGCCGCATCCTCTGGCCTTGTTGGTGTCCAAGGATCATGCTGCCATCAGACCCATTCTGATGTTAGTACCTAGAAGTAACTCTTGGAACAAGGATGTCCACATTTGATACTCGAATCTGTGTTGAACTCTGCAGCACAGGTTGACACTAGGGCCCATTCAGAGGCCCATGATTTGGGCTGGATCCCGTGGCTTGGGTGGAGTCAGGGCCCATGCCACAATAGCTGCCACACAGATAAGGGTAGCATTACTGCCACCCAGGACCTGCATATCATCCAGGCCCAGGCTGCTGCTGAAGGTCATGTCTGGGTCTGTGGCCCTATGACAGCCAGGGTAAAGCTTGACACATGTGGCTCAGGTTGCCATTGACAGCCATAAAGAAGTTCAGGATCAAACCAGCTTCCTTAGTTGAGGTTGGCATCTGAGAACAAGGGTGGATGCTGATCTGTGTGGCCTGCGCTACTAGTCAATGACATGGCAACATTTGGGCCCATCAGGGTTTATGGCCCTACTGCAGCCAGGATCGATGCTGGTGTCCTTTGTCCCTGTTACCATCAAAGGTGTTACAGACATCCAAGATCAAGGGCCAAGTTAATGTCTACTGCTGCTGGGGGCAGTGGACATCTAGACCCAACTGCTGCCAATGACCATGTTGGGGTCCATGGTCCTACCATGGGAGATCTGAACTGAATTCCAGGTCCTGCATTGAAACCAATGGTCACATAGAGCCCCAGACCTGGGGCTGCAACCTGAGTAAGGCCTTTGTGGTTTCTGGTGGCCAGGAACCATTCCCATCTGAGTGGTCATTCATTCCACCCAAGGCCAGGATATCATCCAGGTCCAAGCTGTTGCCAAAGACCATGTCTGGATCCATGGTTCAGCCACAGCTGGGGTCTGTGCTAATGTCCTGTGGTCAGTATCACCTCAGAAGGCCTTAAGAATCACACAATATTGAGCTGGGGGTGGTGGCACATGCCTTTAATCCCAGAACTCAGGAGGTAGAGGCGGGTGTATCTCTTTGAGTTAAAGGCCAGTCTGCTCTACAAGAGCTAGTTCCACAAGGGCATGACCACTAGAGTAGGCCACAGCCTGAGACTTCTGTGGGTCCAGCATGAGTTGGGGACCTCCAAGGGAGTAAACCTTAACCAGAGGCCTCTGCAGTGGGCCCAGGCCAGGAACATCTATCAAAACAGGCCTGAACCAGTGACTTCTGTAGGAGCAGACCTGAGGGAGTAAACTCCACAGGAGCAGGTATAAGGGAGCAATCACCAAGGGAGCAGGCCCGAGTCAGAGACTTCTGCAGTACCAGGTACAAGGGAGCCACCTTTGAGGGAGCAGGTCTAAACTAGAGAACTCTGCAGCACCGGGACTGGTGCAGGCCCAAACCAGTGACCTCTACCAGAGCAGACACAAGGCAGCAACCACAGTAGAAACAGCCCTAAGAAAGCAACCTCTGTGGAAGCAGGCCTGACTGATGTCCAGTATTGCAGATTGAACCCCGAGAGTGCTGAGCAACCTCCAGGAACATGGGTGACTGGAACTGTGGTCCAGACTGCACGGTGAAGAATAGATGAAGCACAAGAAAATGACCTAAAAAATTACTTTAAGAGAATATTTGAGACCCTTAAAGAGGAAGTTAAAAATTTCCTCAAAGAAATGGAGGCAAAGACAAATAAAAAATTCTGTCCCCACCCCTCATCACAGGCAAGTATGAACCTACCCTGAGGGTATGCATGAAAGGGAGCTAACTTTACTCACATATCTGAGTCAGGTGACTAGAATGGCTCTTTTGACCTGCCTGGCTAGGACACTCAGGTCCACAACTGGGCCTTGGGTTGACTCATCCTAGCATCTACCCCATGTCAGTCCTGCCAGAACTCATGAAAAGACTCAACCTGTGGAATGATAAATTGCAAAATTCCAAGACCAGGGTTGGTGGCATAGGATCCCCCAGAGGAACTCTGATGAGAGCCCAGTGAGTGTGGTATACTAAAACCAGAGAGCTTGAGCCAGACTAGTGACTCATTGCAATGAATACCTGTTGGTCAATCTGATGGGACAAAGGGGTATACTGTATGATACATCAAAGCCTCCAATGCCACCAGGACTGATGAAAAAGTGATGGAGAGGCAGGAAAGAATCAGAAACAGGGATTTTTTTTCTGTACCAGGTGTAGTTTTTGTTTTGTTTTTGTTCTTCCTTTTGTTGGCTTGCTCACTTACCTTATTTTGTTTCCTTTCATGTTGGGGAGGAACACAGGAGCAATGAAGAGGTGAACAGAATTGGGGTGCATAATGTGAAAGACCAAAAGATTGAATAAGGAAATTTTGAAAAGCTAATATTCATATAAAAGTAAGTACATAACATGTTTGTCTTCCTGGGTCTGGGTTACCTCACTCAGGATGATTTATTTTTATAGTTCCATCCTTTAGCCTGCAAATTTAATGATGTAATTTTTGACACCTGAGTAATACTCCACTGTGTAAACATACCACATTTTCTTTATCCATTCTTCAGTATAAGAACATCAAGGTTTGTTGCGGGAGGTCCTTCCGCCCCTCCAACCAATAGCTGCTGAGATACCAGCCCATTGGGGCGTGGTTTCTCTCCCTTTAAAAGAAGCGGCTATTTCCTCTCTCTCTCTCTTCACTTCCTGCTCCGCTGGAGACTAGACTCCCTTCCTTGTTGCGCAGATGGCTGTTGTCCGGGACGGTGGTCTGTAAGTTTTTCCCTTTTTTAAATAAATAACATCCTATTAATTATAACTCCAAACTGGTGTGGCATTGTTCGTGACTTACGCCTTCAAAGGTTGTTTCTAGTTTCTGGGTATTGTAAATAAAGCTGCTGTAAACAGAGTTGAGCTAGTGTCCTGAGGTAGGATAGAGCACCCTTTGATGTATTTCTGAGTTCATTATCAAAAGTTAGGTGTTTATAGGTATGCAGATCTTTTGCTGCATCTTCAATTCAATCCCATTAGTTGGTATGTGTGTTTTTATGTCAGTACCATGCAGTTCTTATTACTATAGCTAGGTAGTACAGCTTGAAATAAGTGATGATCAGACCTCCAGAAGTTCTTTATTGTCCAGGACTGCTTTAGCCCTCCTGGGTTTGTTTTTCCATGAATTTGAGTTTTGTAGTTTCGAGATATGAAATGAATTGTATTATAATTTTAAAAGGAAGTAAGCTGAATCTGTAGCTTGCTTTTGGTAAGATGAACATTTTCACTATGTTAATCCTACCAATTCATGAGCATAAGAGATATTCTCGTTTTCTGATATCTTTTCCAATTTCTTTCTTCAAAGACGTGAATTTTTATTGTTCAAATTTTTCACTTGGTTGGTTAGAATTAACCCAAGAAATTTCATATAATTTGAGGTTATAATGAAGGGTGCTAATTTCCTGATTTCTTCTCAGCCATTTTGTTATTTCTGTATAGGAGGGCTACTGATTTTTTTTTATTTATTTATTTTATTTTTCTCCATTAACAGCTTCAACTGGGTGTGGGGCAACAGAACCAATCCCAGTACAACCATGGGTGTGGGGTTCCCCATAGTCTCCCCAGGGCGATGGTTCCTGCAATGATCTCTAGGGGGAAACAGCTCCCAACAGATCCCCTCCCCCCTCCCATACAAAGGCAGGCAGATATCAAGTGGAGAGCACCAGTCAGAGTCAACCATGGTGTCAGAGCAAAGGAGAAGGGACTGAGACAAGGAGAGACCCTCTGATTTTTTTTTATTAACCTTGTGTCATATCCAGTTACTTTGTTGAAGATGTTTATCAACTGTAAAAGTTCCCTGGTAGAATTTTTGAATCTCTTTGTATGCTATCATACTATCATATTATCTAAAATTTAGCCATACTTTGACTTCTTTCTTTCTAATTAACATCTTACTGATCTCTTCCCTTTGTCTTAGTGCTCTAGTTTAAACTTCAAGTACAATGTTGAATAGATATGGAGAGAGTGGACAACCTTTTTATTTCTGATTTTGGTAGAATTGTTTTGAATTTTTCTTCAATTTCTTTGATGTTGACTGTCTGCTTTTTGTAAATTGTCTTTATTGCATTTAATTATGTTCCTTATATCCCTGATCTTTCCAAGACTTTTGTCAAATGAGGAGGTGTTGGATTTTGTCAAAGGCTTTTTCAGTACCTAATGAGATAACTGTAATGGCGTAAATGAATGCAGACAGATTGTAAAAATATATACAGCTTTAATGGGGAAATAGGCTTACAGAACCACCGTTCCAGTGGAGACCAGGAAAGCAGAGGCGGCCACTGGGAGCACGCTCGCCAGATATAAAGGTAAACATTAGCCCAAGGTGAACACGACCCCTAAGGGGCTGGACTTATCCCTACATCTCCCCCTTTTGTCTAAATAAGACAGAACAAAACCAAATACAACTATATACAATAATAACAAATAATAAATATAACAAACAATATTGAGAACAAAAGTTTTGCTAAACATTCTATCTCAAGGAGTCTAAATAATGTAGAGAGTAACTACAATTATATAATCTTCAACTCCGTCAAAGATCTGAGAAGGGAATAAATATTACTTAACAAATGAGATATATCCAAAATGTGCAACAAATGACAGAGACAACTGACTACCTGGGCAATCACCCAAAGTCTTGTTTGTAATGTTGAGTCAACCAACTTTGGCTAAGGCCTAACATAACTGACATACCATTATTAAAGGCAAGGAACTTTCTTAGAACTATCCTACCCTGTCTTGGCAGGATAAGACAATCCTGTTTCATCCACTTATGGATATTCTGTATCTTTGTCAGTAGTTGAGGTATGGGCTTTTCTTAACCCAAAGGCCAGTTCTGCCAAGAAGACAAGCTCCCAGTGGAGTGTCTTTGGTGCTCAATGTTCTCTCGGGAGTAGAGTGGCATTGCCAGGAGTAATTGTGTCTCATTGGCACAGAATTCTAGGTTAGATTAAAGGCCATTTTCTACAGCTCTTCAAAGAGGCTGAAGATTATACTATCTATACTAAATATAATCTCTATGTATCTAAAAGACCTGATTAGCCTAAAAATAAATATGACAAACATATAATATATTCTCAATACCTATCTAACTTGAAGACTAAGAGAATAAACAACTGTACAATATATGAAGACAATGATCTTCAACTGTAAACAATGTCATTACATATCAAATGTAAACAATGTTATTATATAAATAATATCAGAGGTAGAAATGTACATTGTAATATGGTAAATGTATCAATACAATATAGACAAAGTTATAAGCATACTCTTATACAAAAATAGAGGTAGGAACACTCACATTCAATATTCAATATATCAATATACAAGAAACAGTACCAATACAATTTTCTAAAAACAGTAATTCACAAATACCAATCATCCCATCAAACCAGTTAATCCCCCCTTTTTTTGAAAATACCCCTAATTCCATAAAATATCTCCCCATCCCCTCAACCCTAAACCAACCACTAAATGATGTCCCTAACCCTGAGGGCAAACTCTGTTGGGAGAGGGGACATCTTCCTCTAAGATTGCTTCTAGCTGACATGGGGGTGACGTTCTTCTTAGGGGGTCCTGTGAAAGCAAATGATGGTAAAATTCCCAAATTAACCTTTGACCTAAGAAAATTGTAACTAGTCTCTGAGCGTTTTGAGAAGGTCCAGCCAGAGTGTTGTCAAAAATGTGCACCATTCGAAATTGTCTCATGCAGTTGGTACCAAAAAAAAAAACAGGTCTAATTTTAGCGCTTAAAAAAATATTCATGATGTCATAAAAACCAGATTGAGTTGATGTCGTGGGGCCCCATCTTCATCCTGGAAACTTCAAAGATTACTGTAGGAAAATTTGTTGCTTGTTATGGGAAATTTAAACATTAACAACAAGGACATATACTGACATATAAAGAAAGACACAGATATGAGGAAAAGCAAAGAAAGTTTATCAAGTACATAATTATTCTTATTCTGTCCCATTTCATGGCTCCTGACCTGAGACAGAAACTCTGAGATATCTCTTATCAACAGGCTTGGGATTGAAGAGGGACTGAGCCATAGTCCAACTCCAAAACCAGCTCTACATATTTATAAAGAAATGTTTAATAAGACACAACATATATATATATATATATATATATATATATATATATATATATATATACATATACATGTGAACATCCATCCATCAGTAATTAAATATTCAGGGTCCCTTAAATTCTTTGAAGATGGGTATTTTCCTGTGGAGATAAGAAAAGAACCCTGTCCCCAACCTATCTGTATTCCTTACCATCAGTATGCTCGCCATCCTTGTGAATGAATTGTTATTTATCTTTTCCAAGTGGCTTCTCTTCTTCAAAATGAACCTTTATTAATTTTGATGGTATCCACAATTTTTCCTCACCTGTGGAGACAAGAGCAAAACCCCTTCCCCAACGCAGCACATCTCCTGGCTTCCATTGTGAGGTCAGCACATCCTTGAAATAAACTGGTTGATTTAGTTCAGTAGACTTTTCCATTATCCAATGTCTTTCTGCAGCCGTTGTTCCCTTCTCATTAGCGTTGAGAAAATTCAAGGTTAACAAAGCATTATGTAACCTATTTCTGGGGGTGTTTTCCACCCCTTTCTGTTTGTTCAACATATCCTTTATAGTTCGATTTGATCTTTCTATGACTGCTTGACCTGTAGGATTGTATGGTATACCTGTAACATGCTTGATATTGTAATAATCAAAAAACCATTTCATTTTCCTAGAGACATAAGCAGGACCATTATCTGTCTTTATTTGTGTAGGTATACCCATGATAGCCATGACTTCTAATAAATGAGTGATTACTGAATCAGCTTTTTCTGAACTTAAAGCAGTTGCCCACTGAAAGCCTGAATAAGTGTCAATGGTGTGATGAACATATTTTAATTTGCCAAATTCTGCAAAGTGGAACACATCCATCTGCCAGATTTCATTCCTTTGGGTGCCCTTTGGATTAGCCCCTGCAGGCAGTGGCATTTGGTTATAGAAAGAGCAAGTAGGGCATTTCTTTACAATCTCCTTAGCTTGTTGCCATGTAATAGAAAACTCTTTCTTCAAACCTTTGCTATTAACATGATGTTTTTTATGAAATTCAGAGGCTTGTAGCACACTACCAATCAATAATTGATCAATTTCTGCATTACCTTGTGCTAGAGGACCTGGCAGACCCATATGGGATGTGTGTTATGTACATAGGGCAAAGCCTGTTCCTGATCAAATCTTGTACCTGGATAAACAATGAGGTTAGTTCTGTATCATCAGGTATAAATTCAGCAGTTTCAATATGTAAAATAACTCTTTCTGTGTATTGTGAATCAGTAACTATATTAATAGGTTCTTTAAAATCCCTTAGCACCATAAGAATGGCATATAATTCTGCCTTCTGGACAGAATCATAAGGACTTTGTTCCACCTTACCCAAGTCTTCTGATTTGTAACCTGGCTTCCCTGATTTATTGGCATCAGTATAGAATGTACGGGCTCCAGTTATTGGAGCATCATGGACGATTCGAGGAAGGATCCAAGAAGTTCTCTTTATGAAGTTAAGCCTCTTGCTTTTTGGATAGTTGTTATTAATGTCTCCCAAAAAATTAGCACAAGCTCTTTGCCATGGTTCATTATCTTCCCATAATTTCTTTAGTTCATCAGCAGTGAAAGGCACTATAATTTCTGCTGGGTCTATGCCTGCTAGTTGACGAAGTCTCAACTTGCCTTTTATAATTAACTCAGAGACTTTTTCCACATAAGTTTTCAGTTTCTTACTTGGTTTATGTGGTAAAAAGATCCATTCCAAGATAATATCATCTCTCTGCATTAAAATACCTGTAGGAGAAATTTTTGATGGTAGTATGATGAGAATACAATCGAGCTCTGGATTCACCCTGTCCACATGTGCCTGTTGTAATTTTTCCTCAATCATTGTCAGTTCCTTTTCTGCTTCAGCTGTTAATTCTCTGGGACTGTTCAAATCTTTATCACCATCCAAGGTTTTGTTCAAATGAATTATTAGATCAGGTGTTATCCCAATAGCTGGTCGTAGACTGGAAATGTCTCCTAACAGTCTTTGAAAGTCATTAAGAGTCCGTAGGCGATCTCTCCTAATTTGTGCCTTTTGTGTCTTAATTTTTTGCAAACCTATTTTATAACCTAAATAATTAACAGAATCTCCCCCTCTGAATCTTTTCAGGAGCAATTTGCAATCCCCATTTAGGTAAAAGTATCTTTATTTCTTCAAACAGTCTGTTCAAGGTATCCATGTTTGAATCGGATAACAAAATGTCATCCATGTAATGATATACTATCGATTTGGGAAATTTCTTGCATATTATTTGCAATGGTTGATTCACAAAATATTGGCACAGGGAGGGGCTATTTAACATACCCTGGGGGAGGACGGCCCAGTGGTACCTCCTCGAAGGTTGAGAATTGTTATAAGTAGGCACTGTGAAGGCAAATTTTTCTCTATCTTCTTTTTGTAAAGGTATAGTGAAAAAACAATCCTTTAAATCAATAACTATGAGAGGCCATCCTTTTGGTAATAAAGAGGGCAAAGGAATTCCAGATTGCAGAGGGCCCATAGGTTGAATAACCTTGTTGATAGCCCTGAGATCTGTCACCATTCTCCATTTACCTGATTTTTTTCTTAACCACAAATACAGGAGAATTCCAAGGGCTGGTAGATTCTTCTATATGTCCAGCATCTAATTGTTCTTGTACCAGCTGTTCTAAAGCCTGTAACTTTTCCTCAGCTAAAGGCCATTGCTTTGTCCATATTGGTTTCTCAGTCAACCATTTTAGAGGCAAGGCTGTTGGTATCTCTGAAGGGACATCAATTGCTTGTTCTTGTACAGCCTGAATGGCTGTTTTTCTCCATTTGTAATATCTTTTAATATTATTCTCAGAAATATAGGCTCTAGAAGTAGCAGGAATGTTAATTTGGGTATTCCATTGTTGTAATAGGTCACGACCCCATAAATTCATTGCAATATTGGCTACATATGGCCTTAATTTTCCTATTTGTCCCTCTGGCCCTATACATTCAACCCATCTCATGCTCTGCCTTACTCGAGATAGGGTTCCAATTCCCAGGAGCTGAACATTTACATTCTGAAGAGGCCAATACAGATGCCAAGATTCTGGGGTAATGATACTTACATCAGCACCTGTGTCCAGCAGGCCAGTAATAAAAATGCCATTTACACACACTCTCAGCTTTGGTCTTTGATCATTTATAGAAGTTTGCCAAAACACACGGAACTCATCTTTCTGATCATTATTGCTTGTAACAGTAGGCATGGGGCTTCCTAATTGTCCTGATGAGGCACGTTCTCTGCAGTAACTGGAAATGACTGAACCATGTTTGCCATGGGGGCCTGTGAGGCCCCCCTCTCATGTTTCCCATCTGTATCAGGTTGCCTTGTCTATCTCTTGTAGACCTGCATTCATTCGTCCAGTGTCTGCCTTTCCCACATCTTCTACATAAACCTGAAGGCCGAGTCCTCCTATTTCTGTTATTTCTAGAAGATGCATTATTATTATTTCTGAAAATCCGTTGTCTACAATTCCTTTTCATATGACCCATTTTGCCACAATTAAAACATTTGGTATTCTGGTGTCTCCTTTTACCACTGGAAATTGCTTCTTCTACCCATGCTTCAGTCACAGTCAAATGTATCAACATTCAGTGTATGCAAGACCCATTCTTCCAAGGGCGCTGATCTGAGCTTTAAAGGCCCCAAGATCCTTTTGCATTCCACATTTGCATTTTCATAAGCCAAAGACTCAATCATTATATGTCTTGCTTCTGGGTCAGATATCCCTATTTGTACAGCCTTAGTTAGTCTTTGTAAAAAGTCACTAAAGGGTTCTCTCTGACCCTGTTTAACTCTGACAAATGATTCCATTCTCTGTCCTGGGTCTTGTACCCTGTCCCAAGCCCTTAAGGCTGCTGTAGTACACATGGAGAGTGTGTTTTCATCCAAATTAGCTTGTTCCTGAGGGTCGGAAAAGAGCCCTTCACCTAGAATTTTATCTAGGGAAATGTCAATTCCCTTTGCTTTTTCCTGCTGTTCTAAAAGTCTAGCCTCTTGCCTGAATAAGCATTTCCAGTTCAATTGCAGTCCACTCTCAAGTACTGCAGAAGCTAACTGGAGCCAGTCAAAGGGCATGGCCCTGTTTGTTGTGGCCCAAGATTTTAGCATCTCTTTAACAAAGGAGGCGTGCATCCCAAAAGTCATCACAGCCTGTTTAATTTCTTTGAGATCATTCATACAGACAGGCTCCCATGTATCTTCCTTGATGACCCTAGGGTTTCTGGAACCAACCACTTTCTCTGTTGTTATTACTGGAAAGGCAGGTAGAGCTGTAGGTAGAGCTTTGTGGAAATTTTCCCGGAGAGATTTCCCCACAAATGGAGTTAAAATTTGCCTTTCTACCCTTTGCTTCTCTTCATCAGAATTTAGAAATTCCTCAATCTTTTCAATTCTATTCACCATTGCCTTCTGCAATGTCTGAATCTCCTGTCCAGAATTATGTTCCAAAGCCTTCATTGAGGATTCTAAAGTATGAAGTTTGTCCATTAGAGATAACATCTCATCTTTGGACATAATTTTTTTGGCATAAACCATGTCTTCTTGTATTGACAATCTTTCTGCCAATCTGTCATAAGCTTTAGACAAAATCCAATTGTCAAATTCTGCAGTTTTGATTCTCTCAGTTAATGTTTCAGTTCCTACAGAAAGGACTGAAGCTACAACAAACAACGTCCCCCAAGAATGAATTTCTCAATAAGCCACAAGCAGTCCACAGAAAGGGACTGAAGCTATGATCCAAATCAACTGTTCCCTCTTCCATAGTAATGAATTTCTCCTTAACATCAACCTTTACCTTTTTTAAATTTTACTCAGTTGATCGAGTCATGTTAAATAAAGATCTGTTCTCTTCCTAGAGAACTTCAAACTGATTCTTGAGAAGATTGTTGTCATTCTCAATTATTTTTAAGCGTTCAACCTCTTCCTTAAGAATCCTGGGTTCATCTCATAAAGACTTTATCATATTTCTATTATCAAACCATATAGTGCCAAGGAAAACTACGAATCCCAGAAGGATCCATAGATGTGGGGTGATAGACACCTCTTGTAAAATCTCCCACATGGTACAATAAAAAAACTGTTAAAGTCTTTGAATGGTAACGTGTTCAGACTTTTTTTTTATAAAAGAAAAATTTTTTACCTGCAATGATCGGTTCCTGCCAGTGCTGGCCTCGAACTTTCAGAGATCTGCCTGCCTCTGCCTCCCGAGTGCTGGGCTTAAAGGTGTGCGCCACTACATCCCTCATTTGTTGAAGCATACACGCATCTCTGGGATGAAACTACTTGATTTGTATGATTTTTGATATAGTCTTGGTTTAGGTGTGTGAATATTTTATTGAGTATTTTTGCATTGGTATTCATAAGATAAATTGTTCTAAATTTTCTTTCTCTGTTGAATCTTTGTGTGGTTTTCATGGGTTTGGGTATCAGGATTACTATAATTTGTGTCTCATAAAATAAATTTGGCTAAGTTCCTTCTCTTTCTATTTTATGAAATAATTTGAGAGGTATTTGTATTAGCTCATCTTTGAAGGTCTAGTAGAATTCTACACTAAAACTCTCATCCCCCTCTCCCCGTTTTTTTGGTTGGAAGTACTTCTATCTATTTCCTTAGGAAATATAGATCTACTTAAATTGTTAATATGATCAGAATTTAACTTTGCTACGTGGTATCAATCTAGAAATTTATCCATTTCTTCTACATTTTCTGATTTTGTGGACAGGTTCTTAAACTACAACTTAATAATTCTTTGGATTTCTTCAGTGTCTGTTATGTCCCCCTTTTCATTTCTGAATGTGATAATTTGGATATTTTTCTTCTTCTTTTATTTAGTTTAAATAAGCATTTATCTATCTTGCTGATTTTCTCAACGAATCAACTCTTTGTTTTATTAATTTGCAAGCAGATATTACTTAACTTTTCAGTTGTGCTGCTATATTGCTAGTATCAGATCTCTCCAATTTCTTTATGTAGACACTTACTGCTGTGAATTTCCTCTTAGTAATGCTTTACTTGTATTTCAAGCATTTGGGTACATTGAGCATTTATTTTCATTGAATTCTAGGAAGTCTTTAATTTCTTCTTTAATTTTTTGTTAACGCAGTAGTCATTCAGCAGAAGGCTATTGAGAGCCCATGAGTTTATAGTCTTTCTGTTGTTTCTGTTTTTGAACTCCAGCTTTCATCTATGGTGGTCTAACAGGCTGTAGGGGATTACAATTAACTTATATTTGTGAGACTTGATTTGTGACTAAGTGTGACTCAATTTTGCAGTCATATTAGGTGGTGAAAAGAAAGTATATTGTTTTCTGTTTCAGTGAAATATTTTACAGGTATCTGGTAGACCCATTTGGTCCATCACTTCTTTTAGAACCAGTGTTTCTCTACCTATTTTGTCTGGATGATGTGTCCATTGCTAAGAGTGGAGAACCTATGTCTCCCACTACATATATATGAAAAAAATATTGAAAATCAAATTCGGCAACATGAATGACTGAAAACATTATATAACATGGTTAACATGTTCAGCTGAGATTTATTCCATGTATGACAAAATGGCTTAACTCAAGAAGTTTCAGAAAGGAATAATATTACAACTTTGACTTTAGAAAATTTTTGTGAGTTTTTAGAATAAAATGTGGCTGTGTTCTGCTCTTATTCTAAGAATATGTTTGAGGCAAAAACTAGAATCTTGAAGTGAAAAACAACATCAAGTCTTTAATTTTTTCCTTATTTCTACCTTGACCTAGTAGTCATTGAGTAGACAGTTGTTGGGCTCCCAAGAGTTTACAGGCTTTCTGTTGTTTCTGTTGTTGTTGAATCCAGCTTTAATCTGTGGTTGTCTAATATGATCCAGGGGGTATTACAATTTTCTTATATTTGTTGAGACTTGCTTTGTGCCTGAGTGTGACTCAATTTTGGAGTCATATGATGTGCTGAAGAGAAGGAATATTATTTTGTGTTTTGGTGAAATGTTTTATAGGTATCTGGTAGACCCATTTTGTTCATCACCTCTTTAAGAACCAGGATTTCTCTGTCTGGATGATCAGTCCATTGCTGAAACAAATTGTATAACATGGTCAGCTGAGATGTATGCCATGTAAGACAAAATGGCTTAACTCAAGAAGTTTCAGAAGGGAATAATATAGCTACTTGGCTTTAGAAAATTCTTGTGAGATTTTAGAATAAAATGTGACTGTGAGCTGCTCTTATTATAAGAATCTACCTAGCAAAAAATTGAAAAGTATTGGAGTTATTTACTTGACAAGGCAAGTTCAAGATGGACTAATGTCATATAATTTCTGGTAATGACTTTTGTGACCGTCTACAATAAAAAAAGAGCAAGGGGTGAAAAATAAATACAAAATGTGAATCTTGAATTAAAATCAACATGAAGATATTTATCTTTGTAGCCTATACTTGTGTTGACAGAGATGACAAATTCAAAGAACATGTGATCTGAAATAGAATAAATAGATTATTAATCTCAGGACAAGACAGCACTCACCTAAGCTTCTAACTTGTGGAACGAAAGGTCTTAAGGAAATACCCTGCTCATAAAAAGCAGCAATATATGTTACTCTTAGGGTTCACCTTATTAATTAACTTCTCTATGGTCATGGACTATAGGCTCCATATCCTATGTTTTACAGCTAGTATCCACTTATGAGTGAATACATACCATGTTCATCTTCCTGTGTCTTGGTTACCTCACTTATGATGGTTTTTTTTCTAATTCTAACCATTTGCATGCAAATTTCAAGATGTCATTTTTTAACAGAGCATAGCACTCTATTGTGTAAATGTACCACATTTTATTTATCCAATCTTCAGTTGAGAGGCATCTAGGTTATTTCCAGGTTTGACTATAACAAATAATGCTGCTATTATCACAGTTGAATAAATGCCCTTGCATTATGATTGAGAATCTTTTGAGTATATGCCCAACAGTTGTATTGCTGGGTCCTGAGGTAGGCTGATTTCCAATTTTCTGAGAAATCACCATAATGATTTCCAGAGTGGTTTATAAGTTTGCATTCCTACCAGCAATGGAGGAATGCAATTCCTTAATCCATTTCCTCTCCAACATAAGCTATCATTAGTGGTTTTGATCTTAGCTATTCTGACTGGTTTGGAAATAGACAAGATATCCTTACAAAATTTGGACCACGGAGGTAGGAGGAGAAGGGAGGGCAGAGAAGGGGCAGAGAAGGGTAGCAGGGGAGAGGGGAGGAAAACTTGAGGAAATGAGATAGTTGAGATGGGGGAAGGACAAAGACAGAAAGCAAGGAAAGAGATATTTTCTTTTGATTGAGGGAGGCATTATGGGGCTAGCAAGAAACCTGGTACTAGAGAAATTTCCAGGAATCTACAAGGATGACACTAGCTAAGACCCTAAGCAATCGTGGAGAGGGTGCCTGAATTGGCCTTGACCTATAGTCAGATTGATGACTATTTTAAATATCACAATAGAAACTTCATCAAGCAACTGATGGAAACAGAGAAAGAGACCCACAGCGGAGCACTATTCTGTGCTCCCAAAATCCAGCTGAAGAGTGGGAAGAATGAGAATATGAACAAAGTGGTCAGGACCATGATGGGGACACCCTCTAACAGAGTTTATCTGAGCTAATGGGAGCTCATCAATTTTGGCCAGACAGGTAAGGAACCAGCAAAGGACCAGTTAGACCCTTTGAATATGGGTAGAAATTGTAAGACTGGGCAGACTGCAGGACCACTAGAAGTGTCACCAGGGTTTGTCACTGATGCTTGGAACCCACTCCCTTTGGATGGATACCTTGCTCAGCCTGGATATAGTGGGGAGGGCCTTGATCCTTTCTTGAAGCAATGTGCCTTGACCTCTCTTGGGAATGAAGGGGGGTGAAGGTAGAGGGAATTGGAGGAGGGCAGGGAATGGGAACTGTGATTGGTATGTAAAACTAAAGAAGATAGTTTTTTTAGAAATAAAATAAAAAATAAAATAAAGCAGCAATAATTCAAAGCCTCTAAAAATGTGATTCAAGGTGCCAAGTTTCATTCGAATTTGGAAGTCAGACTTGGCAATACTGTTCACATAGTTAGGGCTTTACAATCATGAGGATACAAAAGTTAAAAGATTGAAGAATAATTCTCCATGTTTTGGGAGAACCACTGAAGCCAAGAACTGGAGTATGGGAGACCCTGACTGGAGGCTCTGAAAGGCCATTTTTCAAATCTGTGAAATAGAATCCTGGACTCTGAAGAAGGCAAGATACTAGAAATACAAGATCTATATGATAGCTGCCAAAAACTGGCATACAGCCAAAGGGAGAGAGGTATGTTATAGTCAGCAAAACTAGAAGGTTAGAGTCATCTAAAACCTTTGGTATAAGACAGAGAGCCATTATGGGATTTAGAGTTTGTGCTGCTGGATGTTGACCTCGCCCTTGCTTATGCTCTCTGGGATTGTAATTTATATTCTTTGCCACTGTATGTTGAAATATGTCATTTAATTTCTGATTTTATAGGGAATTACAATTCATAAATTATCTTTGATCTCAGAAGAGACTTAGAATTTTAAACAGTGTGAGACTGAAAGAATATAAATGAAAGAATATAAAATGAAATTGAACTGAATGAATTTTGCATTATATTACAGCCATGGGTTTTTGGGTGACCTGGGAGAAGTATGTGGTGGTTTGAATGAGAATGGCCATAGCCTCATATATATGAATGATTAGTACCCAGTTGGTGGAACACCTTATGAAGGATTAGGAGGTATGCTGGAGCCCACCAGAGGTGGACTTTGAGGCTTCAAAAGATTCAAGACATTCCCAATCTCTCTCTCTCTCTCTTTTTCTTTTTCTCTCTCTTCCTCTCTTTCCAAATTCTCTCTCCATCTTCCTCCCTCCTATCTCTTCCTATCCCTCTCTCATTTTCTGTGTTTCTCTATATCTGTCCTCTCTTCCTCTCTCTCTTCTCTCTCTCTTTTTCTCTCTTTCTCACACACACACACAGTCACACAAACTCTTTCACTTTCTCTCTGCATTGTTCCTATATTTCAAAATGTGATTTCTCAGTTACTGCTCAAGTACCATGCCTGCCTGACTACTACCATTCCCCCTGACATGATGGTCATAGATCTAAGCATCTGACATCATAAGCTCCAATTAAACAAAATCATTTATAAGTTGTCCTAGTCACAATGTTTTATTTCAATGAAAATTACTCTAACACAGTAGACGAGGACAAAATGAAAAAGTTTGAAGTAAGTAACAGGCAAAAACAGAGTAGAAATTTATTTATGACAGCAGATCAAATCAATACTACATAACTTAAGATATATTCAGGGATATTTCATTGGCAACAGTCCACATAGGTTTCATAGAAACAAATACAGAAAAGTCAATAAGAATATGGAAATCATTTTTATTTTAAAATAGAAAAATTGATTGTCATCTAATTATGTATTAAAATTTTACCATAATTTAACATAAAATTAACATAATAGTTCTGATGTTGAGTCAATGTAGTAGAAAAGGCCTAAAGTCAGTCTACTACATTAAAGTTCTTAAAATAGCTAGACACATAATTTATATTCAGTGAACAGAAAATAATATAGCAAAGATTTTAAATAAATTTAAATAAGACAATTAAAGGAAAAAATGAGAAACCTTGGAGACCAGCCTCCTAAGAACACTCACACATTGAATAATGTGGATAAGAATCCTTAGAGTTGAGACACAGGCTAACTAAGTATCTGTTCTTCACAGAGCAATGGAAACAACAAAGTGCATGCCTGCTGAGCCTCAGGCTAGAAGAAGGCAAAATCTTCAGGAGATGCTGACCGAAGTTGGGTTGTCTGTTGACTATTGGCTGCCTAAGCTTCAGGAAAGCCTGGGTGTGACCTGTGCCCAGGCCTTACAATACCTAGAACAAAAATACTTCCAGAAACTGAAGTCCCAGACACAATACACATGGGAGGAAAAGGCTCTGAAGAAACTGTTTGACCTCTCACAAACAAATAGTGATGGAGAGATACAAGAAAATCTAGGGGAGATGATAAAGAAGAGACAGGCAGAACAGGCACTGCAGGAACTGAGGGCCTTGCAGTCAGAAGGGAAGAACAAACAGGAAGAGGAAGTGAGGAGGAAAGAATCAGAGCTGAGGCAAGCAATGGAGATCCCAGAAGAGTGCTGGCCAGGACAGAGAGTGCCCATAAAAGACATCACAGAAACGATGGAGAGACATCTCGGCCACATAGAACAGACACTGCCAAATAGTCAAAACTTCTCAGATAGAGACATACTAAGATTCACATCTAGTGGTCAGGCCCTGCAGGGAATTTATAGGACCAGCCACCAAAAGAACCTAGTAACGAGGAGAGAAGAACTACTCAGGGTCCCCAAGGAACTGTTCCTCTATGGGTATGAGCAAAAAAAACGAATGGAAGCAAAAGAATTCACATCTTCTGAAGAAGAATCACTGTTCACAGAGTCAGAGGAACAGCAAGTTAAAATCACTGAACTGTCTGAATTTTTAAAGATTTTAAAAGAAATCCAGAAATCTTTCACAGAAGCAAACATCACATCTGAGTCCCCAGAAACAGTGGAAGAGGCTCAAAGAAAGGCTACCTGTGAGGTCACCACAGCTCTTAGCTCCTTCTTGAACTATCTCAGAGAAGCAGAGCAGCCAGACCTGCAGCTGCTACTACTCTCTATCGCAGCTGGTGCAGGCTATCAGCTGGAAAGCAAAGTTTTCCAGGTGATCCTGGGGTATGATGAATTAAATTTTCTTCTGGAAGAAATACAAGCTGTCCAACATAGATATCAGCAGCTAAAAACTATCTGCACAGACAGGGCACAGGCATTCTTGGTGCTCAAATCTCTGACAACCACAGTTGGTCTCTCGGCTATTTCTTCACAAGAAAAAGCACAACGCTTGGCATTAACAAGGCAGCATTTGGAGCACGTGCTATCTACAAAAGTTGCAAATGCCCTCACAGAATTTGAAACAGATGATGACTGGGAGAAACTAGAGAATAATTTGAGATTACTCATCGATGGGAACTCTGAAGACACCATCACATCTTTGCAGATGGATGATGTGAAAAATCAATTACAAAATATCCTGAATGAAAGAAAAGAAACTTATGAACAACAAAATGATGATAAAAATGAAAAAGAGGTGATAAGAAAAGGACCTTTCTTAGAGCTACTCCAGCGTCTGGGTCTAGAACATCACTATCCCAAAAAAATGGGCAGAGGTGACTTCCATCTGATCTATAAGACTTCTGTGTATAATACACAGTTACAATCTGAACAGGAACTTCCCCACTATTTCCTACAAAAGCTACTGATGCTTGATTGTGGATTCAGACATCTGGTCTTCAAAAAGCCTGGAAAAACAGAAAACCAAGATTCTGTAGGTCCCTGGAACCAGGAAAATGATATTGTTGATCCATACGAAGAGCTGTTTGATGACAGTGATGAAGTCATTAATTCTCCGGGCACTGAGACTCAGCCCCACATTCACCCAATGGACATCCAGATGGCCATTTTTCACTGTGCAGATGATCTTGCCAGGCAATACATTTTGTCCAAACTTTCCATTTGTCAATTTGCACTCCCCCTTGTGGTACCAAATCCCATCACTTCTGAGATGGAATTCTCTCTCTGGTCTCTCAGACAAATCAGGAAAAGCTGGCAAGAGTCAAGTAAATCAGCACAGGACAAGAGCTACAGTCACAGGAATCAGCAGATGTGCTGTGTCTCTACCCCCATAGTTTCCTTCATTAGAGTTGGAAAAGGTCTCTCTGCTTCCAAATCTCAGATCATGAACTCTCTCCTCAGTAGACATAAACATGATGTGTTTTATCACAGACACTGCAAAGGAAGCAGTAAAGACTGTCTGCTGATGGAGGGAGTGGTGGAGATCTGCTGGTTCTTTCCTGGGGGTCAAGATGAGGACAGATTTGACAAGTGTGTGGCCTTCACCAATCTTCATGGAGATGCCAAAGAACATAGACAACAACTCAGCTTCCTGCAGGATGTCTCTTCTCTCATTGTGATCCTCATGTCAGCTTCTGATAATGATAAAGAAAACCAAAACCTTGTCAGACACCTGTGGCAGTCATCAAAACCTATGATCTGTATGATTGATGACAAAGAAAAATTCATGACTAATAATTCAGGCAGAAGGGTGAGGATTGGCATTAGGAATAGAAATGAGGCAGAATTAACAGAAGAACTCATGACTACCATCAGACATTTACTAGAAATCTCTGGCACTGCTCTCAGCATAGAAGACTGTTCACAGATGGCTCAAAAACAAGGATTCATTATTGATGAAGATCAAAGGGAATTGAAGGAAGCCAAAGAAAAAGCACAAGTTTGGAAATGCCTGGAACAATTTAGAGTATCTCAAATAAAAGAATTCTTGCTGCCTCTTCAAGGACAACTGTGGCACCGTTGGTGTAAGAAGGACAAAGAGCTCTATCATCTGCAAGGAAAAGGGAATCGGAGCATTGAACAACACAAGAGTGAAATTGAGACAGAAAAACAAAAAATACGATGTCAGCAGTTTGAAAAGGGCTTTCCTCTCAATTATTTCATGCAACCTGTCCTACAAATTCTCAAAGAAGATTCAGAAAATGATCTCAAACTCTACTTCTTATACTGGTTAAGTGTGGTTTTGGAAAATCTAACCATGGAACATTTGGAGAGTTTACATGAAAAGCAAAAATATTTTTGGTCACAGGTACAGGCGGAAAAGCAGAGTGCACAGAGGAGCACCTTCCTGAAACCCATACAGAAACAGGTAGAAGACATCTCTACTGAGATTCTTAACAGCACTTTTGAAATTAATCACATTCTCCGAGAAGTTGGACAGCTCTATGAAGCTCTAGAAGAAACTTCCACCTCCAGATACAGCCTTCCTTTCTGTCTCCCCAAAATTGCTGCAGATCTGATGATAGCTGGTGTTCCCATTGAGCTGATGGATGGGGATGCTTCATATGTGCCTCTAACATGGGTGATGGCTGTTTTTGACAAGATCTCAGAGACACTTGGAGACAGAAGGTTGTTTGTTCTCTCTGTCCTTGGCCTGCAGAGCTCAGGGAAATCCACCCTACTAAATGCCCTGTTTGGGCTGCAGTTCACAGTCAGTGCAGGCAGGTGCACCAAGGGGGCCTACATGCAGCTCCTGAAGGTAGAAGAGACATTCACCAAGGAACTTGGCTTTGATTTTGTGCTTGTTGTAGACACAGAAGGACTTCGGGCTCCGGAACTCAACAAAACATCCCAGAAGTGGGACAATGAGTTGGCAACCTTTGTCATTGGCCTTGGAAACTTGACTCTAATCAATATTTTTGGGGAGAATCCATCTGAGATGCAAGACATCCTACAAATTGTTGTCCAGGCCTTTCTGAGAATGAAACAAGTGAAAATCTCCCCAAGTTGCATCTTTGTCCATCAGAATGTGGGAGAAGTTACAGCTAAAGACCAAACTATGGAAGGCCGAAGGAGACTGGAACAGAGACTGGATGAAATGACAGCATTAGCTGCTGAACAGGAAGAGTGCTCAGACATAACCCGCTTCAGTGATGTAATTAAATTTGATGTCAACAGTCATGTCTACTACTTTGCTCACCTCTGGGATGGCAATCCCCCAATGGCCCCTCCCAATCCTCGCTATAGCCACAATGTCCAGGAACTCAAGAATGGGATTCTTAGGGCTGCCCAGCAGGAATCCAGAGGAAGGGTCATGAAGATCTCAGATGTAAAATTGCGAGTTCAAGACTTGTGGAAAGCCCTAATCAGTGAGAACTTCATTTTCAGTTTTAAGAACACCTTAGAGGTCATAGCCATGAGTAAACTGGAAACTATGTATAACCAGTGGACCTGGGAGCTGAGGAGCTATGTACTTGACTTAGAGAATCAGTTGAACAATCAGATTCAGAATGGGAAAATCTTGACACTCACAAGAAATGCAGTGGAACATCCAGTTAACAAGAAATATGAAACCATCAAGCAAGAATTTGACAAGTATTTTGAAGAAGACCCAGATAATGAAACTTTGGTTCAATGGAAAGCAAATTTTGAAGAAAAGCTATTAACACTTAAAAATGAACTTATTTCAGACACCATAAAGAAAGGCCAAGATCTAATCAGGCTTAAACAAAGTCAAGAAAAAATACATAAACAAAAGTCACAATATGAAAACGAACTGTTAGAGAGGAGCCGACAGTTGGCTTTAAGTGTGAAGAGTAAAGAATTAAGTGATGAAGAGTTGTGTGAGATATTCAATGAAGTTTGGACAAATTGGATGCACAATGTGTCTTCTACTGAACCCCCTGTCATGGAGCCTAACATTGAAGGTGATTCTGAAACCATTTTTATAGGATATTTCAAAAAGGACAAAAATATTGCAGAAAGACTAAAAATAAAGCAAGAAGAAAGGTTTGACATCAATTATGACAAGCATATCAACATAAAAAAAAGATATCATATGTTTGCAAGGAGTTTAGAACCCTGTCATAAAGAGTCCATTGAAAAAACTACTAAAAACATTTTTTTAAGATTTGATGAAACAATTAAAAACATTTGGAAGCAAAAGCGTGATTACAGTCAGAATGATTTTCATGAAATCCTTCAGATAATAGAAAATGAACTGAAGTCTCTTCCCCCTGAGGAAGACTACACATTTACCAGAGACTACACCATCGACTTATCCTCCTTCTTATTTCAGAAAGCATCTAAGAGTTTCAGAGAAATCCATGAGACATTCAAGAGAGCAAATGATCCTGTGAACTATCTGGAGAGCAAGAAAGACGACTTCTTCATGAGCTTTAAGATCTCCTGCCATGGTGCCTCCTCCATCACATCTTTTGTTGACTTCCTGTGGCTCAAACTCACTCCTGCTATCTCTGCCACTATATGGGAAAAAATGGGTCCTAAACTGTCTGGGGACATGAGAGCCAACTGCCCTGGATTCAATGGGAACAGGAACAACCTGGAGAATCATATTCTCATTTCTCTAGCAGAAGAAGAAAACTTTGAAAAGTATTGGCAGTACATTCATCGTCCAGAGTCCCTTTTTAGGGATTACATTAGAAAACACATTAGAATATATTGTTCAGAAAAAGTTGAAAACATAAAGACGTTTTTAAAAATAAGTTTAGAAGACATCAAGAATGCCATCCTCTCTGCCATTCATAAGACCACACAAGTAGCAAATGATAGAAGCAATGCTTCTCGCTGGTTGGATTTGTTCTGTGACCATCTAGGGAGTCACCTGATCTTTCCAAGAAGAGACCTCATAAGCTTCGAGCACCTAGAGATAAAGGACACTGAGTTTCTCAAAGAAGCCATGAGTGCAGCTTTGGATCCTGCACTGAGGAAAGTCGAAGAGGACTGCTCAAGTAAGCCCATAGATGAAATGGTTCCTGACCTGGAGAAAATTCTCTCTGAGCATCTCTGTGGCTGCTGGAAGCAGTGTCCTTTTTGTAAAGCAATTTGTACCAACACCATTCCCAAACATGATGGATATCACAGTGTGCCATTCCACCGCCCTCATGCCCTGATTGGAATGAAATATCATAGAACAGACAACTTTGTCATTGACATCTGTACTACTTCAGTAGCAAGTAATGATATATTTATTTTAAAAGATGGACGGCGATTCCCATGCAAGCAATATCGAGAAGCCGGAGGTCATTATGCTACATGGGACATCAAACCAGATTCATCTTCCCAGCTATATTGGAAATGGTTTGTATGTCACTTCAAAGCAAATCTTGAGGAGAAATATAAGAAAAAATTTACAAATTTAGGAAGAATACCAGATTCATGGACCAAAATCACAAAACAAGAAGCAATTAATGATTTAAAAAAATGATAATTGCCACAAATAGAGCACTAACACTGCCACACAAGTTTCACAATAAATAGAAAGTTTAATATTAATTTAGCTAGCACTTTCAAGATTCTACCTTATAAATGGAATAAGCAAAAATAAATTAGTTAATATTTCAACATTTGAATATTTTCTTCTAAAATAAATTTTTCTCTATTTCTTCTGCTTAAACATAATGTACTAAATATGTGTATGTATGACAAAATCACTATCCATTAAAATTCTATTTTATAATTTATTTCTAATATTTTTAAATATTTATTGACTCAGAGAAAATTGTCATATTAGAAGATGTTAGCATTTCCAGCTGTCATAGATTCCTTTAGAACAACTAAATATTAAATTCAACCAACATATATATCTCGAGAATTGCTAGAATTTGCTTTAAACAAGTTTGAATGGAAATTTTTACACACTCTAGTTATGAGGAAACCTGACCAACTTTCCATGTATCAACTTTCATTGATTATGGAGGATACCAAATTAGAACACTTTAAGTAGCCACTGTTGTGGAGAAAAATAAACCATATTTTGTCAGAACAAACCCATGGATTCAAGAAAGATTTTCAAGAAAATAAAGAATAAATTAAACTATTTTGTCATACTATATTATTACACTGTTGGCCACTATATCTTGATATTTATCTGTTGATCATTGAAAAACAAATACAAATCACCAGTATTAGTATTCAAACATAGTGGCATATAACTACACACTTGACAACCTGTAACTGTGATGTGCCAGCTAATTATACTGTTGCAATAGTAGCACAAATGTTATGATTAATCAAACACTTTCTGATTAAATTGAAGACCCATCCCATAAGTGGAGTCATACCTGACACTGCTAAAAAGCCATTAACCTGATATTAGATATGTCTTAGACCTACGGGAATACCTATTACTATTATTATGTTAAAGTAACATAGCAATAAAATGATTACTCTACCCATTGATCAGTGCTTTGTTCAACATCAGAATAGCATCTTATAGTATGTGAGAATTAACACAGAGATCCATAAGTGGACAATGTGCAGAGTGAGAGACCTAAGAGCACTCAGTTCAGTCCTAAATGGCACATCTTCATCAAATACTTCTTATTGAGACTCAGAGCTATGCTGAAGAGGAGCCTGAGAGATTGTAAAATCTAGAGTTGAAACATAACTGCAAGGAAAAAGTATCTAAGAAATACAAAAAGATTGATGTACATATAAACTCACAGAGACTATGGCAGTATTCACAAGGTCTGTTCAGGTTCCAGCCTGACAGGGTCCATTCCCTGAGGGGGAAAATTGAACACAGTATCCCAAGCAAAACAAAGAAGCTGTCTGCAATTGATAGTTGCTGACCAAGGAAAATCACTTTTCTCCAGTGGAGTCCAACTGGGTATATAATGTACACTGCAGGCAGGCTCCATACCCAGGAGCATTTGGTGAGCATAAAGTAAACTTAATAATATTTATGTGGGGGCTGGAGAGATGGCTCAGAGGTTAAGAGCATTGCCTGCTCTTCCAAAAATCCTGAGTTCAATTCCCAGCAACCACATGGTGGCTCACAACCATCTGTAATGGGGTCTGGTGCCCTCTTCTGGCCTGCAGGCATACACACAGCCAGACTATTGTATACGTAATAAATAAATAAATAAATAAATAAATAAATATTTTAAAAAAATAATATTTATGTGGACTTTTTTCTCATTTTCTTTCTAGTGGGCCATTTTTTTTCCTTGTTGGATTTTTGCTTGTTTACTTTGATTTTCATTTGTTGTAGAATTTGTGGGGAATTATTTTCATGAATTATTTTTGTTTATGTTTATTTTGTTTTTCTGCATATTTTTTGAAAGTGAGAGAGAAATAACAAAGTTTTGTTCATATGGAGTTGATGAGGACCTGGAAGGCATTGAAGAAAGTAAAAACATGATCAAAATTTTAGTATTTGAAGATTTTCAATAAAATAAGCATAAGAATTAAAAGCTGGTGTTGTTTCAAGTATGAGAAAGAATTATTCCTGAAATTATACTTTGGTGAGCACATAACAAAGGGCTATGAAGTTTAACAATGATTGTCAATTTAACAGTGTCTAGAATCACCTACGAGAAAAGACCCCATGTACACACCAGTAAAAAGAGGATTTTAGATTAGATTACGCTATACATAAGACATATAATGATGATTAGATAATGGAGGTGTGAAGTCCCTAACCGGGAAGTGCATTTCTGGGGTGCAGTCTTAGATAGCATAAAAAGGAGAAAGTGACCTGAACTCAGAGCATTCACTGCTCTTCATTTGTTGACTAGAGTTGTAGA
Source organism: Microtus agrestis (assembly GCA_902806775.1). Classification (NCBI taxonomy): domain Eukaryota; kingdom Metazoa; phylum Chordata; class Mammalia; order Rodentia; family Cricetidae; genus Microtus; species Microtus agrestis. The sequence continues at coordinate 1,332,521 of CADCXT010002379.1, read as the reverse complement.
GAGAATATTTGGCTGGAACTTTACTTCTCCTACTACTCCTCTTTCTCCTCCCCCTCCTTCTCCTCTTCCTCCTGTCTTTCTCTCTTTTTTCTTGTGGTGATTGTGTTTTTAAGCTCTTTTTGAGGTTTAGGAAGATTATAATTCTAGGTGCTGATATCTGATCTTACCTTTGTTGGACATTTTTCTTTATATTCGTTGTGTTTGCATTTATTCATTTATTTTTTTTAATATCCTGACCACTAATTCCATTCTCTCCTCTACTCACAGTCCCCCACTTCCCCTCTCTTCTGGCTTTTCTCAGTGTCTTAGTTAGGTTTCTATTGTGAAAAGAAACACCATGACCAACAATCAAGTTGCAAAGAAAAAGATTTATTGGGCTTACACTTCCACATCACTGTTCATCAACAAAGAAAGATAGGGCAGAAGCTCAAAACAGGGCAGGAACCTAGAGGCAGGAGCTAATGCAGAGGCCATGGAGGGTACTTCTTTAGCACATCACTTTGGATGTATCAGTTTAGAAAAAAAGTAACACTAACCAATCAGTGCTTTATTTCATTTGGTTTGTGGCTAAAATGTTATAACCTTACCAGAATTTCTTCTGGTATTTCCCCATTTTACTCTTTAAAACTTGAGTTTTACCTTTTACATTTAAGTCCATATTCCATTTAAACTTTTATTTTATTTTGTACATACACACACACAAGTATGCATGTGTGTGTGTGTGTGTGTGTGTGTGTGTGTGTATATATATATATATATATATATATATATAATTTCATGCAGTGTATTTTGACCATGTTTATCTTCTCACACTAAATTTTCCCTGTCACACCTCCCTTCCTATTGTGGGATAATGCTTTTGGGCACTGCAAAGACTTGTCACTTGTATTGCCTTAATAGAATGCTGAAAGTTCAGTCAGCAAGCAGGAAATATAGGTGGAGCAAACATACTAAGAGCATTCTGGGAAGAGGAAAGGCAGAGACACAGTTACCAGCCAATGCAGAGGAAGCAAGATGAGAGTACCTTACTGATAAAAGGCACCAAGCCATATGAGTAAACATAGAGAAGAATTGTGGGTTAAGTTGTAAGAGCTAGGAATACACATAAACAACTGGCCAAACAGTGTTGGAATTAATATAGTTTCTGTATTATTACTTGGTTTGGGGCCTCTGAGAAGAGAAAGCACAGTAACCGTCTACAAATGGTGCCCAAACATTTGGCAAAAAATTCTACATAAAGTTTAAAAAAAAACTTAAAACAAGATTCTAGACAGACAAATACAGAGTCAAGAACGGCTACTTGATAACCATGTTTACTCCAGTAGGCTCTGTTTGCTGGTGGCAAGCAGAGGTGCTGCTCCCGTAAGAAAAGCTTCCTGGCCAGATGATGGTGGCACATGCCTTTAATTTCAGCACTCTGGGAGGCATAGTCAGACAGATCTCTGTGAGTTTGAGGCCAGCCTGATCTACAAAATTAGTTCCAAGACAACCATGGCTGTTATGCAGAGAAACCCTGTCTCAACCCCCTCCCAAAATAAAATAAAGAAAAAAGGAAAAAAAGAAAGCCTTCCTGACTCAGCATTAGCAATAAAAACTTCACACTAGCTCTTTTCGTATGCTCTGCTTCCAAATATAAATAGTGGTTATGAGCAGCTGGCAACAGGCTTCTCATTGGGGGCCTGGACCTAAAACCTCCACAGAATTGTAGCAATGAATGTGACTCCTGCCAGAACATCTGCCATGAAGCTAGAATCGCAGAGAGCTAAGAAATGTGGTAGATCCAGCCATCAAACCACAGTTTTAACACTAGTCATATTGCTGAGCAGATTAAAGATTTGTGTGGTCAGAAAATGATAAATATATACAGCAAAGACTGATTCAGATAACAAAAACCTATAAACGGTTTATAGTGTATTTAAAAACATATATAGGCTTGAGAGAGCATAGAAAAATAGGGAAAGTCATTTAAAAAAGAAATAGAGTAGTTAGGCAGGTGTGGGTACACAGGTTTTAATCCCAGTATTTGGGAGTTATAGGCAGGTGGATTTTGGTGAGTTCAAGGCTAGCATGGTTTATAGAGTTAGTTCCTTGACAATCAGTGATACATAGTGAATTCCTGTCTCAATAAAAGCGAAATTAAAAAATAAAAATAAAAGAAATAAAGTTTAAAAAGTCACTTAAAGATGGAAAATATACAGAAAATCTGTATACTGTATATTACTGCATTGTCTTTGAATTGTTTGACTGCTGGGGAAGGAGCAACTATTGCTAAAACACATTTGATTATAAATGATGCTAGATTAATCCAACCTATACATTTTGGAAATGCCTTGACTTCAAATTTTAAGTCAAAAGATATGTTACTTTGGAGAAAAGGTTTTGCTTTCATTTCCACAGGAAATGAGAGGCTGAAAACCCATTCTATGTTAAGAAAAATAAGATTTGATCAAGGAAGACCCCCTGAAAAGCCTCTGACAGGAACAGATAGCCAAATAATCCAACACTGCAGAGCACCCCTGTTACATTTTCCTCTGAGTTCTATATTTAAAACTGCTTCAAGACTTGTGGTTGAGATGATCCACCCTCACAGAATATTCTATTCAGGATTTGATCAATATCCTTAATTTTCCTGGGTCCCCATAAGATCATCAGTGTTCCCAGTCAACAGGAAACAGCCAGGAAATCTAGGGTCACATTTCCAAAACATGGATTGTTGACATTTGTCTTCATTTAATGTGTTGGTTACAAGTTGTTACGGATAATGGTCATGGAAAAAGCTAAACAAAGGAAATTATATTTAGGTGTGTTGTGAAAAGGAAAAAGAGAGCTGCTGTGGGATAATGCTTTTATACATTGTAAAGATTTGTAATTTGTATTGATTTAATAAAATGCTGGTTGGCCAGAAGCCAGGCAGAAAGTATAGGTGGGGCAAACAGACTAAGAGAATTCTGGAAAGATAAAGACAGAGATGCAGTAACTGACTGGATATATATATCCACTGCATCATGGTCTACTTACCAAGGTCTTAATCTTTAGAAAAAACTTATTCTCATTCTCTCAGCAGCCATCAAATACCAAGAGTGCCTCAAATAGTAGCAGGACTACTTCTGCTCTTCAAACCGTAATTTTGTCAGGCCAGGATATTTTGCAAATTTAGTGCTTGCTATTCCAACTGTGCTAGTTCACATAACCACCTTCTCTATCCATGTCAAGAAAACACTGTTTCCTTGTAATCATCTACCATGTATGGCTCTTTCATTCTTTCTGCCTTCTCTCCTACAAGGATCCCAGAATCTTGGAAGGTGTAGGTATGGTATAGATGCCCCAAATGAGGCTGAGGATACCATAGACTCTATGAGCTTTAACAACTTGTGAGTCTTTTTTATTAATTGTTGCCTAATGCCAAAGTAGCTTCTCAGATGAGATTTGAAAGATGCATCTACCTATGTGTATAAAGACAACTCATTAGTAGTAAGTTTAATGCAGTTTCCATTTTGCAGAAAAAAAATGGTATGAGTTCACCTCTAAGACTTAAGACCTGTTCTAGCCACAAGTTATAGAAATGGTACCAGGTTTGATTATCATATTTAAAAAGCCTTAAGTCCAACAATACAGTGACTAATTATTCATGTTACATTCATGTCATTGAAGTACCCAAAAGCATACATCTTCGGTTTCCAATTTTGTGAAGAGACACCAATACTACAGCAACTACTATAAAAGAAAGTATTTTACTAGGGTTGAATTACAGTTCAGAGGTTTAGTCCATTATTTTCATGGCAGGTAGCATGGTAGTGTGCAGACAGACATAGGTCTGGAGAAGAGGCTAAGATTTCTACATCTGGATCAGTAGACACCAGTCCTAGCTTGAGCTTCTGAAATCTCAAGACCCACATCTAGTGACACACTTCCTCCAACAAGATACCTACAACAAGGCATACTTCTAATGATGCCAATTCCTGTGAATCTGTGGGGATCATTTTCATTCAAGCCACAACATACTACCCACTGGATCCAATAGGTTTATAACCATATCATAATGCAAAATGTATTTAGTCAAATTTCAAAAGTTCTACAGTCGATAACTGTCTCGACCCTTTTTAAAAGTTCAAAGTCTAATCTGAGACTCTTGGCCATATCTTAATTATAATCCCATATAAAACCAAAAGCAAAAAGCAAATAACATACTTCTAACTTATAATGGTAGAGGCTATATATTACTATTCCAAAAGGGAGGAAAGGGAGCATAGTGAAGAAATACTGAATTAAATCAAGACCAAAAAAAAAAAATACCAGCTGGGAAAACTTCAACCTGCATCTCCATTTCTAATGCAAAACTGTCCTTTAGATCTTCAATTCCTTTCAGTTTTGTTGACCACAACACACTTCTCTGTCTCAGGACGTTACCAATCATTGTTATCAGTTCTCTTTGACAGGTTTATCATGGCTCTGGCATCTCCAATATTATGGAATCTCCAAGGCAATCAAGGCTTTATCTTCACAGTTTCACACAATATCCTTTTTAGGCCTCCATACAGGGAAATCCCTGACACACACCTCACACAAATAGTTTTCCCTAGCTAGGAGGGATATCCCATTACCCCTTCCTTGGATTTATGATTCAAAAGACAGATCCACATGGACAAAGTTGCCAAATTGTGCTGGTTCCTGGGCTTCAATTACATCTTCACCAGCTTTCTGGTTTTGATGGTTTCCTTCACTGCATAAGTTTGGATGTCATTCAAACCACCACAACATATCTTGTCAGGATCCAGTCAGGTCTTTAATGTAAATTACAAGTTTCCCTGGCTGGTAATGTTGATGAGTATATTTTGTGTGGAGCAGACAAAACATTTACTGAATTGTAAGGAACATATGAAGTCCTGAGTGAATGTGTGCTATTGACATGACACTGCTGTGTCACAGAACCTAATAACTCAGACCCATGGAAGTGTCACTCTTCTGATGCTGATGCAAAGCCTTCCTCTGATAGGAGTGCAAATGTTGACAGTGAATAGAGAAAATATCAACCTGAGTATTCTCTACCTGGATGACTACAGCCTAAGCCTTCTCCCATACAAAGACTTTCTATCAAGATTAGCTAAACATGCACCATCCTTCAGATGAGTAAAATGAACCTGGGGAGTCTACGGGATGCAGTTGGTACCTTACATCAAAGTGTGCATAGTCTACCTGATATCAGCTTTTCTCTGTGTTTGTCTTTGTGTCTGTTCTTTCTTCACTCCAAGGTTGCTCTAGTTAAGTCAATCCCTGACACCATGCAGAGGACAGAACAAAGTCACATGCTGAAAAACTTCTAGCATGATGGAAACTAGCCAGTATAGATGAAGCTCCAAAGCAAGCACAATTTTGATCTAGCCATGTTCTAAGATTCAAGTATGCAGTGTCTTCAGCAATAAGGTCTTACCCTCAAGTTCTATATTAGAAACAGGAATCCTGGTCACAGCATGTAATATTTGGAGGGTCATAAGTCCACATTAGCCAACACCTCCAAAACAGTAATGCAGTTTCCAACTGTGTTCTTTATCCAACTGTGTTGTCTAGAAGGAGAATGGGTGCACAATTATATAATAACTCCATTTTAACTCTTTTAAAATATGTAAAAAGCATCTACATTAGTATATTTTCTAATAATATTTTCTAAGGGTCTTCAGTGATAGTTATCCTTCCATGAATTTCCTTCTCTATCCTTCCTTCTCATCTCTCACCACACTTAATCCACACACATGCACTCCTTTACTATCCATGATCCATTTAATCTAATATTTATCTTCCCTCCCTCACTTCAAATTCCTACAAATGTCTCTTCCTAATTTCTTAAAACTATCTCTTTTATATCATAAATGGTAATGAGTTTCTTAAAGATATTTCCATTCAAGTATATCATATAGTTGAGTTATATTTTGAAAAGTTTATGGTTATGAGGTTCAAGAAAGGATCATTTTCCCATAATGTATATTAGAAAAGTTATTAATGTCATAGACAAGCAAGCAATAACTAGCATGGTAAGAATTCTAAAGAAATATCAGGCACACAATGAAAAGTGAGGGACCCTTCTCATGCATTTATAGAGCTAGGTTCTATGTCTTGTGATTGATTAATAGTCAATAGTTCATGCTTAAGGCCAGACTATACCTGATTCCTGGTTGTAGGGGAAGGAAGGGAGTCTGTCAGTTTTCATACATTGTAACTTATATGAAAAATCTAATGTGAGGGTGAGAACAAAACTTTAGAAAAACAAATTAGAGAAAGAAAATCCCAATATGGTGGAGCCCTATCTGAATATATTCACTCTTTATAGCATATCCCCTTTAGACTTCTCCTATTCTTGACTCCCTTCTTTCTCCACATAGGTTTGAAGATATTCTTAAATTTACACATGTGTACATGTGGTTTTGCCTGCATGTGTATGGGAGCTGTATGTATGTCTGGTGCTTGTGGAGACCAGAAATCACAGGATATAATACAACTGGAGTTAGAGAAAATTGTACGCTTCCATGGGGATACTGTGAACCAACCCCATGTCCTCTGATAGAACAAGTGCTCCTAACCTCAGAACCATCTCTGCAGTCCCTCCATTAGGTTTTATTACTATTTTTACAACAGTAAGTTATATATTTATATGTAAATGATCTGACTTACCTATATACAATCTAGATTCCACAAAAAAAAAAAAATGTGGTATTTGTTGATGGAGGAGGGTCTTCTGTCGATGTGTTAATTTTATTGGTTAATAAAGAAACTGCCTTGGCCCTTTAATAAGACAGAAAATTAGGTAGGCAGAGTAAATAGAACAGAATGCTGGGAAGAAGGGAAGTGAGGCAGATGCTATAGCTCTCCTCTCCAAGATGGACACAAGTTAAGATCCTTCCTGGTAAGCCAACACAGATTATTAGAAATGGGTTAATCAAGATGTGAGAATTAGCCAGTAAGAGGTTAGAGCTGAAGGGCCAAGCAGTGTTTAAAAGAATACAATTTATGTGTTGTTATTTCGGGCATAAGCTAGCCAGGTGGCCGGGTGTCAGGAATGCAGCCCACAGCTCCTTCTACAGAGTGGCACCCAACGTGGTAACGAACTCCACATAAAAACTGAGAGACCTTAATTTTAAACACAGAAAAAATAGAGTTTAATGCAGCTTTTTGCTGTTTGCTAGGACATGCTGTAAAGAGATTTCCTGTTTCAGCAATAGCAGCAGAAAAAAAGCCACGGTCATTTTAAAACATGCCTTCCTGGGTTGTGCCACCAGTGCGAACTCCAGCCTTAACGCATTTCAATGGCTTTTATGGGACTGGATGTTTGTGTTCCCACTCGGGATCGGGAAGAAAGTATTCTGAGACCATGCCTGAACAGACTGTGAGATCAGGCTTAGGCAGGTGGGAGAGCATGGTGGATTCTGGCCACCATACAGAGAGATGTTTCCAGGATGTGCAGTCCTCTGTCTGTCAAATTTTGCTATAACTTGAATGAAAAGCGTTTCTATGGTGCATGCTCAGTCTCAGAGTTAAAGTGCTGAGTGTGGCTCCTACCTGGCAGCCCCAGAGATAGCACAAAATGGTATATCCACCATTTTGAAATTAGAGAGAGGTGGAGCCAACATTCAGAGCAGCCTGCTGCTCCAGAGCCACAAGCAACTGATTCAGAGTCACAAGCGGCTCTGACTTGTTGGACTGGGGAGGGCAAGCAGGCAGTACCCGTTTTTGACCTAGGAATGTCACAGCTTAGATTCTTAAACACTTAGTGAATTAAAGGTGCAAATAAAAAGTGCTCCTGGAAAGTAAAAAAAAAAATATAGATTCACAATAGAAGAGATTCAGACATAAAATACCTGTAAATGGGTCACAGTGTTGAATGAATGTACGTAGGCTTGGAAGAGAGAAGAAAAAGATAAAGTTAATGCCTCAAAAAAAGGTTAAGTCTTTAAAGAGACAGAGTACAGATAGTTATAGATTAAAAGAAATAAAGAAAAATAAGCCACGTAAAAATGGAAAATTCACAAAGAGTCTAGATTCTTTGTATTAATGTGTTTTCTTTGAATCTTTTGACTGTAAAGGAGCTAAATACAGAGAGATATTTCATCATATGGGCTGCCAAGCAGAAAAAGAATGGATATCATAAGGGTATTATGAGTTCAGATTTTGGATCTAAGGATATGATGCTTTAGAAAAGTTCTTCTTTTGTTTTCACAGAGGATGAGATCCTATGGATTGCTTCTATCCCAATATGGTATGATAGAACATGCCCTACTGAAAGGTTGCTGTGAACACCCTCAAAAAATTACTTTGGTCAACTGCCAACTGAGATGAACCTAGCAGACAGGTTATACCATAAAAGACTTCATTAACAGCCCCCCCATTGAGCATGAAGCAGTTTGGAGAGAAATAACTAAGTCCATATTCCCAAATATTGCTTACAAATGTTCTTTTACATTTAAATGGGGATATGATATAGATATGAATAATTTGCATTGGTATGGATTTTAAGGTCAATGTTGTTATATGTATATGTATTTCTGATCTTGATTAAGGTATTGTGATTGTATAGTTCATTTAAAAATGTAATGCACCCCTTTCTGGTGGCTAGCTGATTGGCAGAAAATTACTCTGCTCTGTCAGGCCTTGAAGCCCACATCCAGGCTGGAGAGGAGTTGCTGAACTCCAGAGAGGAAGCAGGACATTTCCTGGATGATGTGAAATTCTGGGAGGATTCTGACCCTGAAAAACAGCTTAACTACCTGATGGATTTTATGCAAACACTGGCTCACAAGACAAAAGGTTATCATGTTTGGATTAATACATGCCTCATAAACTTTTATCTACAGAATTTTCTCATAAGCACTGTCAACTTTTGTAAAAGTTCTTACATTAAAAAATCTCAGTTTATTAAATCTCAGTTTCGCAGCCTTCTAGAACCTTATGTCTACAAAGTGAAAAACTTTCCTCAGGTGAAATCGATCATGCAGTGGATCAACCAAACAGAATCAGAGGAACAGGAAGTTAAAATCACTGAACTGTCTGAATTTTTAAAAATTTTAAGAGAAATCCAAAAATCTTTCACGGAAGCAAACATCAAATCTGAGTCCCCAGAAACAGTGGAAGAGGCTCAAAGAAAGGCTACCTGTGAGGTCAGCACAGCTCTTAGCTCCTTCTTAAACTATCTCAGAGAAGCAGAGCAGCCAGACATGCAGCTGCTACTACTCTGCATTGCAGCTGGTGCAGGCTATCAGCTGGAAAGCAATGTTTTCCAGCCTCTCCTGGGGTGCGCTGAGATAAACTTCCTACTGGATGAAATACAATCTGTCCAACACAGATATCAGGAGCTCAAAACTATCTGCACAGACAGGGCACAGGCATTCCTACTGCTCAAAGCCCTGACAGTCACAGTTGGAGTCACAGCCATTTCTCCAGAAGAAAAAGCACAATGCTTGACATTAACAAGGCAGCATATGGAGCACTTACTTTCTACTAAAGTTGCACATCTCCTCACAAAGTTTGGAACCGATCATGATTGGGAGAATCTAGAGAATAATTTAAGATTACTCATTGATGGGAACTATGAAGAAACCATCTCTTCTTTGCAAATGGATGAGGTAAAAAAGCAATTTCAAATCTTCTGAATAAAAAGGAAGAAACTTATGAACAACAAAATGAAGATAGCAATGAAAAAGAGGTGATAGAAAAGGGACCTTTTCTAGACTTACTTCAACATCTGGGTCTAGAACACGACTACCCAAAAAGGATGAGCAGAGCTGACTTCCATCTGATCTATAAGACTTCTGTGTACAATACACAGCCAAGATCTGAACAGGAGCTTCCCTTCTATTTCCTACAAAAGCTACTGATGCTAGATTGTGGGTTCAGACATCTGGTCTTCAAAAAAGATGGAAATACAGACACCCAAGACTCTGTCAGTCCCTCAAAAAGGAAAATGGTGTTATTGATCCATATTAAGAGTTGTTTGATGACAGTGATGAAGTCGTTTATTTTTCACCCACTGAGTCCCAGCCCCACATTCACCCAATGGACATCCAGATGGCCATTTTTCACTGTGCAGATGATCTTGCCAGGCAATACATTTTGTCCAAACTTTCCATTTGTCAATTTGCACTTCCTCTAGTGGTGCCAAATCCCAACACTTCTGAGATGGAATTTTCTCTCTTGTCTCTCAGACAAATCAGGAGAAGCTGGCAAGACTCAAGTAAATCACCACAGGACAAGAGCTACAGTCACAGCAATCAGCAGATGTGCCGTGTTTCTACCCCCATAGTGTCCTTCATTAGAGTTGGAAATGGACTCTCTGCTTCCAAATCTCAGATCATGAACTCTCTCCTCAGTAAACGTAAACATGACGTGTTTTTTCACAGGCACTGCAGAGGAAGCAGCAAAGACTGTCTGCTGATGGAAGGAGTGGTGGAGATCTCCTGGTTCTATCCTGGAGGTCAAGGTGAGGACAGATTTGACAAGTGTGTGGCCTTCACCAATCTTCATGGATGCCAAAGAACGTAGACAACAACTCAGCTTCCTGCAAGATGTTTCTTCTCTCATTGTGATCCTCATGTCAGCTTCTGATGACAATAAAGAAAACCAAAAACTTGTGAGACACCTGTGGCAGTCATCGAAACCTGTGATATGTCTGATTGATGACAAAGAAAAATTCATGACTAATAATTCAGGCAGAAGGGTGAGGATTGGCATTAGAAATAGAAACGAGGCAGATTTAATAGAAAAACTCACTACTGCCTTAGAACAAAAAAAAGGAGTTAAAATTCTACTTCTTATACTGGTTAAGTGTTGTTTTGGAGAATCTAACTATGGAACACTTGGAGATTTTACATGGAAAACAACAATATTTGTGGTCACAGGTACAGGCAGCAAAGCAGAAAGCACAGAAGAGCACCTCCCTGACACTCTGGCAGAAGCAGATAGAAGCCATCTCTACTGAGATTCTTAACTGCACTTTAGGAATTGAGCACCTTCTCCGGGAAATTGGCCAGATCTATGAAGCTCTGGAAGAAATTTCCTCCTCTAGAGACAGTCTTTTTCTCTGCCTCCCCCAGATTGCTGCAGACCTGATGGTAGCTGGGGTTCCCATTGAGCTGATGGATGGGGATGCTTTATATGTGCCTCTAAAGTGGGTGGCAGCTGTTTTTGACAAGATCTCAGAGAAAGTTGGAAACAAAAGGTTGTTTGTTCTCTCTATACTGGGACAGCAGAGCTCAGGGAAATCCACCCTACTAAATGCCCTGTTTGGGCTGCAGTTCACAGTCAGTGCAGGCAGGTGCACCAAGGGGGCCTACATGCAGCTCCTGAAAGTGGAAGAGACATTCACCAAGGAACTTGGCTTTGATTTTGTGCTTGTTGTAGTCACAGAAGGACTTCGGGCTCCAGAAGTCAACAACAAATCCCAGAATTGGGACAATGAGTTGGCAACATTTGTCATTGGCCATACAAACTTGACTCTGATCAATATTTTTGGGGATAATCCATCAGAGATGCAGGATATCTTACAAATTGTTGTCCAGGCCTTTCTGAGAATGAAACCAGTGAAAATCTCCCCCAGTTGTTTCTTTGTCCATCAGAATGTGGGAGAGGTTACAGCTAAAGACCAAACTATGGAAGGACGAAGGAGACTGGAACAGAGACTGGATGAGATGACAGCATTATCTGCTGAACAGAAAGAATGCTCAGATATAACCCGTTTCAGTGATGTAATTAGATTTGATATCAATAGTCATGTCTACTACTTCGCTCACCTCTGGGGTAGCAATCCCCCAATGGCCCCTCCCAATCCTCGCGATCGCCACAATGTCCAGGAGTTGAAAACCGAGATTCTTAGGACTGCCAAGCAGGAATCCAAGGGAAAGATCATGAAGATCTCAGATGTAAAATTCTGAGTTCAGAATTTATGGAACGCCCTGGTCAGTGAGAATTTCATTTTCAGTTTCAGGAACACCCAAGAGGTCATAGCCATGAGTAAACTGGACCTGGGAACTGAGGAGTTATGTACTTGACTTACAGAATCAGTTGAACAATCAGATTCAGAATAAGAAAATCCTGACTCTCACAACTAATGCACTGGAGGGTCCAGTCAGTATAAAATATGAAACCATCAAGCAAGATTTTGACAAGTATTTTGAAGAAGAAACAGATAGAGAAACATTGGTTCAATGGAAAGCAAATTTTGAAAATAAGCTACTAATGCTCAAAGATGCACTTATTTCAGACACCAGAAAGAAATGCAATGAGCTCATCAGTCTTAAACAAAGCCAAGAAAGACTAGATAAACAAAAGCCACAATGTGAAAATGAACTGTTAGAGTGGAGCCGAAAGTTGGCTTTAGATGTGAAGGGTAAAGAATTAAGTGATGAAGAGTTGCGTGAGAAATTCAATCAAGTTTGGACAAATTGGATCTACAATGTGTCCTCTACAGTACCCCTTGTCACAGAACCTGACATTGATTCGGATGCTGAAAACATTTTCCTACAGTGGTTCAAAAAGGACAAAAATTTTGCAGAAAGACTAAAGAAAAACAATGGAGAAATGTTTGACATCAATCATGACAAGCATATCCAAATGAAAAAAAGATATTATATAATTTCAAAAAGATTAGAAACTTGCCATAAAGTGTCAATTAATAAAACTACCAACAATGTTTATTTAAAATTTGGTGAAATAATTAAAAACATTTGGAAGCAAAAGCATGATTACAGTCAGAATTATTTTCAAGAAATTTTGATGATAATAGAAAACGAACTGAAATCTGTTTCCCCTGAGGAAGAATACACATTTACCAGAGACTACACCATTGACTTATCCTTGTGCTTATTCCAAAGGGCATCTAAAAGTTTCAAAGAAATTCATGACGCATTTAAAAGAACAAATGATCCTGTGAACTATCTGGATAGCAAGAAAGACAATTTCTTCTTGAGTTTTAAGAGCTCCTGCCAAGGTGCCACATCCATCACATCCTTTGTGGACTTCCTGTGGCTCAAGCTTACTCCTGCTGTCTCTGCCACTATATGGGAAAAAAAATGGGTCCTAAAGTAGCTAGAGACATGAGAGCTACCTGCCCTTCATTCAATGGTAACAGGGCTAACCTGGAGAAGTATGTTCTCATTTCTCTGGCAGAAAAAGAAAACTTTGATAAGTATTGGCAGTACATTCATCATCCAGAATCCTTTTTCAGGGATTACATTAGAGACCACATTAGAAGATATTGTTCAGAAAAAGAAGGTGAAAAAAATAAAGACTTTTTTAAAAATAAGTTTAGGGGACATAAAGAATGCCTCCTCTCTGCCATTCATAAGACCACAGAAGTAGCAAATGATAGCAGCACTGCTTCTCGCTGGTTGGATTTGTTCTGTGATCACCTAGGGAGCCACCTAATCTTTCCAAGAAGAGACCTGATAAGCATAGAACACCTAGAGATAAAGGACACTGAGTTTCTCAAAGAAGCCATGAGTGCAGCTTTGGATCCTGCAATGAGGAAAGTCGAAGAGGACTGCTCAAGTAAGCCCATAGATGAAATGCTTTCTGACATTGAGAAAATTCTCTCTGATCATCTCTGTGGTTGCTGGAAGCAGTGTCCTTTTTGTAAAGCAATTTGTACAAATACCATTCCTGAACATGGTGGAGACCACAGTGTGCCATTCCACCGTCCTCAGGCTGTCAATGGATGGCATTACCATAAAACAGACTACTTTGCCACTGAGTTCTGTACTACTTACATAGCAAGTGATCATTCATTTATTTTACATGACCTCCAGAGATTCCCATACAAGAAATATCGAACAGCAGGAGGTGATTATGCCACGTGGAGTATCACCCCAGACTCATCTGCCCAGCCATATTGGAAATGGTTTATCTGTCACTTCAGATCAGAGCTAGAAGAGAAGTATGGGAAAAACTTTACAAAGTTAGATACTATTCCAGATTCATGGACCAAAATCACAAAGGAAGAAGTGCTTAATGACTTGAATAAATAGTAATTGCCACAAACAGAACACTAGCACTGCAACACAAATTTCACATTAGCCTAGGATGCCTAATAGCAATTTAGGTAGCATCTTCAAGATTCTACCTCTAAAATGAAATAAATAAAACTAAATTAGTTAACATTTCAATATTTGAAGATTTTATTCTAAAAAAACCCTTTTCTCCTTTGATTTCTTCTGCTTAAACATAAAGTGCTAAACATGAGAATGTATGATAAAATCAGTATCCATTCAAAAGCCTCTTTCATACTTGATTATTTCTAATATGTGTTTAAATATTTAGTGACTCAGTAATGTTGGGTCCCTAAAGGACAGTCCTTCACACCCCTCACTTGATCAGTTTTGCACTCTTGTGGTTGGTTGAAAACAGGAACAAAAACAGGAACAATCTGTTGTTTCCAGCAATGTTTCTAAGGTTGTTTACCCCTAAGCCATGTGAGTTATGGTGATGAGCTTCCTGCTTTTGCTGGCTCAGCCTCCCCTGCTGAAGGCCATATATACTGTGTGACAAAGTAGAATAAAGACTTGTCTGCAGAACCTGAAGTTGTGTTGTCTGTTAATCCCGAAATCCTTCCCTCAGAAGAACTATAGTAGCCGTACTGGCACAGGAAGGAAAAGTTGAATTATTAGAAGGAGATGCTAGTATTTCTGGCTGTGACAGAGTCCTTTAGAACAACTGAGTGGAAAACTCAACCAGCAAATACATCTGAGGAAATGCTACCTTAAATTAGTTTAAATAGGTGTTTTCACCCACTCTAGCTATGGGAAAACCTTGCTGATTTTCATTGTATCAACCTCCATTAATTTTTAAGGATGCCAAAGTAGAGCAATTTAAATAGCCTCTGTTCTGGAAAGAAAAAGTCATATTTGCTCAGAAAAAAGCTATGGATTCAGAAAAGATTTTCACACAAATAAGGGGAAAATAAAAAATACCTAATTTTTCATATTATATTATTACTCTTTTCCATTATATCTTTTTATTTTTCTGTTAACCGTTGAAAAACAAATACAAATCACAAATATTAGTATTGAAACCTGGAGTACACAGCTACAAACTCTATAACCTGTAACAGTGACATGCCTGCAAGTTGTACAGCTGCAAGAGTACCACAAATGTTGTAGGATTAACCAAACGCTTCATGATTGAGTTTAAGACCCTTTCCATGAGTGGATCCATACTTGACACTGCTAAGAAAAGGCCAAGAATCTGATATTAGCTAGGACTTAGGCCTATGGGAACACCTATTATAATTATTGTAAATTGTATATAAAATAACATGGCTATTAAATGATTGCTATTCACATAGATCAGTGCTTTTCTCAACCTGATTCAGAGAAGCTTCTTATAGTACAAGGGAATTAACACAGAGACCTACAAGTGGACAATGTTCAGAGAGTAAGAGACCTAAGAACACTCAGTCCTAAATGGCACATGTTCATCAAATCCTTCTCAATGAGACTCAGAGCTATGCTAAAGAGGAGGCTGAGGATTGTAAGATCTGGAGTTCAAACATAACTCCAAGAAAGAATGCCTGAGAAATGTAACAGGGCTGATGCACATGTGAACTCACAGAGACTGTGGAAGTACACACAAGATCTGTTCAGCATCAAGCCTGACAGGGTCCTAGCCCTACGGGAGAAACTGTACACAGTATCCCAAGCAAAACTAAGAAGCTGTCTACCAAAGAAAACCAGCCTACAAATCACAACCCCAGAGAATTTAGACAACAATGAGGACTCAAAGAGAGACTTACATAGATCTAATTTACATGGGAAGTAGAAAAAGACAAGATCTCTTGACTAAATTGGGAGCATGGGGACCATGGGAGAGGGTTGAAGGGGAGGGAGAGGCATGGAGGGGAGCAGAGAAAAATGTAGAGCTCAATAAAAATCAATAGGAAAGAAGCTGTCTGCAACTGATACTTACTGTCCAAAGA
Source organism: Microtus agrestis (assembly GCA_902806775.1). Lineage (NCBI taxonomy): Eukaryota > Metazoa > Chordata > Mammalia > Rodentia > Cricetidae > Microtus > Microtus agrestis. The sequence continues at coordinate 1,316,572 of CADCXT010002379.1, read as the reverse complement.
AAATCACTTTTCTCCAGTGGAGTCCCACTGTGTGTATTATCTCCACTGCAGGCAGGCTCCATCCCAGTGGAGTCCCACTGGGTTTATTATCTCCACTGCAGGCAGGCTCCATCCCAGTGGAGTCCCACTGGGAGTATTATCTACACTGCAGGCAGGCTCCACAACCAGGAGCATTTGATAAACATCAAACAAACTCATTGATATTTATGTGGACCTTTTGTCTCATTTTGTTTTATGTAGGCATTTTTTTGTCTCATTGGGTTTTTACTTGTTAGTATTGATTTTCACTTGTAGTATTTTTAGAGGTGTTTTCATTTATTATTTTTGTTGTTCTGTTTATTTTATTTGACAGTGTTTGTATTTTTTTGAAAGAGAGACACAAAAGAAAATGACAAAGTTTTATACATATATAGTTGATAAGAACCTAGAAGGAACTGAAGAAGAAAAATCATAAGCAAAATATAGTATTTGAAAACTTTCAATTAAATAAAAATAAAATGAGCATTAAAAATTAAAACCTAGTGTTGTATATAGATATGAGAAAGAATTATCCTGGAATTACACTTTGGTGATCACATAACAAAGGGTTATGATATTTCACAGTGATTGCCAATTTGACAGACTCTAGAACCACCTAGGAGACAAGACTCCAGGGACACATCAATAAAAGAGGTTTTTAGATTACATTAATCTACACCTATGAGATACGATAATGATTAGATTAATGGAGGTGGGAAGTCCTCTAACTGGGAGCACAGTTTCCTGGGCTGCAGTCCTAGATACATAAGAAGGAAAAAGTTACCTGGCCACAGAACATTTACTGCTCTTTATTTGTTGACTAGAGATATAGAAAGACCATCTGGCTCAAGTTCTTGACTCTGTAATTTCCCCCTCTCTGAAATAAAACCACAAACTCTAACTCTTCTTCTTTCTCTCTTTCTTCACACCCTTCCTTCCTTCTTTTCTTTCTTTTAATTATGTTTTGAAGCTCTTTTTCTAGACAACTGAGGTTGGGAAGATTGTAATTCTAGGTGTAGGTATCTGGTCTTAACCTTTGTTGGACTGTTTTTCATTATATTTGTGTGTATGTATGTGTATATGTGTACATGCTTGTTTGCTTGTTTTTTGTTTGTTTTTACACCCTGATCATAGATTCCCACCCCCGTTCTCTACTCCCAGTTCCCCCACCTTCCCTCTCCCTACCCTATCCATTCCTTCTCCATTTCTACGCAGAAAAGGGAAGGCTTCCCATGGATATGAACCAGCCATGGTCTATAAAGTTGCAGTGAGACTAGGCACCTTCTCTTCTATTGTGGCTGGATGAAGCAACCTGATAGGAGAAAAGGATCCCCAAAGCAATTTGATTTCATGCTGTCCCAACTGTGTTAGTTCATATAATCACTTTCCCTATTGTGTTAAGAAAACATTGTTTTCTTATAATTATCCATGTTGTCTGGTTCTTTCAATCTTCCTGCCTTCTCTCCTGCAAGGATCCCAGAGCTTTGGAAGGTGTAGGTAGGGTATAGATGTCTCAGTTAAGGCTGGGAACTCCATAGTCTCTTATTCTCTGAGCTTTGGCAAATTGTGAGTCTTTTTATTAATTGTTGGCTAATGCAAAAGAAGCTCCTCTGATGAGATTTGTGATATGCACCAACTTATGAGTATAATGGTAACTCATTAGAAGTAAGTTTAGTGCTATACCCATTTAGCAGAATAGTAAGTGTAGGTTTGCCTCAAAGACTTAAGAATGGGGGGCTGGAGAGATGGCTCAGAGGTTAAGAGCATTTCCTGCTCTGCCAAAGGTCCTGAGTTCAATTCCCAGCAATCACATGGTGGCTCACAACCATCTGTACTGGTGTCTGGTGTCCTCTTCTGGCCTGCAGGCATACACACAGACAGTATACTGTATACATAATAAATAAATAAATATTAAAAAAAGACTTATGAATGGTTTAGCTACAGGTTCTAGAAATGATACCAGGTCTGAGAATCATGTTGAACAGGCCTTAAGACTGACAAGACAGTGATAAATTACTCATATTACATTCTTGTCATTGAAGCACCAGAATGATGGGGAAACTATCAACCACCACATCTAGTTAGGGTGTGGCTACCTGTAGGCCAGATAGCAAAATTGGTAGGACACAGGTACAAGCTCTCTCTGTGCGGTGTCCACGGGACATATAAGATGTTGGACCTCCCACTCTTGTAGCGTCAGTTTCCCCTTTTCAACTATTAAAATATAACTGTTATTCTTGAGCTGGTCTGGTTATTTATCTCACTGACCTAATTCACCAACACTTGGTGCCCAACATGGGGCCACTACAGTTCCAGGAGCCCAGCGCCGCTTGCATGCACTGTGGCCGCAGACATAGACCACCCCCTTCCGCCCGCCGCTCGTGCACTCCAGGGTCCCTACACCCCCTCGGCTTCCCTCAGCTCTGTGCCCTGTGCCCATCGCCCCACTCCTGACACTGCCACAAGCGCCAGACCCTGAGCACTTCCAGGCACATGCACTCTCCCCCACCCCACGCCACACTGCAGGCTTTGGGTCCAACCACAGCTGCCACTCCGCCAGAGTAGGAAACTATTGCACAGCCGAACACATTCACAGAGCACACGGTCTGTGATTTTAACTTCTTGATTTGAGTATATTTTTCAATATTTCGTTTACATTCAGCCATCTAAAACCAAGCTCATGTATTCAGGTGCACCCTGCTACCTACTGGCAGGTAACGGTTATTGCACCTACTCCAGCTAATTGAACCACAGATAAGATTTATCATTTTGAATTAAGGGCAATATGTCAAACAATCTATCCATTCAAGGTTTCCATAGCCTTTTCACTTACACCATGTGTGAGTTCTTACAAGACACATATGTCATCCCTCCTACGCTGCTATTCCTAGGGTTTGGTTTTGTCCTACGTATTTTTTTCTTAAAAGTATGGTTTGACAATAGGAAAATAATGCAGTCTTTACAGACTGAATCCAGGCTTCTTAGAAAAAAAGTTAAAAAGCTAAAGAAGGGCACGACCATCTTAACTAACAATTTTCAGTCAGCTGAAGTACTTTTAAGCACAATACAGACTAGTACCAAAATTCTTAAAGAGGAGGTCATATATCTAAAGGAGAATACAAACACTTTAAATATAAAACTCGGTCAAATAAAGTGCTTTTAGAAGTGGTCCAGACTGATACGAAACTCTTCAAAAAAGGGATTTCACCTCTCAAGGAGGATACCAGGACTTTGATTAACTGGACTCAGTCTATTGAGATATTTTTGGAAAAGGTACAGTCTGATAGTAATCTATTTAAGGAGAGACTCAGCACTCTAGAGAAGGAAACATCTGATTTGGCACATAATAGTAATTCATTTAAGGAGAGATTCATCACTCTGGAAAATAAAACAGCTGATTTGACACAGAAAACCCAGTCCATGACAATGGGTGCTGAAACATTATTTGAGAGTGTTCTCACTGTTAAATGTATTAATCAGACTCTGTCAAAGGGGTATCATGGATTGACGGATAGAATGTCTCTCCAAGAAGGTAATAACATGCTATGAAGATTATGTCCAAGGATGACTTATTATCTCTAATGGGCAGACTTCATGCCTTATAATCCTCAATGAGGGCAATAGAGCAGAATACTGGACAGGAGATTGAGATCTTGCAAGAGTCAATGGTAAACAAATTTAAAAAGATTGAGAAAATTATTGACTTTGATGACCAGGAGGAAAAGGTAAAAAGACAAAATTTAACTTCGTCAGTGGGTAAAACTCTCTGGGACAGCTTCCCCAAAGTTCTACCTGCCTTTCCAATAATAGCATCAGAAAAAGTAGCCAGCTCCAAATACCCTAAGGTAAACAAAAAAAATATACATGGGAGCCCATACATGTGAGTGATTTAAAAGAAATTAAACAAACAATTGTGACTTATGGACTACATTCGTCCTTTGTTAGAGAGATGGTCAAAACCTGGGCTTTCAGTAAAAAAGCCACACCTCACAATTAGGCTCAGTTAATCTCAGCTGTCCTAGAAAGTGGGCCACAGTTGCACTGGAGATGCCTTCTTAAAGAAAAAAAAACAAGAATTTTAGAACAGCAAAAAGAGCAAAAGGAACTAATATTTTCCTAGATCAAATTCTAGGTGATGGACTTTACTCTGATTCTCAGGACCAAGCTCTTTATGATGACCACACCCTGCCCATATGTACCTCAGCAGCTTTAAAGGCTTGGGACAGGGTTCAGGAACCAGGACAGAGAGTGAAATCATATTTTAGGATTAAACAGTGTCAGAGAGAACCCATTAGTGACTTTTTGCAACGACTAACTAGGGCCATACAAATCGGGATAACTGACCCAAAAGCCAGATGTATATTAATTAAATCTTTAGCTTATGAAAATGCCAACATAGAGTACAAAAGGATCCTGGGGATTTTAAAGATCAGATCTGCACCCTTGGATAAATGGGTCTTGCATGCAATGAATGTCAAGACATTTGACTATGGAACTAAAGCATGGGTAGGAGAAGCAATTTCCTACAGTAAAAAAAAGACATCAAGATACCAAATGTTTTAATTGTGGTAAAATGGGACATATGAGAAGGGACTGTAGACAATGGATTTCCAGAAATAATGCCTCTCTGGGAATAACAGGAACAGGATGACTCAGCCTTCAGGTTTATGTAGGTGTGGCAAAGACCAACATTGGACGAATGAATATAGGTCAACAAGAGATAGACAAGACAACATGATACCAATGGGAAACATCTTGGGAGGTCTCTCGCAGGCCCCATGACAAATGTGGTCCAATAATTCCCAGTTACTGTGGAGAAAATGTCTCGCTGGAAAAATTAAAAGGTCCCATGCCTACTGAAAATGCATGGGATAAAACCAGACTCTCTGAATATGGTGGACAACGAGAGCCAAGGTCAATGAATGGCACTGAGTTTTGATCCTACCGCATGTAATGGCTTTGTGGAAGCCTAGCCTGTTTGGATGCTCACCTTCCTAGACCTGGATGGAGCGGGGAGGAACTTGGACTGCCCACAAGGCAGGAAACCCTGACTGCTCTTTGGACTGGAGAAGGAGGGGAAGGGGAGTGGGGAGTGGGGGGAGGCAGGGAGGAGGCAGAAATTTTTAATTAAAAAAATTTAATAAAAAAAAATCACAATTTAAAAAAAGGTCCCATGCCTGCTGTCAAAAGCAATAACAGTCTAAATGATGAGATAAATGTGGACAATGAGTCAAGAAATCTGGTGGGACAGAGAAAACATATATTCTGGTAGACAGACTTCTATAAATGAACAAAGACCAAATCGAAAGTGTGTATAAATGACATTTTTATTAAAAGCTTATTGGACATGGGTGCGGATATAAGTAGCATTACTCCAGAACCTTGACATCCAAATTGGCCTCTTCAGGAGGTAGATGTTCAGTTCATGGGATTGAAACCCTATCTCAGGTAAGACAAAGCACAAGATGGGTTAAATACATAGAGCCAAAAGGACAAATAGAAAAAGTAAGGCCATATATAGCCAATATTACAGTAAATTTGTGGGGTCATGACCTATTGCAGCAATGAAATACCCAGATTAACATTCCTGCTCTCCCTAAAGCTTATATTTCTACGAAAAATATTTGAAGATATTACAGATGACAAACACTGGCCATTTAGGCTGTACAAAAACACAAAACAATTAATAAGCCTTCAGATGTACCAACAGCCCTGCGTTTAAATGGTTGACTGAAAAGCCAATATGGGTCAAGCAATGGCCTTTAGCTGAGAAAAAGTTACAGGTTTTAAAACAGCTGGTATAAGAGCAATTAGACGCTCAACATATAAATAAATCTACCAGTCCTAAAAATTCTCCCGTATTTGTTGTTAAAAAAAAACTCTAAAAAATAAAAAATGGTGACAGATCTTAGAGATATCAACAAGGATATTCAACCTATTGGCCCTCTACAATCTGGAATTCCTTTGCCCTCTCTATTACCAAAAGGAATGGCCTCTCATAGTTATTGATTTAAAGGATTGTTTCTTCACAATATCTTTACAAAAAAGATTTTTAAAGTTTTACTAATACAAAGTTAAATTATATTAAATATTGTATGCATGTACAATTCTACCTCTGTTTAAAACATTGTATTTTTTACAAATATCAATATTGCACTGTAAATTACTACCTCTGATCAAAATACATTTAATTGTCATTGTCCTCATTTATTGCACAGTTGTTATTGTCTTAGTCTTTAAGTTAGATAAGTATTGAGAATTATAGATTAATAGTCATCTATGCTTGTCATATGTGTGTTTATAATTAAGCTAATCAGGTTCTTTAGATACATAGAAATTATATTCAGTATAGATAGTATAATCTTCAACCTCTTCAAACTACTGTAAAAAAATGGCCTTTAATCAAACCTAGAGTTCCATGGTAGTGAGACACAACTGCTTCTGGCAATACTGATCTATTCCGGAGAGAATGTTGACCACTAAAGACACTCCACCTGGAGCCTTTCTTCTTGGCAGAACTGGCCTTTGGGGAAAGAAATGCCAATACTTCAACCACTGACAGAGATACAGAGTATCCGTAAATGGATAAAACAAGGCTGTCATATCCTGCCAAGACAGAGTAAGATAGTTTTGAAAAGGTTCTTGTCTTTAAAAATGGTATGTCAGTTATATTAGACCTTAGCCAAAATTGGTTGCTTCAACCTTGCAAATAAAACTTTGGGTGATTGCCCAGGTAGTCAGTTGTCTCTGTCATTTGTTGCATATTTTGGAAGTTTCTCGATTGCACTTCCTGTTTACTCAAGTAATATTGTTTCCCTTCTCAGATATTTGATATAGTTAGAGATTAGATAATTATAGTTACCTTCCTCATGATTTAGCCAAGCTTAATTTCAGTGCAATAGTTAGATTCCTTGAAGTAGAACGATTATTAAAACTTTAGGTATGCATTCCTTACTTAATAGTGTTTATTGTTTGTAATTTCGTATTTGGTATCTGTTCCTATTGTATAAAATTGCATTGGGTTTGGATCAATCTTGTTTAGACAAAAGGGAAAGATGATGGGGAAACTATCAACCAATCACACCTAGTTAGGGTGTGGCTACCTGTAGCCAAGGTAGCAGAGCTGGTAGGACACAGGCGCACACTCTCTCTGCACAGTGCCTGTTGCACATATAGGACATCAGACCTCCCACTCTTGTAGCATAAGTTTCCCCTTTTCAACTATCAAAATATAACTGTTATTCTTGAGTAGGTCTGGTTATTTATCTTACCGACCTAATTTGTCAACACCAGAAGACATATGTCTTTGGGTTTCTATGGCTGTGAAGGGACACCATAACTACGGCAACTCTTATAAAAAGAAAACATTTAACTAGGGTTGATTTACAGTTCAGAGGTTTTGCCCATTATTTTTATGGCAGGAAGTATGGTGCCATGTAAGCAGGCATGGTGCTAGAGAGGATACTGAGAGTTCTACATCTCTGGATCAGTAGGAAACAGGAAAAATACAGTGACACCGGTCCTGGCTTGAGCTTCTGAAATCACAAGGCCCACAGCCAGTGTTACACTTCCTCCAACAAGACAACTATACCAACAAGATCCCATTTCCAATAATGCCATATGAGACTCTGGGGGCCATTTTCATTCAAAACACTATATACCACCAACTGGCTCCAGGAGACCTGTAGTCATATCAAAATGAAAAACACATCTGTAGTCCAATTTCAAAAGTCCCATAGTCTATAACAATTTTTAAAAGTCCAAAAGGTGGAGTAAGAGAGAGCCACCTTGGAACCGCCAGAGTCAGACATGCTGAATCTTTCCTGGTAAGCCACTGCCATGTGGCAATATACAGATTAATAGGCATGGGTTGAATCAAGATATGAGAATTAGCCAATAAGAGGACAGAGATAATGGGTAAAGCAGTGATTTAATTAATATAATTTCTGTGTGGTTATTTTGGGGCTAAGCTAGCAGGGCAGTGGGGAAGAACAAGTGGGCCCTCTCCCTACAACACCTAACCTAAGTGGATTTCTTGGCTGTGGAGAGATATTCCACAACCGCTTTCTTGTATCCTTGACTCAAAAGACAAAACCACAAATTCTGCTAGTTCCTGGGCTGGAACACAACATCCTCATTCAATTACTACTTCACCAGCTTTCTGGTTTTAATGGTTTCCTTTACTACATAAGCTTGGATGTTATTCAAACCACTACAACATATCTTACTAGGAGGTCAGCCAGGTATTTACTGTAAATTACAAGGTTCTCAGATAATTAGGATTGATGAGTATGTTTTGTGTGGAGCAAATGAAGCATTTACTGAATACATAAAGATCTGATGAAGTCCTGAGTGAATGTGTGCAATTGACATGGCACTACTATATCAAGGACCCTAATAACTCAGACTCTTCTGCTGCTGAGGCAAAGCTTTCCTCTGTTTGAGTGCAAATTGGACAGTGTGTACAGAAACTATCAACCTGAGTATCCTCTACCTGAGTGACAGAAGCCTGAAACTATTCCCCTAAAAAGAATTCCTACAAAGTAGCTAAACTTGCATCCTCTTTCAGATGTATAAAATAAACATGATGTGTTTCTGGGATGCTATTGATGCCTTCCATAAAAGTGTGCATAGCCTACCTGATCTTAGCTTTTCTGTATGTGTGTCTGTGTGTCTGTCATTTCTTCATTCCAAGATCACCCTAGTTAAGTTAATACCTGAAGTCATGCAGAGAATAGAATCCAGTATCATGTTTAGGAACTTCTAGCACTGTGAAAGCTAATCAGTATCAATGAAGTTTCAAAGAAAGTGCCATGTTTATCTACCCATGTTCTAAGACTCTAGTATGCAGTGTCTTCAGCAATAGATACTTATTTTCAAGTTGGAAACAGGAGAAATGACCACAGCATATAATAGTTGATCTATAAGACCACAATAGCCAACACCTTCAAAACAGTAATGCAGTTTTCCAACTGTGCTTTTGTTTGTCAGCCTGTGGTGTCTAGAAGGAGAATGGGTGCACATTTATATAATAACTCCTCTAAAATATGTTTACATATATGTTTTTAAAGCATCTACGGTAGTAGGTTTACTAATGATATTCATAAATGAAACTATTTCAATGATTGTGCATACTATTTCACTAATACGAATTTTTAGTTTGCTTGAAAAATAATACTAGAAAATAAGATAAAAGGCCTTTTAACCCATTCCTCTACTGAATTTAAAAATCTCCTTGAATGAAAAAGGACAGTCTTGTACACATTGATACTTAAATATTAGTTGTGAAGGATAAAAATAGAAAGAATAGCAGTTAGTAGTAGAGCGCCACTGGGAAAAGGGAATAAAGAGTAAATAGAAAGAAGAACAATAAGCTGAGAGTAGAAATAACAGACAGAGTTCCAGCGAAAGTTAGGACTGGAAGAAAAAGAAGTAAGGAAATGCACCCTAAGAATCCAAAACTTAAAGCATGATCCTTTCTAAACCCATGTCATATGTGTCTTGTGGAATAGCCTATTATCAAAAAGAGGGGCGATGTATAGGCAAGAGAATATAGTAAGAGAAATATAATAAAAAAATAAAATTAGCTATTGAATATTAGAAACATAAAAGTCAGAGAAAATTGAGCAGGTGTGCAGTTTGACTCTATGCAGTCATTCATCTGGATACAAACTCACAGTCTATCTCTAGAAAATCATTTTCCTAAATAGGAAGTTCAGAAGGATCCACACTATCACCCATTTAGGCACAGGTTCAAGCCTTGTCTATGGTGTCTTGTTTTTCTTTCTTTGGCTGTTTGTTTTGTTCTTTGTCTTCATCAGTGTTTTATTACCATCATAAAACATCATAACTAATAAAATTTGGTGAACAGTTCAGTGTTGATGGTAGTTTTCAGGTATCAAATTTTTTCTTCACCTTTGCTGCCAACTCTGTGCACATATACTGCACTTTACTTGGAGTGGAGCAGTCTCTGCTTGAGGTTCAACCGTCTAGAACAGACTCTGGCCTTTCTCCTTTACTTTTGCATTCTAATATGTTTTCATTGTGTCTTTGCTACTGAAATCAGTGTTTTCTTTCTTCACCCATTGGATAATTTTTCTCCAACTATCCCTAATTGTGCCTACATATTTTAGCATTACATGACTAGATATTATTTACCATCAGTCTAATCCAATGAATCATTATACGTTAACTTTTTAAAGGCAGATGTCTATGTCAAGATTTTTTGTATTATATGTATATTTATAAGTATGTTTCTACTACCATGTGTTGAAAAAAGTATATCATTTTTTAATGACAGTGCCTTTTATGCCAAATATTAATTGATTATATTCATGTGAACCTATGATTTGTCATTCATCCTTACAATTCTATTTATAGTAAATATCAATGATTGGTATAAGCAGAGACTGTCTGTTGACACAAGAGTCTAGTTTCTTCAGACTTTCATAATGTACTCAATGCCAGAAATAAGGACTTTTAAGATTTCAGCATTGAATTGGCTGCTAAATCTTTCATCCCCCTAACCAAGAACCAGGGTCTCTGCCTCTCCAGGATGCATATGAGCATGGTTGAACTACCCAGAGGCTGTCACATGAGCCAATCTAACAAGTTCCCTTTATAATATGCATATACATACAATGTATGGATACCTGCCTAGTGCAAAAGAAATTTAACAATATGAAGCAGTAAGACTCCAGTAATTTACATCTTTACCCTGCTCTTTTAGAATTTTGTAGTTTTATTCATGCAAATGTTATGCTATGTTTAAAGCATGAACTCATGCAAATAGTATTCTATTTTTAATTTCATATCACACAATAGACTGATATTAAATGAAAAACTTTACCTTTATTCTTATAACATGATGCAGTGTTCACATTAGTTCAAAGTCATCTTTACTGTTCATTCTTTAAGATTTTCTACATATATAATCATGTCATCTGAAAATGACACCATAGTTACCTATAACTTCCCCATATGTAGTTATTTCTCCGTCTTATCTTACTTTAGTACCTAGGCTGCTTAATAGGAATGATGAGAAGTGATCTTCACTTCTTCCTCTTCTTAGGAAAAAAGCATCAAGTTCTCAATATTACCTGTAGAGTTTTTGCAGACATTCTTCACAAGATTGAGAAATTTCTACTCTTTTCTTAGCTTGCTGGGACTTTTTACTCATGAACTTATGTTGGAATTGTCAGATGCCTTATTGTAGATGTTGAAAATAGAAGGTTACTTATATTCGTTTGTCTACTGGTGTAATGTATTACATTTGCTCATTCTTAAAAATTAAGGGATTTTGTCATATATGGACTAAATCCCAGTTGACTGTGTTATGTAATTTCTTACATTCATTGCTAGATTTGATTTCCAGTATTTTAGTACCAGCCCACTGTGGGAGGTATCACAATGTAGGCTTGATCCTGAACCATATAAAAGTGAAGAACCTTAGCAAGCAAGCATTCAGCAGTATAGTTGCATTTGTTTGCCTCTCCCCTTAATGTGATATGAATAACTCAAACAAGCTCCTGCCTCTGTGAGTTCCATTCAATGGTAGAATTGTCAGATAAAATAAACTCATTCCCTTCTGCTATTTTAGTAACTGTATTTTAGAAAAGAAACAGAAATAAAACTAAAGCAGCAAGTTGGTAGAAGATAGTCAAATGTGAGACCATGAGGAAAGTATGAAGTAGTAGTGGGGAGAAATAAACTACATCCAATAAAGAATGCAACATCTAGATTGATGGACAATAATCACAAACTTGGGCTTTGTTTAAAATTTTATAAAGCAAACATCATATCTAACCTTCATTTTAAATTTCTTTATTGATCTTTATTGAGCTCTACATTTTTCTCTCCTCCTCTCCCTGCCTCTTTCCTACCATTGAACCATCTCCCAAAGTCCTGATGCTCCAATTGTACTCAGGAGATCTTGTCTTTTTCTACTTCCCATGCAGATTAGATGTATGTAAGTTTCTCTTAGGGGCCTCATTGTTGTCTACGTTCTCTGGGATTGTGATTTGTAGGCTGATTTTTCTTTGCTTTATCTTTAAAAACCACCTATGATTGAGTACATGTGATAATTGTCTTTCTGCATCTGGATTACCTCACTCAAAATGATGACTTTTAGCTCCACCCATTTGCCTGCAAAATTCAAGATGTTGTTATTATTTTCTGCTATGTAGTACTATATTGTGTAAATGTACCATATTTTCCTGATCCATTCTTTGGTCGAAGAGCATTTAGGTTGTTTCTAGGTTCTGGTATGACAAACAATGCTTCTATGAACGTAGTTGACCACATGTCTTTGTGGCATGATTGAGCGTCCTTTGGATATATACCCAAAAGTAGTATTACTGGGTCTTGAGTAAAGTTGTTTTCTAATTTTCTGAGAAATCACCACACTGGCATGCAAAGGGATTGTACCAGCATGCATTTACACCAACAATGCAGGTGTGTTCCCTTTACCCCATAACCTCTCCAGCATAAGTTGTTATCAGTGTTTTTGTTCTTGGCCATTCTTACAGGTGTAAGATGGAAACTCGAAGTGGTTTTGATTTGCATTTCTCTGATTACTAAGGATGTTGAACATTTCCTTAAGTGTCTTTCAGCCATTTTAGATTTCTCTGTTGAGAATTCTCTGTTTCAGTCTGTACTCCATTTTTTATTGGATTAATTGCTCTTCTAATGACCAATTTTTTTGAGTTCTTTATAAATTTTGGAGATCAGACCTCTGATGTGGGGTTAGTGAAGATTTTTTTCCATTCTGGAGGCTGTCATTTTATCTTGGTGACCATGTCCTTTGCTTTACAGAAGCTTTTTAGCTTCAGGAGGTACCATTCATTAATTGTTTCTCTCACTGTCTGTACTGCTGGGATTATATTTAGGAAGTGGTTTCCTGTGTCAATGTGTTCAGGTGTACTTCCCACTTTCTCTTCTATAAAATACAGTGTGGCTGGCTTTATGTTGAAGTCTTTGATCCATTTGGACTTGAACTTTGTGCATGGTGATAGATATGGGTCTATTTTCATTCTTCTACATGTTGACATCCAGTTATGCCTGTGCCATTTGTTGAATATGCTTTCCTTTTCATTTGATTTTTTTCCTTCTTTGTCAAAAATCAGGTGTTCGTGGGTTTGTGGATTAATATCCAGTTCTTCAATTCAGTTCCATTGGTCCTCCTGTTTGTTTTTTATGCCAATACCAGGCTGTTTTCTGTTCTGTAGCTCTGTATAAGTGTTTGAAGTCAAGGATTGTGATGCCTCTAGAAATTTTTTTATTGTACAAGATTGTTTTGGCTATCCTGGATTTTTTTTTGCTTTTATATATGTACTTGAGTACCATTCTTTCTAGGTCTGTGAAGAATTTTGCTGGGATTTTGTTGGGCATGGCATTGAATCTGTAGATTGCTTTTGGTAAGATTGCCATTTTTACTGTGTTAATTATGCCTACCCAGGAGCATGGGAGATCTTTCCACTTTCTGGTGTCTTCTCAATTTCTTTCTCTAAAGATTTGAAGTTCTTCTCATACAAGTCTTCCACTTGTTTGGTTACAGTTACTCTGAGATATTTTATGCTATTTGTGGCTATTGTGAAAGGTGATGTTTTCTCTGATTTCTTTCTCAACCTATTTATCATCTGTGGACAGGAAGGCTACTGAGTTTTTTGAGTTAATCTTGTATCCTGCTACATTACTGAAAGTGTGTATGAGTTGTAGAAGTTCCTTAGTAGAATTTTTGGGGTTGCTTATGTAAATTATCATATTATCAACAAATAATGAGAGTTTGACTTCTTCTCTTCTGAATTGTATGCTCTTGATCTCCTTTTGGTATCTTATTGCTCTAGCTAAGACCTCAAGAACTATATAAAATAGATATGGAGAGAGTGGACAACCTTGTCTTATTCCTGATTTCAGTGAGATCACTGGGGGTTTCTCTCCATTTAGTTTGATTTTGGCTATTGGCTTGCAATATATTGCCTTTGTCATGTTTACATATATGCCTTATATTGCTGCTGTCTCCAAGAACTTTATCATGAAGGGATGTTGTATTTTGTTGAAAGCTTTTTTGGCATCTAATGAGATTATCATGTGGTTTTTATTTTTCAGTTTTTTTGTATGGTGACTTACATTGACAGATTTTCATATGTTGAACCATCCCTGCATCTCTGGGATGAAGCCGACTTGATCATAATGGATGATGGTTCTGATGTGTTCTTGGATTTGATTTGCCAGTATTTTATTTAGTATTTTTTGCATCAATGTTCATGAGTGAGATTGGTCTTTCTTAATAATGTCTTCATGAGGTTTGTATATCAGAGTAATTGTAGCCTCAAAAAGTTTGGCAATGTTCCTTCTGTTTCTATTGTGTGGAACAATTTGAGGAGTATTGGTGTTAGTTCTTCTTTGAAAATCTTGTAGAATACTGAGCTAAAACCATCAGGTTCTGGGCTTTTTTTTGTTGGGAGACTTTTGATGACTGTTTCTGTTTCTTCAGAAGTTATATGTCTGTTTAATTTGCTTATCTGTTCTTGATTTAATTTTGGTAATTGATATTTATCCAGAAAGTTGTCCATTTCCTATAAGTTTTCCAATTTTGATCCTCTGTATTTCTTTCATGTCTGGTGTTATGTCCTGTTGACAGAGGTTTGTGTCCCACCCAATCCTGCAGTCATTCAGTTCCAAAGAAATACACTGAGGTCTACATTAATTATAAAACTGATTGGCCCAGTAACTCAGGTTTTTTTAATTCTTATAACTTATATTAGCCCATATTCTTGTCTATGCTAGCCATGTGGCTTCGTACCTTATTCAGTGAGGCACTGAATCACATCTCGCTTCATCTGCAGCTAGGTCATGACTACAGAATGATTCTCATGTTTCATTGCCCTGCCTCTACTTCCTGTATGGTTCCCCACCTATAATGTCCCCATTTTCATTTCTGATTTTATTAATGTGGATAGTCTCTCTCTGCCTTATGGTTAATTTGAATAAAAGTTTGTTTATTTTGTTCATTTTCTCATAGAACCAACTTTTTTCTCACTGATTCTTTGTATTGATTTCTTTGTATCTATTTTGTTGATTTCAGCTCTCAATTTGGTTATTTCCTTCTGTCTAGTTCTCTTTGTTGAGAATGCTTCTTTTTGCTCTAAAGTTTTCAAATTTTTTGTTAATTCACTAGTGTGGGATTTTTTTCCAGCTTCTTTATGTAGGCATTTAGTGCTATGAACTTTCTTCTTAACACTGCTTTTATTGTGTCCCATAGATTAGTACTGCATGCCCACTTCCCCTCTCCATTTCATGATAGTCTGGTTTGACCTTATGAGTTTTTGTGCCTGCTGTCACAACTGCTATAACTTCCCATGTACGACTGCCTTGTTATGTTTTGAAAACACTTTTCCATATAGTCTGTAGTAGTATACTTCTGAAAATAAATCTTACAGAGAATGAACTTTTTCCAGGCCTTGTCACCAAATTAGTAATATGCTTTGAGAACATTTAAAACTATGGACTTAGCCTGCATTCTGTGCACTCAGCCTGTTCAAGTTTAACCTGATTTTAAGAAAACAATAGACTACTCCCCCACACACACATAAAGTTCAAGTATACTTGAAGAAGATGGGGCAGAAAGATTGAAAATCTAAAGCAACAAGGAGTTTGCTGTGAGAGTGTATCTCCTGGGAATGTCAAAAGCTACACACATAAAATCTCACCAGTGTGACTGCCAAAATATAAGCTGAAAAAGGGCAACAGCAGTAGACACACTAATGCCACAGGGGAAATCCAAGGAGGTCTCGAACCTACCAAAAGAACTACAGGCAATGAAGGAATGCGGAAAAGGGGAAGATCCTCTTCCTCAGGGGAAGCACACCAATTGCCTATCCAATACAAAATGTTCAGCCCTGATAATATACATAGCCAGGCGATGGTGGCGCACACCTTTAATCCCAGCACTCAGGAGGCAGAGGCAGGCGGATCTCTGTGAGTTCAAGACCAGACTGGTCTACAAGAGCTAGTTCCAGGACAGGTTCCAAAGCCACAGAGGAACCCTGTCTCAAAAAACCAATATATATATATATATATATATATATATATATATATATATATATTATACAGATGTAAAAGGCTGTACTAATGTATTTAGAAATACGTATATCTATACACACACACGCGCGCACACACACACATATATATATATATATATATATATATATATATATATATAAAGATACAATATATGTGCATGATAGTTGGAGGGATGAAATAGAAGTGGAAAGTCACATAATTATAATCTAAAAATATTGAATAATTTTAAAAGAAAAAAGAATATACCCAAACTTGCAATACCTTGGATTTTCCAATGTAACCAGCTTTTAAAACCTAAAATAAATACATCTCAATCTTAAGTTATATACTCTTACAGTGACCCTGAATAATGCATGTGTGTATCTGTATATTGTGGCAACAATTTTCAGTCAGCAGGTTGAAAGCAATATTCAATAACAAATATTTGCAAGAAATTTGAAAGTAACATGTGAATATAGTTTAATTCCATCTGTCTGTAATTTTGTTTGCTAATCTTGGACCAACTGGGAGCAGTAATGTAACTTCTGCACTTATTAAAATCTGTTAAAGATGTCTCTAATGAGAGCCGAACAAGAAAAGAAGTGCTGGAGGTTCCACCATTTTCAACTTCAAGCTGTACTACAAAGGAATAGTAATAAATACAACACTGTATTGGCATAAAAACAGACTGTTGATCAATGGAATCAAATTGAAGACCCAGACATAAATCCACACATCTATGGAAATGGTGGAAGACTAGCTCCATTGCAAAACACCAGGGCTACCATCCTCTGACAGCCACTGGGATCCTGGAATATAAAGCAATATAAAGCATTTAACATATTCACTCTTGAAAACACTGCTATCTATACCATACTCTAACTAACTGAGATAACTGGCCAGCTAAGGCTGATAACATTTTATTTATCAATAAGCATCTCTGACAACATTTTATTTATCAATAAGCATCTCTATTATGAAATAACAAATTATTTTGACATCTGGAATATCCATATTCCTAACACATAACAGTTAAAATTTTCTTCCCTGTTGGAATAGAGTTCTGTCACTAATGGTAATGTTGAAAACTCAAAAACATATAATGATAGCTATGACTGAGAATACAGTTTGTGCTCAGATTTTTGCTTTCATTGATTTTACATTGTAAACCACTGAGGAGTTACCTATGCCCAGTAATACAAAGCCCACATGAGTTTTCAGAAAAAAACGTGTCCGTTTGTAGCATAGTTATAGAGGGTAGATAAACCCAAAGGGTAGCTTCTCTGTGATGGGTGTGTATTGCGCTTTGGCTTTAAAAGGAAGAAAATTGCTCTTCCACGGGAGGCCTACACGCTGCCGATTGTGCCGCTGCCATGTCTCTCGTGATCCCTGAGAAGTTCCAGCACATCCTGCGAGTACTCAACACCAACATCGATGGGCGGCGGAAAATAGCCTTTGCCATCACTGCCATTAAGGGTGTGGGGCGGAGATACGCTCATGTGGTGTTGAGGAAAGCGGACATTGACCTCACCAAGAGGGCTGGAGAGCTCACGGAGGACGAGGTGGAGCGTGTGATCACCATCATGCAGAATCCCCGGCAGTACAAGATCCCAGACTGGTTCTTGAACAGACAGAAGGATGTGAAGGACGGGAAGTACAGCCAGGTTCTGGCCAATGGCCTGGACAACAAGCTGCGCGAGGACCTGGAGCGGCTGAAAAAGATTCGGGCCCATAGGGGGCTGCAACACTTCTGGGGCCTTCGTGTTCGAGGCCAGCACACCAAGACCACTGGCCGCCGGGGCCGCACTGTGGGTGTATCCAAGAAGAAATGAGTCCCTGGGCCTTTGCTGTTAATAAATAGTTTATATGCCTGTGGGAAAAAAAAAGAAAAGAAAATTGTTTAGTGAACAGAACTAAAAGTCGAGTCCTTATGGCATTATAGGAATAAAATATTAACCATAGCTTTAAAAATAAATTTCCATACTATAGGCTTTTCTCAAGTACGTGCATTAATCAATGGAAAGATAATATTATCCAGAAAAAATAAGTTTAGGCAAAGCTCATTTAGGAAAGATCAAGTGACATTATAGTATAGACAAAATGATGGACTTTGAGAGGGGAAATCAAAGCAGTCCATGTCAGTGTTTGTTACAAATCCCTCTTTTGTGATATCTTGCAACTCAAAATAATGTCATTAAAAGATAACTTTACTTCTTTTTTTATAAAATCACTTTTCTGTAATGAACTTGCAAATTAAAACTATTGATTTACCTCTTTGATTTTCTCTAGCAATTTAAAGCTCCCACCTAAGCATCACACGAATCTAGATGGAATCAAAGCGTGTGAAAGAATTGATGAGCATTCTAAAACTGCCAACCCCATGACAATCAAAGATGGGCTCATGTGTAGTCACAGACCAAAAAATAAATAAATAAATAATCACTTAGCAAACCTGCTGTAAACACAGTCCTACAAGAACAAGAAATAAAAGAGAGAGAGATGAAATTTAAAGATTGAAGTCAACAGTAATGTGGCTATGACAGACACCAATATCATAGAAATCTAGCTACATACTACACAAAACTACCCTACTGATTTTACAAATAAGGTTTAAAACTAAATGTATGCTGTTGATTACTAGAGTTTTATAGTAAGTTTTGAAGGTAGATAGTTTGATTCCTCTCATTTTTTTCATCTTTAAGAAATTATTCAGCTACTCTTGGTTCTTTGCACGTCTGTGGAATTATTTAAAACCACATAAAATTAATTTTAAAAGCTAGAATTTTCATTGGCACTGAAATCAATGCATAGATATTTTAATTTTTAGTTCAAAGCACTTTTTTCCAATTCTTGAACATGTAATAACTCTTCTTTCATTTAGATTCCTTTTATTTTCTCTTTGTAGTGTTTTACAGTAGAATGAAGTCCCAAAACAGCTTCATTCATATGCTTAACTAATAACAAAACTGTTATTAGTTTTTGGTAAAATAATATCTTATTTTATTAATAAAACTGTTATTAGTTTTTGGTAAAAATTTTTGGTAGGAAATAAAAAACATTTTCAATAAATGCTGCTTGAAAAAATAGTTAGCTGAAATATGCAGTAAGAGGATCCTTATCATCTCATTCAAAGGCAAATATTAAAGAAAAGTAGATTATAGACTTACTGTAAGAAGAATTACTGATTTCTTAGAAAATCATACCAAAACATCTGCATGGCAGTGGTTAGGCAAGAGATATTTAATAAACAAATTCATTAGTTAGTTCATTAAATCAAACAATTAAATAATTATTAAATATATTTAATTGAAGCATGAAAATTGATACGGTGAGAAAACAACTAAGAAAAGGAAATATCAAGCTACAAATCAAGAGAAAGTTTTCCTGAAGGTATCTAGCCAAAGATTTAAATACATAAAGAAATGTGAAAAATCAAAAGTAGAAACAAAAACAGATATATTTGAAAATGAATTTCATAGGAGAATAGATATTAAAAATTAATAAGAGCATGAAAAAAATTATATGGTCCCACAAAAATGAAAATTAAACCCCAAAGTGAAATCATAGCACATACTGTCAAACGACTAGCAATATCAGTTAGTACCAGCAAGTGGCAGATAACTAATTCACGCACAGTCTGTTAGGACAGAAGATGGTGAGGTCACAAGAAAACCGCCAGCTGGAAACTGGGTGACATTCAGACCCAGGCTGTTGCCAGGGCCGGGGCACTACGGCAGCCAGGATCTGTGTTGATATCCATGTCTCCTGTCGCCAAGAGGGTCATGTGGATTACTGGAGTCTGGGCTGCCACCTGGGGCTATATTTGTGTGGGAGGGCCACACTGCCATTGGGGTCATGCTGATCTGGGTGGCCTGTGCTGCTACCTGGGGCCATGGTGACATACATACCTAGGCTGCTGCCGAGGATCATGTCTGGTTCTGTGGTCCTGCCGCAGTCACAGTCTGTGTTGAAGGCCGTGACCCATGTTACCACAAGGGACCACATGGAGGTCCTGTGACTTTGAAGGAGTCTGGGGGCCTATGCTGCAGCCAGGGCCATACAGATCTGAGTGGCCTGTGCCTCCACCTGGTGACATCCAGACCCGGGATGCTGTGAAGAGTCATGTCTAGGTGGGTGGTCCTATTATAGCCAGGGTCTGTGTTGAAGTCCGTGGCCTATGTTGCCACAAAGGGCCCTGTGGATGCCCAGGGTCAAGTCGCCACCTGAGTCCATGTTGGTATCCATCGACAAGCTACATCCAGGGCATGCAGACCTGCTAGGCCTGCACTGCTATCGGATGCCATGGTAATATTGGGGCCAGAGCTGCAGCTGAGGAACATGTCTGGGATCATGTCCCTACTACAATCAGGGTCAGTGTTGCTGTCTAAGGTTCCCATTACCAACAGAGACTGTATGGAAGCCCAAGATCTAGGGCTAAATTAGTATCTGAGGACCACACTGCCACTAGGCTGTGCCCATCTGAGTGACCTGCACGGCCAACTGGGGCAATGGTGGCATTCAGATGCAGGCTGCTGCTGAGAAACATGCCTGGGTCCATGATCCCACCACAGATGGGGTCTGCGTTGCCACCAAAGGTTACATGGAACTCTGAGGTCAGGGCCACAATCTGTGGTCTTGCTGGTGTCCGGGAGCTATACCACCACCAGAGCCATGCTGATTTGTATGCTGCCCTGGCTTCCACTCAGAGCCAGGATGTCCTCCAGGCCCAAGCTGCTGCCCAGGGCCATGTCTGGGTCTGTGGTCCTGCTACAACTGGGATATGTGCTGATGGTGGTGACCCCGGTTTCCTCACTGGGCCATGGGAACTACTCAGTGATGAAATCAGAGGACTGTACTGAGCAGGCCCTGCCCTTCTCTGGCCATTGTTAGACACTGCAGCAAGAGTGCTGGCCCCAACCCTCATGGAAGAGCTGACCCCTTGCACTAGGGAGACATTACCCCACTCCTCACCACAGGCAGGGGAGAGCTGATCCTGATGGCATAGGCGGAGGGCAGCTGGCTCTGCCCTTCACCAAAGGCCCCAGTGGCCTGGACTGACCAACTCAACTACCACCCTGGCCTACAATGGGCCTGGAGTTGGTCCATCCTAATGTCTACCTTCTCTAGGACCTGCTGTGAGTCAACAACCATAGACTCCCCATGACTTGGTGCAGTCGCAGGATCTTGTGATGATGGTGTACCAGAAACCAGAGGCTTTAAAACAAACCGGTGACTCATTGCACTGAACATTTGCAAGTAAAGCTGACTGGACAAAATGGAAGACTGTGTGACACACATGGCTCCCAGTGGCACCAGGACTAATGAAGAGGTGTTGGAGGGAAGAGGGTTATTTTGCTGTTGTTGTTCTTTTGTTTTTGTTATTTTGGGGATTTTGTTTCGTTTTTCTCTACATGTTTGACTCCTTATTTTGGTTTGGTTTTGTTCTTTTTAATTTTCATTTGGAAGGCTGCTGCAGGAGAGAGGATATGGAGAAATTGAAGGTGAGCAGAATCGGGGTACATGGTGTGAAATTACCAAAGATACAATAATTAAGATTAAAAAAAATTACAAAAAAAGAAAATGAAAAAGCACAATGGCACAATGGTATTAGAAAGTAAACTTCTATTTGCCATGTTATTCTGATAGGTGTTTACAAACGCGGATGAAAATGTATGTCTACTAATCATACATTTACAAATATTCATAAAATTAACAAGAACAATAAAATGAATCACTTCCAATACCTAGCAACTAACTGATAAAGAAGGTGCTACATCACAGCCAGTTTTGTGTTTTATAGAGCAGTACTATCTAATGAAGGGTCTCAAGGGTAAAGGCATCGGCTGTGAAGTGAAGGATATGTGTTCAGTCACAGATGCACATGGTCAGAAGAGAGAACTGATGCTGATAGTTGTCCTCCGACTTCCACACACGTGCAATGCCATGTGTGCCCGTGGACATGCACAACAGAGATAAATAAATAGATATGAAATTACAAATGTTAAGCACTCACTAAGTGGAATAGGATCAGGTTTCCAGTTCATCCTCCCTGATAGACCCTAGGGATAGCTACACCTTCAACAACAAAAGCCTAGCCTCGCTCTATTTCCTAGACAGGAGAAATCCAACTTACTTGAAAGATTAATCCATCCAAGGATTTTTCTTTTGAGAATTGGTGCACAGCTATGCTCACTGATGCTCTATTCACAATAGCTAAGGAGCAGAAACAACAAAAATGCCTTTCAACCGATGGATGGATTTTGAAAATGTTGTACATATACGTTACGGAATGCTGTTTACATGTAAAAAATGAAATAATAAAATCGGTAGGCAAATTCCATGTGGAACTAGAAAAGATTTAATGGATGAGGTAACCTAGACTCAGAAAGACTAATGTCATATGTCCTCTCTCATCAGAAGCTCCTAGTTACAAATCTTCAAATGTGAGAAATATCCTGGGGTAACAGCAGAAACTAGGATAGTAAAATAAGACCATTGATAGGAAATGGAGTTTGTAGAACAGTAGAACGGGGCATAGTGAAACAAAAGTCATCTGATCAGGTAAATGTGGAAAGGAACTCTTGATGAAGAGGGAAGGAAGTACATGCAGAAGTTTGGAGGGAAAAACAACAATAAGGATGTCTGGAAAAGTCACAAGGCATCATATTACTAACTAAGAACACACCTATAATGCATGTAGTTATTTGTATAAATATAATATATAGTTTCAGGGAACTTTTCTCAACTGGGCTGACAATGCTCCCTCCAAAGTCAAGGACCACTTAACAAATCTCTAACACTAAGCATGAGAAGCCCTTTTATGATTTGCTGATCAAGGTTGTCAAAAGACTCTCAAAACATGCCATCTGTCGCTTTTAGTTGCCCCACAGAGGTAGAAGACAAATCCCTGTTGCTGAACACCATGCACTTAGGAAGCAGGGCCAAAGATCCTGACCTTGGGCTAACCCAAATGCCCTTTACCTGACAACTAGATTTCATGGTATCAGAAGGCATCATGCAAGCTTCCAAAGGTACAAGGCAACCAAGAGTTCTACCCAGTGATGATTCCTATGAACCACATCCACAGTCATGTGCAATAATCATAAGGGTGCAGAAGTGGCATTCATACCTTTGTAGCAACCAACAGCTCTCCAATTGGACTTAACTCCTGCTCAGTAATAGGAAAACCATGAATGGTCCTAGAAATCTAGCTAATGACTCTCAGGTCAGGCTTATTTGAGGAGAACCAACAACCACTACTTTACTAAACCAACATAATTCCTAACAAAAATTTAAACATTTGCTTTTATACCAACAGATAAGGGCAGTACCTATCCCTTATCAAGGAAGCTTCTCTTTGCAGTAGATCAAAAGCAGTACAGAGAAACATAAGCAAAGTATAGGGTTGAGGAGCCAAGTCCCAATCGATAGATACATGTACCCAACACTCCCATACATGAAGCTGAAGGAACACTGTGGAAGAGGAATGAGACAGACTGTAAGAGTCAGAAGCTCAGCAATTTTGCTGAGAAATTGTGATTTCCACTAATGGCAGAAGCTACACCCTTAAGGTCACTCCAAAATGACTGCCTAAATATAAACTGATCAATAAAAATAGACATGCCAAAGTGAACAAGAGAAAGCCTATGAAGCCTCAGCCCTACACAAAGAACTGCAGGCAGTTATGGAGTACTGGGAGAAGAAGAAATAGACCTCCAAGAAAAGAGTAAAGCAAGTGATTAACCAATACTAAGCAATCAATCATAAAAACATAAAAGCAAGTGACATTATACAAACTGAATAGGTTATAGTTAGGAATACATATATATATGTATATATATGCATATATATATATATATATATATATATTACAATCTGTATAAAAAGAGACCATGAATTTTAAGAGGAGTGGAAAGTGCTATGTGGGATGGTACGGAGAGAGGGAAAGGAAGGAGTAAACTATATCATTCATACAAGTAACAGCATACAGACTGAGTAGATTATATTTAGGAATTTGTGTGTGTGTGTGTGTGTGTGTGTGTGTGTACTACATATACAAATACATATACATGTATTTATAGAACAACAATTAATGTAAAAAGATACCATGAATTTGAAGAAAAGTGGAGAGGGATATGTGAGAGGGTTTGAAGAGAGGAAAGGTATAGGGAGAACTCCTACACACTTCCAACTGTGTCTGGAATGGCATGTAGCTTTAATCTGCCCTTTGTCTACAGCACCTTTAGTTTAACATATGCGAGTCCAGTTTGAGAGTTTCACAGGGTACAAATCCTATGCAAAACTTAGTTGGGAAAAATGCAGGACACTGTGATATTTTTTGATTGAGAATTTGCATTTGGCATTGTCCCTTTTGAAATTCAGTTAGGATGTTTAGGGGATATGGAAATGAACTAGGAAAAGTGTAAGTGGAGAACAATTAAAAAGGCCTTGGCTATGGGAAAGTAGCTCAGTCCTAGGTCTCAGTCTGGAGAGGCTGAGCACTATTGCAGCTGGAAAGGATTAAAATCATCCTTAAAGTGTCCTGTGTCTTCTTTCCACAGAGCCTTGTGAACCCACACCCATTATACAACAGAAAGGAATGGGGTAAATGATGTTATATTAATCTCAAAAATAAAATAAAAGAATTAGACAAGTACTCTATAAGAAAGAAATATAGACCAGTGTTGGGTATGATCATAAAAGGAGTCTTTCTGGCAATGCAAAATAACTCCAATTAGACCAGATTAGACCAAATCAATGTTGTCCACGTTTAATGAATACAGCACTCTCAGGTGGCACAGGAGCATGGCAGGGGAAGACATGAAAAACCTGAGACCATGTATTCTTTCTCTGGGAGCAACCTAAATAGCCTGTGGGAGTGATGTTTGGTCCAAGGCAACTCCTGGGGGGAAGAGGCCTGAGATGGAGCTTTTCACTCCGTTGCCGCTCCAGTGGTTTCAGGGCCAGATGCCAATCCAGACCCTAAATTATTTCTCCAGACCAGAGGGGAGGAGTGGGATTAAAAACACAACTCACACGGCTTTATCAGGAGGAAGATTCTCAGTGATCCCTCATGAAATCCTGAGTTCATATCCTGAAAATTCCTCATGTTAATTCTCCAAACAGCCTTTATACTGAAACGTAAACTTAAGGGAATATTCATTAGCATTCTGTTTCCTAGCTAACCAGTTGAATGTCTCTGGTCACATCCACACCTTTGTCCATACCTTCTATGCCCATTTTGTCACATCTCCCTCTCTTCCTGCTCTGTATGTCAGCTCTGTCACATAAGCCAAATTAGCATCTTTATCCCAGGCATTCTCCAAATTATAAAAAAGGAGCAGAATAACATTAGCATATCCTAACCCTTTGCTAAAGAGGTGACCACCTCCTGTGTAGCAGGTGCAAACTATGGTCTAGAAATCTAGTCGACATTCAATGTAGAAATACGGGCCTACACATGGCACCCCAAAAATGTATTACCAGGGACTGGGGTGACACCTCCAACTTAATATTACATTCCAGATTCTCTGAATATAGGGGTATTAGAGGGGTGGGGTCTTACTTTCAATCAAACATACCAGAGTCCTTTGATATAGGGACATCGTCTCAAGTCTGGCTACTTCCTGTGGGTATGGGGCAACATGCGAGAGGGGAGAGCTGGGAGTTGGTGCACTTATGCTCAGAGAAGTGTGCCTAGAGCAGCATCCAGTTTGCTGTCATCCTGGAGTCCTCAGGCAGCTGCTTTTTGAGGGAGATTGGAAGGCAGGTGACTAGGATAAAAAAGTATTGTTATTATTGGCCCTATGAAATGGGGCTACCCATGGGATGGACAGAATAACAGATAAAACCAGATTTTAGTTGGTAGGTGTACTTGATCCAAGACAGTTGGTACTGATGGTGAAGTTCCAGGAGCTGGCATAGATTTGGGCGTTGTCTGGAGAGCAATTTATAAGTTGGTCTTGGCCCAGGTAGCAGGAGTGACCAGTAAAATATTCTTGAAACTGGCTAGGGTTAAAATCGGCTCTGGAGACTGTTAGTTTTTTATTAGATTTGATTTTTGATACAGCAGTAGAACTTTTCCAGGAACCTGTGTAGTATCTGTAAGAGAACTGGATCAGATTTACATCTTGGTGTCATAGCAAAAAAAAAAAAAAAAAAAGAAAAAGAAAAAAAGCTATTGCTTCTAGGATACATCTGAAACCTGTTAATCCTGGACTATGAAGCCTGTTAAAGAGGCACACCTGTTTATATTTTAGCAGGAAACTTCACTATCAAATGCCATTAGACAGATCTGAGATGGATAAATGAGCAGAAATGAGAGTCTTTTAGCCACAATCCCAAATCCTCTCTTTAGTCCTTGGAGAATGCAAGTCTTAGAAGCAGTGCTTGCTGTTAGCTGTTGAGTACAAAGGTCCAAAGGTTTTCCTGTGAAAGGGGGGAGATTTAATCTACCTGTCTTGGCAGGATGAGAAGATCAATTCCCTGAGTGAAGCATCCAGGAAGCTGAAGAGGTGGAAGGCCACATTTTGCTGTGTAGGTTCTTTTGCCAAACCCAAAGACAAAGCCTGGAGGCACACATCTTTATGGAGGAGCTATATGGTGCTGTGGAAGCTGGCATGTCTCTGTGTTTTATTGTTAAATGTCATACCCTCAGATCTGCAAAGGCACTTGAGAATTGGGTACCATTACCTGTTATTTTAAACTGGGCATATAAGCTAAATTTAGGGGTGTATTTTATCCAATTAGTTACAGTTTATCGATGCTAGTAAATGTACGAAAATTAAAAGGAATATTTTAGTAAGTCAAAGGATCTTAAAACAAGTACACATGAACACAGAATCATGAATCCACATAGTTACACAGACAAACTGTGTCCACATCATTCTAACAGACAGATGAATAAAGTACTTTATGAAACCTGTGTCAGCTGACCAACGTAAAACTTTTTGGTGTAGGTAGGCGACAAAAGCCAGAAAACACTGAGGTGATCCGATTAAGAACCAGATTAGCAGACACTGTAA
The DNA here is from genome assembly GCA_902806775.1 of Microtus agrestis. Classification (NCBI taxonomy): domain Eukaryota; kingdom Metazoa; phylum Chordata; class Mammalia; order Rodentia; family Cricetidae; genus Microtus; species Microtus agrestis. Next base: position 1,289,468 of record CADCXT010002379.1, on the reverse strand, counting down.
GAGGGATTAGAAACAGAAGGATGAGACATTTATACAGTTTTAGAGTTGAAGGACAGGGGGAAATATTTTTTTTTAAATCCCAAACTGAGAGAAACAGCAAAGAGCTTATAGATGCGGGGGTGGGTTGGGGAAGTGGGGAGGGGAGCCCACACGTAGAAATTGTGCTCTACTGAGAAATGGGGAAGGAAAAGCAGAAGTGGGGGCAGGAGGAGCTACAGGTTATAAAATAATGGAGGAGAAGCAGAAGGGTGGGCGTGGGAGCACACATCTAGAAACCATGGGTTATGGAGCCTTGCTTGCTCTAAGTTAGATAGCCCCAATTTAAAAGAATTTTTTGTAAAAGATCTCCCAAGGGTGTTTTAGGAATCAGTTTGGAATCACAAGAAGCCCATTTGAAAAGTCTATGCCCAATTGTGGAATTTGAATCTATTACAGTGCATCCACTGGGACGCCATTGAGCCAAATCAAGGCTGTGAAGATTGAACGGCAGGCATCCCTGGACACGCAGTATTCACCTCAGCAAAATCCCAGCTTTCACCACATGAATCAGGCTTCCAGCGCAGCCTATGACTTCAGCGGAAAGCCTGAAAAGGGAATGGGTCACCCTGGGGAACCTATCGGCCATGTAATCCAAAAAGGGTACTCACTGAGTGAAGCCAGTCTTACTTGGAGGATAGTACACGCAGGAAGTGTGTTTTCCAGCACACAGCCCTGGGCCCTGGACCTGCAGGAAAAACAGAACCTTTCAATGGAAAATCTCCATCTGTCAGAGGAGCCTCTCTGCCGACACAAAATAACTCCAATTAGACCAGATTAGACCAAATCAAAGATGCCCATGTTTAATGAATGCAGTGTTCCTGGGTGGCATGGGACCATGGCAGCGGGAGAAATATAAAACCTGAGACCACATGTTCTTTCTCTGGGGAGCAACCTAAATAGCCTGTGGGAGTGGTCCTGACCCTCCCTGGAGAGGGGTCAGCTTTTGGCAGGCTTTTTCAGAGGTGGAGTCCGGCTCAAGGCAACTCCCAGGGTAGGGGGCCTGAGATGGAGCTTTCTGCTCCATTGGCATTCCATTGGTACCCCAAGAATGAATGTCAGGGCCTGGAGTGATGCCCCCAACTTGATATTACAAGCAGACTGGCTCATGAGATGAAAAAAATTAAGTGATATATTCAGAAACTGAATCCAAGAACATCAAGTAAAATTGACTTGCATCTTTTAATCAAGAGGTTAGCAATCCAACTGTCAGTGACAACACAATATGGCAAAAGACATATATGTTACAGAGTAGAGAAGTTGATGAAAGGATCAAACTGGGAAGTGTAGCTTATTCATCATTAAGGAATTCTTTACAGAGAAGTCGTTTCTGCACTGGCCAATAAAATGTAACTGGTAAAGTAATAAATCATTTTCTCAAGGAATTAAATGAGACACGTTCTTCAGTTTCTGCCATGAGACTCTTTTAGGGGCTAAAGCACTGACTGTTTCAGTGGCTAAGAACACATTCCTCTCACAGAGGACCCAGTTTTGATTCAAAGCACCCACGTGGTGATTCAGAGCCAGATATTATTCTAGTCTTAGGAGGTCCAAGGACCTCTTCTGACCTCTGCAAGCACCAGGTAATCATGAGATATGCATATATGCAGGGAAAATATTCATACATATAAAATAATAAAATGAATCTTGAAAAGGAAGACATTTAACTCCATTATTTGCTAGTACTGCTCTTTCCACACCACTAACACAGATGTGTTTCATGTGGACAATGTATAATTCATTGTGTCTTACTGACGTTACATGGTATAGTACCCACACAGAGATGTTCTGTGTCCTAAACTGGCAGGAATAAAGGTCCCAAAAAACAAGATTTTGAGTGCGATGAAAATGATTGAAAAATATAGAAAACAAAAATTAAGACAACAAAAGCAATAGCTTGTGCCAGGAGGTCTTGCATAAGCTGGTCACTTATGTCAAGCAAGTTTACTAAGTATAGCATCCTGAACTATTGCAGAGAGAAATAAAAGCCCAAGGTCTGGAGGGATCTAAGTCAGACAATGTTGGCAAAGATAACAAGGGATACCTCAGTCTATAGCTGTCTATAGACTAATAACTACAGCCCAGAGGGACGAATCAGGTTCCTTATTGCTGCAGCCTTGACTCCTGTGAGGAAGCATTAGCTCCAGCCCTGGACCAGCCTTGCCAAGTCTAACCCTGGCCAAGGATACAGAATTAAAGTTCTCTTTCTCCTTGAATTAGAGCCACTGAGAAAGCCTTCAGTCTATCTGTCTCCCCAAAATTTAGTGAAGATCTCTTGAGATGCCTTAAAGAATATTATTCAAGAATCTCTTGCATTGAGGTGAACTTATGCTTTGAAAATTCAATACACAATAACAGTAACAACAAAAAAAGAGATTTTTGGTGTTATAATCTGATAACCTAATCTGTCACCTGGGTACTGTGCCCCTTTAAGAGACAAGCTCCACCTACTCACAACTTCCTCCTTGGATCTTCCACCTTCTCTCTAGCCTGCTCTCTCTCTTCCTGTCCCTCTTCTTCAGAGGTAACTACTGCTTTTCTACCCCTTCCCCTCTCTCTGCCTCTCTCTTCTTCCCCCTTCTCCCCTTTCCCCTGACTCCTCTTTCCCCGCCATAAACCACTAAATAAACTCTAAACCTAAACTCTTTCTGAATGACACATCTGTCTGTCTCCCATCAAGGCCTCAGGCCACTCACCAGGAGACCCACTGAGTCCTTGGATGGCCTGCTGCTGCCCTGCCTAGGCCTCAGGTGACCCACTGCCACCCATCATGGGACCAAACTTGAATCACTCATATGTCTTTATAAATGATAACATTGGTGCATGGCTCGGCAAGTCTCTCTCCACGTTCCCTCCCGCTGACTGAGAACACGTGGAAACTCTGGACTTGGATCACTTTCCAGCATTCTGTGTCTGTTCCACTGCTGCAAATGGTAAGGTTCCCTTCTCCAAGTCATCTTTCACTCACATTCACCTCTGGTTGTTTCCCATGGCTAAAGATTGGGATTTGGCACTGCTGCCACTGCCACCAGTGTTCAGACTTTCTGTTCGGAAGTGGTCCTATCGCTGATGTTTGGACTCTTTGACCTCTATAGAATCACTCATAAGTGGTCCTTTCTGGCCTCTAATTCCTGTACTGATGGTCTTGAAATTGACTTGGCTTAGCTCTCAACCCTCACACTATTCCGGAAACATCCTGATTAGTTGCCTTTGGATTTTCGCCTTTCTCACATTTTTAGCCACGGGAAACAAACCCCCAAAAACTATCTATTCAACTTCCCCCCAGTATGTCTTTTGCAGATCCTAAAACTCCAACATTACTAACCTTACCCACCTTTGCACTAATAAATGGCCTACATGCCTTTACAGAGCAACCTAAAGTGAGAACTTTCTAATTTCTACAAGCAGACAGGACTACCATTGTCCTGCCAACATCTCACACCTGTCTGCTTTTCCTTTTGCTAGGCAACCCCATCCCCACCTGCCTCTATATGTTCTTTTTCTCTCTTGTAGTCCTTTTCTCATTTCTATTCCTTCTATTCTCTCTTTGCCATCGCTACCACTGGTCCCGCAGAAATCGGCAAGATTAGTTGAATCCACAAGGCAATTGCTTCCAGTTCCAGCCCTTGCTCCAAGCCACAGCCAGTGGTGCAGCAGATGGAGGACATAGTGGCTCGTGGTGCTGAGTAATTTTCCCGTCTACTTCATGTATGAAAGAATGTGTGAATGGTGTGGCCACACGAATGTAATTCTCTTTTAAATGTATGTTCTACATGGCCTTTATGTCCTCTTGTTATTTGTATCTGTTTCAAATTCCCATCACAGCTCAAAAAATGTGGTTTCACCATACAACACATGACTGCCTCCATTTTAACTAAGGTCAGGTGACCTCACCACTGTCTTGACTAAAGGCAGATCAAGTGACCAAGTATTGCCATCTTTCCTGGGGTATTCCTTGCCTAGTCTTGTGGTTTACTTACATTTTTGTTCCTAAATTCCTCTTACTAACTCTGCTACATGTGTGTTTTGCACAGTGGCATGCTTTCAGAAAGGCCCACAAAAGCATCCGTTTTGCCCAATTCCTGTTTAATGTTTGTGTGTGTATGTGCATGCATGTATGTGACTTGAATTAACTATATATAAACCTAAGTTAGCTTTAACTCTGTGTGTATATGAATATAAAACTTGAATTCAACTGGGTGTAAATCTATATTTACTATTAAACTATATATTTACTATTAAATGTTATAATTGTCTGTTCATTTTATCTCGTTCCAGACTGAGAAAACAATAAGTCTCATATTTTAAATTGGTCCCACAGACACCAGGCAGTTCCATACCACAAACCCTGGATAGGAATAAAGCAACCAACTACCCCAGGACGTTACCAGCACCCACTTTTCTCAGCTATCCCCCAAAAAAGACTTTGATGTTCACAAATAAGCAAGAAGCAGTCTTGAGAATTTATCACCCCAATTCCTTTGGCTCGCTGTGCCTAACTCCCTGCCTTTTTATTATAAGAAAAAGATGAGATCATTGTAATTTGTTACCTGGGCACAGTGTCCCTTTAAGAGACAAGTGTTGCCCACTTCCAACTTTCTTTGGGTCTCCTGCCTTCTCTCCAGCCTGCTTCCTCTCTTTAGTGCCACTTCTGAAGGCATACTTATTCTCAAAGACACGAGAAGGAACTTCCTACTAGAGTGTTTTAAAATAAAAAAAAAAAAACAGACTAGCTTCATGTTCCGAGAAAGATAGTGCCCCCCCCAAAAATCAGGAAATTTCAAAGCACAGGGACTACTGCCACCTGGTGGACACTGATAAAGATGACCTGACTCAGGTGCAGGGCGGCCTTGCCCTGAAAACAAAGAACAAGCTGACTAAACAGGATGTGAGAGAAAGCAAAGACCTTGCACCCATGCCAACCCCCCCCCCAACTACCCTGAAGGGCTGCTTGTGGTTTTTGCCTTTAAAAAAAGCTAACAACATAAAGGAACTCTTAAGTCCTTTCTATCTCACTGTATTGAGGTGTTGGAGACGGTTGAAATAAAACCTTGCTTTTTGCAGTCTGGACTTCTCTGGTTTCTGATGGTCTCTCTGGAGGTCATAATCTGGGTACAACATTTGGTGCATTGGCCTGGAACCCTAAGGAGCCCACCAGGACCTTGAGAGTGCAGAGGTTCATTAGCATCTACCAGTAAGAGCTCTCTTTGTCTTTTGTCTTGTCTGTGTCATTGTTTTGTAACTTTTGCTTTGTACCAGTCAACCGATTTGGGATTCTGGAATTGGCAGGCTCTCACTGAGACAGTTATGTCAGGACAGTGAATCTGGAGGGAAAGAAAGACATTTCTCCTCAGTTTTGGGCCACCTCAGAGGCGGCTGTTTGGGCGAGGGATCCCACAGTCCAAGCCATTTGGGGCCACCTCAAAGGCAGCCTTTTGGTTTCAGAAACCTCCTCTGGGAAGCAGAGGCTCCTGGTCATTCAGTGGCCCATTAGGAGTATATTTGGGTATCTCCACCCACAAAGGGAGGAAGTGCTGTCTTGTGTTTCATCCCAGGAACTTGTCAAAGTCTTTTTAAGTCTTGTTGTGGTAATTGTCGTGTTTTCTTTCTTCCTTGACTTTTATCTTAAACTCTCCTCTCCAGAAATGGGGAATACCCCATCAACACCCCGTAAACTTAACTCTTGCTCACTGACAGGACATACAAGACACCGCCAGCAACAACAGAGAAACCGTCAAGAAGAAAAAATGGGTCACTCTCTGTTCAGCTAAATGGCCCACTTTCAATGTCGAATGGCCTGCAGGTAAAACCTTTGATGCAGCAACCATCCACTGGGTGGAGGAGATAGTCTTCCACCAACATGATGGCAATCCTGAACAAGCCCTGTATATTGTTACTTGGAGGAGGCTGATAGGCAGGGTAGGGGACCCCTTCCTTGCATTGTACCATTCTTACTTCTACAGAAGACCCAAGGCACTCAAGTTTTAGCTACTAAGACTAGGGCTTCCTCACAGGTTAAAAGGAGAATAGGACAAAGCCTGCTACTGTATTCCGGGGAGGAACAAAACATACAGAGATTTTTCCCACCACCCTATTTCCCCCAGTCTCCCTGAGCACATCCCAAAGCTCCTATAGAAGAAACCCCAGCCCCCCAGCTGCCAAAAGCAGAGGGAGGAGAGGCATCAGCACTATCTACCCATAGCAGGAGGGCAGGAACTTCACACCCAGACTCCTCGGTGGCCATTCCTCTCAGACCCACAGGCCCTTTTGGTGATTCAGGGAACCAACCCTTCCATTATTGGCCTTTTGCTACCAGTGACTTATATCATTGGAAGGCTCAGAAGGCACCATTTCCCAAGAACCCCCAGGATCGGATTACCTGTTAGAAACTGTTCTTTTTACATGCCCCTATGTGGGACGATTGCCAGCAGTTGTTGGGGGTTCTCTTTACAACCGAGGAGAGAAACAGAATCCTAGAGAACACGCGGACGCTGGTTCTGGGACCCACAGGCGCCCCTATAGTGGACCCTCTGCTAGCTGTGGCAACCTTTCCAGCAACCTGCCCTAACTGGGACTTCAACATGGCAGAAGTTAAGGAGAGGCTCCATATCTACCACCAAGTTCTATTGGCAGGTCTCAAAGCCGCCACACACAGGCCTGAGCGGAACGAGAGAACTTTTAACAGCTCTGAGAACATTAGACTATTGGGTATCAGCAAAGAAGGCCCAGATCTGCAGGAAACAGGTGACTTACCTCAAGTATATACTAAAAGAAGGTCAGAGATGACTGTCTGAAGCCAGAAAAAAGACAGTGTTAAAAATACCTGTGCCTAAGACAATGAGACAAGTCAGAAAATTCCTAGGCTCTGCAGGATTTTGCAGACTTTGGGTTCCAGGATACACCGAAATTGCCCGCCCTCTCTACAAGGCCACAAAGGAGAAAAAATTAACTTGGAACTCAGAGAGACAGATGGCTTTTATTACCATCAAACAGAGACTGTTGGAGGCCCTACCCTAGGCCTCCCTGACCTCAATAAACCCTCCCTTTTATAGGTGGATACAAATCCGGGAATAGCATATGGAGGATTGACTCAGAACATTGGACCATGGAAAAGGCCAGTTGCCTACTTATCTAAGATACTGGACTCTGTGGCCACGGGGTGGTCTCCTTGCTTACGCATCATTGCAGCTGTGGGACTGCTGGTCAAAGATGCTGATAAGCTGACTTTGGGAAAAAATCTTGAATTATGTACCCCACATGCTTTAGAATCTATCTTAAAACAACCTCCTGACAGGTGGCTAAGTAATGCCAGAATAACTAATTACCAATCTCTTCTCTTAAACCCTAGCAGAATAACTTTTCAAACACCAACTACCCGGAACCCAGCTACCATGCTGACTGACCCTGACCTAGGGACTCCCCTCCATGACTGCACTGAAATTCTAGCTCAGGCATATTGCATTCAATCTGACCTCTGTGCTATGCCATTGACAGATGCAGAAGAAACTTGGTTCACAGATGGGAGCAGTTTCAATGGACACAGGTATGCAGGGGCTGCAGTGACAATAGCCCACATGGTAGTCTGGGTGGAGGCCCTGCCCACTGGTATCTTGGCCTAAACTGATAGCATTAACAAAGGCCTTGCAGCTAGGAAAAGACAAAAGAATCAACGTTTACACAGACAGCAGGTATGCATTTGCCACCTTGCACATCCATGGGTCTATTTACATGGAAAGGAGGCTGCTCACTATGGAGGGATAGACTATCAAAAATAAACAGGAAATATTAGAATTGCTAAAAGTACTCTGGCTTCCAAAGAAGTTAGCAGTAATGCATTGCTCAGGATACCAGAAGGGAAAAGATGCTATCCAGAGGCAAAACAAGTTTGCAGACCAAAAAGCAAAGAAGGCAGCTCTGATCACAACTACAGTGACTCAACTCATACTAACAGATCCAGATCCTCTTAGCTTGCCTCTCCAGCAGAATTATAATTCAGATGAAGAAACCTGGGATGCCCAAATAGGGGGAGCCTATAAAAGAGATCAATGGTGGAGACTTTAAACAGAAAAAGTGCTCCTTCCAAGACTATCAGGGAAGCAGCTACTCCAAAGAATTAACCAAACCTCCCACTTGGGAACCTGAAAACTTAAAGAACTATTCTCTGGATCTCCACTAAAGATTTGTTAAGCAACCTGTCTTATTGATAAAATTGTGACTGCAAAGCATGCCAGTTGGTAAACTCTTATAAAACACAGAGAAAAAGAGATGTCTGAATGAGAGAAACTCACCTAGGTACATACTTTACAGAAGTCAAACCTGGTAAATAGGGATATAAATATTTGTTGGTCTTTATAGACACCTTTTCAGGATGGACTTATCCCACCAAACACGAGACTGCCTATGTGGTGGCTAAGAAATTACTTGAAGAGATCCTTCCCAGGTTTGGCTTCCCACACATGATAGGGTCAGAAAGTGGCTCTGCCTTTGTCTCTCAGTTAAGCCAGGGAATAGCCACTGCACTGGGGGCTGAATGGAATTATATTCAGGACAGGTTGAGAGAATAAATTGGACCCTTAAGAGACACTTACCAAATTAACTTTGGCGACTGGTTGTGATTGGGTGACTCTTCTCCCCTATGCCTTGTACAGGGTGAGGAATTCCCCATACTGTTGTGATGAGGTGAGCATGCCTGCTTTTCATCCCACCCGGCTCCTGCACGGTTAGCTTTACACCCGAAATAACAACACAGAAACTGTATTCATTTAAACACTGCCTGGCCCATTATATCTAGCCTCTTCTTGGCAAACTCTCATATCTTGCTTAACCCATATTTAGTAATCTGTGTAGCACCATGAGGTGGTGTCTTACCAGGAAAGATACAGCATGTCTGACCTGACAGATTGCTCCATTGCATCTGACCTCACTTCCTTCTACCCAGCATCCTGTTCTGTCTACTCCACTCACCTAAGGGCTGGCCTATCAAATGGGCCAAGGCAGTTTCTTTATTAATCAATGAAATCAACACAAACAGATGACCCTTCCATATCACCATACCATATGGGACTAACCCCTTTTGAGATAAACTATGGTTAACCCCAAACCCTTGTGGCTAACTTGCAGGATGAGTTAATTCCGCCTCCAGAAGAAGTGGACCTTCTGGAGAGCCTAAGGGTGCTGTCCCAATACAGGCAGATATCTGGCCTCAGTTGTGGGCTCTATATACATCCTCCTCTTTCCCTGAGGCCCACAGTTTCAAGTCTGGTGACTGGGTCCTGATCCATAGACACCAACGCAAGTCCCTAGAGCCACAGTGGAAAGGACCCTATGTTGTTATCCTAACCAGTCCAACTCCTCTCAGGGTGGATGGTATCTCCACCTGGGTTCACCACTCCCACCTATGGCTGAGAAGCCTCTGGACGGGACCTGGGAGATCTCCAAGCACTCCACCAGTCACCTGAAGCTGAAACAACATCAGAAATCTAAAAATTAAATTCACATTTGCTGACATGGTACCTGCTACTTCATTTGTACCCAGGGAGTACTGAAAATCCTCATGCACCTTGGAACTTAACCTGGAGCCTGACTATCCTTAAGGTTGGCCACTGAAGTTCATTCCATAGACACATGGTACCCCCAGCTAATTTTTGACCTATGAGCTTTGGGAAGACACTGAACAAACTCTCCGGGACTCTTATCCTACATGTAGACATTGTGGCTGGTATATTTGTCTGGGCTGGATAGGGATGAAGGGAGTAAGCGAACTCTCCACTGTGGGGAGTCTGTAGTTTACTATTGTGGTACTAGGGGATGTGAAACCAGTGCCTCCCAGTGGAGAACTAGCAAGAGAGACCTAGTCTCTTTTACTCATACGGCACCAGGAGCATCTAAAACCAATATCACCTTTACTGAGGGGGGAAAAAGGGCTAACTAAACAGGCAAGATTTGGGGATTACAATTGTATGTTCCAGGAGGAGAAGACAGAGGAATCTTGTTCTCCCTGCAAAGTTGTTGTAGCACCTCCCGTGACCATAGCATTAGGCAACCCCAATAAGGTAATGAACCCCAGCTCAGATAAGAAAAATCCTTCCTCTCCTCCTAAGCCAACTATTAGTACCACCACCCCGGCAATTGCCTTCAGTGCCTCAGCTTTACCAGCACTAAAGACATGCTGGGATGCTGGCCCTACACCTAGTAGATCATCTGAACTTGCAAACCCCGTTTACAGTCCTACAACAGTCATTCTTACTTATAAATAATTCCAAGTCAGAACCAACTGCCTCCTGCTGGCTTTGCTACAACATGAGGGCTCCATATTATGAAGGAATAGCTGTGTTGGCCCCAACCAACAATTCTAATTGTCAGAGATAAAAGGGGGTCTCAGGTTCTTGACAGTGGCAGTCAAATACCTCCTTGACCCTTGAACAAGTTTCAGGTCAGGGACTATGTATAGAGACAACATCAATACCTGACTACTATTCATCCCTCTGAAATCACACTATGCCACTAACAAACAAATCTGAATATTTGGTCCCAACGGATGATACCTGGTGGGCATGTTCCTCTGCCCTAACACACTGCACCCATGTGACTCTACTGAATCAAACCAAGGGGTTTTGTGTCCTTGGATGTCTGGTTGGTTTCCAGGGTAACCTACTATGCCACTGAGGAGTTGTTAAACCTTAGTGAGGCTACCCAATATGCTCTTAGACAAAAGAGAGAGCCAGTCACAGCCCTTACACAGTCCTGATAAGAACCAGCTTAACAGGATTGGGAATGGGGGTGGGGGGGACAGCCTCACTAGTCACCCAACAGTGTTGTTATGTGGATCTCTGCATATCAATAGATGAGGACAATCAGAGAATTAAAAACCTCCATCTCGCACCTGCAAGAATCTCTGTCTTCACTAGCAGAACTGGTACTACAGAACAGAAGGGGTCTAGAGCCTAGATTTACTATTCCTAAAAAAGGGGCTATGTGCAGCTTTAGAGGAAGAATGCTGCTTTTATACAGACCACTCAGGAATAGTAAAAGATTCTATAGTAAAAGTCCGTGAAGGCCTAGCCAAAAAGAGAGAAAGAGAGAGAGAGAGAGAGAGAGAGGGAGGGGGAGGGGAGAGAGCATAAAGCCAACCAAAGTTGATATGAGGTATGAGGCCTGGTATTCCAAATCCTCATGGTTCACAACCCTTATCTCATCCCTAATAGGGCCTCTGTTACTGTTCCTCCTGATACTCACCTTGGTCCCTGTATTATTAATAGAATACTCAAATATATAAAACAAAGGTTGGGAACTATACAACTTATGGTGCAACAGGGGTAATACTCTAATTTGACCTTATACAACTGAAATGTATGGTAATATCAGTAGAGCTGATGAAATATATGAGCTATAGCAAAGCAGGCTCATAATTGAGCTCCCTTAGGACCAAGAGGAGTGGGGAAATGTGAGACCCTCACCCCTTATTCTCAAAGGAATGAGAAGGAATTTCCTAGCAGAATATTTAAAATTTGAAACTCAGACTAGCTTCATGTTCCCAGAAAGATAGTGGCCTTCCCTTACTCCCCTCCCACCTGGGAAATTCCAAAGCACAAGGACACCTGGTCACCTGGTAATAAAGATGACCTGAATCAGGAGCAAAATGGCATTGCTCTGAAAACAAAGAACAAGCTAACTAAACAGGATGGGAGAGAAAGCAAAGACCTTGCACCCATACCAGAACTACCCCTGACCACCCAGAAGGGCTGCTTGTGATTTTCAAGCTTTAAAATAACTAACCACTAATGAGTGAGTACATACCATATCCATCTTTTTGGGTCTGGGTTATCTCACTCAGGATAGTGTTTTCTATTTCCATCCATTTGCCTGCAAAATTCAAGGTGTCATTGTTTTTTACCGCTGAGTAGTACTCTAATGTGTATAAGTTCCACACTTTCTTATCCATTCTTCCATTGAGGGGCATCTAGGTTGTTTCCAGGTTCCGGCTATTACAAATAATGCTACTATGAACATAGTTGAGCAAATGTTTTTGTAGTATGATTCGGCATCTCTTGGGTATATTCCCAAGAGTGGTATTGCTGGATCCTGAGGTAGGTTGACTCCCAATTTCCTGAGAAACTGCTACACTGATTTTCAAAGTGGTTGCACAAGATTGCATTCCCACCAACAATGGAAGAGTGTTCCCCTTACTCTACATCCTCTCCAGCATAGGCTATCATTGGTGTTTTTGATTTTAGCCATTCTGACAGGTGTAAGATGGTATCTCAAAGTTCTTTTGATTTGCATTTTCCTGATAGATAAGGAAGTTGAATTTATGTCCTTAAGTATCTTTTGGCCATTTAAACTTCTTCTGTTGAGAATTCTCTGTTCAGTTCAGTATCCCGTTTTTTTAATTGGGTTATTTAGAATTTTAATGTCTAGTTTCTTGAGTTCTTTATATATTTTGGAGATCAGACCTTTGTCTGATATGGGGTTGGTGGAGATATTCTCCCATTCAGTAGGTTGCCTTTTTGTCTTAATGACCATGTCCTTTGCTTTATAGAAGCTTCTCAGTTTCAGGAGGTCCCATTTATTCAATGTTGCCCTTATTGTCTATGCTACTTGGGTTATACATAGGTAGTGGTCTCCTGTGCCTATGTGTTGCAGTCTACTTCCCACTTTCTCTTCTATCAGGTTCAGTGTGGTCAGATTTATATTGAGGTCTTTAATCCATTTGGACTTGAGTTTTGTGCATGGTGATAGATATGGATCTAGACAAAGAACATTGAGCCTATAGTTCACAAGCCTAGAGAAACCAAATAATAAGGTGAACCCAAAGAAAAATTTATATATATCCTCCTGAAAATTGGAAGCAAACAAGATCGCTGGGCAAAAGTTGGTAGCTTGGTGGTGGGAGTGGGGATGGTGTGGGAGAAGGGGAGAGGGCAAGATAGAAGGGAGACAGGAAAAATTGGGGAGAGCTTGGGGTAGTGGGAGGATAGAGATTGAGGAAGGGCAATATAGGAGCTGGGAAGAAATCTTCATTAAGGGAACCATTTTAGGGTTGGCAAGAGACATGGCTCTAGAGTCAAGAGCCAATATCAAATATCTCTCTTCTTGCTCTCATCTCTGTCCTTCAACTCCCTTTCCCTCAAGTTCACCTCCCCATAGGCTTCTCTTCTCCTCTTCCCCTTCACCACTCTCTTCTTCCCCCACCCCCATGGTCCTGATTTTTATAGGCAATCTTGATATTTCCCCTTCCTAGGTGGATCTATATACGTTTTTCTTAAGGTTGACCATGCTACTTACCTTCTCTAGGGTCATGAACTATAGGCTTGATATCCTTTGCTTTACAGCTAGTATTCACTTATGAGTGATTACATACCATATTTATCATGCTGGGTGTGGGTTGCCTCACTCAGGATCACTTTTTCTAGTTCCATCCATTTGCATGCAAATTTCAAGATGCCATTGTTTTTACTGCTGAGAGTAACTCTGTTGTATAAATGTGGCACATTTTCTTTATCCATTCTTCTGTTGCAGGGCATCTTGGTTGTTTCCAGGTTCTGGTTATTTTAAATAATGCTGCTATGATGATAGTTAATCAAATGTCCTTGTAGTATGATTGAGCATCATTTGGATATTTGGGTATGGCTGGGTCCTGAGGTAGACTGATTTCCAATTTCTGAGATACCACCATACTGTTTTTCAGAGTAGTTATACAAACTTGTATTCCCACCTGCAATATTGGTGTCTTTTGGTCATTTTAGATTCTTTTGTGTAGAATTCTCTATTCTGTAACCCATTTTTAAAAATCGTTTTTGTTGAGCTATGTATTTTTATCCTCTTTCCTCTTTTCCTCTCCCCTTTCCTTCTACCCTATCCCAAGGTCCACATGCTCCCAATTTACTTGGAAGATCTTGGCTTTTTCTACATCCCATGTAGATAAGATCCATGTACATCTCTCTTAGGGTCATCTTTGTTATCTAGGTTCTCTGGGATTGTGAACTATAGCATGATTTTTCTTTGCTTTAAGTCTAAAAGCCACTTGTGTGTGAGTACATATGATATTTGTCTCTCTGGGTCTAGGTTACTTCACTGAATTTGATGTTTTCTAAATCTGTCCATTTGCTTGTAAATTTCAAGATGTCATTAAATTGGTTTCTGTTGTGTAGTACTCCATTGTGTAAATATAAATTTTTCATTATCCATTCTTCAGTTGAAGGGCATTTAGATTTTTTTCAGGTACTAGCTATGAAAAACCATGCTGCTATGAACATAGTTGAGCACATGCCCTTGTGGTACGATTGAGCATCCTTTGGGAACATACCCAAAAGGCGTATCCCTTTTGGGTCTTGAGGTAGGTTGTTTCCTAATTTTATGAGAAATCACCATACTTATATTCAAAGTGACTATACCAGTTTACACTCACAGGAGCAATGGGAGATTGTTCCTTTACTCCACACCCTCTCCAGCATAAGCTGTCATCAGTGCTTTTAATCTTGCCCATTCTAACAGGTATACGATGGAATCTCAAAGTTGTTTTGTGTTTAGATAGATAGAGAGAGAGAGAGAGAGAGAGAGAGAGAGAGAGAGAGAGAGAGATAAATAGATAGATATTACATAGGAAATTAAATAACAATATAGCATTCTTTCAAATGTTCTTTTAAGTAAATTGTATTTTTCCATTTTCTAAGTACTTTATAAAGGCTGAATTAGGTAGAAATCAGAATTAACATGTCTTGTAACTAAGTAATTATATAACTAAGTATAACTTTAGTTTTACTAGTTAGTAAGGGAAAGTTAGGGCTCTATCTGGTGTTACTGTGACAGACTGCTTCTTTTGATTGGAAAAATGTAGATTTTTGTACATAGTCAAGTATTTTCTTTAAAGAATATTATTACTAAAATATGAATTATTAATAAAATATGAATATTTACAAATTCTGAAAAAAATACTACAGAACACCTTTAGAAACCAGTGCCTTCCTTTGTCTGGGTTCCTATTGCTTTAAAGAGACACTATGAGCATAGCAACTCTTATATAAAAAAATTTTAACTGGGGCTAACTTACAATCTCAGATGTTTGGTCCATTATCATCTATTGGTGGCACTCAGGTGCCATTCTCCAGATAGCGTGTTGAGAAAGAGGAGAGAGTTGCACATCTTGATCCACAGGCAAGATAAGAAAAGTGTGTCACACTGAACACAGTGTGAGCAACGAAGACCTCAAGGCCAATCCCACATACTCCCAAAAACAAAAAAACTCCTAATAGTGCCACTCTATAAGGGCCATTTCCTTCAAACCAGCAAGTGGGCCCTAGTGTTACATACTTTTAATACCAAATTTTGGAGTCAGAGGCAAGCAGATTTAGGTCAGTTTGAGGTCAACCTAGACTACATAGAAAGTTCCAAGACAGCCAGGACTACACAGTGAGACTCTGTCTCAGAGAAATCAAATGGGGAAAAGATACAAGACATCATGAATATTATTGTTGGAGACTGATGTGTTTGTATCATTTGGGAAAGACAAATTAACCCATTCTTTGGTATGGGTTAGAAAAGAGAGGTAAATGGAATTTAAGCTATAAGTTGTGAAACATCTGATAATGTTGCAAGCTTTTCCCCTACATTTTTAATATCAGGAGCAACAGAAATCCAATTGATTGGAACCAATTAATATTTTTTAATTATTTTTAAGTAAAAAGAAGAAATTTTGTTTTAACAAAGAAGTAGCCCTGAATGTAGCTTCTTTGGGGAGATTTGAAATAATTTTGGAAATTAAAAAATTAGATTTCTTTTTGTGAAAATTATACTGAATGAGAAAAATTCTATAATATATATAAACACTTTAATATTTTTGTCCTTGTCTGTACAAATATTTATTTATACTTGTCAATGGTTATTACAAATTAAAAGTTGAGAACTCATGCTAGTATTTCCATATATTAATGCATTTTGCCTTTGTCATTCTCCGTCTTTTCTATACCTTCACTTTACCTCCCTCTGCATTATCATTCTTAGAAATCTTGATTTTGATTCCAGCATTTCTTTTCTTTATGGCAGAAATGATACAATATATGATACATATATGTAAGACATATATATTAAACATATATTTAATACAATGTTTTTAAGTGATAACCAAAAATCAATTCCTAATGTTTGCTGTAGAGTAAGTGGAACCAGCATATAAACTGTTGAATTAAGCCTAACACATGTTTTTCTACTGAACATAGGTTTCTTTCATACAGGTTCCCCACTCCCAACACTGCCAAGACCCTCCTCACCTCCCCTCACATCCAAATTCACACCCTTTCTCTCTCTAGAAAATTATGCATCTAAAATATTAAATTGAACTAAACTAAAAGAAACCAGAAAAAGACAAAATCCCTAAACAAATAGAAGAAAATGAGCCAAAGATAAATCACAAGAAACCGATAAAGACAGAGGGACACACATGCTTTCAAACACAGAAATCTCATAAAAACACAAAACCAGAAAACATAATATATATGTTATAATACATAATATACATACTTTAAAGGGAAAAAAGGCCCTGACAGAGCATTATGACACATAGAAAAGAAGCTGGTTTCAAAATGCATCTTATCTCTTTATTTTATACTGGACAATATCAGAACTTGAAAAACTTTGGTTTTGATTGCCTCTATTGGCTGCTCTTTTATGTCTTGAAATCAGACCATAAAAAGGAATGTTGACACCGAAAGTTTACATATGTGTGTGTGTGTGTGTGTATACAAGTGTGTATATATATAAGTGCTAGACACTTATTGAGTCCTTAAATATTAAGAAAATTTCTCTCTGTACTATTTGATAAACAGATAAACAGTTGTTATATCTGCTGATTTTGATTATGAAATTTTGAGATGAAACTGTAGGCTTTGGGAGAGATCTATGGGGGCGTTTTGAACACAGGCGTTCTTTGGTTGTTGAACTTGGCCTCTTGGCCTCTATTTAAAAAAATTGTTTTGTTGTTTTCCTTGGTGAAAACAAGACATTGAATTGTGTGATGTATAGTAGTTTGAATAATATAAACCCAGGGATAGATATTGGTGTTCAACCTGAAGACCAAGAAAACAAAGCAACCAATCCACTAGAGAGCTTTGACCTCTATGAAATCTTCAGACTGAAGGAGAGTGGTTTCTGTCTCATCTTGGCTTATATTCATCTCTAGTTCGGGGATTAAAGGCATACATCACTATTACCTGTCCTTTATGGCTAACTAGTATGGTTGCTGGGATTAGAGGGGTGTGCCACCACTGCCTAGCCTGTATGACTGACTAGTGTGGTTGTTTTGCATTCTGATCTTCAGGCAAGCTTTATTTATTAAAGTATAAATGAAAATCACTACTTTGTATTGTAGTGATCAATTTTAATTATCATTCTTACTACCTTATAACTCATTAATATTAAAGACTAATTTTCTTCATCATAAAATAAGATGTCATAATATTATAATTAGTTTTATCAACTTCAGGGATAAGTTTTATATTTACATTGAATGAAATCAGAAAAGATATTCAAATATGTATTTATAAAAATTGATTGAGTGTTAGGCCGGGCAGTATTGGTGCACACCTTTAATGTTAGCATTGGGAGGCAGAAGCAGATGGATCTCAGTGAGTTCAAGGGCAGCCTGGTCTACAAGAGCTAGTTCCAGCATAGGCTCCAAAGCTATAGATAAACCCTGTCTCAAAACTTAAAAAAAGAAAAAAAGGTTATTGAGTAATATAGTTAAGGTACTGTAGGAGGAGAGACAGGAAGACTTCAGAGATTAATAAAACACACGGAAATGCGGGTGCATGGAGGGGAAACAGAGAGTGCAAACAGACAGACAGACATCACTGAACATGTGCTGGTAGCAGAACGTAAGGGGCTCTAGGCAGATCAGAGAAGGGCAAAAAATGGTAACCAAGCAGAATTCAGTTTTAATTTACATCTTTTTCAGGTGCATATGATTAAAAACGGTGGAGATGGTGCAGAATTCAAGGCAGTGAAAAAGTGTGACAAAACTTTTAGGCCAAGAATTAAGAAAGATTTTGGCTATGCTGGTTGGGTAGATCATGACTGTTGGGCACAATAGTGAGGTGTCCCCTTATTAACAGGTGTCCCACCATGCATCTCTATTGCACACCAAAAAGTTTAATGACGTTATGGGTTTTAGGGGAGAGAGGGTTTCTTCTTAGAGAATGGACACCTAGTAAAATAAAAATTGCGCTTAGCCATTGAGTGGTTTTGTGGAAAGTGTGGGGAACTCAAAGAACGAAGCTGAATGCATTTTCAGATCTTTCAATTAATTTATACAAGAATATAGACTACTTGAAACTACTGTTTGTAGTATCAAAATATCTGACAGTTTTGAACACAGTATATGTGTAAGATCCTATTTGATGCCATTTGTGAGGGTCAATATCATCACAGCTGCATCATATATGTAAAATCCTATGTGATACCATTTGTAAGGGTAAACTTTACCACTGCTGCATCAAAAAAAACAATATTTTTGAAAAATAAATATTCACCAATTTGATGACTGAGTTTTCTTTTGTTTTATTTATTTACTTATTTTGTTTTTCAAGACAGGGTTTCTCTGTGTAACAGCCCTAGCTATCCTGGAACTTGTTCTGTAGACCAGGCTTGCCTTGAACTTACAGAGATCTGCCTACCTCTGCCTCCTGAGTGATGAGAGTAAATGTGTGTACCACTACCACAGTTGTGCCCAACCTGAGACCTGCAGAGAGACCACCAGAATCCAGTCAAGTCCAGAATGCAAGAGCAAGGTTTATTCTGCGTGCATAATCCAACTAGCTGTGAGCTCAAAGCCACCACTCACAATGCAGTGCAGTGCAGGGAGCTCCCATTCTACATTTGGGGTTGACATATATAGGCAAAAACTGCAAGCCAGGTTCATTTAGGATCAGGGGGGTTGGTTTTGCTAAACAAAGGGTGTGGGCTACTTCTGCATATCCCCTTCCTCCTTTATGCTGCTACTTAGCGTCTGTGCATGCCCCCAGCCCCCAAGCAGTCACTCCTGCTTCTGTTTACACCACAAAGCTGGGTGTCAACAGGTGGCTAGCTGCTAGGAACATTTTGTGGTTTATACTTTTGCAAAGGTTTCTGTTTTCAACTAGCTCTTGATGTTGCAAAGTTAACTGAACCCAGTGTCTTAACCAGCTCCTGATCAAGCAAAGTTTCATAAAATTTTCCAGGTCCTCATACCACCTGGCGATGAATAAATATTTTAAGATAATATTTTTAAGAGTTGTTTTGATTAATATTTTATATTAATTTGTTCTATTCCTACAGAATTGCTTTAGAAGGATATCTTATAAAGTACATATATATGTCTATAAAAACATTGCTTTTCATACCTTAATCAAACTTTTCTCTTATGCTCTTAATGCATATTGTTTTGTAAAAGCAACTAGCATTTTAAGCTTTTATGAAGCATTTAGTAGATATAAATATATGGTTTTAACAGATTTTGAGAAGCTTAGATTGCCTAAGTCTATATAGAACTAACGTATTTATCTGGGCTTTAATATACGATCCAGACACTCACATTTATAGCCATGCATTTTAATTGATATGACAATCTTGTTCTAGAGAGTGATAAGGGGAAATTATTTCTCTACCTTCACTTCACTTGTCAGTTGGCACCAAATAGTAGAAAAACCTTCAAAGATCACAGGACATTCCCTCAAAAAGACTTTATGTGTTGAAATAGCAGGGAAACCAGCCGCAGGCAGCAACAACTGATTCATTTAAGTACTCTGGCCCATTCATCAACTCTAGGCAACCACACAACCCATTTAATCATGTTAGTACACCAAGGGCTTTCTAGCACATCCATCCGAGTATCCGGCCCAGAGGCAGAGCTATCCCGGCCCGCTAGAAGGAGCAGGGTCTCTCTCGAGACACGGCCGACAGAGCGCATGCTTCACCCACCCCCCCGCATTTCCGTTTACCCACCCACCATGTTCAACCAACCAGGACCAAGCAGTTATTATGCTATCCAATGAAATCAACAGATTGATATACACCCCACACACTCCCCGTTTAAAAAAAAAAGGCTTAACTAACAACAAAACAATATACCACAAATAAAGAACAATTCAAAAAACAGAGACATGCGCCGTACAGTCACCCAAAGTTCCTCGACCGGGGCACATCGGCCTAATAGGTCAGCAACATTCCACAAAGCAGGAAATTTCAAAGGCAGTCACACGCTTGTCCGAAAATGTCGCAGACTCTTCAGAATCAGAACCCAAAGATCATCTTTAGGCAAGTCAGAGTCCTCTCGCGGGTTCTCGTGTCCAGTTTATGCAATAGTTCAGGCAAGAGCAGTTTCGCCCAAATGGTTATCAAACCCAAAGGATCCTCGATGCCCATCTTCCCGAAGTAGATTGATGCCCAGGAGCAAGTGTCCATGTCAGAAAACCCAAGTTAAAAACATTAAAATGCCATATTCCAGCCTTAAAATAGAAAATGTCATCGAAATAATCCAGCACACTAGAAAATCTAACTAACAACACAAACACATATATGATTATCCATAGCAACCTATAATATTACATTTTAAATTAACACACAATCACAGTACCTAACCAAGATCAAAATACAGAACATATAACAAAATTGACCTTAAATCCATCAAAAACAACATCATACAATGCAAATTATTCAACCATATCATATCCCCCTTAAATTAAAAGAACATTATAAACAATATGGAACATGGGCAGTTTTTCTCTCCAAACTGCTTCCGCTGAATGGGGCGCGAATTGGGTCTTCATGGTATAACCGTGTCTAGTTCATCTCAGTTGGCAGTTGAGAAGAAATTTTCGAAGGTGTTCACAGCAACCCTTCAGGGCGTGGTCCATCAACCATATCGGAAGAAGAAATCCACAGACTCCACCCCGGAAAACAAAACAAAAACCCTCCAAAGTATCAGTCCTAGATCCAAATCCAAAGTCAAGGCATTTAGAAACATGTTGGTTTAGTTCAGCAGCATTTATAAACAAATATCTTTAGTAGCTTTCCCCCTAGCATTCAAACAATTCAAAGAGACATAATAGCAAAGTATCAAGATTCTGTATTTTCCATCTTGTACGCTTTATTTAACCTCTATTTCATTTATTTTTACTTTTATTTTATATTCTCTGTATCTTGTCCTGGAATAACCTGTAGACCAGGCTGTCCTTGAACCCAGAGATCCTGTCTCGCCTCCCAGGCATTGGATTAAAGGTGATCACCACACCTGAACTCACAGAGATCTGTTTGTCTCGCCTCAGGCACTGGGATTAAAGGCGGTACACCACACACAACAACTCCTTCCTTTTAATTGTTTTACTTTAAGAACTTCAACTTTAGTCGCATATATTTCAACACACTGTAAATCATTAGAAATTTTCTTGTCTTGAATCCTACTGTATATCTTTCTTTTCGACCACACGAGCCTTAAATACTGACAATAGGGTAGGATTAAAGCCGCCAGCTAGATCCAGTCCATTCCTAGCTTCCTGCCATCCAACCTTGTGGCGAAGTATGGCCAGAGCCGCCATGCCACAACCACAGTGTTCAAGGTCCCGCCAGCAAGCGAGCTCAGCAGCCTCGCAAACCACAAACCGCCTGCATAAAAAGTCAGAGTTTTCCGGCAGGACAGCCCAGAATGCCGGCATTTAAAATACGCAGCTTTTCCTGCTATGGGAAAAAAAACAAGCTAACGCTTAAGTGTTTCGTGGCAGGACCTCTTAATGATGCAGGGTTTGCGCGAAGCGAGTCAGGAAGCCTCTCTCAGATGAGAGCCTCGACTCTAGTAAGCAGAGTAGAACCAGAAACGCTGCACAAGAAATCATGCACAAAGCTCGCTTTGTCTAGAATTACTTCCCAAGCTGTCTCAGGCTTTATGTGGATACAGTTGTCCCACGTTGGGCAGCCACTGTTGAAATAGGAGCAGCGGGCTCACACCCCAGCCCTCACGTGGCTAGCTTATGCCCGAAATAACAACACACAACGTATTCATTTAAGTACTGCTGGCCCATTTCTATCATGACTCTCAGGCAACCGCACCTGACAACCCATTCTAATCATGTTAGTAGCACCAAGGTGCCTACCAGGAAGATTCTAGCCTACATCCATCTGAGTCGGAGTTTCATCCCTAGGCCTCAGAGAGCAGAGCTATCCCGTCTGCCCGCTAGACAGGAGCATGGTGTCTCCGAGACATCGGCTCGAGCAGAGCTGCATGCTTTCTGACCTCACTTCCTCTTCCTCCTCGCATTTTCTTCTGTTTACTCCACCCACCTATGTTCTAACCAACCAGGACCAAGCAGTTTATTTATTGCTTATCCAATGAAATCAACAGATTGATATGACACTCCCACATCATTTATGAAGTAGCCTTCAAGGTCAGGAGGACCTTGAGACCACCAGGCTCAAGCAGGACTAGGATAAACACTGAATGCTGGCAGCAGCTTTATGCCGGGTGGGGTTCAATGCTGAGTAAATTGAACAGGAAGTGATGCCTTCAGTACTCAGGTCTAGTCCACCAGGTAACTTCTTAAATTGTGGCTAAATTGGCCACTGAGCAACAGCCTGTCCCAGTTCATGGCTGCAGACTTGTCCCTGTGTGAGAGGGAGATGATATCATGTAGGGACCACAGGACTACCCCTCCTCCCGGGGTTCATCTTGAGGACAGTTTCTGGCCAGAAACATCCTGTTTATTCCTGTGCTTCCTCTGCCCCCATTGCTGGTTAGCTTAGGGGTTTTGTTTACTCTTGAGCCTGGTAACTTTCCACCTTCCTGGGGAGGGGGTATCCATTGTGCAGCAGCTAGGTATAAAAGGTTTGTCCTAAGCTTGAATAAAAGGCATTCAGCATTCTCTCCTCATAGACGACACAAGTCTTTTGTGTGTTCCCTTAATTTCTAAGCCCTTGTCTGGCTGGTAGATGGTACAGTAGCATGAACTGTACCATAGAGAAGATCTCAGGAGTTACATCAGGAATCATATACTGTATTCAGAAATATACCTGTTCCCATGAACTTTTTGTGTCCCTGCCAGGTCCCAGTCAATCAGTCTTGCTGAACTTGTTGAGGCTGAGAACTGTCAAAGACTGATGGACCCAGGATTCACTGTTCCCATACCTGCCACCCTCACCAAACTCTGGTAATTTTGTCAGTTGCTGGTAAGCATTTCTCATGCTTGTTATATGAGAATGGCTTTTTCTCTCTCTATTATGGGATGAGACGAAATTCCTACTATACCCCAAAAGGCTGATCTGTTACATGTGCAATCTATTTGGACATTTATTTTTTCTGCTCCTTTCTGGTCATTTCTGAATGTTGACTCCCCCACCCCCTCACCCCCGCTCATGGGATATGGCATGAAAATTCCATTACTTTATTATTTATATCATATTGTTTATTGAGTCATAAAGTTCCCATGACTCAACTTCCTTCCTAATACTTTGTCCTCCAGATTCACAGATTTCCAGGAACTCTCTTACCACTCACCTATCATCAATTTATCCCCAGGTTCATCTTCCCCCACTGGTGTTCTCCACCATTCTCTAATACTAATTAGTAGTAGATCTCTTACTCTTCTGTGTGTCAGACTCAATATTCACTAATTCCTGAGGAAAAGGAGCACATAAATCTATAATTATCAGATACTTCAAATCCTACATTTTATGTCCTACTAACTCTCCGCACTATAGTCTATTATGACAGTCTAAAATCCAGATGACTTTACCACTGAGTCTAAGACTTATGCCTAATTGAGTAAGTTATAATTTCTACCTACTTGGTAGTCCTCAACCTTCTATCCCCTTCCCCCCAGTCCTTGTTTCACCTCTCTTTTCCCAGTCCTGGATCTAAAAGATGCTTTCTTTACTATTCCCTTTAAATCACATTGTCAAAACCTCCCCCATTATGTCCTGAGCAGTAACTCACATTCAAAAATCAACTCATCTGATATTGATAGTCTTTCTGTTACCAAATTTAGAGTTCATAATTTTTGTCCAAACTGGGTCTACACACACTTCATCAATGAATCAATTAAAAGATTCATATTAATGGAATAAGGAAAAGAGAGAGATTTATTTAATGTGGCCCCTTTGGGAAGATAGACAAAGAAATTCAACAGATACTTCAAGTTCATATTCAGGATGCTGAAATGAGATCAAAGTTAAATCAGAGGTCAAGAATAAGAACATCTAGGCAGTCCTTATCAATGTATGATCATACCTACCATTGACCTGTCATTGTCGGGTTTCAGTCTCAGCTACAACGTGGCCTGACAAATTCTTTGAACTTAGAGAAATCTCTTTCAAAGAGACAAGATCTCCCTCTGGCTGATACCCTTTACCTCTTCCAGGATGGGTGTCCTAGGGAAATTTATCATTTCTTTGGTGAACATAATGTCTACAGTCTGATAGTCAGATTGAGGTAAAAGTGTCTCTTTAGAACATCTTCATTTCTTGCAGTAGGGTAACACTTCCAACAGGATTTTGTTATGGTCCTCATTTCTTTGGCCAGTCCTTCACTCATGACATACTAATCCTCAATCTTACTCCCAGCACTTTCATGTATAGATAATCTTTTCTCAATCACCTCCCATGAGCTATCTCTACCGAACTATATCTTCTTTAATTTTCTGGCTGATCAGGGAAGTCAGGAATATTAGAAACAGCACCTATAGCATGAATGTTTATTGAATGAGAATTTGTTGAATTTGCTTACATGATATTATCTGGATAATTCAACAATGGTTGTATCATACCAAAGAGGCCAAGAATCTGGTAGTTTCTCATTCTACAAAGCTGAATATCTCAAAAGTCTCAAACTGTCCCTGAAGACTTAGATGATTCTTAAAGTTTTCAGTCTATGCTGGATGCTCAAACAAGCTAGTTCTAATATACAAAAATGCAATAGTGGCAGCAACAGAATAGAAACAGTTGTCAACTAACATGAAGAGGAAGAGGCAAAAAGAAAATTTTTCTTTTGTATTTCACTTTTATCTGTATTTGTTTTTGAACTGATCCCAGAACCAGTCAAATAGACAAACAAGATTAACTATCATATCAGACATTACCTCTGAAAGGACCAGGTAGCCTCACCATAGACTTACTCTAATTCCTCTTTTATTAACATACTTCAAAGCTGCAAACCTCTAAAACAGGACCTATTTCTTCTACTCCTAGAACAAACATGATCATTTCTCTTTTCTTGGCCTAGTGGGTTACATTTGTATATG
The DNA here is from genome assembly GCA_902806775.1 of Microtus agrestis. Classification (NCBI taxonomy): domain Eukaryota; kingdom Metazoa; phylum Chordata; class Mammalia; order Rodentia; family Cricetidae; genus Microtus; species Microtus agrestis. The sequence continues at coordinate 1,264,179 of CADCXT010002379.1, read as the reverse complement.
GATCCCAAAACATATGATCCTAACTAAAATTCTTCACCAAGTTATTCATGGTCTCCTCTAAGTCTTTGCCAACCCACCCAGCTCTTATGATCCGTGATTAAAGTGGTCTTGTGTCCTCTTCTGTTTTAGAAATGTTGGAACCTAAAAAAAGACTGCATCCAGATGAAGGCTATTTTGTTTCAAAGAAAACACCATCATAGCAGTCCATATGCCATTTCACAATAGGCAGAATTTACTGACCTTCCACAAGCCTAAAACCAAAATGTTAATGCCCACACGGGCCATGAAAATGCATGCCACATCCTCTAATCGAATGACTTAATTTGGTAATACTGAGGTTTTGTCACCTCACAGCAGACTCCTCTACTTAAAAGCAAACTAATTCACAAGCACTTACAATGTACCTTGTCATCTACTACAGAGGCCACCAAGACATTTCTGAGCAGATAGCAGAGCTATCCAAAGGCAGCTCTGGAGTTTATACAATTGCTAAATAGAAGCATTGGCCTCTACTTCTTATCCATCCAACTCTCTGAACTCAACACATCCTCAGTCTCACTCCTTCTTTATTAATGAACTTACCTTTCTATTCTTGTCTCATTTTAGTCTGTCTAACTTCATGAGGAGGATCTCCAACTAGACAAAAAGGGAAGTAATCTTCAAAGACTCCTGGTATATTTGCAGTAACTATCTTATTCCTTTTCTACTGAAGACCAGGCACCCCTTCAACATCATATGATGAGCTCCATGTGGGACAGCAATGTATTCTCACCTTACTCAAAACTTAGCTCTACTCTGTCACCTTGTATCAGGCTGCCTATATCACCAAACTTCAGTGTAGTATCATCTGCTCTCAATCTGTCACCCAAGGAGTTCTCAGATCATCCCCCTTCCCCACAACTGGGCTTGAGATCATCTTCCACAAGACTGGATGATTGCCTTTTACCTCCTTAATGGCTCTGCTATCATCTCACACTGGTAGACATATTCTCAGATTGGTTATTAACTTCTCTACCAAGTCTGAGGGAGCACAAGAAAGAGGTTCCTCACAGACTTTCTTACATAGCTTCTCATTTTTGCATACCTCCAGCTATCTACAATCTGATAGCAGACCCAGTTTTATTTCTAAGATAATTCAACATCACTCTCATACTTCATGTTCTAAGTGTTCTTTTCACATTTCTTATAGACCACAGTCTTCAGAAAACGTATAATACCAGGCTTAAGGAAATGTAGGATACATCAACACTCTCCTGAAGCAACACTTAGTTAAAATAATGTGTTATACCAAAGTGTTCTGACCATCTGTTTGCTCCACTTCTCTCCTACACATGAGGTCTTCCTGAGAATCCCCTTAGTCTCAGTCCCTTCATGGACATTGTAGGGCATCTCTACTACATAGGCCTTTTTCTACAACCTCCCTTATTACTTGATATGTGGTCTCCATGCATATGACTAGATGCACTTACAATCTTTCTTTCATAAGAACCTTCCTAAATTTGTCACCATCCTGTAGTCTCCTGAACTGCACTTGTGTAACTGGGTCTTCATTTCCATTTTTTCCAAATTTACAGCTCAAATAGCACTGCTCTTAGTAAGTAGTCTTGGCTACTCCAACAGGAGTAATAGTAAGACTTTTTTTTCATTGGATATAGTACTTTAACAACCGACACCAAAGATCAATATGGCTGAAGATCCTGATTCTAAAATTTCTAATCCTTTGTGGTCTTTGTGGTAGTTTGAAAAAATGCCCCCAAAGGTGGTGGCATTATTAGGAGGTTTGGCCTTGTTGGAGTAGATATGGTCTTATTGGAAGAAGTATATAACATTGGAGGCAGGCTTTTATATGCTCAAATACCACAGAATGAGACAGACAACTTCCCGTTGCCTGCAAGACATAGAACCATCAAGTGTTTCTCCAGTACCATGTCTGTCTGTCTGCAATTATCTCCCACCATGATGATAATAAACTGACCTTCTGGACTGTAAATGAGTCCTCCCAATTAAATGCTTTGCTTTAAAAGAGTTACTGTGATCGTGGAGTCTCTTCACAACAGTAGAAACCCTAAAACAGAAGTGGGGAAAGGGAAAAGGGTATTACTGTAATAGGCCTAAGCATGTTTTTGTTTGGAGGAATTTGGATATTGTTACTTTGATTTAGAAAATCAGGGGAATACTTACAGTGCTGTTTAATGGCTCCTACTATAGCAATGGGAACATGGAAGACAGTGGCGCTAAGAGTTATTCACACTGTTGAGGGCTGGCTCAAGAGATTTCAGAGGAGAAGAATTTTAGTATGCTGCCCAAAGATAATTCCTGTGATATTTTGGTGAGGACCATGCCTGCTTTTTCCCTTGCCCAAAAAGTGTGCCTGAGGCTAAAGTAAAAAGTTTTGATTAATTCCACTGGCAAAGATAATCTCAAAACAGTCCAGTATAGACTCTGTTACATGGTTATTCATGTTAACTCTAACAAAGAATTTAATGAAAAGGATCAAGCTGAGCAAATAGAAGCAAAAAGTGCAGAGATTGACAAAGGGGACACTAGGAAGCAGACAGAGTGAAATGTATAAATGAAGATAATTGGATTAAGAAATGGAATTAAGATAGTGTTAATCTCAGGAAGATTCCACCAAGATAACTGTCTAACTTGTGAAAAGGAATTAAAGAAAAGTGTATAGTCAGGTGTACTTGTAAAGACCTTTATTCCAAGCATTCAGAAGCCAGAATCTGACAGATCTGAGACTATGCTTCCAAGTCAGTACCAGCTTGACTTTGCCATGTAATTATGACTCAAGTGTGTACTGTTTTACCAATTAGTATCTTATCACCAAGTTCTGTAGATAAGCAGAACAAATGGCAATAGATTACAATGTTTAGAATGTTTGGCGTGGACCTACTGAAAAACAGCTTGATAAAGAGTTAGCTCATATATCACAATGAGATTTACAGTGGAAACGTTATGGTATTTGGAAAATCAATATCTCTTATATAATATAACTCCATTTAACTGAGTTTATATGTAATTCTATGTCTTTAGGATACTTCTACAGTAGTAAGTTTCTATATGACATTTTCAAAGGGCTTAAGTATTTTTAATTTCATCCCATATTCCTTTCTCTGTGTTACTCTCTCATTCCTCTCCACCATTTTATCCCTTTCATACTACCCGGGTTCTTTCTCACTTCCTTCATAGCTCACCCTCCTAACACCTTACTACTTTTTTGCCTTCTATGGGCACTTAAGTGTAAACTTACCCATCTAAATGTTCAAATATAGCATCCACACAAGAGAGGGAACTTGGGGCATTTGTAATTCTATAGAGCTACAGAAATAAACAGAATGACACCACCATAAAAACATTGATCAAAGCATTAGAACTGAGAATAGGTATAAGCCGACTGTCCTATAGCCACCTGATTCCTGACAAAGAGGCCAAAGATAAACATTGGAGACTAGATAATATCTTCAATAACTGGTCTGATTATATGCATAGTTCCATGTAAAAGAACAAAACTAGATCATTATCTCACCCCTGCAAAAATAATTGATCACTGGTTAATGCCAGTCATTTTCAAGAGATCTTTTCTTTAGACTTTACCTACACTTACATCTATTTACAACTTTACACATATACATTGGAGGCCACGATCTGCACTTCAGGGAGAACATTTTGTTTTCTCATTCTGAACTTGTGCTTCCTCACTTAACACTGTATTTTTCCATGTCCATGGAGCTCAGATGTTGAAATTGCCACATAGGTTAATGTAGGAACTTGGTCAGAGGAGACAGATCAGCATGTGACAAATGCAGTCAGGAGTGCTCAGACAGCACTTAAGGGCTTTCTGAGAAATGAATCAGTTCCTGTTTCTCAACAAAACCAAGTCCAGGCCTAGTGGGAACCAGACAAGCACCCTAAAATATCACCACCATCTCTGAGATTGTGGAGGCCCTGTCTTAGATATTTAATAACTCAATACTCTATCCCAGTGCCAAAGCTGGATGGGAGCCGGATCATTTGAGCACTCTTAAAGATAGTTGGAGAGTTTCTTTAACTACAGTCTATCAAGGCAAGGCAACATGTATTAAATTTAGAAAATGAAAGTAAAATTAAATGAAATATAAACAAGAAACAATAATACTTAGGGAAGAAAACCATTTACAAGAACATTTACTCAAATTAATTAATATCGGGCTCATTTGGGTTAGAATGGGCACTTCTATGAATCTGGATATGTATGAGTCTTACACAAGCCCAAGCCAGACAACATTGCAGCATACAGGAAAAGTTGGGCATAAAAGCACATTGCTAGCTGAGCACCATTAGCTTCTGATAGTGTCTAGGAGAGGGAGCAGTGTGACCACACTCTAGGGCAGGCTACATTCCCAGGAGTAGTTAGACAACCCTAACTGGGCTCCATAGGAGAAATAAGAGTAGAATAAAGAGGAGGAGAAGCTCCAGGAGGAAGAGAGGACAACTTAACATTCTGTGAAAAGGGAGATAGGGATAGAGAAAGAAAAAAAAACTACATTGTTTTAAATTCTCAAAGAATTAATAAGGATAAGATTTTTAAAGTATATTCTAAGGTGCACATGTGAATAATTCTTTTACATGACTGTTTGTAATAATTATAACAACAGCTGAAGAAACTAATGTATCTGTTATTTTGTTGTTTTTGTTGGTGGCGGTGGTGCAAGAGCTGTGTGTGTGTGTGTGTGTGTGTGTGTGTGTTTGTGTGTGTATTGTGTGTGTGTGTCCCTTCCTTTGATTATGCTGTTGTGAGATTATTTCATGGACTTTTATGGGCATAGTTTACCTCCTTTTGTTGGAATTTTTCTAGTGCCTTCTATGTGGCAGTATTTGGAAATAGATATTATTTAAATATGCCTAAAATGGAATAATTTATTTTCTCCAACTATGGTGACTGAAAGTTTTGCTGGATATAGTAGTTTGGGCTGGCATCTGTGGTCTCTTAGAGTCTATTGCACATCTGTTTAAGCTCTTTTGGTTTTTAGAATCACCGTGGAGAAGTCAGGTTTAATCCTAATAGGTCTGCCTTTATATGTTACTTCATACTTTTCCCTTTCAGCTTTTTGAATTCTTTCTTTTTTCTGTACGTTTAGTGTTTTGATTATTATGTAGCGAGGGTACTTTCTTTTCTTGTCCAATTTATTGAGTGTTCTGTATGTTTCTTAAACCATGATCGGCAACTCCATTTTTAAGTTAGAAAAATTTTCATCTATGATTTTTGTTGAAAATATTTTCTGGGCTTTTGAGCGGGAATTCTTCTTCCTCTGTTCCTACTGATGTTTAGGTTGTTCTTTTCTTAGTGTCCCAGATTTTTTCTATATTTTATATCAGGATCATTTTAGATTTAACATTTGATTGTCTGATGCATCCATTTCTTCTATTGTATCTTCAAAACCTAAGTGATTTTCTCTTCTGTCTTGTACTGTTTGTGAAGCTTGCCTGTGTAGTTACTGTTTGAGTTCATTAGTTTTTCATTTTCAGGATTCCCTCAGTTTGTGTTTTCAATATTGCTTCTATGTCCATTTTCACGTATTAAACAGTTTTATTAATTGAGTTCAATAATTCGTTTGTATTTTGTTGGCTTTTTTAAGGAATAATTTTATTTATTTCTTTTGATTGTTTGTCTTTTCCTGGATTCCTTTTAGGGGTTTATCAATTTCTTCTTTCAGGACCTCTATTATCTTCATATAGTTAGATTTAAGGTTTTTCTCTTGACCTTCATTTATGTTGAAATATTCAGGCTCTGCTGTGATGACATAGTGATCTCTCCCTGGAGAGCTCTATTGATTATGTTTTTATTCTATTGTCTTGACATCTAGGTTTGGGATGTTTATAGCTCTAGGCACTGATTTATGAGTTTGTCTATGATAGGTGGGTGCTTTGTTCCCTGTTTTCTGTTTCCTCTCTGAGTTTTCAGAAAGTATGATGACTGTGTGCTGCCTGTGTTTTCAGGGCTGCTCAGCTGGTGTGTTCACAGGGAATGATCTCTGGACTAAAGGCTGGGATACAGTGATGAGTGGCAGGAGGTTAGAAGGGTATGGTTCCTGCAGTCCACAGGAACTGTTAACATGGGTGGAAGGTGTCTGCTGATGGTGATCTGTTATAGCACTAGGGACAAAACTGAGAGATGGGGTCTAGGGAACCAAAGAGGAAGAGAGGAGAAGGTCTATTGGAAGCCTGCCTGGCTTTCTGCCTGGCATGGCCTATGTTTGAGCAGGAGGTGCCTGCTGGAACTGGCGTCTGAAATACTGCAACAAGTGTGTGTGGGGTGGGTGAGGTTAGGAGGGGATGGGCTATAGGAGCCACAGGAGGTGTGGGCAAAAATGAAGAGAGGCTGTAGATGGTAATCTGTTCCAGTGCAAGGGAGAAAGACTGAGTGATTGTGTCTATCAGAGCAGAAAGAGCTCTAGTATCATAATGTTTGGAAGCAAGTATTTTAATGTGACAACAATTATCTATAAATGATGGTTTTTACATAAAGTCTATTTCAACCTACTGTAAGTTGTGTCTTAGAGAAAAGAGTCTTTAAGCAACAAAACATTAAAATGACAAATGATTATATATGTGCATCAATTTAAAATGCCTCTACAGAGAAAACATTAAAATAATCTTTTTATTCAGTCATTTTTTTCGATGGTAGTTAATAATTAATTCTGAATATGTTTATTCTGAACTTTAAAAAGGTTGTTGTTCACATATTAAAACATAAACATAAAAAGTCTTTGTCTTTTGTTTATCTGGAAAAAGATATCCATTTCTTGGTAAAAATTACAGGATATTTAGATGGAAAAGAGTGTATGGAAAGAGACACAATTATCTTCTATATTATTAGGATACATTTCTGCTTCAAGTTCTATAAAATATGCAGGTAAAAATTATGAACAGCCCCATAAGATCATGCTACTAAATGTTTCTCTTAGTTCCTAGCTACACATCAACATGGAGATACAGAGTTTGGAGTTTGCCCACATGGTTTCCAGTCTTGTTTTCATTCAGTATTTCCTCATTATGCTCTCTTGCCTATGTTTTGGAATGACAATGTATATCCTGTGTCATTATGTGCTGAAAACATGTGATCTGCTTTTCTGTTCTAATTTTATAACAGATTACAATTAAGAGATTTCATGACTTTCAGAAGAGACTTTGAACATTAGACTTTTAAACATTGTTGAGACTGTGATAGATTGTGGGAACATTTTAAGTTGAGCTGAATGCATTTTTGCATTATGATATCGTTATATTCTTCATCTCTTGACCTCTGCAAATCAAAAAAAAAAAACATAGGCCTTTCCATTTCCCATCTATCCACACTACAGTAAAAAACATGAGATACTGCCTGGAAAAATACTGTTTTTCAAGATGTCCCACCCAATATTCCCAAAACTTTTTGAACTAGACATTTGTACCTGTCTATTACCCTGTCTATGAACTCTATGTAATTTAATATTAAACTACAGGAAAGTACATCCCCCCAAAAAAATCAATGAGGGAGACAGACAGGCAGATAGACTGAGGCAGATATAAAGAGATAGAGTGAAACAAAGAAAAAAGGGACAGAGAAAAACAATAAATATGTAATTAAAAAGGAAAGTAGATTATGTAATTTTGTAAATAATATTATTTATTTACCCGAAAGCCATTGCTCTTCTATGATTTTCCCCACCCTGTAGTTCTTTCATTTGCATATTAATGTGTATACTAACTTTTAAAATCTCTACTCTTCCCAGATAATTCCAGCGAACCATTGAACCTTGAGTGAATAAAGGTGAAATTTTCCTTTGTTTCCCCTAGCTCTTGACTTGTTTATCTTTTTAATATCTGATAAGTCTTGCATTAGTGCTATTGTCCTATTTATGTGCTGTTATCTAAGAAGAGTTAGAATCTGTCTTACTGCAGATTACAGAGAGTGAGGCAGCTCTGACTATAGATGGAGGGACCACAATATTGTGATTTATGAATTAGACAAAGACTTCTTTCCACAGTACAGTTCTGTTGATGTAAAACAAACAAAGACCCAACTAAAGAGAAAGCAAAACAAATTCTCTTACCTCAATGAAAATAAGATAATTTTTTCTGTAGCTAAATGTGAGTGACCATGGCCCAGGAACGAAAGAGCTTCCTGCAAATATTTTGTTCCAATATGGTAGCAGTTTGTTGAATTTTCATAGTCATAGAACAATGAAATTCATAAATCAACTCACTTTCAACACTTTGGCAGAAACATGAGGGAGGCTGTGGCTATCAAAGTAAGGGAATCTCTGTTTAGGGCCTCAGATCCTATCTGATGACATTTTTTAACTTTTGAGTTGGTAAAAGTTAGCGGTTGTTTTTGTTTTCTGAAATACTTTTCTCATAGTTACACGGATGTTAGGACAAATACAAAAGCAGATAAAAATATATTTTTTAGGGGCTAAGATAGCCCAGGATAACTTTTGACATACAGAATTCCAACTCTCCAAAATATTTGGAGTTCTAGTAAGTCAGCCTTATAAAATGTTCAGTGTAGGTTCAGCCTGCCCACACCCCAAAAATATCAGTTAATAGTTTCCTCTTCTTGTTTAGTCCAGCCCTGCCGCACTACTGAACAGAAACATTCAGTCTCATTTCTCACTCAAAATTCTTTTCTCAGAAATGCTTATTTATATTCATTCACAGTGAAAGGAGAGTTGTAAGTCTACTGTGTGTCTGTTGATTAACCAGTGTTTTTGCAAACTATTTTGTGATATGTTCTTCTTTGTTTCTTTCTTTTTTCTTTCTTTTCTTTTTTTATTGTGCTGTCATTTCCCAATTTGTGCTTCATTGAAATTTTGAACTCAGAAGACTTGGTGAAACAGTCCTTTTTCTGTTATGTCCAAGGCCTTGGCAAAGCTTCCCCAGTCCTCAATAGTATTGTTTGTGGAGACTGGCATGCAGTGTACAGAGGAGCCAGGATGGAAGTCAAAAGCTGCTTACTCCAGCTATCCTGTAGTGGGTTGAGTCCCCGAGGCCACTTTAAACAGTAGTTGTACAAATAACCAGACCGAATGTTGGTAAGAAGCAAGGAGGAGCATCCTCTGCTGACAGTCAAGTTCCTGCCTTACTCCCTGGTTATCTACACTCTTTCCCTAGAAAAGTGGTTATCTGTCTTATGGACAAATATCTGAATTCATCTCCTAAAGTAAGTGTAGAGGTAAAATCTTCTTACATTCAAATAATCAAAGGTCTTCAGCGACAAATTTCAAAAGAATGTATTTAAAAATATTGTTCTCATAAGGATTGCTTGAGGTTTTATGGAGTATTTCAACTTCCTATTTCTTATAATTTGTTAAAGTTTTCTTCCAATCCAACCATAGTCTAAAATGGCGAACATTTAAGTTACTTATAAAGTCAGAGTCCATTGCAAGCAATAATTACTCAGATAAATGCTCCTTTCTCTTCTAACTACATTGTAGAAAAAAGTATCCAGTTTCCCCCTAAATCCTCTTCCAAACCTTAGTTCTGATGGATTTCCTTTATACAGATATATCATTCTGTCCTCACCTTTGGGTTCCTCATCCATCTGTAGACTTCTTTCATTTGTAATCCCAATCTCTTGGGACTTGTACATATTCCTAGAAGATTTTTTCTTGTGCCTCAGTGAAGGATCTCAGGGTAGAAGGCAGAGCTACTGGTGAACTAACTTCCCTCACCATAATGGTGCATAGAGCCAGTTCTTGTGGTGGAGGAAGCACAGCAAGGGTAGAGGTAGCCCCAAGGAACAATCTCCCTCCACAAGTCTTCTCCCAGGCTCAGAACTTTATGAAAAGAGAAAACTGAGGCAGACTGTTGCTTAAGAAAGAGATCTATGAGAGCAGATAGGCAAACACATAACAGTACTGTGGGGGTTGGAGGAGAGTTCACACACTCAGAACATAATCCTGCCAGGGTCACTGTGTCACCTAACTCTCATTAACATTGGTGCTTGGCTTTCCCCATATATTTGGTCTGTGTCTAGTTACAATATCTCCTTGGGAAAGACTGACAGAGATTCCCACACTCCTTAATCTCTCTCTCTCTCTCTCTCTCTCTCTCTCTCTCTCTCTCTCTCTCTCTCTCTCTCTGTGTGTGTGTGTGTGTGTGTGTGTGTGTTTGTTTGTTTGTGTTTGTGATAATTATAGAATTATTCGGGAGTTTGTAGTAAGTACATATATGAGAGCATCCAAGTCTGTGTTCAGTGGCTGGATTGAAATTTCTTGCTACCTCTCTTATCTCCCTTTCTCATAGCTGTTTATACAATAGCCCTATGTTTTCAGGTCTACAATGAAGAAACAACAGAAGCATTCTGTTCATCTTTGCTCCAGCAATCTCTTTTGTTGTTTCAGCTAATACGTGTTGTTTTTTAAAGCACAATTCCACCCTGATGCAAGAGAAGCTAGAATATTTTTCTTTGAAGAAACTGAAGAAAACTTTGTTGAGCTGTGGAGATCCAGAAAGACTTTCTCAGAGGCTCTGAGGCAAGGAAAAGGGGAACTTCAGTTCTGTGTCCTTGTTCAGGAGTGGAGTTGGCAAGGCCAGTCTAGGGCTGGAGCCAGTGCTTCCTCACAGGAGTCAACATTGCAGTTTCTGGGATCCTGACTCTTCCTCCTGGACTGTAGTTATCAGTTCATAGTCAGCTATGTCTGAGGTATCCCTCATCTGCCTTGCCAACATTGTCTGACTTAGATCCCTCCTGTCTTTAGGTATTTCTCCCCGTAAATAGTTATGCAATGCTGTACTTCTAATAACTTTGCTAGATACAAGTGATTAGCTTATACAAGACTTCCTGGTCCCAGGTATTGCTTGTGGAGTCTTTATTTCTGATTTTCTCTATTTCTCATCGCCGGACTTTCCACTCAGCACCTCACCTTTTGGGACCTTTATTCTTGGCAGTTAGGGATACTGAATGTCTAAATATGGGAATGCAAATGCCAGTAATACACAATGAATCAATGATCATTTATACACAAAACACATCTTTCCAAGTAGATAATGGGATTAAAAGAACTTTAAAGATGTACTTTTATTATTTTATGTGTATGAGTATTTTTGCCGCATGTGTAGATGTGTACCACATGGTTGCCTGGTGCTCCCAGAGGTCAGAAGAAGGCATTGAATGTCCTAAAACTGAAGTCACAGATAGCCCTGAATTACCATATTGCTGCTGGCAATCAAACCTGGGATCTCTGCAAGAACAACAATTGTTGCCGGGCAATGGTGGCGCACGCCTTTAATCCCAGCACTCGGGAGGCAGAGGCAGGCGGATCTCTGTGAGTTCGAGACCAGCCTGGTCTACAGAGCGAGTTCCAGGACAGGCTCCAAAGCCACAGAGAAACCCTGTCTCAAAAAACCAAAAAAAAAAAAAAAAAAGAACAACAATTGTTCTTGACCATTGAACCAATTTAACAGCCCCTAAAAGATTTTTATTTTGGGGTTTGAAGTAAGTAGCTCATTTATGACCTTGAGAAAATACCTTCTTACTCTACTTAGTTCATCTTTTTAAGGCAAGTTCAAATAGAGTCTCTCTGTAAAGAATTCCTTAATAATCAGTCTCTCATATTCCATATTCTAACCCTTTGAACAACTTCCCCACTTTTTAACATTCGTGTGTCTTATCATATTGTATTGTCAATTCCAAGTGTTTTGCTGATATCTCAGTTATATAAATATGTATATGTGTGCATGTATATATTGCTAAATATAACCTACTCAGCATGTGTAATGTTATTTGTATGTATTTTTTAGGACTGACTAATGCAAAGTTGGTTGTGGATAACAAATTGGTGTGTTCTTCCATAGAGAAGAATATTTCTCTCACTCTCAGTATTCCTTATTTGCCTGTAATTCGTTATGTAGGGCTAAGGCCTCATCACCTTTCCCTTGTTCACTTTGGTATGTCTATTGATTTCATTTTTAGCTCATGCTTAGGCAGTCATATTGGTGTGAATTTATGGGTATAGCTTTTGACATTTTGGGGAGAAACAATCTCATAGCAAACTCTGAATTCCCAGGTCTTATAATCTCTCTAACTCCCCTTCTACAAAGTTCTTTGAGATTCAGGTTTGGGAATGTTTTGTAGATGTATCCATTGGGACTGGGCTCCACAACTTTGCATCTTGATTGATAGTGGGATTTCTGTGTTGATTTTTATCTGATGCAAAGAGAAAGTTCCTTAATGAAGGGTGAGGAAGACTTTAGCTGTTGGAATATGGGAAAATGTTTAAATTGTTGCTAGACATTAAGCTGGTTTAGTAAAGTAGTGGTTGTGGGTTCTCCTCAAATAAGCATGACTTTACCAGCACTGAATTGTTAGCTAGATATCTAGTACCGGTCCCTCTTGTTGCATAGATCGTAAGTTCAATTAGAGAACTGTGGTTACTGCCCAAGTATGCATGTCACTACCACACTCAGGGTTATTGTACCATGCTGGTTGTTAATGTGGTCCATGATATCACAAGTGGGTGGGACAATTGGTTGCCTCCTTGTTTTGGAAGCCTTCATTATGACTTCCGGTACAATGAAAACTAGTCCTCAGGGAGGGTACATTCATGACAATTCCAGATATGGGCCAGGTGGGCCATGTTTCTTAAGTGCATGGTATGTATGTTCAGTAATAATGATTTAACATGATATCACAAGTGGGTGGGACAATTGGTTGCCTCCTTGTTTTGGAAGCCTTCATTATGACTTCCGGTACAATGAAAACTAGTCCTCAGGGAGGGTACATTCATGACAATTCCAGATATGGGCCAGGTGGGCCATGTTTCTTAAGTGCATGGTATGTATGTTCAGTAATAATGATTTAAATTTGGGTAAGTTCATCTCACTCAGGGAGGAAAGCAAGGGAATAGCAGTAGGCTGTATGTTTGAGAGTTTCATTGATAACTCTGTCCAACAGGTCAAAAGACAACATTTCTGCTTGGTTCTGGGGATTTTGTTACGTGGTTTTTGACTTTTGAAGAGAACATTATCAGTGCAGGTAAGAAAAGTCTATTAAAACTATATGATAATATATATTTATGACAAGAATGACATGTACTTTAGGGTTTTTCTTCGATAGTGAGTAGTATGATTCTTTATGACTTTTACAGACGTCATTACTATTATTTTACCCCTCTCTCTTACTTCTGTATTTACCTCCTTTCCTAGAAAACCCTCCATTTCCCCATTTTCCCTATGAAATCATTTGTACACTCCTATTCCACTTTGTCACCCCTTTTCTCTTCTGTGTTTCCTTCTTTCCCCATCCATCAAGAGCCCTTATCCATTTACCTGATCAGACCGTATTTACCTTGCTATTCCCCTACTCTGCTGCTCACCAGACCCTTTTCCTGACAATAAATCTGTTTTACTTTCCTGGATTCTGCAGTTACTCCAGGATATTTCTCACATTTGAAGATTTGGATCTCAGAGCCTCTGATGGGAAAGAACATGTGACATTGTCTTTCTGAGTCAGGATTACCTCATTCAATAGGATCTTTTCTAGTTCTATTAATTTACCTACAAATTTCATGGTTTCATTTTTCTTTAGCTGAATAGCATCCCATAGTATATATGTATGACATTTTCATCATCTATTTATTGGTTGAAGAATATTTACAATATTTCTATTTCTTAACTATTATGAATAGAGAAGCAAAGAACAAGGCAGAACACCTTTTCTCAAAAAAAAAGTTTGAATAAATTCATCTTCCTAGTAATTTATTTTCTCCTGTCTACAAAATATCTTGTGAGGTAGGCTTTTGATCTTGAATATATAGCTATCACGTATAAACATATCGAGGGTTTATCTTGAATGACATTGCAAATGGAAGTTTTATGTGGAATTTCCCTCTGTATGCTGTGAATATATTTTATTACCATTGGTTAATTAAGATGCTGCTTTGGGCCTTTAGCAGGGCACAATAGAACCAGGCAGGAAATATGATATATAAAGAGAGTAGGCAAAGTCAGCAAGACATCATGTAGCTGTTGGAGGAGACAGATGCCAGAACATTACAGGTAAACCACAAGCCTTGTGGTAATACATAGAATAATAGAAATGAGTTAATTTAAGGTGTAAGAGTTAGTTAATAAGAAGCCTGTGGTAATAGGACAAGAAATGATTTAATTAATACAGCTTCTGTATGGTTATATTGAGTCTGGGCAGCTGGGAATGAACAAGCAGTCTCTGACTACAGAAGTTTACCTTCAAACTCAAATAGAGACGTGTTCTCTGAAGTGACTGAAACGGTTTTCATCCTCACAGTGAATGTGAATTGGTCATGCGCCATGGTCATCGCCTACACTGCTAGTTGTTTGAGTAAACTTGATATGATCATCAATTGTGTTTGAATTTGCATCATTTAGGGGCTATGTTGAATACATTTTCATGTTCTTATTATTTTAACATACCTTTTCTTATGAAATTTATTTGCAAATATTATATCTGTTTTCTCTTTGGCTGTTATTCTATTTTGTTTATTCCAGATTTCTTTATGTATTTTAAGTCTTTGGCTAGACAACTTCATGAAAAACTTTTCTTGATCTGTATCTGGAAATTTCCTTTTCTTAGCTGATTTTCTCAACGTAACAATTTTCATGTTTTAATGAAATTCATTTAGTTCTTTACATTTATTTAAATCTCATGATTTCATTATTTAGTTTTAATCAACCAATTAATGAATTAGTTCATTAAACATCTCTCGTGTTTTGGCATGATTTTCTAAGAAATCATAATTCTTTGCACAAAAAGGTCTGTAATCTACTTTTATTTAATATTTGTCTTTGTATGAGATGATAAATGAGGATCCTCTTATTGTTCATTACACCTACCTATTGTTTCAGGCACCATTTACTGAAAACACTGTCTTTTCCTTCTGATATTTTAGGACAGTTTTGTCATAGAATAAGGATATAAATGAGGCTATTTTTGGACTTTGTTCTACTGTAAAACAGTGCAAAGAGAAATGAAAAAGCATCTAAATGAATAGAGAACTACTACTTATTAATGATTTGCAAAACTCAGTTTTGAACCATAAATTTAAGTATGTTTGCATTGATTTCAGAGCCAATGAAAAGTCTAAGCTTTTTTTTTTCAAGGTCTGATCATTTATTTGTTACCCTTATAAACTTATTTTTGACTGGACTCAGAAGTAGAAGCTCTCAACAAGGACAGCCTTGCCTCTTGGCAATCTGTTTCTGGTGCTTTTCTTTGGCTTCCTTCATTCTCTTGGCCAAAAGTTTAGCATATTCTGCACTCTCCTCCTTGATTTTCTTTGTTCGTTGCTTCTTCAGAGCAACACACCGGCGTTTGTGTTGCAAGACACGTCGAGTCACAAGAAGCCGAATCTTGAGTGCCTTGGTCCTGGGCTTCTTAAATTCTTTGTTTAAAGGCTTTCTGACAGGCGTGGACGACTATGCCAGTTTTCTGGAGATCATTTGAGAAGGAACGAAGAGGGGTGGGAATGCTGACCTTGTGGGCAATGACCTAAGTAAGGCCCACAAAGAGGCCCTGGGCTTGAACACAGGTATATGCAGTTTCTAGGGGTACTGCTGCCAGGCAAAAAACCAGAGGTGATACCAAGCAAAACTCTGTGATCAGACCTGCTTGTGATCATGCCTGAAATAAACTTGGCTATGTCATCTCAAAAAAAAAAAAAAAAATTCGGATTCTGCTAGCTCTTTTAGGTCCCGACCGATGAGGCACAGTAGTATCTGTCAGTCCAAGAATAGCCTTCTCTCCTTTTTTTTACAATAACCAAGTTGAGAACACTCAGATTGGCTTCCACACTGCATCCTTGGACAGACTTGCGCTTCCTCTCTCCAGTTTTCCTTGGTCTATAACAAGAATGCCCCTTACTCAACAGCAGGCGCACTCTGCCATGGGTCAGGGCACCTTGTTTCATAATGGGAAAACCTTGTTTGTCATTGCTGCCACTGATTCGGACCACGTAACCCTTCCACTCTTCATCCAGGGCATCGGCAGCCACTTCCGTGGCCATGTGCTTCTCATAGAACGTCAGAAGCTTACGTTCATCATCCACTTCGATGAGTTTCTGGCAGCCGGTGGCAGAGAAGGAGATTTTAGCTTCATCTTCGCACAGCCGACCACCTAGGAAGCGCCAAGAAAAAGAGCAAAAATTCTAAGCTTTAAAAAATTAAATTTTATACATTTATTTTTTCATTTCATTGAAAATAGAGTATTTTCACATAATATGCCCTGATTACAGGACCCACAACACACATAAACACACATGTGCAGAGAGAGAGAGAGAGAGAAAGAGAGAGAGAGAGAGAGAGAGAGAGAGAGAGAGAGAGAGAGAGAGAGAGAGAGAGAGAGAGATTAGACAGTTCCTTTTCATTTCCCATACCATCTGGGTTCATTCCTTCCTGTATCTCATTAGAAAAGAATAGACTTCTAATGGATAATAGTAACAAAATAAAATATACTAAAATAAAATAGAAGCTATCATTTCATATTTGGACAGGACAGACCAAGAGAATAAAAAGTGCCCAGGATTTGGCACAACAATTAGAGACCCACTGTTAACATACCCAGAAATCCCATAAAAACACTGAACTGGAAGCCATAATATCTACTCAAAAGATACTGCCTGAGCTTTGGCCATGTTGGTTTACAAGTTCTTTGTTTTTGGTTTTGGTTTTTTTTTTTGTGTGTGTGTGTGTGTCTTACATTACTTCTGACTTTTACACTCTTTCTGATTCCACTTTCACGGTGCTTCTAGAGCCCTTAGCAGAGGACTTTGAAGGAGACATGTCATTTAAGGCTGAATGATCCAAGGTCTTGCCCTCTGAATAATGGCTGGTTGATGTTCTCTGTATTTGTTCCCATCTTTAGCAGGAGGAAGCTTCTATGATGATTACTGAGGAAGGTACTGATCTATAAATAAAACAACATGCCATTTCAAAACATTTTATTACTACATTTTTTAGACTAGCAATATTTAGTTTTACACTAGGTCCCTGTGGGCCAGGGCAAGATAATGAAAAGTTTCCTCCATCTTGCATTATTTTGGAAACCACTTAAAGTTTAACTAGAATTTGATCTTCCTGATTGAGAATCCCATGGAAAATTACCCAACTTTTTGTTTGAACTAAAGTTTGGTATGTCCTAGCCTGCTTGTGCATAACCTCCTACAGCTGACAGCTTATCCTAGCTACTGTCATATGTGAAGCCTACCCATCCCCCCCCCACGAAACTGATGAGAGAGATGCCACGACATAGTCTTGCCTTCATAAACTACTTGTTCTGGACATTCTGAACGATACCTAGATTCTGAATATTTGAATATGATCCCAGATGGCTGAAATAAAGACATTAAATTGTCTATAAAGTGCATATGGCTTGTCATCACTGGGTTCAAAGGGTTTGTGGTCATACATGGTAGCTTGCCAATTACCTTCCTATACCAAAGACACTAGAATGTGGTGTTGAACGCTCTATGTAGGCAGCAGCTTGACTTTTCCACATTCAACGAGTTGTGTAGGGGTTGTCTTAACAAGGCAACATTGCTGTCAGTTTGAGGAGAATAATTTAGAGTTGGAAACAACTGGGGTTGTTTGAGGATTCCCATGGTACTCCTTTGCCCAACAATTCAATTAGATATCATTTAATTCTAATACTAGAAGGTTTTTTTTTTTGGTGACAAGAGATATCTAGTTGGGACTTTGTCTCCCTCATTGTTGTGTAATTTCACCTTCATGTAAATACATATTTTAGAAACTTCTACTTTGTTGGGTTTCCATACTATCCCTCAAATGACCATTAATTTTTTTGTTGTCTTTTCCCCTATACTGTCCTTCATTTGCTTCTCTCCTCCTCTTAACTTGTTTCTTCTGTTCTAGTTCCCAAGCACATCTATCCAGAAGTAACTACTCTGTCTCATTTCAAACAAGATCTATCTGTACCATTTATCCTTACTCTCAGTGGTGCAATGAATTGTAGTTTGGTTATCATTGATTTAACAACCAATATCCAAATATAAGTCAATGCATACCATAGTTTTCTCTCTGGGTCTGAGATATCTTACTCAGTGTGATTTTCTAGTTCCTCCTATTTGCCTGCAAATTTTGTGATGTCGATTTTTAATGGCTGAGTGATACTACAACATGTAAATGTCTCCTAATTTTCTTTACTCATTTTTCTATTGTCAAACATCCAGTTTCCAGTTTCTAGCTATTATGTATAAAGCAGCAATGAATATGACTGTGCAAGTTTCCTTGTAGTAGATAGAGCTTGGGTTTATACCTAAGAGTAGTTGTGCCTTTCATTACCCTGATGACTAAGGATACTGAACACTTAAGTGTTACTCACCTATTTGATTTTTCTTTATTGAGAATTCTCAATTTAGAACTATATCCCAATTTCACGTGAGTTGTTTGATTTCTTAATATCTAGTTTCTTGAATTCTAAATATATTTTGGATATTAATCCTCTATCTCTCAGATGTGTAGTTGGTGAAAGTATTTTCCCATTCTGTAGGCTGATGCCCTGTCAGAATGTCTGTGTCCTTTGCCTTGTAGAAGCTTTTCAGTTTTATGAGGTCTTCTTTATTACTTATTGATCTTACTGCCTATTACAATGGTTTTCTGCTCAGGAAGTTGTCTTCTGTGCCAGTGGATTCAAGGCTATTTCCCACTTATCTTCTATTGGGTTGAGTATATCTGGTTTTATATTGAGATTTTGAGCCACTTAAAGCTGAGTTTTGTTCAAGATGATAAGCATAGATTTATTTAGATTATTTTGCATGCATTCAACCAGTTTGATCACCACCATTTGGAGAATATGGCATTATTTTCCAGTGTGTGTTCCTATCTTCTTTACTAAAAATCAGGTATCAGTAGCTGTATAAATTTATATCTGTCTTCAATTCAACTCCCTTATCAGTATATCTGCTTTTATGTTAATTCCATGCTGTATTAAAAATATTATGGTTTTGTAGTACACGTTGAAATTGGGAATAGTGTTTAGTGATGCTTCCTAAAGTTTTTCCTTTCAAGGTCTGTGAAGAATTGTGTTCTGATGGGGATTGCCTTGAATCTGTAAATTGCTTTTAATAGGATGGCCATGATTAATATTTTAATCCTATCAATCCAAGAACATGTGAGATCTTTCCATCTTCAAGGTATCTTCTTCAGCTATTTTCTCCAATATTTTAAAGTTTTTATCATATACAACTATTATTAAATTGGTTAGAGTTACCTTAAGATACTTTATATGATTTGAGACTATTGTAAAAGATGTTGTTATCCTGGATTCATTCTCAGTTTGTCATTTGGATATGGAGGACTACTGATGTTTGTGGTTTAATTTTGTATCCAGCTGCATTCCTGAAAGTGTTTATCAGCTGTAGAGTTTCCTTGGTGCATTTTTGGGGGTCACTTATGTAAACTAAGTATCATCTGCAATAAACTTTTGACATCTTCCTATTCAGTTTGTCACCCCTTGACTTCCTTCAGTTGTTGACCCATCCTTGCATTTCTGCGATGGATCAAGATGGCCATGGTGGATAATATGTTACTGAATTTGGTTTGCAAGTATTATACTGAGCATTTTTACATGTATGTTCATAAGAGAAATTGGTCTGTCATTCTTTTTCTTTGTTAGGTCTTATGTGGTTTAGGTATCAGGGTAACTGTTTCCTCATAAAATCTGTGATTAAAGGTGTGTACCATCACTACCTGGCTTCTGTGGGCAACTAGTGTGGCCATTGGATTTAAAAGTGTATGCAACAACTGCCTGACATGTATGGCTGACTCATGTGGCTGCTTTGCATTGATCTTCTGACAAAATTTGTTTATTAAAACACAAATAATATACCACTATAGTCCTGTTCTTTTTCAATTCAAGGAGATTTTAACTTCAGTAGAATGAGAGGGAAAAGTGGTCTTTTATCTCGTTACCTAGTATTATTTTGCAAGGCAAACTGAAAATTTTAATTAATTAAACAGTATGCACACATATTGAAATAATATCATTTCAGCTGTACAAAATGTGATTTAATATCAGAAACACACATAAAGTCACCCCACAAAATACAATTTAATTTAGTGTGTGGAAGTTAGGGGGTGACCATTATCTAACATATGTAAAAAGTGAGACTTGGATTGAGGACTGTTCAGATGGTGTTTCTTTGTGTAACCTCTCTGCCTG
This sequence comes from Microtus agrestis, assembly GCA_902806775.1. Taxonomy (NCBI): domain Eukaryota; kingdom Metazoa; phylum Chordata; class Mammalia; order Rodentia; family Cricetidae; genus Microtus; species Microtus agrestis. The sequence continues at coordinate 1,244,000 of CADCXT010002379.1, read as the reverse complement.
CTGTACCTACCTCTGCTTCCATGTCCTATGGCCTCTTACCTCTGGACCCTTCCCTTCCCTCATCTCTTCAGTTATATGACTATTTTGGAACAGAATGGTAAAGTTTTAATTTTTCTAAATAACCACATTTATGCACATTTATTCTTAAATATTCAAAGAATAGTGCTCTTAATTTTATTCTTCAACCTATCCTAGTCAGGCTTGGACACTGTAAAACTAAAACTAAAAACAAATGGATAATTTTGATATGCAAATGCAAGTCACTAATTCCAGAGATGAAATTTCCAAAGAAACTTGAAATCAAGACATAAAAAATTACAGTCTACAGACATTTTAAAAAATTTATGAATTCCATAAAAACCTATGGCAATGAGAGTATATTCAATAAAATCCCAGACAAAGAGTTCTAAAGAATAAACATAAGATGCAATACAATACAATGATGAAACAAAGAGCTGGTCCTTTGAGAAAAACAACAAAAAAGACAAACTGTTATCTAAACTAATCCAAAAGCAGAGAAAGAACATCCAAATTAACAAAATCAGAAATGAAAAGGGGGACATAACAACCGATACTGAGGAAATCCAGAGAATCATTAGGTCATACTACAAAAGCCTGTATCCCATAAAATTGGAAAAATGTAAAAAAAAATGGACAATTTTCTGGATAGGTACCACATATCAAAAATCAAGAACAGGTGAAAATTTAAATAAGCCTATAAACTTCAAGGAAATAGAAGCTATCATTAAAAGCCTACCAACAAAAAAGCCCAGGGCTCAAAGGTTTTAGCCCAAAATTGTGCCAGAACTTCAAAGAAGAACTAATTCTTATGCTGCTAAGATTGTTCCACATAATAGAATGAATAGAATGAAGGAATGTTGACAAATTCTTTCTATGAGGTTGGAGTTATCCTGATACAAAAACCACATAAAGACTCAACCAAGAAAGTGAATTACAGACGAATCTCCTTCATAAAAACTGATGTAAAAATACTCAATAAAATACAGGCAAACTGAATCAAAGAACACATCAAAAGAATAATAATCCACCCATACATTCAGGGATAGTTCAATATATGAAAATATATCATTGTAATCCATATTAATAAAGTGAAAGATAAAAACCATATGATCAACTCATTAGATGATGAGAAAGCATTCGACAAAATCCAACACCCCTTCATGATAAAGGTCTTGGAGAGATCAGGGCTACAAGGAACATATCTAAACATAATAAAAACAATATACAGCAAGCCAACAACCAACATTAAATTAAATGCACAGAAACACAAAGCGATACCACTAAAATCAGGAACAACACAAGGCTGTCCTCTCTCACCATATATATTCATCAAAATTCTTGAAGTTATAGCTAGAGCAATAAGACAATGAAAGATCAAGGGGACACAAATTGGAAAGGAAGAAGTCAAAGTTTTGCTATTCACAGATGATATGAAAATATACATAAATGACTGAGAATTTTACCAGGAACTAGTAAAGGTGAAAAACACCTTCAGTAATGCAGCAGGATACTAGATCAACTCAAAATAAATCAGTAGCCCTCCTGTATACAAATGCTAAAGGGACTGAGAAAGAAATTAGAGAAACATTGCCCTTCACATTAACTGAAAGTAACATAAAATACCTTGGGGTAACACTAATCAAGGAAGAGAAAGACCTGTTAAACAAGAACATTAAGTTTTTGAAGAAAGAAACTGAAGAAGATACCAGAAAATTGAAAGATCTTCCATGCTCTTGAGAAGGTAGGATCAACATAATAAAAATGGCAATCCTACCTAAAATAACATTTAGATTCAATGCAATCCCCATCAAAATCCCAACACAATTTTTCACAAACCTTGAAAGAAAAATAATGACCTCCATATGGAAAAACAAAAAAACCCAGGATAGCCAACACAATCCTGTATAATAAAGGAATTTCCAGAGGCATCACCACTCCTGATATCAAGTTCTATTATAGAGCTACAGTAATGAAAACAGCTTGGCATTGGCATAAAAACAGAGATGTTGACCAAGTGATTCTAATCAAAGAATTGGATATTAATCCACATACCTCTGAACACCTGATTTTTGACAAAGAAGCTAAAATTATACAATAGATAAAAGAAAGCATCTTCAACAAATGGTGCTTGCATAACTGGGGTGTCAGCATGTAGAAGAATGCAAATAGATCAATGCCTATATCCATACACCAATGAATTAAAGATCTCAATGTAAATCTGACCACACTGAACATGACAGAAAAAAAGTGGGAAGTAGGCTTCAATGCATGTGCACAGGAGACCACATTCTAAATATAAGACCAGTAGCACAGACACTGAGAGCAACCTTAAATAAATGGGACCCCCTGAAACTGGAAGTTTCTGTAAAGCAAAACAAACCATTAATAAGACAAAAAGACAGCCTATCGAATGGGAAAAGATCTTCACCAGTCCCACATCAGATATTGGTCTGATTTTCAAAATATATAAAGAACTCAAGTAAATAGACATCAAAATATCAAATAATCCAATTAAGAACAGGGTACAGAACTAAACAGAGAATTCTCAATAGAAGAATTTCAAATGGCTGAAAGACACTTAAGGAAATGTTCAACATCCTTAGGCATCAGGGAAATGCAAATCAAAACGACTATGAGATTCCATTTTACACCTGTAAGAATGGCTAAGATCGAAATCAGCAATGATAGCTTATGCTGGACAGGATGCAGAGTAAGGGGAATATTTAGATTTTCCAATTGTGTGAAGTACATGTTTTAAAAGTATGACCTAAGGCTCCTTTGGACTGTCTTGGTGTCTCTTATTATGTTCTATTCTTTAATTCTGTTTTTTTTTATTTGTGTAGTGTTTCTTTGCCTTTTATTTGGTTTAGATAAGGCTTTGACTATCTTGTTGATTTTCTTAAAGAACAATCTTTTTGTTTCACTAATCCTTTGAAGTGTTATTTTATTCTATTTTACTGATTTAAGTCCTGAATTGATTATTTCTTTCTGTCTGCTCTTCTTGGGTATGCCACTTCTTTTGTTTTAGAGCTTTCAGGTTTGCTGTTAAGTTGTAAGTATGAGATTTCTCAAATTTCATTATGTCAGCACTTAGTGCTAAAAACTTTTCTCTTAGCACTAGTTTCATTGTACCCTGTAAGTTTGGGTATGTTCTGCATTTATTTTCATTGAAATCTAGAAAGTCTTTAAGTTCTTTCTTATTTCTGTCTTGATCCAGTTTCATTCCATAGAGAGTTGTTTCATTTCCATGAGTTTATAAGTTCTCCATATTTTTGTTGTTGAAATCCAACTTTAATCCCTGGTGGTCTGATAGGATGAAGGGAGGTATTGTATTTATTGAGTCTTGCTTTGTGTCTGAGTATTTTGTCAATTTAAGAGAAAAATCCAGGAAGTGCTTAGAAGAAGATGTATTCTTTTGTGTTTGGGCACAATATTCTATAGATATTGGTTAGGTTTATTTGTTCTATAATGTCTGTTAGCTATAGGGTTTCTTTGTTTAGTTTTTTTATGGATGACCTGTCCATTGGTAATACTGGGTTATTAAAGTCTCTCACTATCAGAGTTTGAGAGTTATTATGTGATTTAATCTGTAGTAGCATTTCTTTTACAAAAGTGAATGGCCTGGGCTTGGGTCACAGATATTAAGAATCAAAGTGTCACCTTGGCAGATATTTCCTTTGGTGAGTATGAAGTGTTCTTCTCCATCTCCTTTGAATAATTTTGGTTTGAATTCTATTTTGCTATATATTAACAAGGCTACATAAGCTTCCTTCTTATTTTCACTTACTTGGAAAATCATTTTCAAATCCTTTACCCTCAGGCAGTGTCTTTCTTTGCTGCTGAAAGCCATTTCTTGTATGCAGAAGAAGAATGGATTCTGTTTTCACAACCATCCTGTTTGTGCCCTTTTATTGGGTGAACTGAAACTGTAGATATTGAGATGTATCAATAACAATAATTGTTAATTTCTATTATTTTGCTGTTGTTGTTTTTGCTGTGTGTGTGTGTGTGTGTGTGTGTGTGTGTGTGTGTGATGGAGGAGGGTCATCTGTCTATGTGTTACTTTCATTGGTTAATAAAAAAACTGCCTTGGCTTTTTGATAGGGCAGATTTAGATAGGTGGAGTAGACAGAACAGAATTCTGGGAGAAAGAAAGCATAGTTGGTTAGATGCCATGGATCCAGCCACCAGGTCAGACATGCTGAATCTTCCCCGGTGAGCCACCACCTCGTGATGCTACACACATTATTAGAAATGTGTTAGTTAAGATATGAGAGTTAGCCAAGAAGAGGGTAGATATAATGGGCCAGGCAGTGTTTAAAAGAATACAATTTGTGTGTTGTTATTTCGGGTGTAAAGCTAACCATGCAGGTGCTGGGCAGGACGAAAAGCAGGCCTGCCCACAGCTCCATCTACGTGTGTGTGTGTGTGTGTGTGTGTGTGTGTGTGCCGCGTGTGTGTGCTTCTTCCCTTGTTTTCGTTTTACTGATGTGAAATGATTTTCTGTCTTTTAATGGGTGTAGTTAGTCTCCTTGAAATGAAAACTTCTTTCTGAAACCTTTAGGAGAGGAGGATTTAAAAACAGATTTTGTTTAAATTTGACTGTATTATGGATTATCATGTCTTTCTGTATGTATAGTCTTTTTCATGTCAGGTTGACACAAGCTGAAGTCATCAGATAGTAAGGAGTTTCAAGAAAAACTGTTTCCATAATATACAGCTGTAAGGCATTTTAAAAGTTAGTGATTAATAAAGGAGTTTCCAGTCCATGGTATGTAGTAGAAATCCTAGGCTGCTGGCTCATGTTTCTATGACAAAGCAGGTTTAATAGGCCATGAGGTACAATACAGCAAGCAGCACTCTTCCATGGCCTCTGTATCAGCTCCTTCCTCAGGTACCTGCCCTACATGATTTCCTGTCCTTAGTTCCTTTGGTGATGAACACTGATGTGGTAGTGTAAGCTGAATAAACAGTTTCCTCCCCAACTTGTTTTTGTTGCAGCAATAAAAACCCTACCTGAGACCCTCCATCTACAGTGATTGCAAGTTTTTCTGAGTATAATAGTCTGGGTTTGAATTTGTAGTCTCTTAGAATCTGTGGAACATCTGTCCAATCATTCCTCATTTTTAGAGTCTCATTGAGAAATTAGGTATAAGAAGTCAGCTTTTGTATGTTACTTGGTCTTTTTTGTTGTGGCTTTCTTTCTGTTCCTATATATATATGCATTCTTATATCTATATATCTACATCTCTATATGCTTCTTGTATCTTAATAGGCATGTCCTCCTATGGGATAGGAAAATTTTCTTTTATGATTTTACTGAAAATATTTCTGGGCTTTTGAAATGGGATCCTTTCCCTTTCTCTTTTCCCATTATTTTTAGGATTGATCTTTTTATAGTGTCCTAGATTTCCCACATGCTTTGTGTCATGAATTTTTTTAGATTTAGCATTTTATTTTTGTTTCAGAGCTTTCAGGTGTGCTCTTAAGTCACTGGTGTGAGCATTCTCCACTTTCTTTATGTGGGCAATTAGTGCTATGAACTTTTCTCTTAGCACTGCTTTCATACTGTCCCATAGGTTTTGGTATGTTGTGCCTTCATTTTTATTGAATTCTAGGAAGCCTTTAATTTCTTTCTTTCTTCATTGACATGATGATAGTTCAAAATTTTACTGCTCAATTTCCATGACTTTGTAGACTTTCTGAGAGTAGGAATGTTAAATTCTAAGTTTAAACCATGATGATTCAATAAAATACAAGGGGTTACTCCAAGGTTATTTTTATCTGTGGAGGTTTGCTTTGTTACTGAGTATGTGGTCAATTTTAGAGACGGTTCCATGAGGTTCTGAGAAGAAGGTATAATCTCTTATGTTTGGGTGGAATGTTCTATAGATGTCTGTTAAGTCCATTTGAGTTATGACATCTGTTAATTCTCTTATTTCTCTGTTAAGTTTCTGTCTGATTGACCAGTCTATTCAGGTTAAATGGAGAGTTGAAGTCTCCTACTGTTAGTGTGTGGGGTTTGATGTGTGATTTAAGCTTTAGTAACATTTCATTTACATGTAAGAATGCTCTTGTATTAGGGGCATAGATGTTCAGGATTGAGACTTCCTCCTGATGGGTTCTTCCTATTATCAGTATAAAATGTCCTCCATCTCTTCTGATTGATTTTAGTTTGAAGTCTATTTTGTTAGATATTAGGATAGCTACACACCCTTGTTTCTTAGGTCCATTTGATTGGTAAACCTTTTCCCAACCCTTTACTCTGAGGAAATGTCTGTCCTTGAGATTCAGATGTGTTTCTTGTACACAGAAGTCTAGATCCTGTTCTCATATCCATTCTCTTAGCTTGTGTCTTTTTATAGGTGAGTTGAGCCCATTGATATTAACAGATATTAATGACCAGTGGTTGCAAATTCCTGTTAATTTTTGGTAATAATGGTTGTGGGCTTCTCTTCTCTGGGTTTTGCTGGTGGGAGGTTATCTGTTGCCTATGTTTTTGTGGATGCATGTAGCTTCCTTGGGTTGGGGTTTTCCTTCTAGTGCTTACTATCTGTATGCCTGGGTTTTCTGATGCATATTGTTTAAATCTGGTCCTGTCATGGAATATTTTGTTTTCTCCTTCGATGGTGATTGAAAGCTTTGCTGTGTATAGTAGTCTGGGCTTGCAAACGTGGTCTCTTAGTGTCTGAAGCACATCTGCCCAGGACTTTCTGGCTGTCATGGTTTCCATTGAGATGCTGAGTGTTTAATTCTGATAGGTCTACCTTTATATGTTACTTGAACTTTTTCATTTGCAGCTAATAATATTTCTTTATTCTGTATGTTTTACATTTTGATTATTATATGGTGAGGGAAATATTTTTTTTTTTGATCCAGTCAATTTGGTGTTCTGTAAACTTCTTGTACCTTCATAGAAATATCCTTTTAGGTTGTAAAAGTATTTTTCAATGATTTTGTTGAATACATTTTCTGTGTCTTTGAGGTGGATTTCTTCTCCTATTCCTGTTACTCTTAGGTTTGATCTTTTCATGTTGTACCAGATTCCCTGGATGTTTTGTGTTAAGAATTTGTTAGCTTTAATATTTCTTTGATCAATAAATTAATTTTCTCTATAGTATCTTCAATGCCTGATATTCTTTCTTTTATCTCTTATATTCTGTTGGTTATACTTGCCTCTGTAGTTCCTATTCATTCACCCAAATTTTCCATATCCAGAATTCCTCTATTTGCATTTTTTATTGTCTCTTCATGTCTTGAACAGTTTACTTCACCCATTTGATTGTTTTTTCTTGGTTTTCTTGAGTTTTTTGAGAGATTTATTAATTTCTTCCATTTTTTGTTTGTTTTTTCCTCCATTTCTCTAAGGAATTTTTTCATTTCCTCTTTAAAGGTCTCCATCATCTTCATGAGGTTATATTTAAAGCCATTTTCTTCTGCTTTTTCTGAATTAGGATCATCAAGTTGTGTGATCACTGGATTCTGGTGTTACCATGTTGCTTTTTAGGTTGTTGGATGAATTCTTGCATTGGTGCCTACCCATCTCTTCCTTCAGTTGATGCTGGCAGTGTCTTTGTGTCTTGGCCCAATCCTTGTAGTGGCTGTTTGAGTCTTTGGGAATTATTCTTGGTCTACTCTGTACTGTCAATGTCTGTATCTCAGGGAGCCACTGAGTTCTCTTTTAGCCTGCTCTCTTGGTCTTCTCTCCTAGTTTGCTCTCTTGGTTCAGTCTGTGCAATCACAGCTTGTGCTTTAGAGATCCTCTCTTGGCCCTCTCTTTTGGGCCTCTTAGCAGGAAACTCTCCTGCCTGTGGGCTGGCTAGATATGCTGAGGCAGGTGGGGAGAGGCACCTGAGGATTTGCCCCTCTATGAAGGTCCTAGAGAGTGGAGTTCCCTCCAGGCAGTTGGTCATTTACCTTTTGGTCCTTTCAATATTGTAAAAAGCTGTCTTTTAGAGTTCCACTGTGGTTGCAGGAGGAGAAGTAAGTTTGGGGGTAGGATGTGGCTTGTAGCTTGTGGTGGGGGGTGGGGGATGGTGGTGGGTATTGTGGCAGCCTACCTGCAGGAAATTCTCTTGATTCCTGACTAGATAAACTGCAGGGGTTGAATAGGGGCTCAGGGTTTTGCCCTACTATTGTAGGTCCTAGAATGTGAGGTGTCTAGTTGCATGGCTAGTCACTCACCCCTTGGTCCTCTCTGTATTGTAGCAAGCTGTGTTTCAGAGTTACACCAACCTTACAGGAGAATAGGTGAGTTTGGGGACAGGATTTAGCTTGTAGCTTGTGAGGTCTTGTGGATGGGGGTGGGTATTTGGACAGCCTACATGCAGGAAACTCTCTTGGTGGCTGGCTAGAAAAGCGAGGCAGTTGGGAGAAGGGCCAGGAATTTTGCCCCACTGTGGAAATTTTAGAGAAGTGGGTGTTCTGCCAAGTGGTTGGTCACCCACCTATTGGTCCCCTCTGTATGATAGCAAGTTGTGTTTTCCTAGATTTAATATTTTCTTTAACCAAGTATCTATTCCTTATATTGTATGTTCAACGACTGAGAGAGATTCTTTATTTTGTATCTTGTATTCTATTGGCAAAGCACGTGTTAGTAGTTCCTGTTTCAAGTTCATTCATTTTTCATTTCCAGCATTCCCTCAGTTTGGACTTTCTATATTGCTTCTATTTCCATTTTCAGGTCTTGGACAGTTTTGTTCTTTTCCTTTAATTGTTTATTTATAGTTTCTTGGCATTTTTTTAAGGGATTCATTAATTTTGTCCAATTGCTTGTTTGTGTTTTCCTGACTTTCCTTTAGGGATTTATTCATTTCCTTTATACAGAACTCTATCATCTTCTTACAGTTGGTTTTTAATTCTTTTTCTTATGCTACAGTTGTGTAGAAAGTGTTTTGTTCCTTGGTTTTTGTTTCCTCTCTGGATTTTAGGAGATTGTTGGAAGCTAAGGGGAGGAGTATACAGAGTTCACTGGCCTGTGAGAGCATCAAGAATCATGGATGGGGGTGGGAGAGGAAGTTCCCCCTGGTGTTCTGTTGTTGGGCTAGGGATTACCCTGAGGATTCAAACTGGGGGAAACAAGAGTGGAGAAGGTCTTGGGGTGAGTGGCCTACATAGTCCTTTCATGGACATGGACTGTGTTTGAACAGGAAATATCTGTTGGGGGTTGGGACACAATAATCATGGAACCTGGGAGGATTAACTTCTATTAGAAGCTGGAGAGTGGGGATGTTGAAAGTGAATGGCCTAACTGGTCTCATGGAATATGTGGCCTGTGTTTGAACGGGGGGGTGTCTGTGTCTGCCTGAATCGAAAACGCAGTATTTTTAAATAAAAACAAAACAGAAAAGGAGAAGGGAACGACTGACCAAGAAGCTTAGGTTTTACTACTGGCCTAGCATGCTTGAGGACCTTGGCTTGACCTCCAGTGCCTTTCCCATTAGTTGAGTATAAGTTAAGTATTTTGGTTTCTTTCAGCTGTTATTATAAATTATGAAAATCAGTAGCTCAAAGCAATAAAAGCATCACTCTCAGGTGGAGCTACAAATCCAACTCTAAAATTTATATTTTTAATAATTCCTTGAGAATTTAACATAATGTATTTTGATCATATTATAGATCTCAATTTTTCACAGGTCATGCTCTCTGTCCTTAATTCCCTATTCAACTAACTTTGAAGTGCTGTCTTCTCTTCCTGTTTCTCTTCCTCTTCTTTCTACTTCTTCTTTTCCCCATTGAGTCAAGTTTGGGTTACCTAATTACTCTTGGGAGTGGGACCTGAACTGGAGTTGGTTTCCCTCCCCCAGATGCTATAACATGCCAGTGGCACTTCAGCTAGTACTCCTCCTGCTATGCTATGATTTTGTCGGGTTAGAGCTAGTATAAGACTCATACTTTATCCAATTTTTGGAAATGTTTATCCTTACCACAGGTAATCCAGGTGTTTATTTGAGTAATGAACATTCTTTTTTTTTAAATATTTATTTATTATGTATACAATATTCTGTCTGTGTGTATGCCTGACGGCCAGAAGAGGGCGCCAGGCTTCTTTACAGATGGTTGTGAGCCACCATGTGGTTGCTGGGAATTGAACTCAGGACCTTTGGAAGAGCAGGCAATGCTCTTAACCACTGAGCCATCTCTCCAGCCCCAGTAATGAACATTCTTATAAACTGTATTACCCCCAGGCCATGGTTTTGTTGTTGCTGTTGTTGTGGTTGTAATTGTCAGTTGTCTTCTTCTTCTTCATCATCTTCCTCTTACTTTCACTTTCCAAGTTTAAATCCTATTTGAAAAACTCTAGACTTGTTTGATACATTTTATTTAAGGAAGTTCTTCCAAATGTCTTAAGAGGGTTTAAAATGATCCATGTCCCATCCAGCTTTAGCACTGGGATGAGTGTATAGAGATGTTACAGTTCCAAGACAGGGCCTCCAAAATGGCAGTGCTGATGGCAATGTTTTAGGGAGATGGTCCAACTCTCAGCAGCGTTTGGCCATGCTAAAAGACTTGTTTTTTTCCCTGAGAAACAGAAACTGAAATTTTTCTCAGAAAGCCTTTAAATAATATCTGAGCACTCCTCAGTACAGTAACCGTATGTGAATGCTCTTGACCATGGCTGACCTGTCTCTTTTCTATGACCAAGTCCCCAGGCTAACCCAACTGAATATTCCAGAATCAGAGTACAGTGTACATGGAAAAGATAAAATTAAGTGAAGCTATATAAGTTCAGAAAGGGAAAACAATATTATCTCTCTCATTTGCAGATCTGACCTATAATGTATACATGTATATATGTAAAGGGGTAAAGCTAAAGTCTAAAGAAAGAAACTTTTGGAAAGACTAGGATTGATCCAGGAAATAACCTGAAAAATTGACAAATGAGATGACATGAAATTAAAAATTATTTTGCCTTGCAAAGAAAATAAACACCATAATGAAAGACAACCTACATAATAAGAAAAAAGTCTTTGTCAGATAGCTTATTCATATTGAGAATGTATAAAAATTCCAAAATTAAATATCTCCAACTCCAAATCTTTCAGCATATAAATGAGCCAATGGACTGAACAGATAGACCTCAAAAGGAGAAATGAAAACAGTGAATGAAGTTTAAAATTTAATTTTTTTAAATTAATTAATTTATTTTTTTAAAAAACTATCTTTTGTCATAATATATACCAATCCAAGTTCCCACTTCCTCCACTCCTCCCATTCCATCTACCTTTTCCCCATCCTACTACCCCATTTACTCTTCAGAGAGGGTAAGGATTCCCATGGAAAGTCACCAAAGTCCATCACATTGTTTTGAGGTAGAACCAAAAAACCCTGCCCTCCCCACTGTATTTAGGTTGAACAAGATATTCCTCCAAAGAGAGTGGCTTCCAAAAACCCACATAAGCAATAGGGATAAATCCTGGACTCACTGCCAGTGGCTCCACACTTTGCCCCAGTCATAAAACTGTTATCCACATTCAGAGGGCCTAATTTGGTAATATGCTGGTTCCCTGTCAGGCTGGGATTGGTGAGCTCCCATTAGATCAGGTAATATGTTTTAGAAGGTATCCCCATCATGGTCTTGACATCTTTGCTGGTATTCTCACTCCTACTCTTCAAGTGAACTTTGACAGTGGGGAAGACAAAACTGAATGCTGGAAGAAAGAAAGGTGGAGTCAGGGAGAGACACCATGGAGCCGCCAGAGACAGACATGCCAAATTTTCTCAGTAAGCCACTGCCACAGGGCGATACACAGATTAATAAAAATGGGTTAAGCTAAGATGTAAGAATTAGCCAATAAAAAGTTAGAGCTAATGGGCCAAGCAGTGTTTTAATTAATATAGTCTCTGTGTGTTTATTTCGGGGATAAGGTAGCCATGTGGCCAGGACCAACAAGCACCCTCTTCCTTGCAACACAGTCCAATGCTCCATGGTTGACTCTGCATCTGCTTCCATCTGTTGCTGGATGAAGATGCTATGGTGACATTTAATGTAGTCATCAGTCTGACTACAGGGAAGGCCAGTTCAGGGACCTTCCCATTATTGCTTAGGGTATTATCTCTGGTCATCTTTGTGGATTTTTGGGAATTTTACTAGTGCCAGGTTTTTTGCTAGCCCCATAATGGCTCCCATGTATATAATACATTTTAATCAAATCTACTCCATCATTCTCTCATTTTCAATTCTAATCTTCACTATGACATTTTCCTTCCGGTATCATGTACTGCCTTAATTAAAAATATTATGCTCTGAGTCCATTTAGTTTAACGTCTATATGCATTGATGTGGGAGTATGGGTAGCCTCTCATAGCCCACATATCAACGTATTGACTCTCCCACAGCAATCATCAACTGCTAATAGCTTCTAACCAGGAGATAGGACATCATGAGTCCAACCCCCTACCCTGATCCATGCTGGGAGTTTGGCTGGCTCAATTTTATCCAAGGTTCCATGTGTAGTCCCAATCATTTCAACTTCATGTGTACAGCTGCACTATTATAACTGCCTAATACTGCACACTGAAGACAACTCCTTCTCTGACTCTTATAGTATCCCTGTACCCTCTTATGCAATCAACGTTCCTGAGCCTTGTGGGCTGGAAGTGAAATACAAGGATCCCATTTAGAGATTAACATTCCACAGTCTTTTATTCAATGCATGCTGACAGGGTCTTTGTCTCTAAATTGATCTCCATTAACTAGACTCTGCTCAACTGAGAATTGAAGGGTAATATGTTAGTATAAAGATAAGATAAAGAGATAAGAGGTCAGGGATCAGCTTATTACTGTGTCTATTAAGCAGAACAATAATATTAGTCCTCTCCAATGATTGATGACCAAGCCATGGCCAAAATAAACATAGGAAAGAAACAATTTATTTAGCTTATAATTCCCAATCACATTCTATCACTGAGTGATCTAAAGATTTCCCCCCTAATTCACAATATTAGGATATGAACTCTATATTGTAGAGTAGGCATTAAATTCATGCAAAAAAAAATAAAATTAGTATTGCCATTGAACTAGTAACCATATCTTTCCAAGTTAGTTTTTATTACAATTCAAAGAGTTCGTAGCTGAGTAAGACTGTTCCATTTCTATTCAATTATATAATGCACAGAGCCCTCTATTACTGTAAAAGCTAGCCAATAAAGACTATGCTTCCAAGTCAGTACCAGCTTGACTTTGCCATGTAATTACGACTCAGGTGTGTACTGTTTTACCAATAGTATCTTATCATCAAGTTCTATAGATAAGCAGAACAAATGGCAATAGATTACAATGTTTAGAATGTTTGGTGTGGACCTACTGAAAGACAACTTGATAAAGAGTTAGATCATATATAACACAGAGATTTACAGTGGAAACTTTATGGTATTTGGAAAATCAATATCTCTTATATAATATAATGCCATTTAACTGATTTTATATGTAATTCTATACCTTTAGGATGCTTCTACAGTAGTAAGTTTCTATATGACATTTTCCAAGGGTTTTAGTATTTTTAATTTCTTCCCATATTACTTTCTCTGTGTTACTCTCTCATTCCTCTCTCCACCATTTTATCCCTTTCATACTAGCCGGGTTCTTTCTCACTTCCCTTCAAAGCTCACCCTCCTAGCACCTTACTAGTTTTTTGCCTTCTATGGGCACTTAAGTGTAAACATACCCATCTAAATGTTCAAATCTAGCATCCACACAGGAGAGGGAACTTGAGGCATTTGTAATGCTATAGAGCTACAGAAATAAACAGAATGACACCACCATAAAAACAGACACATTGATCAAAGCATTAGAACTGAGAATAGGTATAAGCCCACTCTCCTACAGCCACCTGATTCTTGACAAAGAGGCCAAAGATAAACATTGGACACTAGATAATATCTTCAATAACTGGTCTGATTATTTGCATAATTACATGTAAAAGAACAAAACTAGATCATTATCTCACCCCTGTAAAAAAATAATTGATCACTGGTTAATGCCAATCGTTTTCAAGAGATCTTTTCTTTAGACTTTACCTACACTTGCACCTATCTACATTTATACACATATACATTGGAGGCCACGATCTGCACGTGAGGGAGAACATTTTGTTTTCTCATTCTGAACTTGTGCTTCCTCACTTAACACTGTATTTTTCCATGTCCATGGAGCTCAGATGCTGAAATTGCCACATGGGCTAGTGTGGGAACTTGGTCAGACAGAGGCGACAGATCAGTTGTGGTCAAGAGCATTAATGTGTGACAAATGCAGTCAGGAGTGCTCAGACAGCACTTAAGGGCTTTCTGAAAAATGATTCAGTTTCTGTTTCTCAGCAAAACCAAGTCCAGGCCTAGTGGAAAACAAACAAACACCCTAAAATATCACCATCATCTCTGAGACTGTGGAGGCCCTGTCTTAGATATTTAATATTTCAATACTCTCATCCCAGTGCCAAAGCTGGATGGGAGCAGGATCATTTGAGCACTCTTAAAGATAGTTGGAGAGTTTCTTTAACTTCAGTGTATTAAGGCAAAGAAAGATGTATTAAGTTTAGAAAGTGAAGGTAAAATTAAATGAAATATAAACAAGAAACAATAATACTTAGGGAAGAAAACCATTTACAGGAACATTTACTCAAATAAATATCTGGCTCATTTTGGTTAGAATAGGCATTTCTATAAATCTGGATAGGTATGAGTCTTACACAAGCCCAAGCCAGACAACATTACAGCATACAGGAAAAGTTGGATATAAAAGCCCACTGCTAGCTGAGCACCATTAGCTTCTGATAGCTTCTAGGAGAGGGAGCAGTGTGACCACACTCTAGGGAAGGCTACATTCCCAGGAGTAATTAGACAACCAAACTGGGCTCCATAGGAGAAATAAGAGTAGGAGGAAGAGAAGAAGAAGGAGCAGGAGGAGGAGGAGCGGACAACTTAACATTCTATGAAAGGGGAGATAAGGATAAAGAAAGGCAAAAACTGCACGGTTTTAAATTCTCAAAGAATTAATAATGATATGATTTTAAAGTGTATATTCTAGGTGCACCTGAGAATAATTTTTTTACACTACTGCGTGTAAAAACAGCAAAAGAAACTAATGTACCTGCTATTTTGTTGTTATTGTTGGTGGCAGTGCTGCAAGATCTCTCTCTCTCTCTCTCTCTCTCTCTCTCTCTCTCTCTCTCTCTCTCTCTCTCTCTCTCTTTCTCTCTCTCTCTGTATGTGTGTGTGTGTGTCTGTGTGTGTGTCCCTTCTATTGATTTTGCTGGTGTAACTTTATTTCATAGACTTTCATGGGCATAGGTTACCTCCGTTGGTTGGAGTTTTTCTAGTGCCTTCTGTGCGGCAGTATTTATAAATAGATATTATTTAAATATATCTTAAATGGAATATTTTATTTTTTCCAACTATATTGATTGAAAGCTTTGCTGTATATAGTAGTTTAGGCTAGCATTTGTGGTCTCTAAGTGTCTATTGCACATCTGTTTAAGCTTTTTTTGGTTTTTGGAATCACCGTGGAGAAGTCAGGTTTAATCCTAGTAGGCCTGCCTTTATATGTTACTTGGTACTTTTCCCCTTGAGTTTTTTTAATTCTTTCTTTGTTTTGTACGTTTAGTGTTTTGATTATTATGTAGCAAGGGGATTTTCTTTTCTGGTTCAATCTATTGAGTGTTCTGTATGCTTCTTATACCATGATAGGCACCTCCTTTTTTAAGTTAGAAAATTTTTCATCTATGATTTTGTTGAAAATATTTTCTGGGCTTTTGAGCAGGATTCTTCTTCTGCTATTCCTACTGTTCTTTGGCTTGGTCTTTTCTTAGTGTTCCATATTTTTTCTATATTTTATATCAGTATTGCTTTAGATTTAACATTTGATTTTCTGATTATCTATTTTTTCCATTGTATCTTCAATACCTAAGTGATTTTCTCTTCCGTCTTGTATTGTTTGTGAAGCTTGCCTCTGTTACTGTTTGAGTTCATTAATTTTTCATTTTCAGGATTCCCCCAGTCTGTGTTTTCATTATTGCTTCTATTTCCATTTTCACGTATCAAACAGTGTTATTCATTGAGTTCAACAGTTTGTTCGTATTTTGTTGGCTTTTTTAAGGAATTATTTTATTTATTTCTTTTGATTGTTTGTGTTTTCCTGGATTCCTCTTAGGGTTTATCAATTTCTTCTTTCAGGACCTCTATTATCTTTATATAGTTAGATTTAAGGTCTTTTTCTTGAGCTTCATTTCTGTTGAAATATTCAGGCTCTGTTGTGGCAACATAGTGGTCTCTCCCTGGAGAGCTCTATTGATTATTTTTTATTTTGTTGTCTTTGACATCTAGGTTTGGGATGTTAGTAGCTCTAGGCACTAATTTATGAGCTTGTCTATGATAGGCAGGTGCTTTGTTCCCTGGTTTTTGTTTCCCCTCTGAGTTTTCAGAGAGCATGATGGCTGTCAGTTGCCTGTGTTGTCAGGGCTACTCAGCAGGTGTGTTCACAGGGAATGGTCGCTGGGCTAGAAGCTGGGATATAGTGTTGAGTGGCAGGAGGTTAGAAGGGTATGGTTCCTGCAGTCCACAGGAACTGTTAACATGGATGGAGGGTGTCTGTTGCTGATGATCTGTTATAGCACTAGGGACAAAACTGAGAGATGGGGTCTAGGGAACCAAGAGGGAGAGAGGAGAAGGTCTATGGGAAGCCTGCCTGGCATGGCCTATTTTGAGTAGGAGGTGCCTGCTAGAACTGGGGTCTGAGATACTGCAACAAGTGTGTGTGGGGTGGGTGAGGTTAGGAGGGGATGGTCTATAGGATCCACAGGAGGTCTGGGCAGAAATGAAGAGAGGCTGTAGATGGTAATCTGTTCCAGTGCAAGGGAGAAAGACTTGCGTCTACCAGAGCAGAAGAGCTCTAATATCATAATGTTTGGAAGCAAGTATTTTAGTGTGACAACAATTATCTATAAATGATGGTTTTTACATAAAGTCTATTGCGACCGTCTGTAAGTTGTGTCTTATAGAAAAGAGTCTTTCAGCAACAAAACATTAAAATAAGAAATGATTATATATGTGCATCAGTTTAAAATGTCTCTATAGAGAAAACATAAAAAAATCTTTTTATTCAGTCATTTTTCCAATGGTAGTTAATAATTAATTCTGAATATGTTAATTCTGAACTTTAAAAAGGTTGTTGTTCACATATTAAAACATAAACATAAAAAAGTCTTTGTCTTTTATTTATCTGGAAAAAGATATCCATTTTTTGGTAAAAATTACAGGATATTTAGATGGAAAAAAGGTGTATGGAAAGAGACACAATTATCTTCTATACTATAAGGACACATTTGTGCTTCAAGTTCTAAAAATATGTGCAGGTACACATTATGAGCAGCTCCATAAGGACATGCTACTAAATGTTTCTCTTAGTTCTGAGTTGCAGATCACCTAGAGCAGGTGATGTGGACTGGAGGGAAACAAGACTCAGCAGCATAGGAATTAGCAAACCCAGATGCACAGAGATGGTGTTGTGTGCCAAGTCCAGAGCAAGTCAGTGAGAGAGGCACCAACACTACCAATCTCAAAGATAAGACTGGGCACCTGACAGGACTAGGCTCTGGATGACTAACTGCCTTTGTTCCTGTTCTTATGGAGTACCCTACATGGAGATGTAATAGGAAATCTCTGTAGGGTGATTCAGTCTTCTCAGAATGAAGGCTTTTGAATAGTATGTAGTTTAAAGATTCTCTTGAAAAGGAACTTTTCAGCTTCATATGGAAATACATAGACACAGAATACCTAAACCAGTCCTGAATAATAAAAGAATTATTTTTAGCTGCATTAGCTGGATTTGTCCACTATCCCTGATTTCAAGCTGTACTACAGAGCTAAAGTTATAGGAACTGAATGGTATTGGCTCAAAAACAGACATACCAATCAATGGAATCGAAATGAAGACCAGACATAAATCCAAATTCCTAGTGACAACTAATTTTTTATAATGAAGCCAGAAACACACATTGGGAAAAAAGATATATTCCATAGCTGGTGCTTGTCAAACTAGATGAATTTATGTAGAAGAATCCAAATACAGCCAGGTTGAAAGAGATATAGAGAGTAGGCAGAGTCAGGGAGATACCATGTAGCTGCTGAAGGAGAAGGACATTCTGGAATTTTACCCAGTAAGTCACAGCCTCGTGGAGATAGAAAAATAATAGGGTTAATTTAAGATGTAAGAGTTAGTTAATATGAAGCCTAAGCTAATAGGCCAAACAATGTGGTAACTAAAAAAAAAAAGATAAAGAAGAAGAAGAAGAAGAATCCAAATACATCCATACTTATTACCCTGAACAAAATTCAACCCCAAATGAATCAAGGCCCTCAACATAAAATTATTATTTATAGTTTAGTATATTTATGGGATTCCCTAGTGTACAAAACAAGTACATCTCTGACTCTTGCGCCTTTTCTTGAGTTCTTTTGTTTCTGTTTATTAATCCCAATGCATTCATATCTGTTTATTATCATTATATTATATTATATTATAATCCTTTAGAAACCTGTCTGTTTTTTAATGAAAAGCAAAAAGGAATGGGACCAAATGGGGGTGGAAATAGGGAGTAAGCAGCAGAAGTAAAGAGAGTGGGAAAAATAATCAGCATATATTATGTGAGAAAAAAATCTTTTGATGGTGAAAGAAAAACAGAAAATATAATGAAAGATACGGTAATAGAGACAACATGGTAGTAGCATGGGAAAATGGACAAATAAACCAATGAAATATTATAAAGATCCAGAAATAAAGTGATAAAGCTATGCCCAGTTAATTTTTGACAAGAAAAGCAAAATATACATTAAAAAGAGGCAGCCTATTCAGTGAATGGTGCTGCCAAACCTGGATTCTATTTGCAAAAGAATGAGTGTAGATTCATTTCATCCATCATACAAAAATCATTTGATATGGAACAAAGACTTTAGTACCAGTGAAATAAAAATGCCAATCAACAAACTGGCACATGAAGTGAACAGACAGTTTAAGAAAAGAAAGAAAGAAAAGAAAGGAAGGAAGGAAGAATAGAAAAAAAAGTGATCAATGAGTATCAAGAGAAATGACAAATTTCATATCACTAAACATCAGGGAAATGCAAATTAAAATCACTTTGAGAGACCACTTGACTGGGGTCATAATGACTCTCATCAACAAATCTGAGAATAAATGACAGGATGTGGGGAGAGAAGACTCTTCATTCACTACTGGTGGGGGCAAAAATAAAGTCAGGTGGAAATCAGTTTGGATATTTTTCAAAAACTTAAAAATATAACTATCATATGGCTCAATTGTTTCACTCCTGGACATATGTCCAGAGAGCTCCTTACCCTACAAAAGAAACTTTCACTTCCAAGAATTTTTTTAATTATTTCTAATTTTTGAGACTATAATACATTATAATTACATCATTATACTCTTCAGTTTCCACCACAACTTTGCATCTATTCACTGTATTCACTAGGGCAAAAAAACTGGAATCAATCAAGATGTCCATCAACAGGTGAATGGATAATGAAAACTGTAGATAGATAGATAGATAGATAGATAGATAGATAGTTAGATAGATATGCAGGCAGATAGACAGATAGACATGAATCTATCCATAGCTTCATAAAGCACATTCTGACTGTATAGAAGTTCGAAAACATGTATAGACTTTGGATTTGGTTAAATTTAGTGTGTGATTATATATATATGATAAAATTAAATCTAACAACACAAGCAAAAGGACTGATGCTCTAGTAATGTGTGTGACAGGACAGCACTGACAGTTTCTATCTAGCAGAAATTACCTAGAAGTCCTCCTTCAGCTTGTGAATGGAGGGCCCTAGAATTCCAGGTCTGAAAAAAACAACTCCCTGGATACAAAATGATTGCACTTGGGTACTTTCCCATTTCCTGGATCCCTGCAAACCCAGAAAGCTTTCACATAAGTAGCAATCTGAGGTCACTCACTTTCTGGTTTTCCTTCCTGTGTTAAAGCTTCTTTGCCTCTGGCATTCCCTATGGTGGGATACCTTGCAGAGCCTTGATGCCCAGTGGGGGAGAAGAGGAATGGGGGAAGGACTTGGTCCTGTCTCAACTAGATTTGCCAGGATTAGTTGATGCCCACGGGAGGCCTTACCCTCTTTGAGGAGTGGATAGGTAATGAGGGAGAAGGTGGGACAGGGGGACTGTGGATGGAATGCAAAATGAATTTTAAAAACTTCAGATGTGCTTTGTAGTCTGTTTTACATTCCTACCCAGGACACAGCCTCTGTGGACTCTGTCTTGGAGGAACATTTCCTCTCTGCTCTCTGCTCTGCTATTATGTTTTGCTGTTTTGTAATCTCAGAACTTTCACCTGTTTACATGGATTGCACAGCCTCCATTCCTAGCAATAGTCCTTTGGGCATGTCCTAGCACGTTGGTCTGACTATGCATATAGCCCTGGGGGAAAGAAAAAAATGTTCTCTTTCATCCCACTGAGCATCTGGGATAAAAGAGTCATCCGCAATCTCTCCAAGTTTTCTAGGGTACAGATGCCACTTCTATCCAGAGTTGTGTTGAAAGGTTAACACCTAAATATTACCTCTGTGTATTGCCTCTCCCTTCTATTTTTATTTATACAAAAGCAGTCCTGGTAACCAAAAGGAAGCTTGACTTTGGCCAATTCTTGCTGGAAGGTAACATTCTATAACTTTAAGATCTCTTGAGACATGGAGGATGCGATAGGGGAATATATGTGAAAACTAAATGCTGGGAGGAAGAAAGGCAAAGTAGGAGAGAGCCACCAGAGTCAGACATGCTGAATCTTTCCCGGTAAGCCACTGACACATGGAGATATACAAATTAATAGAAATGGGTTATCCAATAAAAGGCCTGAGAGTTATCCAATAAATGGCTAGAGCAAATGGGTCAAGCAGTGTTTTAATTAATACAATTTCTGTATGGTTATTTCAGGGCTAAGCTAACCTGGTGGCCGAGATGAACAATCAGCTCCTCCCTCCAAGAAGGACAAAGACAAAAGCAGACAAAAAAATATTTTTTAGGGGCTAAGATAGCCCAAGATAACGTGTGACATAAAGAATTCCAACTCTCCAAACTATTTGGAGTTCTAGTAAGTCAGCCTTGTAGGAAGTTTAATGTAGATTCAGCCTCCCCCCATCCCAAAACATCAGTTAATAGTTTCCTGTTATCGTTTAGTCAGCCCTGCCTTACTACTGAACAGAGGCTTTCAGTTTCATTTCTCACTCAAAGTTCTTTTCTCAAAAATGCTGGCAGTCTGCAGCATTGCCTCCTCCTGGACGGATCACAATCTCCTGCACTTCTCTCTGGAGCAGCAGACTTGCCTCAAGGAGACAAGTAAGTGGAGAAATAGGTAGAAAACAGGGTGAACAGTAAGTTCGAAACTGAATAGATAACACAAAATAGAAATTGATGGAAAATTTAAAAGAGCCATTAGAAGCACAGTGATTATGACATGCTGATACTACAAAAATAATTTGGTACTGAATCTAAAATTCACATTGCCAACTGCTCCACTGAAAACATGAAATGAAGCCAACCCCAAGGAAAACAGACTTTACTATCTATGACTTTGATCTTCAAGTGTTAGTGATGTGGAGGATTTTTTATGTAACCTCAGGATAAATAAGAAAACTTCTCACTGGGCTGTCTTCCTCTTCAAGCAAAGTTTCTTGCATTCTCACAAGTTTTAGTTGGACCTAAGACCTTCTCCTCTGGAGCCGGTAGATGCATTTTCTTTTCAGAAAAGCACATTACACGTCTTCAAGTGACAAGGCAATCTGAAGTGAAGGGAGATGACATGTGTGCCACTCTTAGACATTAGCATACTGTGCAAAAGAGAAGGGTCACTGAAAGGGGAGGGAAATAACTTGAGCTAGAAGGAAAAATAGTAGCCTCTGCTCTGTTTGTCACAGCAGGAGAAAGCAGACCTACAGTGAAACCTAGCCATTTGGAGGAGGGAGAAGGAGAGGACAATCCCAACAACTTCCTCATTTTCACAAAGTGCAAACGTTAAGGAGACAAAGTAAGTACAAATTTCTGAATATTCTTAAAACTATTACAGTAATAATAAATCTAAAATTATGTGAAGATAATGGAGACACATGGTAAACAAAAACTAACTTGATCATTTGTGTGACCAAATAAAATCAAGACCACATGTAAGGAGAGAGGCATTTTTGAAAATTTATTGCAGAAAATATAAAAGGACATTTGCAACAGGAAAACTAATGCAATAGTAACGTCTTATAATCATAATAAATGCCATGGGGAAAGGGATCTTTTCTTATATTTGTAATGTTTTGTTGTTAATGTGTGGATTTAATGATGGGGAAAGCATACTTGCTACAACTCACAAGAGGAGGTCAGAGGACAGCTCCGTGGACTATCTTCTCTCCTTTGACGTTTATATGGGTCCCCGGGGTTGAAACTCACATTGTCAGGCTTGTGTGGCAAGTAGTCACTGAAACATATTACTGGCCCAGAATGGGATGTTTCTTGTATGGGAGGATGCATATGATTAGGAAAAGGCCAATAGGAGCCAATCAACGACTTAAAGAATGTTTTTTTCTGAATTGAGCTAGAAGAGGAAAAAGAAGAGTTAGTTATAACATTTCTCTGGTGGAGCGTCAGACAAAGTTCAGGAACAGGAAAAATTTAAAGCTTTCATTTACTATTTTGATTTTAATAAATCATCATGAGTAAATAATTACACTAATCTTTTATGAGACAATGACTTGGAATCTGAATTGGCTATGTCTGGCCTGACTTCAGTTCAAAGGGGGTGGAGCTAACTTTTACATGATTAAGTTAGGTCTCGTCTAACTTTTGCATGATTCTTTATTCAGTATTTTATATTCTTAATACACCTTAGGAAGTAAGGTCAATCTGTAAAGAGTGAAGCTTGACACTAAGAATCTTACCAAAGTTTTTAGGATGAAAACCAGAAATATGACAATTCCAAAGATTCTTGGCATCCAGTTAAAGAAATGTATAGTGGCTAAAATAATAAAAAGATACAAGATATTTGCTCTACGTGGAGATGCTGAGATGAACACATGCAGGGGAATCAGTGGTACTAAAATTCGTCATTAGGGTATTAGCATGGGAGATGTATATTCAAAGAGAGAGAAAAATGGGTGCATGATTGAGCCATCCTGGTCTGGTGTGGTTCTGCACATCATGGATTCATCACAGTGTCAGAAACTAGAAGGTGGTCACCCTGCAAGGTGGTCCCATAATTGTTAAATTGGTCATCTTTTCACCCACCACAGGGAATGGAGCCTTGCCCTCATAAAAAATTCTCATCTAAGAGGTAATTAGTTTATTCCTCTAAGTTTTCCTCTTCTGAGATTCAATACCGCTCAAGAGGAAATGTTAAGGACAATAACTTATCTCTGTGACTTGAGGCCAAGTACAGACACACAATGAAGGCAGAGATGTCAGTCTTACCCTGTTTCAGTTACTGTGGGCTAAACTAGAGTCAGTGTTGTCTTAAAAGCTGTTTCTATGTCCACCAGCGCCACCTACTGGAACATAAGTGTCGCAATACAGGAGCTCATTAAAGACATTTCAGATTCAAGGACATAACAGGTATTTTATTTACCTCCATCTTAGTTCTGTGATTTTTCTTTCATGTTTTTCTTTGAGTTCATATTTTAAAGAATTAGTTATACATCAATTTTTAAATATATATGGATGTGGATACACGTGTCTCCAGAGATATATGCAAAGATAAAAACCTAACTTTTCATCTATTACAATGTCTTTGCTCCTTGATCAAAGGTTACTTAATACTATTTAGGTGACGTATGTTTGAATCCTATTGTTTTCCACTGATTTCAAAAGTCTCCAACAACCATGTGTCATTAATTGATGTATCTTTTTTACTAAGTTTGAAGTGTCAGTATTCCATTTTCTCCTTTAATGCTACACACTAGTTCTTCTGCATCATTTTTCTTTCATATAAACTTTGGTTTCTTATTCTCAAAAAATTTGGAAGGGTTTTGTTAAGATTACAGTGAATCTATAATGATCAAACTGTAGGAGCTAGTGAGATAGTTGATCTGAAGTGACAACATAACTAGACAGAAGATTCCTAGAACGTGTGCAATGCATCTGCATGGCTATGGAGAGTTTTTCAGGTAGGGCTGAAGGTCAGTGAGGAAGCCCCTGCTCTGAATAAGGGTGGGATTGTCTATGGGGTAAACTGCTCCGTGAAGAAGTGGAATGCAGGCAGCACACAGAGTGTCAGTCTTAGTTCTCACAGTGATGGCTTCTACTGCTGTTGACACCTGTTGACATTAGAGGCCAGCTCTTCTGCTCTTCACCATGGACTCAATTCCAGCAACTCCCCAATGCTCTCAGCATTAGACTGAGAGTGCAAAGGCGTCCTTCCGGGGCTGGGAACTTTTGCTCGGGCATTGAACTCATTATGTATATACTCTTTAATTTCTTCTATCAGAAATTTACAGTCTTCTTTACATTAGCAAACCTGTACACATTTTATTATGTTATCATTTAACTGTTTTTATTGGTATTCATGTAAATAGTAATGTGCTTTACATCTGAAATACCACTCTCTTATTCCTTGTTGGTATACAAAGAACATTTTTATTTTAATCTTATAATGGGAAATTTTCTTATATTCATATTAGTTCAAGGCAACTTTTATTGTGAACTCTTCTGGATATTCTGCAAACTGCATCATATTATCTGTGAGAAGTCATCTTCTTTTTAGTTATTGCTTTTTGTATATATATATATATATATATATATATATATATATATATATATATTATTTGCACTTTTTACCTTTTTTATTACCCACAACTTCAAGTTGGGTGTTGAGTAAGTGTAAGATGTGTCTTAGAGAAAAGAGCCTTTAAACAACAAAGGATTAAAATAAAAATGATTAGATATGTGCATCAATTTAAAATGTCTCTATAGAGAAAACATAAATTTTTTTATTCAGTCATTCTTTTCAATGGTAGTTAAGTATTAATTCTGAATATGTTAATTCTGAACTTTAAAAAGGCTATCAATCATATATTAAAACATAAATTTTTGTGTATGCCAAAGGTCTTTGTTTTTTATTTATCTGGCTAAAGATATGCATTTCTTGGTAAAATTACAGGATATTCAGATGGAAAAAATGTATGGAAAGAGACACAATTATCTTCTATACTATAAGGGAACATTTCTGCTTCAACTTGTAAAAAAAAAAAAAACCCATGCAGGTACATATTATAAAGAGCTCCATAAGGTCGTGCTACTAAATGTTTCTCTTAGTTCTGAGTTACAGATCACCTAGAGCAGGTGATGTGGATTGGAGGGAAACAAGACTCAGCAGTCATAGGGATAGCAAACCCAGATGCACAGAGATGGTAGTGTGTGCCAAATCCAGAGCAAGACAGTGAGAGAGGCACCAACACTACCAATCTCAAAGATAAGACTGGGCACCTGACAGGACTAGGCTCTGGATGACTAACTGCCTTTGTTCCTATTCTACGTGGAGATATGATAGGAAATCTCTATAGGGTGATTCAATCCTTTTAGAATTAATGCTTGGGAATAGTGTGTACTTTAAAGATTCTCTTGAAAAGAAACTTTTCAGCTTCATATGGAAATACATAGACACAGAATAGCTAAACCAATTCTGAATTATTAAAGAATTAATTTTTTAGCTGGATTAGCTGTATGTATCCACTATCCCTGATTTCAAGCTGTACTACAGAGCTAAAGTTATTGAAACTCCATGGTATTGACTCAAAAACAGACGGGTCGATCAATGGAATCAAATTGAAGAATGAGACATAAATCCAAAGTCTATTGAAAACTGTTTTTTTTTATAATGAATCCAGAAACACACATTGGGAAAAAGACAACATCTTCCACAGCTGGTGCTAATCAAAGTAGATGGATGTATTTAGAAGAATCCAAATACAGCCAGGTTGAAATACACACACACACACACACAGACACACACACACACACACACACAGACACACACACACACACACACACACACACACATATATATATATATATATATATATATATATATATATATATATATATATATATAGGCAGAGTCAGGGAGATACCATGTAGCTATCAAAGGAGAAGGACATGCCAGAACATTACACTGAAAGTCACAACCTCATGGCGATACATAAAATAACACGGTTATTTAAGATGTTAGAGTTAGTTAATATGAAGGATAAGCTAATAGACGAAACAGTGTTGTAAATTAAGAAAAAAAGAAGAAGTAGAAGAAGAATCCAAATACATCCATACTTATTACCCTGAACAAAATTCAACCCCAAACAAATCAAGGCTCTCAACATAAAATTATTATTTATAGTTTAGTATATTTATGGGATTCCCTAGTGTACAAAGCAAGAACATCTCTGACTCTTATGCATTCTCTTGAGTTGTTTTGTTTCTGTGTATTAATCCCAATGCATTAATATTTGTTTATTATCATATTATATTATTATACTTTAGAAACCTGTCTGTTTTGAAATGAAAGGAAAAAAGCAATAGGTCTAAATGAAAGTGGAAATAGGGAGTAACTGGCAGAAGTAGAGAGAGTGGGAAAAATAATCAGCATATATTATGTGAGAAAAAAATCTTTCACCATGAAAAGAAAAATATAAAATAATGAATGATACAGTAATAGAGACAACATGGTAGTAGCATGGGAAAATAGACAGGTAAGCCAATGAAATAGAATAAAGATTCAGAAATAAAGTGACAAAGCTATGCCCACTTAATTTTTGACAAGAAAAACAAAATATACATTAAAAAGAGGCAGTCTATTCAATGAAGGTGCTGCCAAACCTGTATTTAATTCACAAAAGGTTGAGTGTAGATTCATTTCATTCATAATACAAAAATTATTTCGAGATGGAATAAAGTCTTTAGTTTTAAACTTGATGCTGAGCAGACAAGATCTTCATCTGTAATAGAACACCAGCCTCACAGAACTTTCCCTCAGTATCAACAGATGGACACAAGAAAATCAACAGCTTCTGTACAACAATGCAAACATCAGCATAACAGAGACAGCACACAGAATGGGAGACAACCTACACAAGCTACACTTCAGACATAGGAGTGAAGTCTAGAATTATAAAGAACTTCAGAAATTAAGTACCAGTGATCAACAAACTGGCACGTGAAGTGAACAGACAGTTTGAGAAGAAAGGAAAAGAGAGAGAGAAAGAGAGAGAGCGGTGATCAATGAGTAACAAGAAAAATCACATATTTCATATTACTAGTCATCAGGGAAATGCAAATGAAAACCACTTTGAGAGACCACTTGACTGGGGTCATAATGACTGTCATCAACAAATCTGAGAATAAATGATAGGATGTGGGGTGAAAAGACTCTTCACTCACTATTGATGGGGGTGAAAATAAAGTCAGGTAGAAATCAGTTTGGATTTTTTTCAAAAACTTAAAAATATAACTACCATATGGTTCAACTGTTTCACTCCTGGACATATATCCAGAGAACTCCTTACTCTACAAAAGAAATTTTCACTCATAAATTTTTTTATTTTTTTTATTTTTTGAGGATATAATGCATTATAATTACATCATTATACCCTTCGCTTTCCACCCCACACCTTTGCATCTATCACTCCTGTATTCACTAGAGAAAAAACTGGAATCAATGTATCCATCAACAGGTGAATGGATAATAAAAAACCATAGATAGATTGATGATAGATAGATAGATAGATAGATAGATAGATAGATAGATAGATAGATAGATAGATAGATAGGCAGGCAGATAGACAGCTAGAAATGAATAATATTCAGAAAAAAATATAATAAGCACAGTTCACCAAAATTGATGAACTTAAAGTGTGAGGTCATGAAATATCAGGAAAAAAACTTCATTTTCTACCTTATGTGCCTCACTTAGAACATGTGGGAACAGTATAACATGTAAAAAATAAATCAAAAGAAAGACTGAATATTAGAAGATGAGAAAGGACTGATGGAGGTAATAGTAAGTTATTAAAGATGATATCAAGATGAATATCAAGATTGTTTTTCTTATTCTAACTCGGTGGTGGATTTTGTTGGTGGTGGACATGTGAATAGAAACATAATTATCAGTGAAGGTGTGAAATCCAATGTGAAGACCCATAGCTTCATAAGACTGTACAGAAGTTTAAAGACATGTATAGACTTTGGATTTGGTTAACCTTGGTTTTATATATATATATATATATATATATATATATATATATATATATATATATATATATATATACATACATATATATATATATATATATATATATATATTGAGATAAAGGTAATATATATGAGATAAAATTAAATCAGACAACACCAGCAAAAGAACTGATGTTCTAGTAATGTGACAGGACAACACTGACACTTTCTATCTAATAGAAATTACCTAGAAGTCCTCCTTCAGCTTGTGACTGGAAGGCCCTCTAATTCCAGGTCTGAAAAAAGCGACTCCTGGATGCAAAATGATTGCATTTAGGTACTTTCCCATTTCCTGGATCCCTGCAAACCCACAAAACTTTCACATAAGTAACAATCTGGGGTCACTCACTTTCTGGTTTTCCTTCCTGTGTTAAAGCTTCTTTGCCTCTGGCATTCCCTATGGTGGGATACCTTGCAGAGCCTTGATGCCCAGTGGGGGAGAAGAGGAATGGGGGAGAGACTTGGTCCTGCCTCAAATAGATTTGCCAGGCTTAGTTGACACTCTATGGGAGGCCTTACCTTCTTTGAGGAATGGATAGGAAATGAGGGAGAAGGTGGAAGAGGGGAACTGTGGATGGAATGCAAAATGAATTTTTAAAAAAATTAATATGTGCTTTGTAGTCTGTTTTACATTCCTACCCAGGGCACAGCCTCTGTGGCCTCTGTCTTGGAGGAACATTTCCTCTCTGCTCTCTGCTCTGCTATTATGTTTTGCTGTTTTGTAATCTCGGAACTTTCACCTGTTTACATGGGTGGCACAGCCTCCATTCCTAGCAATAGTCCTTTGGGCATGTCCTAGCACGTTGGTCTGACTATGCTTTGAACCCTGGAGGAAAGAAAAAAATGTTCTCTTTTAGTTCATGGAGCATCTGGAATAAAGAGCCATCTGCAATCTCTCCAAGTTTTGCAGGGAACAGATGCCCCATCTATCCAGAGTTGTGTTACATGGTTAACACCTAGATGTTAACTCTGTGTATTGCCTCTCCCTTCTGTTTTTGTTTATACTAAAGCAGTGTTGCTAACCAAAAGGAAACTTGACTTTGGCCAGTTCTTGCTGAAATGCAACATTCTCTAACTTTTAGATCTCTTGAGACATGGAAGGTGGGGGAGGGGAATATATGTACAAAGTACTTTTATTTTTTAAATCCAAGTGTGAAGAAAGTCTGCCTGAAACTTAGAAGAAACAGAAACGCTGTAGTTGAACAAATATAACACAAGCATTTATTTGTTTCTTTCCTTTTAATTTATTTATCTTGGTGTATTTTCTTAGTATAATGTGTGTGACAGAGTTCAATGATTAATTCATGCTGACCTTGATTTGTAGACTCCCATATTCCTGTTTCCCAAATACCAAGTGCAAGAATTACAGGCTTGAGCCACAACACTCAAAAAAAAAAAAAAAAAAGGTTTTTCAGATTCATTCCTGTATCTAAAAGCCTACAATATTTTCTAGGAAAAAAAAACTGAAAATACACCCAAGAAATATATTTATAGTCCGGTATTTTTTTATCTTCTTCATTTCTAACTGTTTGTGACATTCATTAACATAGTTATCACCAGTAGAACATACACTTGAGTAACCCAGATCATTTCCTGTCTGGCCATGACAGAATTCTTGAATATCCATACAGCTCATGTACATTCTCTGCAACTATTACATCGTTAGTCAGACACTGGCAAGCTTACTTCCGGCACCCTCTCCTCTTTGTTTAGGGTCTTAGCTGGGGTCATCTTTGTGGATTCCTGGAAATTTCTCTAGAACCAGGTCTTGCTAGTCCCCTAATGACTCCCTCAATCAAATATCTCTTTTCTTGATCTCGTCTCTGTCCCTTTCCTCAAGTTCTCCTCCCGCCTATGCTTCTTCTCTCCTCTTCCTCTTCACCATTTCCTTCTGCCCGCACCCCCATGCTCCCAATTTTGACAGGCAATCTTGTCCATTTCCTCTTTTCAGGTGGATCTATATATGTTTTCCTTAGCCACCTTGTTACTTAGCTTCTCTAGGGTCATGAACTATAGGCTCCTTATCCTTTGTTTTAAAGCTAGTATTCACTTATGAGTGAGTACACACCATATTCATTATTCTGGGTGTGGGTTACTTTACTCAAGATGGTTTTTTTCTAGTTCCTTCTGTTTGCATGCACATTTCAAGATGTATTTTTTTTTCTGCTGAGCCTAACTCTCTTGTGTAAATGTGCCACACTTTCATTATCCATTCTTCAGTTGAGGGCATCTAGTTTGTTTCCAGGTTCTGGCTATTACAAATAATGTTGCTATGAACATAGTTAAACAATTTTAGTATGATTGAGCATCATTTGGGTATGGCTGGGTCCTGAGGTAGATTGATTTCCAATTTTATGAGATACCACCATACTGATTTTCAAAGTAGTTGTACAAGTTTGCATTCACAACAGCAATGGAGGAGTGTTTTCCTTACTCCACATTCTCTCCAGTATAAAGGTATCATTGGTGTTTTTGATTTTAGCTGTTCTGAGAGGTATAAGATGGTATCTCAGAGTCATTTTTATTTGTATTTCCCTGATGACTTAGGATGTTGAACATTAACTTAAGTTTCTTTTGGCCATTTTGTATTCTTCCATTAAGAATTCTCTGTTCTGTAACCCATTTTTAAAAATTGATTTTATTGAGCTTTGTATTTTTATCCTCTCTCCTCCATTCCACACCCCTTCCCTTCTACCCTCTCCCAAGGTCTCCATGCTTCCACTTTACTCAGGAGATCTTGTCTTTTTCTACATCCCACAGAGATACCACATCTCTGTTTTGGGCCTCAGATCCTATCTGATGACATTTTTTAATCTTTGAGTTGATATAAATTGGGGTTTTGTTTCTAATTTCTGAAATACTTCTCTCACAGTTACACAGTTGTTAGAACATGGTGTAGGAGGTTCTTCTGTTTTTGTGTTGCTTTCATTGGTTAATGAATAAAGAAACTGCTTTGGCCTAGTTGATAGGGCAGAACTTACACAGGCAGGGAAGACAGAACTTAATGCTGGGAGGAAGAAAGGCAGAGTAGGAGAGAGCCACCATGGAGCCACCAGAGTCAGACATGCAGATTCCTTCCCTGAAAGCCACTGCCACGTGGAGATATACAGATTAATAGAAATGGGTTAAATTAAGATGTGAGAGTTAGCCAATAAAAGGCTAGAGAAAATGGGCCAAGCAGTGTTTTAATTAATACAATTTCTGTGTGGTTATTTTGGGGCTAAGCTAACCACGGTCCGGATGAACAAGTAGCCCCTCCCTGCAACAAAGACAAATACAAAAGCAGACAAAAATATATTTTTAGGGGCTAAGATAGCCCAAGATAACTTGTGACACATAGAATTCCAACTCTCAAAAATATTGGAGTTCTAGTAAGTCAGCCTTGTAGGAACTTCAGTGTAGGTTCAGGTGCCAAAACATCAGTTAATAGTTTCCTCTTATCGTTTAGGCCAGCCCTGCCTCACTACTGAACCGACTTTCAGTTTCATTTCTCAGGCAAAGTTCATTTCTCATAAATGCTTATATATTCATGGGTGAAAGGAGAGTTGTCAGCCAACTGGGTGTCTGTTGATTAACCAGTGTTTTTTGCAAGCTTTTTTTTTTCTTGATGTTTTCCTTTTTATTTCTTTCTTTCTTTTTTGGTTTCTTTTTTTTCTTTTATTGTGCTGTCATTTCCCAATTTGTGCTCCACTGAAATTATGAACGCAGAAGACTTGGTGGCACAGTCCCTTTTTCTGTATATTCAGGGCCATGGGAAAGCTTTCTCAGTCCTCAACAGTGTTGTTTGTGGAGACTGGCATGTTGTGTTCAGTGAAGCCAGGATAGAAGGCAAAAGCTGCTTTACTCCAGCTATCCTGGAGTGGGTTTAGTCCCCATGGCCACTTTAAACAATAGTTGTGCAAATAACCAGACCAAATGCTGCTAAGAAGCAAGGAAGAGCATCCTTTGCTTACAGTCAAGTTCCTTCCTTACTCCCTGGTAATCTACACCCTTTCCCTTGAAAAGTGGTTATCTGTCTTATAGACAAATATCTGAATTCATCTACTAAAGTAGGTGTGGAGGGAAAAATATTCTCACATTCAAACCAAAGGTCTTCGGTCCCAAATTTCAAAAGACTGTATTTTAAAATATTATTCTCATAAAGATTAGGTGAGGTTTCGTGGGGTATTTCAACATCCAAATTTGTTATATTACTTAAAGTTTTCTTCCAATCCAACCATATTCTCAAATGGAAAATCTTTAAGTTACTTATAAACGCATAGTCCATTGCAAGCAATGATCACTTAGATAAATGCTCATTTCTCTTCTAACTACTTTGTAGAAAATAGTGTTCATCTTCCCCTCAAATCCTCTTCCAAACCTTAGTTCTGATGGTTTTCCTTAGGAACTAACCAATTCTGGCTAATTTGGCTAGTTACCTTGCTCCTAGTTGTTGCTGTCTCTTATGGGCTAGTATCAGAGACACCCATTACTTATGCCTAACATTTACGTGGATTCTGGAGATGTGCACACTGGTCCTAATCCTTCATAGTCAGCACTTTACCCACAGAGTTATCCCCTCAGCACCTGCCTGATTTTCTGACGTCTGATTCAAAAAGCATGGCTTTCTACTCTCATCTAGCTTCCTCTTCCTAAAAGCTACTAAGATATCTAGATGTCTTGCCTGTTTTGGTTTTCCCTCAAACTCCAAAAAGAAGAGATCCTTAATTCTTTTATGTAAGATTAGTTATTTATAAACTGTACTCTGCATTCCCTAAAGACACAACTCATGGTATAAAAAAATTATCAGAAGACTCCTCCCCTCAAGGAGGACTTGGAGGATTGCCCTGCTGAGAGTAAATTTAGTCCCTGCCCTCATATAAAGCCCCCTGTCAGATATGTAGATGACAGTCTGCAGCATTGCCTCCTCCTGGAAGGATCCCACTCTTCCTGCACTTCTCTCTGGAGCAGCAGACTTGCCTCAAGGAGACAAGTAACTGGAAGAATAGGTGGGAAGCAGGGTGGACAGTAAGTTCAAAACTGAATAGATAATACCAAATAGAAATTGCTGGAAGGTTAAAGGAGCCATTAGAAACACAGTGAATATGACATGCTGATACTACAAAAATAATTTGGTACTGAATCTAAAGTTCTCATTGCCAACTGCAGTTGGAAAACAGACTTTACTATCTATGACTTCCATCTTCAAGTGTTAGTGAGGGGGAGGACTTTTTATGTAACCCCAGGATAAATAAGAAAACTTCTTACTGGGCAGTCTTCCTCTTCAAACAAAGTTTCTTGCATTCTCACAAGTTTTAGTTGGACCTAAGACCTTCTACTCTGGAGCCAGTAGATGCATTTTCTTTTCAGAAAAGCACATTACATGTTTTCAAGTGACCAGGCAATCTGAAGTGAAGGGAGATGACACGTGTTAGACATTAGCATACTGTGCAAAGAAGATGGGTCACTGAAAGGTGAGGGAAATAACTTGAGCTAGATGGAAAAACAGTAGCTTCTGCTCCTTCTGTCACAGCATGAAAAAGCAGACCTACATTGAAACCTAGCCATTTGGAGGAGGGAGAAGGAGAGGACAATCCCAACAACTTCCTCATTTTCACAAAGTGCAAACGTTAAGGAGACAAGGTAAGTCCAAATTTCTGAATATTCTTAAAACTATCACAATAATAATAAATCTAAAATTTTGTGAAGATAATGAGTACATATGGATAAACAAAAACTAACTTGATCATTTGTGTGACCAAATAAAATCAAGACCACATGTATGGAGAGAGGCATTATTGAAAGCTTGTTGCCTAAAATAGAAAAGGATATTTGCAACAGAAAACTAATGCAATAGTAACATCTTTTAAACATAACAAACACCATGGGGAAAGGGATCGTTTCTTATATTTGTAATGTTTTGTTGTTAATGTGTGGATTTTGCATGATGGGGAAAGCATACTTGCTACAACTCACAAGAGGAGGTCAGAGGACAGCTCTGTGGACTATATTCAATCCTTTGACGTTTATATGGGTCCCCGGGGTTCAAACTCACATTGTCAGGCTTGTGTGGCAAGTAGTCACTGAACCATATTACTGGCCCAGAATGGGATGTTTCTTGTATGGGAGGATGGACATGACTAGAAAGAGGCCAGTAGGAGCCAATCAACTACTTAAATTGGTTTAAAAGAAGAGTTAGTTATAACCTGTCTCTGGTGGAGGGTCAGACAATGTTCAGGAGCAGGAAAAACTTAAAGTTTCATTTACTATTTTGATTTCAATAATTCATCGTGACTAAATAATTACACTAATCTTTTATGAGACAATGACTTGGAATCTGAATTGGCTATGTCTGGCCTGACTTCAGTTCAAAGGGATGGAGCTAACTTTTACATGATTAAGTAAGGTCTTGTCTAACTTTTGCATGATTCTTTATTCAGTGTTTTATATTCTTAATACACATTAGGATGTAAGGTCTTTCTGTAAAGAGTGAAACTTGACACTAAGAATCTTACCAAAGCTTTTAGTATAAAAACCAGGAAGGAATACAGCAATTCCAAAGATCTTGGCATCCAGTTAAAGAAATGTATAGTGGTTAAAAACAATAAAAAGATACAGGATATTTGCTCTACGTGGAGATGCTGAGATGAACACATGCAGGGGAATCAGTGGTACTAAAATTCGTCATTAGGGTATTAGCATGGGAGATGTATATTCAAAGAGAGAGAAAAATGGGTGCATGATTGAGCCATCCTGGTCTGGTGTGGTTCTGCACATCATGGATTCATCACAGTGTCAGAAACTAGAAGGTAGTCACCCTGCAAGGTGGTCCCATAATTGTTAAATTGGTCATCTTTTCACCCACCACAGGGAATGGAGCCTTGCCCTCATAAAAAATTCTCATCTAAGAGGTAATTAGTTTATTCCTCTAAGTTTTCCTCTTCTGAGATTCAATACCGCTCAAGAGGAAATGTTAAGGACAATAACTTACCTCTGTGACTTGAGGCCAAGTACAGACACACAATGAAGGCAGAGATGTCAGTCTTACCCTGTTTCAGTTACTGTGGGCAAAACTAGAGTCAGTGTTGTCTTAAAAGCTGTTTCTATGTCCACCAGCGCCACCAACTGGAACACAAGTGTCCCAATACAGGGGCTCATTAAAAACATTTCAAATTCAAGGACACAATAGGTATCTTATTTACCTCCACCTTAGTTAGCAAATATGAAAACGCTTCAAGGCCACCTGTATGCAGATGTTTCTGTGAACATTGCTTTGCAACTCCTTTATGAAAATACCAAGGGATATGATTGCATATTCATATGCATGAATATATAGTTTTACAGAAACCCAAACAGTCTTCATAAATGGTGTTAGCCTATTGGAATTCATAAGCATGGAGTATTGTCAGGAACACAGATGTTACTCAATATAATAATAATAGTAATAATAATTCTTGATTGCTTTCACTTGAGTTTCCAAATTGACACATCATGTAAAAAAAAGAAAAAGAGAAAAAAAAAACAAATGTTTTCTAAACCTATAATCAATCTGTAAATCTTTGTGAAGAGCTTACTAGAATCTTTGACCCAGTCTTCAAGTGTGCTGTTCAGTTTCATACTATTGGTTTTTAAAGGTTGCTTGTGTTTTGAATGGCACTACTTTGTTACATATTTTGTATTTTCTCCAAGCTAATTAATCAGCTTCCTGTTCTCTTCATTTTACCTTTTACAGAGCAAAGATTTTTACATTGAGTGAAATGGTACTAGTCAGTTTCTTTTCACTGTAACTAAATATCTGAGAAAATGAACTTAATGGAGAAAAACTTGACGCTGTTTAAAGTATCTGAGAATTCAGTACATGATCAGCTGGTTCTATCTCCCAGTAGGATCAACCAATTGGTAATAAGCCCTTTAGCATGTCACTTTGAGTGACAGTAAGAAACAAACTATGACATTAACATATGCTTTATTCAATTTGGTTTTTATCTAAAATGCTATAATTATACCAGGATTTCATCTACTTTACTTTTAAAGAGATAGGAGTTTATGCTTTGCATTTAATTTCATAGGGCATTTGTTCTTTTATTTCATGTTGTTTTATAAATATTTGTGAGATAGTTTTGATTCTATTTATCTAATTCTGCCAACTCTTCCTGTCATATCTCCCTACCCTACTGACTGAAGTTTGTATCCCCTTTTAAATTTATTTTTATTTTTTCCAAACCCTCCAGGTCCAATCTGTGTTGCCCATATATTCTTGGATATGTGGCCATTCACTGCAGCCTAGACAACTTGACAAGGGAAACACTTTTTTAAAATACTAACTCTCACTCTCCCAGTATCTATCCAATACCAACAGCACTTCATATCTACTTCTGTTCCTTATGCTGAGATTTTTGTCAGGCTTGTGCAGATTTAGTACATGCTGTCACAACTGTCTTAGTTCACATACTCACCTTTCCCTTTCTGTTGAGAAAACACTGTTTCCTAAGTAATTATCCACCATGTCTGGCTCTTACAATCTTTTGCCAAATGTCCTACAAGAATTAGGAGCCATGAAAGGTGGAGGTATGAGATAGATGTCCCAAATATGGCTGAGAACTCCACAGTCTCTTATTTTCTGAACCTTGGCAAGCTGTGAATCTCTTTTTTAAATTGCTGCTTGCTGCAAAATAAGCTTCTCTGATGAGACTTAAGTGATTCACTAACCTATAAATGTAATGATAAGTCAGCAAGAGTCAGTTAAATACTGTTGATTTAGCAGAATAGAAGGGGTAGGCTCTTGAAAACATATAAACTGTCTAGACATCATTTGCAGAAATAGTAAGAGGCGTGGGTGTCAACTTGAAAAGTTCTTAAGTCTTAACAGAAAGTGATTTATTACTCCTGTTATATTCACATCACTAATGCAACAGAAGAATGACTTGCTCTGATGACAGACAGGTCACTAATGTGGGTTACAAGTTCTCAGATAGGAAATATTGATGATTAGTTTTTTGTGTGGAGCAGACAAAGACCTGATTGGATGTTGAGGGAGCCAATGATGTTCTGGGTGGACGCATGTTGTTGACATGGCACTACTGTGAGTCAAGGACACTAATACCCTAGACCCGCAGAAGCGTCAGCCTTCTACCACTGAAGCTAGAGGACAATGGGAACACCTTCCACTGGACTGAGTGAAAAGATTAACAATGTATACAGAAACTACCAAAACCAGCATCTTCCTCCTGGATAACTGAAGCCAGAGACTGCTCCCGTACCAAAATTAGCTAAACCTGTCTCCTACTTCAGGAGTATAAAATAAACACAGTGAGTTTCTGGGCTGCACTTAGTACCTTTCATCAGAGTGAGCATAGCTTACCCGATCTCAGCTTTTCTGTACGTGTGTCTGTCCTTTCTCTTTCACTGGTCAGCTTATTTAAGTCAATACCTGAAGCCATGCAGATGACAGAATCCAGCAGCATATGTAGCAACTTCCACCACTGTGAAAGCTAGCCAGTAGGGATAGAGACTCCCAAGCAAGAACCAGCGTTTTAGGACTCAAGTATGCAGTGTCTTCAACAATAAGGTCTTACCATCAAGTTTTAGGATGAGAACAAAAGAACTAACCACAACTTGTAATGTTTAGGAGTCTCACACTGGCCAACACTTCTAAAAAGGATAATGCAGTTTTTTTCACTGTTCATTTTTTTATGTTAACTGTGATATCTAGTAAGAGAATGATCACCCATAAATAGAGTAACTCCATTTTAACTTTTTAAAAAATATATGCACATATATGTCTTGGGAAAGCATCTACAGAAGTAGGTTTCCTAATGTCATTTTTGAAGGGTCTTCAGTGTTAGTTATGCCTCCATATTTCCCTAATTTTTACTGCCCTCTCCATCTCCCCCCC
This sequence comes from Microtus agrestis, assembly GCA_902806775.1. Taxonomy (NCBI): domain Eukaryota; kingdom Metazoa; phylum Chordata; class Mammalia; order Rodentia; family Cricetidae; genus Microtus; species Microtus agrestis. The sequence goes on along the minus strand of CADCXT010002379.1, from coordinate 1,205,823 downwards.
ATACTTATACCACACACATAAACTCCCTTACTATTTTTGAACGATTTCAAATCAATGTGATATATCTCTCCTCCCTTTAAATGTCACCCATGGCCTCTTACTAATTCCCTAAAATTTACACATATACATTATAGATAGTAATAAATTTTTATAGATATTTCTGTTCAAGTATATAATTTAATTTAGTACTTTTAAAGTAATTTATTCATTATTTTGAAATATTTCATGTCATGTATCCAAGGGGTCTGTCCTTTTCATATAATATTAGAAAAGTTGCTAATGCCTTAGGCAGACAAACAGACAGCAGCATGGCAAGAACTCTAGACAAATATCATGACTGCAAGGCAAAGTGGAGGTCTGTTCTCATATATTTTAGAGGAAGCTTTAGGTTCTATACTAATGACTGATGGACACTCCATAGTGCATGCTTGCTGTCAGGCTATCTCTGATACTTGGTTGTAAGGAAGGAAGCGAGTCTTCAGCCTGAGACCTGTGTGCAAAATCTGTTATGAGGGTGGAAAGAACAAAAATTTAGAAAAACAAGTTAATGAAAAAACTTAGCAAAATGGTGTGGTCCTTTCTAAATATACTCTCTATACCTTATCCCTTTTCTACCTCCTATCACCTTGTCCCATTTGTTCTCCACAAAATTTTGTTAAAATTTATTTATTTTTATTTATGTGTATGAGTGTTTTGCTGCATGTGTATATGGGCATTGCATGTATGCCTACTTCTTGTGGAGGCCTGAAGTAGGAAGAGGATTGTTCTCCTTCCCCTGGCTGCCAGACTACTCGGGTTGCCTGTGGTCTTAGGACCCATGGGAGGAAAGAAACAAGGATATAGGTGGCTGTGAGCACATAGGAGAAAAGAAAAGCTTGCAAGTCTGCTACCAGGGCAGCTTGTTTATTGGGGTAACAGGCTAGTTTATATAGAACTTGAAGACAAAGAAACAGTAGAAATATAGCTAATTTGCATAATGTGACCTTTTATCTCTATGAAGTAGATCCAGGTTTTTCAATCCAAGTTGGGAATGAATACCTAACCCATATTGTAAATCTCTGAGAGATTTCCAAGGTGCTGGTGTGTTTCATGGACTCATTTGATTCTGTAGTTCCACACAGAATCCTGTACAACTTGATCTCTCCTGTGGTATGAGTTGGGTATTAAAGACTCATACTAACAATACACACACACACACAACACACGTGATATGAGATGTCCTTCTGTATATGTGTTGCTTTTATTGGTTGATCAACAAATATGTTTGGGCCAACAGCTTAGCAGAGTAGTCAGATGCAAATATCAGAAGAGAGAGAGAGAGAGAGAGAGAGAGAGAGAGAGAGAGAGAGAGAGAGAGAGAGAGAGAGAGAGAGAGAGAGAAAATGGACTCAAAGAGATGCCATGCAGCTGCCAAAGGAGAAAGATGCTCTGGAACCTTGCTAGTAGACCACACCCCCATGGTTGCCATGCCTGCATGACCTGAAGACCAAAAATCAGTGGAGGGTGTCCAAATTGAATGAATGCACAGAGCACGAGGTTGAGGTAGAATAGCTTCTTTATTGTTCTGCTGGGGCTGGCTTTTATACCATGGTGCCAAATGAGGAGGGGACTGTGAACGGACTGTAACCTGACCCCAACAGGGTTCAAGGAACAGTCACCATGCACTCAAGAGTCCTTCCCCTACTCCAGGAGCAGAGGGTAATTTTTATGTCAAACATGTTTTTCTTTGCAGTTGAGCACCTCAAAAGGGGACAGGGATATCATAACTCAGGGCGGCTGTTCCCACAATTCCCCCTTCTTTATTTTATAATGAGGGTTCCTGTCTTAGGTCCTGCAAGGGAAGTACCTTCCCTTACTCCCTGTCTTAGGTGGGGGTCTCCTCAAAGGTTGCCTGTCCTTGGAGACACTCATTTTTTTCAGCATCTGCAGCCACACCTCATGACTTCTGGGAGAGTCATGCACCAGACTGAGTAACACCTGACAGTGGACAAACTCAGTCAGGGTAAAGATGTTTAGGACTCGTTTTAGGAGGAGCAGGCCTACTACCACCCCTACTAGTCCCAAGACCCCCAAGGACAAGGCACCTCCCCATTGCTGCACCCAACCCCCATTCTGGGCCATGGTATTCCACCATCCCTCAGCAGATACAGGTTTAACACAAGTTTCATTAATTGCAATAATTTGATGTACCAAAGAGCGGGTAAAGTTTACAAAGGAATCATTCCAAGGCCCCCTAAGGTAAGCATTAAGGCACTGCCCTCAAAAGACATATTTTTCACTTCCATAAGGGTCACACAGGCAGAATGATAAAAATGAGAACATCCATCTGCCAAAGGTGATTAGGACAGAGGCCTTGAGTATTAACACCCTCGTTGGGGGCATTATGAAATGGAGCACAAGCTGGACATTGGGAAGTTATTTGAGTAGCCATGGCTAGAGAACAGCCAGAGTGAAACTTTAGAGAAGAGGCATTTAAATGATACTTTTCATGAAGATGACAGGCTTGTTGTTCCTCAGAAAGGAACAATGCCATTGGGTGGGTGAGGGTATCAGCAAGCTTATTTCACTTTGTCAAGGGCCCTGGCAGATCAGTGTGGACCCGAATATAGCCAACAAAAGCAGGAAAAACTCTTTGGCATATAAGACTTTGCAGCTGAACCAAAAGGTGAAAAACCTGAGAGGTAGGTAATATGTATGGCGAGGTTTCCAATGGCCCAACAATCCTTGCCACATATATACTATCAGTATACAAATTAAAGGGTTGATCCTTGAAGAGGGAAAAGGTCATAATGCAGGCCATGAAATTTGCACTTTGGTCAGAAATTGGACCTAGGGGCTGATTTTCTTTAATTGAATCAGAGACCACCACCACATAGCCCTTGGAAGAACAGCCCGTGAACACTGAGTGCACTCCCTTGGAAAGATAACAGGATGATTCTTTAAAATGAAAATTAAATGGGAATCAGGATAATGGTTATCAAAAATGGCTCCAGTGGTTGCGATAAACAAGGTTCATCCATCTTGAACCCTCTGTAGCCTTATTATTTCTTCCTTTTGATAAGGGATCAGAAATTTATTTAGAATCTTGCCAAAAACCTGTAAACTAAAATCATATGCCTTCCATAGGAGCTGCAGCACCATTTCATAATATGGGGTCACCACCTTCTTGGGGGAAGCGGGTAAATGTAGCCAATAAATGAGTCCCCCTTGCCAATAAATGCCGGTAGGTGAAATTTGTGAAGAAAAGACCATGAAATAAAAAGGGCGGGCATAATCGAGGCGGCGAAGATGTGCTTGCTCAAGAGCATTAAGCAAGGCATATAGGGCTTCTTTTGCTGCTTGAGTCATGATCCTGGGGGAGGCAGGGAAAGGGTCCTCAGGCAGTATGTCATAAAGGGGCTTAAGACTTCCTGTAGGAAGGGAAAAGGAGGAACGGATCCACTGAACATCTTTCAATAATCTCTGCCAGTCATGGAGGGTCTGTAAATGAAAGCAATCCAGCTGCAGGCTCTGAGAAGGAAGCCAGATGGATTGGATTTGAAAGCCCAGATAGGAATAGGGGGGCTGCATGTGCACCTTCTCTGGGGCCAAAATGAACCCATGTCCCTCCAGAAGGGTCTGTAACTCTGCAAACATTGATAAACTTTCCTCTTTTGTTGGTGTTGCCAGAAGTATATCATCCATATAATGGACATATGGAAGGAGGGAAACTTACTCTAAAGTGGATCCAAACAAGCTGCCACATACATTTAACAAATTGAAGAACTGGTGGCCATGCCCTGGGGGAGAACGACCCACTGATGGTGCAGGACAGGCTCTTGAAAATTAATGGAGGGAAAACTAAAAGCAAAGCGAGCGCTATCCTGAATATTCAGGGGTATGGAGAAAAAAACAATCCTTAAGATCTATAACAACCAAGTGCCATTTTGGGGGAATTGCCACCGGGGAGGGCAAGCCCTGTTGAAGGGGCCCCATAGGTTGCACGGGGCATTAATGGCACACAGATCCTGTAACAGTCGCCACTTGCCAGAGGACTTTTTTATAACGAAAATGAGAGTATTCCATGGAGAGGTAGAGGAGACCTACCTACAGTTGTTCTTCAACTAACTCATGGGCCGCCTGAAGCTTCTCTCTAGACAAAGGCCACTGTTCTACCCACACTGGAATGTTATCAAGCCATTTAATTGGTATGGGCGCTGGTGGCGCAACAGTGACCCTCATCAAAAATGCCCCAAGCCTCTTCTATCCTTGGGGGCATAGGTATCAGTCGGGAGGTTCACTATCAGGCACATTAAACCTTGTTCTGACTTTCCTGTGCCTTTGCCCTGAGTCCATCCCATCTTTTGCATTTGGCTTCCTGGGATGATGAGAGGCCCTGCATTGTGAGAATGACCCCCATGTCTTCCAAAATGTCCAGACCCCACAAATTAACTGGGAGTCTCAGGAGGACATATGGTTGGAAATAGCCTGTCTATCCCTCTGGATCCTGCCATTTTAGAATTTTTGCACTTTTTGGAGGTATCACCTGGCCAATCCCCCGAATGGTGGCATTCCCCACCTTCTTAGGCCATGCTTTAGGCCAATGTTTTTCGGCAAGAATGGAGATGTTCACCCCCGTATCCAGAATTCCTATAAAGGTGTCTATCGTCTACCTTTAAGGTGAGTTGAGGGCGTTTATTCAGAGTGGCTACCCAAAACGCAGATGCCCCAGTTTCCCTAAGCATTACCTTTCCCATTTCTCTTTTAACACAGAGGTGTCATAGGGGACCACTGGTATGAGGATTAATTGGCGATTCATTCCCCAGTTGGCACTACTGTCACTCCCTTCTCCACAGAGGCCATAATCCTAATTTCCCCTTCCGAGTCAGGATTCACCAGTCCGGGATGTATACGGATGCCCCTAAGGAGCACATTAGCACGTCCCAACATAGTACCTGGAGGTGGGGGTCCCCTCACCCCCGTAGACAGGACCTGTATTTCCATTTTGGGTGTCAAAACTGTTCGGGTGGCAAGACTTGAGGTCCAGTCCGGCACTCCCTGGGGTTCCCCAGACGAGGTCTGAGATGTGAAGGGGTTGCTCTGCGGGACAATACGAATCCTGCCGCTCCCTGGAAGGGAGGTAATGGCCCCATACGCACTGGATTTGGGGCCCTGGGACTGGACCCTCTTCCAGTTTCCCTGATTGGTAGGAGGAGGAAGAAGCTGTCCCTCCACATCTGTCTTAGAGTGACAATCATTGGCTCAACGGTATCCTCGCTTGCACCGGGGGCACAGTCCTGGGCAACAAAGATTTTTAGTTGAATTTTGAGGGCACTCTTTGAGAAAAAAAAATGTTCAATTTGGCCACAACCAAAACAAGTCCTTGGTCCCTTGGCCTTTTTGGGGCCCTAGTACAGCGGCCAAGACCTGCCCCTGAATAAAATTCCCACCGATGTCTCGACATATCTGGATATAGTCATTAAGACTCTTCTTCCAGTGGGGACCGAGGACTTCCTTACAATACCTATTGGCATTCTTATAGGCTATCTGTTTTACTATAGGCATGGTGTTTCCTACACCTCCAAAAAGTCGCTCTTCTACTTCTGTGACTCAATCTACAAAATCTGAAAATGGTTTGGAAGATCCCTGAAGGATTTTAGACAGGTGATCTCCTCCGTCAGTTAGAGGGAGGGTCCTCCAAGCCCTGATGGCCACAGTTGCCACCTGGGCATACACTGCCAGATCGTACTGAAGTTGTTGCTGGGTGGTCCCAAAAGCACCTGTCCCCGCCAGCATGTCAGCATTTCTCTGGAGTTGCCCATGTTGTACATTCTGAGCAGCAGT